>CM050937.1:14337851-15573684 GCA_027789145.1 Solanum arcanum
ATTCTATGCTATCCTGGATGCATTTTTATTTGCCAAAGATCCTGACTTACAATCAAATTTACTAAAAATTGTTTTTCCTTGAATTTTATTTATTAACTCGCTTTTATCCGTAATTTATATCCATCCTGCTCTAGTATTATCATTTAATCTCTTATAATTTATGACCATTCTCGGCCTTTCCTCTAATTATTTCATTATGATTTCGCATCATACAAATGCCACGATCTATGCTTTGAAGTTGATCTTCTTATTACTCCTAATTCTAATAGTTCTTTAATTTGTATTTTGAAGTCTTCTTGATCTTGATTTGTGGCTTCTATAGAGGCTGCTTTTATTATGTATTCTGGGTTTATGATATCTAATTTACATACTATATGATTATTTTCCCAATGTTTTAAGGGTTTTTCTCCTATTATTTCTATTTGGTCTAATATTTTTACTATATTATCAAGGTCTTTTTGATTTTTTATTTGTCCTATTTGCTGAATTCCTGTTTTAAAATTGTATAATTCCGTCTCCATTTCTATTAAAACATAGTTTTTATTAATTATTTCATCTTCTTCATCTATTTCTAATGTATTTTCATATAATGTATTGCCTTCTTTTTTAATACATTGTATATTATTTTCACAGTTGTCGCAACATTTTTCTTTATGTCTTAGTTTAGTTTCAATTTTGTTGGTTAAATCAAGTATAAGTAATATTTTTCAAAAAAGTATTCCGTCTCTAGTTATTAAAGTTCCTCCTTTGTTATGTAATATAAAAATCTAGTCCTAACACAAAATCTACCTCCTTATGTCTAGATCTCTTACTCCATATTTTATCCATTTTATAAGTTGGGTTTATAAAATTCTAACAAGTATTTAAGAAACTTATTTGAGCTCTATCTATATAATGTCTATATATATTATGTGTTCCATCCATTTGCATTAGTCATGCAAGTGGTTTTTCTAAAGTTTTTATTAATTCTATGGGTACAATCTTTTATTTAGAATACTTTTAGTGCACCCTGAATCTATTAATGCTAAAGTCTCTATTTCATATTTTTCAATACGAAGTTTTGCTAATATTTTAACAGTATTTATGTTTTTATCTTCATTACATATTAAAGTGTTAGATTCTTCATTCATTAATTCTTGATTATCTTCTGGTTGTTCTTGTTGTATATTTTTTCCCTTTTTCTAGCCTTACTATTCTTTCTTCTAATTCTTTTA
The DNA here is from genome assembly GCA_027789145.1 of Solanum arcanum. Classification (NCBI taxonomy): domain Eukaryota; kingdom Viridiplantae; phylum Streptophyta; class Magnoliopsida; order Solanales; family Solanaceae; genus Solanum; species Solanum arcanum. The sequence goes on from CM050937.1 coordinate 14,339,066, forward strand.
TTTTTGCTTCTAATACTAGTACTTTTAAATTTACTAGAGGTTCTTCAGTATATCTTTCTTTTCCTTTCGAGTTATTATTCCTAATTGGGTTTCTATGCAATTTATACATCCTTCTATAAAACATTTATTGCATTTAGCTCTTTTTATGTTTGCTTGGGTACCATTTACACCAGTTACATAATGGGTTACTATCTAATCCAAGATCTTTTTCAAATTATGTTCACATTCTACTATATTCATAAAATTTATCTTTAGATTATCTATATTCAAGTCTTCCATTCCTATTTCGTTAATTAATTCTTCTTCTCCTTCCTAATTAGAAGAATCTTCTTTCTTTGTTATTTTCATCTATATCAATACTTACTATAGAGTAAATACTTTCATTGTCCTGACATATATTCATCTACATTTAATAATGCTTCATTAAATTCTTCTACTAGTTGTGCATTTCTCGGTTTTAGCATTATATCTTTTAGGACAAGTATTTGCTAAATGTTCTATACTTCTGCATGTAAAACACATTCTAGCTTATTTTTATAATTTCTATCTCGTTCTATATTTTCTAACATGTCCTGTTTCTATTTAGATATGGTTTTCTTGTTTGAGGATTTTCTAAGAAAATATCCTTTCCTATTATATCTCTTATTATTTTGTGGATGGTATTTTTTATATCTTTTCTTTTTGTATTGGTCTTTATCATAACTTTGAGTTGTATATATTATATCTTTACGTAAATTCATTTCATTCTGCTTTTAGTTGCTTTTGTATTTGTAGATTAGTACATTTTTCTTGTAGTATTTCCATTATATGTTGTATTCTATGTCCTATTGACCATTTTGCTTGAGGATTTTGAGCTACTCCATCTCTTTTAGTCCATCTTTCTTCTATTTCTCTTCCTAAAGCTCCTGGTAATTTATTAAATAATTTTTTGCCTAAGTCTTGGTCAAAAGCATTTCCACTAATTGTACAGTAATAGAAGTAATCATTTAAAAATTTCTTTATGTAATACCAATTACTTATACTTAATTGTTCTAATTTTATTACTGCATTTCGTTGTAGGGCTAATAGTCCACTATTTGGATCTTCTCCTGTTATTAATGTATGTATTTTATTTGTAAAGTTATAAGGATTTGGTCCTAATGATACTAAATACTTGAAATTTACGGGAATTCTACTTTATAAGCTTCCCATAAAGCTTTAGTTGATTCTCCTAAAAATGTTTCTAAGTATTTGTACATAGTTTCAAAGATCTCAAGCTTTCGTATAATTTTTTATAAAGTCTCAAGCATTACTATTCCTTTCCATAAGTCTATTATCAATTCCATCTTTGTGGATCATGTGCTGCTATATTTAGGATTTTTCCTTTTATCGCTTCCTCTTGGAGTATTATTGGTTCTTCTATAGGCATTCTTTTTCCCATAGGTTTTACTTCTATTGTTGGAGTATCTCCTTGTCTATATACTCTTCTACGTGGTATATTGCCTGCTTATTATCTCGCAAGATGTCCTTGTTCATTTGTTCTTTGAAATGGACTACTCGAACTAGTCAAGTTTCCATAAATTCTTTTCGACTAAGTATAGATTCCAATTCGGATATTTCACTATCATCGCCTTGTATTATATTATTGCTTTTATCTAATTTATCTTGTAAATCTTTTTCTAATCTATATCCTTTATTATCATTTCTTTGTTCACATATTTTAAAATGAGATATTACTTTTTCTAAACTTAAATCTTTTAATTTACATCCTTTACATGTAAAAAGTCTATTATTATTTTCTTTGCATATTTCTTTTTGCTTTTTCTATAGCTATATCTACTGCATAATCTTCTTCTAATGTTATTTCCATATTCATTCCTTCTAAAGGCATTTCTTCTATAGTACTTTCTTCTTCAAAGTCTTTTTGAGCTTCATAATTGTAGTCCATGAATCTAATCAAGGTTCTCCTTTAGAATTTGTATATATTAGGTGAGCATCCGGTGTTAATGCTTCTTTTCTTTAAAGTCTCCTAATTTCCATTCTAATCCTGCATATTCTTCAGTGGTCTATTTTTATTGGTTTTATTAGTTTTATCCCTTTATTCCCATTACTTCTACTACATCGTTTATTTGTAGTTTAAATCTAGTATTACTATTATCTGTCATTTTTCCTAGGAATCCTACACATATTAATAGATTTTTTCCACTACTCATTTCTTCATATCCTTTAGTTTGTATTCCTATTCTTATCTTAGTTCCAAATTCATTTAAATTCATCATAAAGTCTGGACTTATGTAGAAAATTCCTCCATTATTAGTCATATCTACTTCTGTTAATCCTATAATTGCCTTTTTTATATCTGACCATCTATTATCGTATATAGTAATTAATACTTTTGTTCCCAAATTTTTTCTAGTTAATCCTTTAATTCTTATAACTACTAATCCTATATGCATTAAATCTTTTTTAGCGTATTGTATTTCTTTTATAGATTCAGTGTTCACTAATGTAACGACCCGTTTAGTCGTTTTGAGCAGCAGATTTTATTTCTGGAAAAACTGGCCTAGACTACAGACACCCCGACGGACCGTCACAGGCACGACGGTCTGTCACAGAGGTTTCGTTCCATGACACTTAGAATTCTTAAATTTGGTACTGAAAATCAACTCTCTGAACTCCGTAACGAAACTGGCAGGACGGACCGTCACAGTCCAATTGAAAATTAGGGCTGCGACGACCACCGTGATGGACCGTCGCAGGCACGACGGCCCGTCCACAGTCGCGATCCGGTTAGAATCGGATTTCTTTCCACGTTTTAAGGGGACGCGTTTTGGACTATTCTTTCCTTAATTATAAAGTTTGAGGGTTAATATTAATAAATCTAATTACTTGGGGGTTAAAATAGGTAACCTTAAGTTAATTAGTGGGTCATTATTACCATCTTTCATTCTTAATTATATATGAATTAGGATAAAAGAAAGAGGGTTGGAATAAAACAAAAGAAAAAGAACAGAGAGAGGGAGTATTGATCGATCAAATTGGTTGAGAAGGATATCAAAGCTTGGGAAATTGCTTGTTAATTCCAATTCTTCGGTGGAGGTAGGTTATGGTTTCTCTTACGATATTCGTAGTAAACTCTTAATAGTGAATGATATGTATTGATAGTATTGTGAACCCTTCTATATGCTTAAATTGTATGCTTGCATGACTATGATTATGAAATTGTGAATAACTAAGCATGATGAAGCTATTGAATCCCAAATCTTGATAAAAACCCTAATTCACTTGTTAATGATGATGCCTTAGTATGAAAGAAGGCTTGATGAATTAGGGGATCGGGTGCCACGCTCCTACCAGGATAGAATGAATATGAGGATCGGGTGCCACGTTCCGACACCAGTGATAGAATATGGATCGGTGCCACGCCTACATCGTGGATAGAATGAATATGAGGATCGGGTGTCACGCCCGACACCAGGATAGAATATGGATCGGGTGCCACGCTCCGGTACCAGGATAGTATATGAGGATCTGAGTGCCACGCTCGGCACCAGGATAGAAATAGAGGAGCGGAGTGTCACGCATCGACACAAGAGGAAAGAAAGATAATGAATCTTGAAAGATAATGAATATACTCAATCTAATGAACTTAATTCCCAAACGAGTATGGTATTGAGGCTTGAGTCCTCATGTGTGAACTCGGTTGTCGTTATTGATGAATTTATGTTGTTATTGCTACATGTTGAGTATTGTAGTTGATTTACATTATTATTGATATATCATCGCTCTCTATTTTGAGTTGGTCGATGATATCTACTCAAGATTTGTGGTTGTACAGATCGACTTTCTACTTTTTATGTTTTCTTCTTTGTTAATTGTGTAATGCAAAGAAACGCTCCGCCAACCTCAACTCAACAAAGAGATCTAGCTACCTTCACTACCTTCGGAAATCAGCAAGAAGCTAATGCGCCTAGCTTGACTGGTCTTCTTCTTCAAGTCTTGATGCCTCGACTTCCGGCATGGACTAGCTAGTATTAGTTTTAGCTTCTAGATTTTTAGTTTAGAAATTTGAGATAGATGTTCTTGTGATGATGACTTCCAGATTTTGGGGGATGATAATAATAATAGTTTGAATGGTTTTTATTAATGAGTTTAAGTCTTCCGCATTACTTTCTGTTGTTATATATTGAAATGATAAGGGTTGAATTGGTTGGTTCGCTCACATAGGAGGGTAAATGTGGGTGCCGGTCGCCTTGGTTTTGGGTCGTGACAAACTTGGTATCGAGCATTAGGTTCGTTGGTCTCATCACACAAGAACAGGTCTAGTAGAGTCTTAAGGAGCGGTGAGGGGACGCCTTTACTTTTCCTTGAGAGGCTATAAGACTTTAGGAAAATTCCATTCTTTCATTCTTTCTTCGTGCTACTACTTGAGTCCATTGGTATCCGGGCGTCACGAATTGGTATCTAACCATCTTCACTCTATTTCGCAGATGGTTAGAACTAGAGCGACGATCGCATCAAGAAGAAGAACAATCGCAAGACAGAACGATCGAGCCACGCATCGGGCCGTGGGCTCGAGGAAGAGTAGCTGCAAGAGGTCGTGGGAAGAGGTCGTGGGAGGGCGCCCTCTAGAGGAAGAGGACGAGCACCCAGCCCATCCGATACTAGGGCGGTGACTCCTCCACCGATCAAGAGGTGATAAGAGAGGGTGAGGAAGGAGAATGAACAAGCGCAAATACGAGGAATTGCCACCCCAACCTACCCCGAGATGATCAATCGTGTCCTCGCTTATCTTAGCGGGTTATCCGATCACGGCCAGGCACCTCCAATGGTTTACGCACCAACACCTCCGGTTTGGAGATACGACATGCGGCTACTATGGCTCCCGCATGGATGCCTCATTGGAGATAGGCACATTTCCACGTCTGACTCTTTGGACCGATAATGACAAGCGATCAAAGACGAACTTTTCAAGAAGTTCTTGAAATTGAAACCTCCGGTCTTGAGGTGCGGAATCAAGATGCTTATGATTTCCTGGTTGATTGTCGCGAGCTACTACACAAGATGGGGATAGTAGAGCGGTTTGGCGTTGAGTTCGTAAGCTATCGGTTTCAAGGAACGCCAAAATGTGGTGGCGATCACATGTCGAGTGTCAACCGACAGAGGCCACACCCATGACTTGGGCATCCTTCTACTACTGTTTATGGAGAAGTATATCCCAAGGACTTTGAGAGATAGAAAAAGGGATGAGTTCTTGAGTCTCGAGCAAGGTAGGATGACGGTTAACGCATATGAGGCTAAGCCGTGCTTTATCAAGGTATGCCACTCAACTCTGTTTTCACCCACAAGAACGGATCCGCGCTTTGTGAAGGGGTTGAGATCGAGTTGCGGATTTCTGGCCTTCACAGTAGCGGCGGCAAAGGCAAAATCCTTCCAAGAGGTGGTAGACTTTGTGATAGAAGTGGAAGGAGTGAAGCGGATGACTTCACCACAACTTCGACATCAAAAAAGTTTGAAAGGGAGGTGAGTTTAATGGTTCTTACTCTAGAGGACAGAGCGCCGGAGGTTCCTCAAGTCGTCCAATTCAGTCTTCACTCCATGCTGTAGTTGGGGGACCACCTCAGAACGGACAACACTACTCCGAGAGACCTGTGCATGATCCCCGAGAGTGTTATGGATGCGGGGAGGTTGGACTCATTAAGAGATATTGTCCAAACCAGGAGTTCTGAGAACCCCGATAGCTAGAGGTAGAGGTGGTCATGGTGGTAGGCCGTTTTTACGGAGGGCGTGGTGGTCGAGGTAATGGTGGTCACCAAAGCGGCCGAGGAGATGGGCAACCGGAGCCACTACTACGCAACATGGTAGGGCAATGGATGAGGCGGGTGATAGGGCCCATTGTTACGCTTTCCTGGGAGATCGGAGTGGAGGCGTCGATCTTTGTCATTACAGGTAACCTTTGATTTGTGATTGCATGGCTTCCGTATTGTTTGATCCTGGATCCACGTTTTCTTATGTATCTTCCTCATTTGCTAATGGTCTAAATCTACATTGTGAATTACTTGATATGCCTATTCGTGTTTCTACTCCGGTGGGTGAGTCTGTGGTAGTTGAAAAAGTGTATAGGTCTTGTTTGGTGAACTTTGTGGGGAGCAACACTTATGTAGATTTGGTTATCTTAGAAATGAGTGACTTTGATGTAATTCTGGGTATGACTTGGCTTTCTACGAATTTTGCGATTTTGGATTGTAATGCTAAAACGGTGACGTTAGCCAAGCGTGGGGCAGATCCGTTAGTGTGGGAGGGCGACTACACTTCCAATCCGGTTCGTATTGTGTCCTTTCTTTGTGCTAAGAAAATGGTTAGTAAAGGGTGTTTAGCTTTCTTGGCACATCTTAAGGATGACACTATTCAAGTACCTTCGATTGAGTCGGTTTCGGTAGTTCGAGAATTTTTGGATGTGTTCCCTACAGATCTTCCTGGTATGCCACCAGATAGGGATATTGACTTCTGCATTGATCTTGAAGCGGGTACTCGCCCCATTTCTATACCCCCGTATAGAATGGCTCCCGCCGAATTAAGAGAGTTAAAGGCACAACTTCAAGAGTTGTTAAACAAAGGCTTCATTAGACCAAGTGCATCTCCTTGGGGTGCTCCGGTTTTGTTTGTAAAGAAGAAGGATGGGAGTTTTCGGATGTGCATAGACTACCGGCAGTTGAACAAGGTAACTATCAAGAACAAGTATCCTCTTCCTCGAATTGATGACTTGTTCGATCGATTACAAGGTGCTTGTGTCTTCTCTAAGATTGACTTGAGATCCGGTTATCATCAATTGAAAATACTGGCAGACGGATGTACCAAAGACTGCCAACTAGGTATGGACATTATGAATTTGTGGTGATGTCCTTTGGTCTTACGAATGCCCCTGCTGCGTTCATGAGTTTGATGAATGGGATTTTAAGCCATATTTGGATCTCTTCGTGATTGTATTTATTGATGATATATTGGTATACTCAAAGAGCAAGAAGGAACATGAGGAGCATTTGAGAATGGTATTGGAGACGTTGAGGGAGAAAAAGCTTATCGCCAAGTTCTCTAAGTGTGAGTTTTGGCTAGATCGCGATGTCCTTCTTGGGGCATGTGGTTTCGAAGGATGGGGTAATGGTAGATCCTTCTAAGATTGAGACAGTGAAGAATTGGGTAAGACCCACTAATGTGTCAGAAATAAGAAGCTTTGTTCGGTTAGCTAGCTACTACCGCCGATTTGTCAAGGGATTTTCTTCTATTGCTTCCCAATTGGCGAACTTGACTAAGCGAATGTTCCATTTGTATGGTCGGACGAATGTGAGGAAAGCTTTGAAGCTCAAGACTCGCTGACATCGCACCAATTCTCACCTTGCCCGTGGAAGGCAAGAACTTCATTGTTTATTGTGATGCATCCTATTCGGGTTGGAGTGCGTACTAATGCAAGAGAAGAGTGTGATTGCTTATGCTTCAAGGCAATTAAAGGTGCATGAACGTAACTACCCAACTCATGATTTGGAATTGGCCGCGGTAGTGTTTGCATTAAAGCAATGGAGACACTATTTATATGGGGTTAAGTGCGAGGTGTACACGGATCATCGTAGCCTTCAGTATGTCTTCACTCAGAAAGATTTGAACTTAAGACAGAGGAGATGGATGGAGTTACTAAAGGACTACGATATCACTATCTTGTACCATCCGGGAAAAGCGAATGTTGTAGCGGATGCTTTAAGTAGAAAGGCGGGAAGCATGGGAAGTCTAGCTCACTTGACAGCCTCTAGGCGCCCATTAGCTAGAGAGGTCCAGACTCTAGCTAATGACTTGATGAGATTAGAAGTAAATGAGAAGGGAGGATTGTTGGCTAGTGTGGAGTCAAGATCTTCTTTTCTTGACAAAATTAAGGGAAAACAGTTTGATGATGAGAAACTAAGACGAATTCAAGATAAGTTATTGCGAGGAGAGGCTAAGGAAGCACAAATCGATGAGGAAGGTGTTTTGAGAATCAAAGGAAGGGTATGTGTACCCCGCGTCGATGATTTGATCAACACTATTCTGACAGAGGCTCATAGTTCAAGGTATTCTATACATCCGGGTGCGACCAAGATGTACCGTGACCTAAAGCAACACTTTTGGTGGAGTAGAATGAAGCGTGATATTGTTGACTTTATTGCCAAGTGTCCAAACTGTCAACAAGTGAAATATGAACACCAAAGGCCCGGAGGAACACTTCAGAGAATGCCCATTCCTGAATGGAAGTGGGAAAGAATTGCTATGGACTTTGTGGTTGGTCTTCCAAAGACAATGGGTAAGTATGACTCCATTTGGGTGATTGTTGATAGGTTAACGAAATCTGCTCATTTCATTCCGGTAAAGGTGACTTACAATGCAGAAAAGTTAGCCAAAATCTATATCTCAGAAATCGTCCGATTGCATGGGGTTCCACTATCCATCATATCAGATAGAGGTACACAGTTTACTTCTAAGTTTTGGAAAACATTGCATGCTGAATTGGGTACTAGGTTGGATCTTAGTACCGCGTTCCATCCTCAGACCGATGGTCAGTCTGAACGAACGATTCAAGTGTTGGAGGATATGCTTCGCGCATGCGTGATAGAGTTTGGTGGCCATTGGGATAGCTTCTTACCCTTAGCGGAGTTTTCGTACAATAATAGCTATCACTCAAGCATTGATATGGCCCCATTTGAAGCATTGTATGGGAGGAGATGTAGGTCTCCCATTGGTTGGTTTGATGCATTTGAGGTTAGACCTTGGGGTACCGATTTGTTGAGGGATTCATTAGAGAAAGTGAAGTCTATTCAAGAAAAGCTTCTAGCGGCGCAAAGTAGGCAAAAAGAATATGCAGATCGAAAGGTTAGAGACTTAGAGTTCATGGAGGGTGAACAAGTCTTGTTGAAAGTTTCGCCAATGAAAGGGGTGATGCGGTTTGGTAAAAGAGGTAAGCTAAGCCCGAGGTACATTGGGCCATTTGAGGTACTAAAGCGAATAGGAGAGGTGGCTTATGAATTAGCCTTGCCTCCAGGGCTGTCCGGAGTACATCCGGTATTTCATGTGTCCATGTTGAAAAGATACCATGGAGATGGAAACTATATCATCCGTTGGGATTCAGTTTTGTTTGATGAGAACTTGTCTTATGAGGAGGAGCCAGTCGCTATTTTAGATAGAGAAGTTCACAAGTTGAGGTCAAGGGAGATTGTATCCATCAAGGTTCAATGGAAGAATCGACCCGTTGAAGAGGCTACTTGGGAGAAGGAGGCAGATATGCAAGAAAAATACCCACATCTGTTTACAGATTCAGGTACTTCCTTCCGCCCTTGTTTGTCTTCTTTTGATCGTTCGGGGACGAACGATGGGTAAATTGGTATCTATTGTAACGACCCGTTTAGTCGTTTTGAGCAGCAGATTTTATTTCCGGAAAAGCGGCCTAGACTATAGACACCCGACGGACCGTCACAGCACGACGGTCCGTCATGCAGGTTTCGTTCCATGACACTTAGAATTCTTAAATTTGGTGCGAAAATCGACTCTACGAACTCCCGAAGCGGCGGGACGGACCGTCACAGGGTGACGGACCGTCATGATCAATTGAAAATTAGAGTGCGGCGACCACCGTGACGGACCGTCGCACGACGGCCCGCCATCGCAGTCATGCGATCCGGTTAGAATCGGATTTCTTTCCACGTTTTAAGGGACGTTTTGGACTATTCTTTCCTTAATTATAAAGTTTGAGGTTAATATTAATAAATCTAATTACTTGGGGGTTAAAATAGGTAACCTTAAGTTAATTAGTGGGTCATTATTACCATCTTTCATTCTTAATTATATATGAATTAGGGTAAAAGAAAGAGGGTTGGAATAAAACAAAAGAAAAAGAACAGAGAGAGGGAGTATTGATCGATCAAATTGGTTGAGAAGGATATCAAAGCTTGGGAAATTGCTTGTTAATTCCAATTCTTCGGTGGAGGTAGGTTATGGTTTCTCTTACGATATTCGTAGTAAACTCTTAATAGTGAATGATATGTAATGATAGTATTGTGAACCCTTCTATATGCTTAAATTGTATGCTTGCATGACTATGATTATGAAATTGTGAATAACTAAGCATGATGAAGCTATTGAATCCCAAATCTTGATAAAAACCCTAATTCACTTGTTAATGATGATGCCTTAGTATGAAAGAAGGCTTGATGAATTAGGGGATCGGGTGCCACGTTCCGGTACCAGGATAGAATGAATATGAGGATCGGGTGCCACGTTCCGACACCAGGATAGAATATGGATCGGGTGCCACGTTCCGGTACCAGGATAGAATGAATATGAGGATCGGGTGTCACGTTCCGACACCAGGATAGAATATGGATCGGGTGCCACGTTCCGGTACCAGGATAGTATATGAGGATCGGAGTGCGCGTTAGGCACCAGGATAGAAATAGAGGAGGGGAGTGCGACGTACCGCCACAAGAGGAAGAAAGATAATGAATCTTGAAAGATAATGAATATACTCAATCTAATGAACTTAATTCCCAAATGAGTATGGTATTGAGGCTTGAGTCCTCATGTGTGAACTCGGTTGTCGTTATTGATGAATTTATGTTGTTATTGCTACATGTTGAGTATTGTAGTTGATTTACATTATTATTGATATATACTGTTCCCTATTTTGAGTTGGCCGATGATATCTACTCAGTACTTGTGGTTGTACTGACCCCCTACTTTTTATGTTTTCTTCTTTGTTAATTGTGTAATGCAGCAAACGTTCCGTCAACCTCAACTCAACAGTAGATCTAGCCAGTCTTCACTACCTTCGGAAATTCAGGGTGAGCTAATGCGTCTAGCTTGGACTGGGTCTTCTTCTTCAAGTCTTGATGCCTTGGACTTCCGGCATGGACTAGCTAGTATTAGTTTTAGCTTCTTAGACAGTTTTAGTTTAGAAATTTGAGATAGATGTTCTTGTGATGATGACTTCCAGATTTTGGGGGATGATAATAATAATAGTTTGAATGGTTTTTATTAATGAGTTTAAGTCTTCCGCATTACTTTCTGTTGTTATATATTGAAATGATAAGGGTTGAATTGGTTGGTTCGCTCACATAGGAGGGTAAATGTGGGTGCCAATCGCGGCTCGGTTTTGGGTCGTGACAACTAATGGTAATGATATTGAATTTTTTCCTAATACTGATAGTTGTTCTTCTCTGTAGTGTCTATATAATTGAGATTTTGAATTTGTATTATATAGTACTTTTGGATTTAATAACTTTAATTGATTTTGTTGAAAGATTTGTATATCTTTATCTGTGTCTATTATTTCTCCTAATTGTTGATTATTTTCTTCTCTTGTTTTTCTATTTAATATTTTTGATATAAAATTATTACTTATTTTGTTACGGGTGTAACTAGGTTACAGTCTTTTATCTCTTGATCTAGTTGGAAAAATGTCCATTTTTTCTGTTCTTTTTTAATTATTTTTTCTTTTTGAGGAGTAATTTCTATTTTATTTAGTTTTTCTATTAGTTCTCCTATTCGATTGTATCTATATTCTTACTTTCAAATTTTTTCTTTGTAGTTTCTATCTATCTTATTATTTAATGATAATAAAAGTGATATTATTATATTATTTTGTTGTATAATAACTTGATCTGATTTTGAAGATGGGATAAAATCTTTATAGTCGATGGAAGGGTTATTCTTTTTTCTATTAATTTTTGTGCTTCTTTATTTGTTTCTGCTTCTATTAAATTTATCATGAAAGAACTATTTCTTTTATTGATTCCAATTCTGTTTTTATTTCTTGTATTTTTATTATTAGTGTATTACTAATTTCTTCTTTAGATTTGTTTTTAATTCGATTAATTTTCTATTTAAGTCTATTCCTTGTTCTTTTAAGAAGTCTAGATTATTTTCTATTTTGCTAAAAAATTGTTTCTGCTTACTTTGTATTTCTTCGTGTTCACTTAATATCTTTATAATTTTATTATTTGATTCTTTTAATTTTTCACTAAGATTAATTATAAGATCTATTAAAGTATTATATTGAGTATCTTCTGTATGTAAAATATGATTTCCGTTTCCGAAGTTACACTTAATTGTACTGTCTGGTTTTACTCTTTGGAATCTTTTTTCTGTTTGGATCTGCAAGTCTAAATAGTCTATATTCTTTGATGAAGCTATTTTTACTATGTGTTATTTTTATCCTATGGTAGTTGCTTTATAACAATCTTGAAAAACTATTATTCTTTTAGTTATGTATTCTATATCTCTTTCAAGTCCTTGTACTTCCCATTTTAAATAATTTACATATTCTTCGTTATCTACTGTTTTTTCGAAATAATCGCTTTTTGGTGTAAAAATTCGTTGTATATATATATGTAAGCTTCTATAGATTCTTTTATTCCTTTTAATTTTTTTCTCCTTTCTATATGTTGATATCTTCTTTTATTATGAAATCTTACACTCCAAAAACAGGGCATACACTTCATAAAATATTTTTTATTGTGATATTTCTAGTTTCAAGATGTATTATTAGTTTCTTTTCTAATATTATAGCTAAGAAAAATAAATTGTCTAATCTATTAGTTAATTCTTTTTTAGAGCTTATAGAAATAATTGTTTTTAAATTTCTTAATAGTCTATCTGATTCTAAATATAAACTTAACAAATTTCTTTTAACTCTTTTATATTCTCTAGTATTTTTAAGTGGTCTTCTCATATATTATCCTACTGGATTATAGTAATATGAACTATTTTTTCGTACCTTTATTCTTTCTGTTACTTCTTTTATTTCTAATTTTATTTGTACTAATTTTTCACTAGTCTGTTTAAGGGCTTGTTTAAGAGTTCTTCTAAGTTCTTTAAGTATTTATCCCGAATTTTTATAAGTACAACTTAAGGATAGTCTTGATCCTAATTTATATAAATGATTCTCTAAAACTTTCTTATAATTTTTTGTATCTTTTAAAAGTTGTCTATTATAAAACAGATTTCTATTTATAGCAGAAGTTTTTCTAGAATAATAATCTTTTCTCATATAAGTAGAAATCTGTTTTATAATAGACAAAAGTATTAATTACTATATACGATAATAGATGGTCAGATATAAAAAAGGCAATTATAGGATTAACAGAAGTAGATATGACTAATAATGGAGGAATTTTCTACATAAGTCCAGACTTTATGATGAATTTAAATGAATTTGGAACTAAGATAAGAATAGGAATACAAACTAAAGGATATGAAGAAATGAGTAGTGGAAAAAATCTATTAATATGTGTAGGATTCTTAGGAAAAATGACAGATAATAGTAATACTAGATTTAAACTACAAATAATGGATGTAGTAGAAGTAATGGGGAATAAAGGGATAAAACTAATAAAACCAATAAAAATAGACCCTGAAGAATATGCAGGATTAGAATGGAAATTAGGAGACTTTAAAGAAAAAGAAGCATTAACACCAGATGCTCACCTAATATATACAAATTCTAAAGGAGAACCTTCAATTAGATTCGCAGACTACAATTATGAAGCTCAAAAAGACTTTGAAGAAGAAAGTACTATAGAAGAAATGATTTTAGAAGGAATGAATATGGAAATAACATTAGAAGAAGATTATGCAGTAGATATAGCTATAGAAAAAGCAAAAGAAATATGCAAAGAAAATAATAATAGACTTTTTACATGTAAAGGATGTAAATTAAAAGATTTAAGTTTAGAAAAAGTAATATCTCATTTTAAAATATGTGAACAAAGAAATGATAATAAAGGATATAGATTAGAAAAAGATTTACAAGATAAATTAGATAAAAGCAATAATATAATGACACAAATACAAGACGATGATAGTGAAATATCCGAATTGGAATCTATACTTAGTCAGAAAGAATTAATGGAAACAGCTAGTTCGAGTAGTCCATTTCAAAGAACAAATGAATAAGGACATACTGCAGATAATAGCACAGGAAATATACCACGTAGAAGAGTATATAGACAAGGAGATACTCCAACAATAGAAGTAAAACCTATGGGAAAAAGAATGCCTATAGAAAAACCAATAATACTCCAAGAAGGAGGTAGTAAAGGAAAAATCCTAAATATAGCAGCACATGATCCACAAAGATGGAATTCAGTAATAGACTTATGGAAAGGAATAGTAGTAGAGACTTTATAAAAAATTATCTGAGAAGCAGAGATGCTGAAACTATGTACAAATACTTAGAAACATTTTTAGGAGAATCAACTAAAGCTTTATGGGAAGCTTATAAAGTAGAATTCCCATTAATTTCAAGATTTAGTATCATTAGGACCAAATCCTTATAACTTTACAAATAAAATACATACATTAATAACAGGAGAAGATCCAAATAGTGGACTATTAGCCCTACACCGAATTCCACTAATAAAATTAGAACAATTAAGTTTAAGTAATTGGTATTACATAAAGAAATTTTTAAATGTTTACTTCTATTCTTTGTACAATTAGTGGAAATGCTTTTGACCAAGACTTAGGCAAAAAATTATTTAATAAATTACCAGGAGCTTTAGGAAGAGAAATAGAAGAAAGATGGACTAAAAGAGATGGAGTAGCTCAAAATCCTCAAGCAAAATGGTCAATAGGACATAGAATACAACATATAATGGAAATACTACAAGAAAAATGTACTAATCTACAAATACAAAAGCAACTAAAACAGAATGAAATGAATTTACGTAAAGATATAATATATACAACTCAAAGTTATGATAAAGACCAATACAAAAAGAAAAGATATAAAAATACCATCCACAAAATAATAAGAGATATAATAGGAAAGGATATTTTCTTAGAAAATCCTCAAAGAAGAAAACCATATCTAAATAGAGACAGGACATGTTAGAAAATATAGAAACAGGATAGAAATTATAAAAATAAGCTAGAATGTTTTACATGCGGAAGTATAGAACATTTAGCAAATACTTGTCCTAAAAGATATAATGCTAAAACCAGAAATGCACAACTAGTAGAAGAATTTAATGAAGCATTATTAAATGTAGATGAATATATGTCGACAATGAAAGTATTTACTCTATAGTAAGTATTGATATAGATGAAAATAACAAAGAAGAAGATTCTTCTAATTCAGAAGGAGAAGAATTAATTAACGAAATAGGAATGGAAGACTTGAATATAGATAATCTAAAGATAAATTTTATGAATATAGTAGAATGTGAACATAATTTGAAAAGATCTTTGGATTAGATAGTAACCCATGTAACTGGTGTAAATGGTACCCAAGCAAACATAAAAGAGCTAAATGCAATAAATGTTTTATAGAAGGATGTATAAATTGCATAGAAACTCAATTAGGAATAATAACTCAGAAAGGAAAAGAAAGATATCTGTAAGAACCTCTAGTAAATTTAAAAGTACTAGTATTAGAAGCAAAAATAAAAGAATTAGAAGAAAGAATAGTAAGGCTAGAAAAAGGAAAAAATATACAACAAGAACAACCAGAAGATAATCAAGAATTAATGAATGAAGAATCTAACACTTTAATATGTAATGAAGATAAAAACATAAATACTATTAAAATATTAGCAAAACTTCGTATTGAAAAATATGAAATAGAGACTTTAGCATTAATAGATTCAGGATGCACTAAAAGTATTCTAAATAAAAAGATTGTACCCATAGAATTAATAAAAACTTTAGAAAAACCACTTGCAGCTATGCAAATGGATGGAACACATAATATATATAGACATTATATAGATAGAGCTCAAATAAGTTTCTTAAATACTTGTTCAGAATTTTATAAACCCACTTATAAAATGGATAAAATATGGGTAAGAGATCTAGACATAAGGGTAGATTTTGTGTTAGGACTAGATTTTATATTACATAACAAAGGAGGAACTTTAATAACTAGAGACGGAATACTTTTTATGAAAAATATTACTTATACTTCAGTTTTAACCAACAAAATTGAAACTAAACTAAGACATAAAGAAAAATGTTGCGACAACTGTGAAAATAATATACAATGTATTAAAAAAGAAGGCAATACATTATATGAAAATACATTAGAAATAGATGAAGAAGATGAAATAATTAATAAAAACTATGTTTTAATAGAAATGGAGACAGAATTATACAATTTTAAAACAGGAATTCAGCAAATAGGACAAATAAAAAATCAAAAAGACCTTGATAATATAGTAAAAATATTAGACCAAATAGAAATAATAGGAGAAAAACCCTTAAAACATTGGGAAAATAATCATATAGTATGTAAATTAGATATCATAAACCCGAATACATAATAAAAGCTTTCTATAGAAGCCACAAATCAAGATCAAGAAGACTTCAAAATACAAATTAAAGAACTATTAGAATTAGGAGTAATAAGAAGATCAACTTCAAAGCATAGATCAAAGACATTTGTAGTGCGAAATCATAATGAAATAATTAGAGGAAAGGCCGAATGGTCATAAATTATAAGAGATTAAATGATAATACTAGAGCAGATGGATATAAATTACGGATAAAGCAGAGTTAATAAATAGAATTCAAGGAAAAATAATTTTTAGTAAATTTGATTGTAAGTCGGGATCTTGGCAAATAAAAATGCATCCAGATAGCATAGAATGGACACATTTACTTGCCCTGAAGGACATTTTGAATGGCTAGTTATGCCATTTGGATTAAAAAGACACCTCCAATATTTCAAAGAAAAATGGATAAAATATTTGGAGAATACAAAAGATTTGTTTTAGTATATGTAGATGATATTCTAGTATTTAGCAAAGATATAAAAGAACACTTAGGACATTTACAAGCAGTTTTTAGACTATTTGTTAATAATGGAATAATAATTAGTAAAAAGAAAATGGAATTATGTAAAAATTATATAAATTTTTAGGAATTATTTTAGGAGAAGGAAAAGTTAAATTACAACCTCATATAGCTAAAAGGCACTAGATATGCGGATAAATTAGATAATTTAAAAAATCTACAAAAATTACTAGGTATAGTTAATTATGCAAGACCTTTTATAAAAGATTTAGGAAAAATAGCAGGACCATTATATTCTAAGGCAGGAAATAAAGATGAGAGAAATTTTAATATAGAAGACATAAAATTAGTACAAGAAATAAAGGAAAGAATAAAAACATTCTGATTTAAATATGCCACTAGAAGCAGTTATTTAATAATAGAAGCAGATGGAAGTTTTGAAGGATGGGGTGCGATATTAAAATCAAAACCGCATAAATA
This sequence comes from Solanum arcanum, assembly GCA_027789145.1. Taxonomy (NCBI): domain Eukaryota; kingdom Viridiplantae; phylum Streptophyta; class Magnoliopsida; order Solanales; family Solanaceae; genus Solanum; species Solanum arcanum. The sequence goes on from CM050937.1 coordinate 14,356,331, forward strand.
TAGTATTAAACAAGAAGAAAAGATATGTGCCTATCAAAGTGGAAAATTTAAAGAAAAGGGCAATAAAGCCAAGTATAGATGTTGAAATTTTATTTGTAATATATGGTTTAAACAGTTTTAGAATTTATATTTTAAATAAACCGAGAAATATTAGTAAGAACAGATTGTGAAGCAATAGTAAAGTTTTATCAAAAAATTAATAATAAAACTAGCGAGTAGAAGAAGATGGTTAAATTTTTAGATACCATATGTATTTATAATTCTATAGTTTTTGAGCACATTAAAGGGAATGATAATAATATTGCAGATCAATTAAGTAGACTACTAATTAAAACTTAATTTTTCTGAGAATGAGACCTCTACTATTAGACAAAGGTAAAAGGGTTCAACCTTCAACCTCGAGGTTTGGCGAGAATCTTATAAGCGGTGTATTAGCTAATTTAAATTTTAAGTCATTAGATAAAATTGGCGATGTTANNNTAGATAGAATACATTTTGGAATGCAAAGCTTAATTGCATACGATCCGTCAAATTTAACATTTAGACATTTACCTAATTGCCAATTAGATAAACAATGAGACATGCCTTATAGACAACATATGGATAGCACATAATAAAAAACACACTAAATATATAATTCCTGTTTTAAATGCTTTAGGATACTATTTTACTAGTAGAAATACAGAAAATAAATTTAAATATTATGTAGTAATTCATGGTAAGACAAATGGTGTGTTTCAAACATGGATAGAAGTTTTAGATTCAATCAAAGACTTTCGTAAACCACTTTTTAAAGGTTTTAATGATTTTACAGAAGCTTTAGACTATGCTAGAGGAACATTAGGACCAAACTATTATATTTCTCCAGCTCTTAGACAAAACCCAGAAAAAATTCCACAGTATAATATCCAAAAAGACACAAATAAAATTATATTTTGTGACCATTGCTCATCCATGACTGAAGCGTTCAAGAGGCTAAATTTGAGAAATGAAGCCTTAATGGAAGAAAATGCCAAGCTCAGGGAAAGACTCAGCAAATTGGAAAGCAAAGGTAAGAATATACAAACTCAGGAGCAGACATACGAGGTTCTCCATCCCAAACAAAAATGGATGAGATGGGTGTGCATTCCCCACTTTGAATGCTAAGAAATCCATCAGATCGGATAATGATCTGACTAGTCCGGTTCAAGCGGTGGCGATAAAGACTCCTCAAACCCGTTAATGGTGTCACTTTGCCAAAAAGTGAAAGAGACGAAGGTTCATCTTCAAGAAGAAAATTACCACTTTCATTTAACCAGGACAATCAGGACAAAAAGTTTAAAAAGCCCAAAAAATAAAGAGTTAGAATTCCTAATAACCTGATCAGAAAAACTACTCAAACAAAGACAAGAAAAAGATAAACACATAAACCCAAGCCCAATACAAAGCCCAAGGCAATTTCTATCCCTAGTTCAAATAATTCAGATAATTTTGAAGACCCAATGCAATTTGCCCAAGACCCTAATGATGATGATTCAGGAGCAAGTTTTGATTCAATTGCATTGCATAATTTAGACACATAAAAAAAAAAAAAATAATTATAATATATATATACATATTGTCTTATCATACATTCAAAAGAGGGATGCCTCTTTAGTCAAATATGTGAGTCCCACTTTACTCACTACCACACATGTGGAAAAACTGTTGGGACGCGTCTTAGATAGGTAAGAGATAAGATAGACAGATATCAGATTCCAAGGACAATAATGCAAAAAGAAGGGATAATAACTTCACGTGACGATGGAGCCCAAATGTGCACCCGGCTGAAGAGATAAGATTCCTTTCTCCATTTGAAATCCGGAATTTGAAGTCCGAAGACGCCTATAAATATCAGACACTATCAGAAGAAGAATAGAAGAGTGAGAGAGCGAAAAGCAAAGAAGAACAAAATATCTGCAATCTGCAAATTTCAAATCCTCCCAAAAACCTTCTTAATAAAAAAAAAAAAAAAAAATTTAAGTTCTTAGGCTTTATTTTCAAGTTTTTTCAAAGTTATTTTGGAAGTTCTCCGGGTTTCCCGAAAGGGAAACTTCACTCCGTTCTAACTATGTAAGTTTTCATATTTAAGTTTTTAGTAAACTTCCCATATATGTAAATTATGTGTGTTTAATGTAAATCATGTGTAATTATTTTTATATTTTGTAAGTTGATAAATATCATGAATCTATATTACTTAGTATATGGTTAGTTTCTTAGCTTCTTAAAAATATCGATGGATTAACCTGTAAATTCCTAGGAAATTGTCAGGTTAATTGTTCTGAGTAAAAGAACTGTGATAACCAAATCCGGGGTGTGGTTAAAGAAGATTATTTTTAAGAACAAAGGCTAAGAGGAAGAGATGAACAGTAATAATAGATTCGTGAATGGACAGAGTCCATAAAAAAAAAAAAAAAAAAGGGAAGTTAAACTAGAAACTAAAATGATAATTACAAAATTGAACAATAGAGTGAAGGAGTACTGAGTAGGACTACACAACATTAAGAAAAAATCACAAATATTTATATATATGTATATATATATATATATATATATATATGTATATATATATATGTATATATATATATATATATATATATATATATATATATGTATATATATACGCGCTCTTGTTTTAGACTACTTGTGTAATGTTTAATAAACTTCAGTTAAGAGACAATATTTGACTTATGAATTGTTCTTAAACCCATACATCAAACATTAGCATATTAGTCGAATTATAATATTTTATATTAATAATATATAGATTAAATTACTCATATTTTAGAAACAAGAAATTATATCTAAATAATAGAATTTATAAGCTAATTTATTTAATTAAATTTATTATTATAAATATAAAATACAAAATCAAGAAAATAAACAAAATGATTAAAATGATTTGAGGGGATATTTTTGTCTTACCTAGGTTAGTCTCATGGTATTAGAACTATACCATCAAATCAAAGGTATTATTTATACACCCTCTAATATCATGTAGGGTGTATAACTGATCCATGGATTTATTATACATAGACCGAAAATTCCTACTAAACATGCTACTAAATAATACCACACATAATATTTGAACTATTTTTCTCCTAATACTCCCTACCAAACGATCCCTTAAATTATAATGGTCAAATAAAAAATCTATACCCAAAAATTGATGTTTTAACTAAGAAAAGTAACTGTATTTTACGCTAAACTGCACAGTAAGATTGTTAGCCAAAAGATAATAACACATATATGATATAAAGAACGTAAAAACTTTGAAACGAGAAGGAAACGTTGGACACTATTGACACAATGAAGGCTGCTAGACACGAGCTTACGAGGCTCTTAGTCGCTTCTCTGATTTGGATAGAGATGGAGTCATATACTGACTCCAAAAGCGCTCCCGTATGTACATGTGACAAACAAAGAAGAAATAGAAATTAGTAATCATTATTAGCACATATGGTCTCCTACAGAAAGGGAAATCAATATTTTTACGACGACTTTAATCCCATCATTATAAGATTACCAAGATGGTCAAATAATAACAAGAATGAAAATTATGATAAACCAACAGTTAGTTGCTAAAAGAAACACCGCCAAAAAAGAAAAGTTTCGCTAGGACGACAATAGATTTTCACCTTTTTATTGGTTTTTTTTCTAATTTTATAGGAAAGTTTTCATGGTATCTAGGAATGTCAATATGCAAAATTATCATATAGTATAATGACAGATAAAGCTTAGAACTCGTCAGTCCTACCATTGTGACCTATTGACAGTTCTCTACTAGCAACATGAATGTTTCAACTTTCTTAGAGACACATAAATGCCACCCAAAAGAAATAAATTAAGGAAACATTAACTATATGCATATTATTAAGATTTGAAGACAAAGTTCTGATAGAAATTTGAAACATACTATGGAGTTGACGACAAAGATATAGAATGTGGTAAAGAGCTAGATATATACGAGATGTAATTTCAGTCGAGTTATAACCCCCATAACAGACATAGAACAGAAACTGGAAAGTGCCAAGAACATTCCAACATGACGAGTAATGACCTGACTCACAATATAATTTGGCAAGGGTAAAATCATTCTTCAGAAAAATAAAACAGGTCAAAAGTGATCACATTAGAGTAATAGTTTAATCGATTGGTTCACGTGAGCCTGATAATGCCTAGTATATGTTCATTAAAAGCCGATAACCTTCCTTATACTTAGACAGTAAAAACAGAGAAGAAAGAATTTCTCATATCGCACATCAACGACATAAATAAAAAAGAGAGGAGAAGACTTCATGTTGGTCTCTTAACTAAAGAGCTTTAACAGACTTGGAAGTCTTGGCCAGATGTCAAGAACTTTACAGAACTTCTAAAGTATCAAATATGCTTAAATACTATAATAGGTTCGCTATTTGGGCAAATAAAATGGAGTTTTAATTGAACAAATATAACCAGATTCGTCCTCTGGCAAAACTCTTGAGAAAAAAATGTAGCAGTTGATCCAATACATTAAAAAAAGCTATCTAATTTTAATGCTTCCAATACTACCAACATAAAAAAGGAAATTAATCCGTATTGAAAAAGTTAACAGCAGCATGTGAGGAACTGATCTTAAGAGTTCGAAATGTCTCTTTCATACTTAGAAAATGATTATCTAAACAAGCTTGGTTATACTTGAAAACAAAATTTAGAACTGAAGCTCCTCGAACATCAAATGAAATCTGACTTGTGGAACAACAAAATAATGTATGAAATATTTGTTGTCAATCTGTGTTTGAAAACAAAATTAGTGATTCCAACAAAACTTTGCAGAAACACGAAGTTAAAAAGTTTAATAAATCAGTAAGGGAGTTGTACATAAATTAATTCAGAAAAAACTAAAATCTGTAAACGTACCAGAATTTGAAAAATTAGAACAGAAAAAAATCAAGTCCACTGAATTCACAGTGTCCCTTAAGAAAATTATTCCCTTTTAGTATTCGTGGTTTGATTTGGAATATGTCCTCCCAGAATAAAATGATATAATTCATCAACGTATTGATACCAAAAACTCTAGTGTCAGCGAACAACTCAACAATAGTAAAGTACACGAAGAAATTTTTGCACAGAAGAAGAAGAAGAAATCAGAAAAATTCTGAAGAATGAATGGTATTTAAAGGCAAGAGGAACATGTTCCGAAAGGTTGCAACCCTTTCATTATCCACACGACCATTAATGAAAGATTGCAACCTTTCAAACGGTCTTGGCTGTTCCTGAAAGTTGCAACCTTTCAGAACAGTCATTTTCGAACAGTGGGAAATTTAAATAAAACTGGGAAAGATTTTAAATAGAGTAGGTCGCGCGGATCCGAGTAAGCCGGGTTAAGCAACTAAAAAGTTGAAACTAATTAATTGATAACGTTTTGACCATTTACTCTAATTTAATTTATTAAATAAATAATTAAAACAAACTTTGTCCAAAAAATAATCTCTTGATCGTTCATTTTCCAAAGCCGAAGCTGAATCGAGCGAGTGACAATGAAAAAGGCGCGAGGAGGGTCCCTCTTTCCAACCCTTTTAACAATTAATAGGAGTGTTTCTATATTCAAACTCTCCTATTTTTCTTTTCACCATCGATGAGAGACAAATGTCTTTTCATTAAAGCATAAGATGACTTTTGAAGTTCCCAACTTTTGAAGTTACTCTCTTTTCATCTTCTCTTTATTTCCCATTAATTCTTGCTACATACCCAACAATATCTAAGGCGCAACATATCGGCCTAAACATGAATGACACTTAGCAATAGAGAACAACATAAATCAGGCTAACGTCTTATGAAATTGTGTTACAGAACTTAAAAGCAGCAATATGACATGTCTTATGCTTCTAAGCCAATTCTAACTCGAGTTTAGCAACTGAAATACAAGACTAACACAACCATCATTTAATTTATGATTCAAACAAATAGTGATGAAAATAGAGCTAATACAATTAGAACACTCTAAGTGTTGGAGTCAAAATGAACATCAACCATTGCGAGCAAAGCAAAGCATAGATTCAGCTAGGTATATGGATATGAAATGAAGTAAATGAATATAATGATCAACATGTAATATTCAAACAACTCAACTGATGCTTGACTTATGCCTACTGCCTAGAGACATACAAAATGAAATTAAGGTAAGAGTTAAAAGGGGAATTATATTCTATGTTAAGTGTTAAAACATAGAATATGCCGCATCGAAAGAAAATGTAAGAGGAGACGAAATTACCTTTCTTGGAGCAGCAAACTAAAGCTTCGACGTCAACGGATTTGACTTCGAACTCAACGTTAACTCGAAGAAGAATGAAACAGAGAACAATAACCTTAAATCTTGTTCCTCCAATGATTTTCGATCCTTGTATTTTACTGGATTTTCCGATTGTTTTTGGGCTTTGATTGAGGATCTTTCTGAGAACCAAATGGTTCTCTTTTATAGCCAATTTGGGCTCATTTTGAATACATTGGCTAAAGCAGTATCATGTACGATATGTTACCTAATAATCCTTGAATTTATATATCATAGTGTAACATAAGAATTATAAAATTTATATAAAAAAAATATTGATACAAAAATATTTTTCAACACCAATAATAACAAAGTATTTATAATCAAAAGTGAAACTTAAAATTTAATTAACACATGTTATTTATAAGTTTATTTATCAAAATCAAAAGTGTTTAAATTGCAACTGAAATGAATACTGAAAATGATAAAATGTTTACTTTATAAATTATTCCAAAGAAATATTGATATCTTAGAAACATCACGACTAATTCACTTCTCTTTTGGGAAGAAAGTACAAGTTCTTGTGTTGTTTTATCTTGCCCACATTGTCCACAACAATTTGTGTTCACCGAAATCTATTCATTTGCAGTCTTTCTTCTTCTTTTTTTTTGGTCGTCCAGATGATCTTCTGTATCTAGGTGGATACACAGTTTCAGCTACCACATTATTAGGATCTGGCTAATCTGCCTTATCTGGCATCGGTACCATTAAAATTTCATATGTTTTTGGCAATGCATCAGGCTGGTTGTAATCAGAGCAATACGGATTCATATCTGTGATATTTTTTTTTCAATACAACGATTGCATGTGCACAAGGTATCTCATCTAGTTGAAATCTATCACAAGAACATATTTTCCGCTCAAGACAAACAATGTATCTTCTTTCAGTTTCATAAATCAAGAAAATAAATTCAGATGATGGAACAACCTGTGTACATTAAAAAAATTTAATATATAATTTTTAAAAACAAATCATGTTCAAACTGCAGAATGATACAATGAATTAGATATAGATAATATAAAGTATTATATAATGATACATACCTCCATCTTTGAACTTTTAGCCGCGTTTATAATCAACAATTCCTCAAATTTTCTCCCTAATGTGTCCTCTGTATATGAGGCTACTTCTTTGTTTTTGCAATGCCAAGAACCAAAAAGAATTCTAACTTCTTCCAAGAATTTTAATATAGTTAATTAGCGTGCTTCAACAAGACAACCATTGATACATTCTGCAATGTTCAAAGTCATCATTCTACCTCTGTTTACTGTTGCATGAACTCTTGACCACTTTTCATTACCTTTATCTTCAAGATACTCCTTAACCCTGTGATCAATTCTATCAACCTTAGCCATCAACTTATCAAAATCTTCCTTTCTATATGCCTTGACCATAGAGTAGAATAGATCACTTATGGCCTTTCTACTCCTTTTGAAGTTTCCGCATACATTCTTCCAAAGATGCCAGATGCATGCATAATGAGGTTCATTTGGGAACACAATTCTCACTCTTCATGATAATCCCATTTGTATCTGAAACAACACACATATCTTTTCTCTCGCCAAATGCAATTCTGAATTGTTCGAAAAATCATGTCCACGAACAATCATTTTCGATGTCAACAACACCATATGCCAATGGAAAGATGCAACCTGATTACACACATTATATCATTTGATACGAAACATATACAAACACATCACAACTATATAAAAAAATACTTTCGCCATCAAGTGTGCTTGCTGATACAAATGTCCCTTTGTAAGCTCCACTCAGGTGTGCACCATCCACAACAACTATTGGTTTGCAGTAATTAAATCCCCCAATGAATGGTCTTAAGGCGACGAACACATACATAAATTCATCCTCTTCAGTCTTATGCATTTTTATATAAGAATTTGGATACACGTTTTTTAACATGTGTATGTATCGCGGCAACCGTCTATATCCTGCAGATGGTTTTACCCTAATCATGGAGAGTGTACGTTCTTTAGCACACCATGATTGCTGGTAAGATATTTGAACCCCATAAAACTCTCTAATATCATCAATTATATCTTTCGGAGAATAAATTCATTTATGATTGACCAATATTGGAGCAGTAACTCCACTTACAAATCCGATTGTTGCTTGGACCTTGGTTAATACCCTCTCCCTCATCGGACACGTATGTTTACTATTGAAACTTTTAACAATGAAAATATCATATTTTTTCCTGCAAGACGCCTTCATAGTCCAACCACATTTGTCTGAAAAGCATACCAACACATAGCTGAGTACATTTTTTCTGCATATTAATGCATATAGCAATTACATCATATAATATATTCAACAATAATGTTTAAAGTAATCGGTAACGACCTGTTTAGTCGTTTTGAGCAGCAGATTTTAATTCTGGAAAAACTGGCCAAGACCACGGGCACTGCGACGGACCGTCACAGGCACGACGGCCCGTCGAGGGTGTATCGTTTCAGCATACTTAGAATTCTTAAATTGGGGACTGAAAATCGACTCTCTGAACTTCAGGACGGAGGTGCAGGACGGACCGTCACCGGTGTGACGGGCGTCATTCACCTGGAATTTGGGAGGCTGCGGCGACCATTGTGACGGACCGTCGCGAGCACGACTACCGTCACCAGGTTGCAAGAAATCCCAGCGGAATGGGATTCCTCTACACGTTTTAAGGGTCGTTTTGGACTATTCTTTCCTTAATTATAAGGATTGAGGGTTAATATTAATAAATCTAATTACTTGGGGGTTAAAATAGGTAACCTTAAGTTAATTAGTGGGTCATTATTACCATCTTTCATTCTTAATTATATATTAATTAGGGTAAAAGAAAGAGGGTTGGAATAAAGAAACTAGAAAGAACAAAGGGAGAGAGAGATTGATCGATCAAGAGGGGGATCGAACGAGAAGGAGAAACAAAGCTTGGGAAAATTCTTGCTTGATTCAATTCTTCGGTGGAGGTAGGTTATGGTTTTTACGATATTCGTAGTGAACTCTTAATAGTGAATGATATGTATTGGTGGTATTGTAAACTTTGTCTATATGCTTAAATGTATGCTTGCATGAATATGATTATGTGATTTTGATGAAATAAGCATGATGGAAACCATTGAATCCCAAATCTTGAAAGAAACTTTAATCTACTTATTAATAATAATGCCTTGGTATAAAGGAAGGCTTGATGAATTAAAGTAATGGGATTGATGATGCCTTGGTATAAAGAAGGCTTGATGAACGAATATAATGAGATTAGTGGATCGGAGTGTCACGTTCCGACACATAGTATTAGTGGATCGGAGTGTCACGTTCGGACACATAGTATTAGTGGATCGGAGTGTCACGCGTTCCGACACATAGTATTTAGTGGGACGGGTGTCACGAACCGACACGTAGAATTAGGGGATCGGAGTGTCACGTACCGACACATATAAGGGATCGGAGTGTCACGTTCCGACACATATAGGGGATCGGAGTGTCACGTACCGACACATATAGGGGATCGGAGTGTCACGTTCCGACACATATAGGGGATCGAAGTGTCACGTTCCGACACATATAGGGGATCGGAGTGTCACGTTCCGACACATATAGGGGATCGGAGTGTCACGTTCCGACACATGTAGGGGATCGGAGTGTCACGTACCGACACAAGAGGAAGAAAGATAATGAATCTTGAAAGAGGAGAATATACTCAACATAATGAACTTAATTCCCAAATGAGCACGGTATTGAGGCTTGCGCCCTCATGGATGATCTTAATGGTACTTATTGATGATTATAGTACTTGTTATTGTTACATGTTGAGTTTATAGTTGAGTTTATGATATTACTTGGTATATACTGTTTTCTATTTTGAGTTGGCCGATGATATCTACTCGATGCCGTGTTTTGTCTTGACCCTACTTTTATGTTTTCTTCTTGTTATACGTGGAGTGCAGCAAACGTTCCGTCATCTTCAACTCAACAGTGATTCTAGCCAGTCTTCGTCATACCGGATATTCAAGGTGAGCTAATGCTTCTAGCTTGGACTGGGTCTTCTCCCTCATGTCTTGATGCCTTGAAGTTCCGGCATGGACTAGCTTTTATTTGTTTTAGCTTTTAGGATACTCTTAGTTTAGTCATTTGATCGTAGATGTTCTTGTGGTGATGACTTCCAGATTTTGGGGATAATAATAGTTATTGTTTTATTAATGAGTTAAGTCTTCCGCATTATTTTCTGTTGTTATATATTGAAATGTTAAGGTTTTGATTGGTTGGTTCGCTCACATAGGAGGGTAAATGTGGGTGCCAGTCGCGATCGGTTTTGGGTCGTGACAAACTTGGTATCAGAGCATTAGGTTCGTTGGTCGCATCACACAAGAACAGGTCTAGTAGAGTCTTAAGGAACGATAGGGGGACGCCTTTACTTTTCCTTGAGAGGCTATAAGACTTTAGGAAAATTCCACTCTTTCATTCTTTCTTTCGTGCTACTACTTGAGTCCAATTGGTATCTAGGCGATACGAATTGGTATCTGACCATCTTCACTCTATTTCGCAGATGGTTAGAACTAGAGCAACGACCGCACCAAAGAGCAACAACTGACAAAGAAGAAACATCCGAGCGACCCAGGGCCGTGGGCTCGAGGGAGAACAACGGCAAGAGGCGTGGGAGGACGTCCTCTAGAGGAAGAGGACGAGCACCTAGCCCATCCGATGCTAGGCGTTGACTCCTCCACCGGCGAGGAAGTGGTAAGAGAAGGGGAGGATGGGGAGAATGAACAAGAGCGAGAATGAGGAATTGCCACTGACCTACCCAGAGATGATCAATCAGGTTCTCGCTTATCTTAGCGGGTTATCCGATCCGCGGTCGAGCACCTCCGGTGGTTTACGCACCAACACCTCCGGTTTGGAGGTACGACATGCGGCTACTATGGCTCCCGCATGGATGCCTCATTGGAGATAGACACATTTCCACGTCGACTCTTTGGACCGATAATGACAAGCGATCGGCCACGAACTTTTGATAAGTTCTTGAAATTGAAACCTCCGGTCTTCAAGGGTGCGAGAATCTGAAGATGCTTATGATTTTACGGTTGATTGTCATGAGCTACTACACAAGATGGGGATAGTAGAGCGGTTTGGCGTTGAGTTCGTAAGCTATCGATTTCAAGGAACGCCAAAATGTGGTGGCGATCCCATGTTGAGTGTCAACCGACGAGGCACCACCTATGACTTGGGCCTCATTCTCTAGCTTGTTTATGGAGAAGTATATCCCGGACTTTGAGGGATAGGAAAAGGGATGAGTTCTTGAGCCTAGAGCAAGGTAGGATGTCGGTTAATGCTTATGAGGCTAAGTTTAGTGCACTATCCGGATATGCCACTCAACTTTGTTTGATCCACAAGAGCGGATTCACCGGTTTGTGAAGGGTTGAGATCGAGTTGCGGATTTCGGCCTTACGGTAGCGGCGGCAAAATCCTTCCAAGGTGGTAGACTTTGTGATAGAAGTGGAAGGAGTGAAGCCAGGCGACTTCACCACAACCGACATCAAAAAGGTTTCGAAAGGGAGGTGAGTTTAATAGTTCGTATACTAGAGGACGTAACCGGAGGCTACTCGGTTCGACCAATTCGATCTTCCACTACAGATCGTAGTTGGGGTCCACCTCGAACGGTCAACACTTCTCCGAGAGACCTATGCACCGACTCGAGAGAGTGTTATGGATGTGGGGAGATTGGACATATTAGGAGGAATTGTCCAAAAGCGAGTTCTGCACCCAATAGCTAGAGGTAGAGGTGGTCATGGTAGAGGCCGTTATTACGGAGGGCGTGGTGGTCGAGGTAACGGTGGTCACCAAAGCGGCAGAGGTGATGGGCAAGCTGGAGCCACTACATCACAACATGGTAGGGCAGCGGACCAGACGAGCGATAGGGCCCATTGTTACGCTTTCACTGGGCGATGCAGGCGGAGGCATCGATCTTTGTCATCACAGGTAATCTTCTGGTTTGTGATTGCATGGCTTCTGTATTGTTTGATCCTGGATCCACGATTTCTTATGTATCTTCCTCATTTGCTAATGGTCTTAATTTACACTGTGAATTACTTGATATGCCTATTCGTGTTTCTACTCGGTGGGTAGTCTGTGATAGTTGAAAAAGTGTATAGGTCATGTTTGGTGACTTTTGTGGGGAGCAACACTTATGTAGATTTGGTTATTCTAGAAATGGTTGATTTTGATGTAATTCTGGGTATGACTTGGCTTTCTCCGAATTTTGCGATCTTGGATTGTAATGCTAAAGCGGTGGCGTTAGCCAAGCCTGGGACAGATCCGTTAGTGTGGGAGGTGACTACACTTCCAATCCGGTTCATATCATCTCTTTTCTTCGTGCTAAAAAAATGGTTAGTAAAGGGTGTTTAGCTTTCTTGGCACATCTCAAGGATGACACTACTCAAGTACCTCGATTGAGTCGGTTTCGGTAGTCCGTGAGTTTTTGGATGTGTTACCTGCAGATCTTCTGGTATGCCACGGATAGGGATATTGACTTGTATCGATCTTGAACCGGCACTGCGCCCCATTTCTATACCCCGTATAGAATGGCTCCCGAATTAAGAGAGTTAAAGGCTCAACTTCAAGAGTTGTTGAGCAAGGGCTTCATTAGACCAAGTGCATCTCCTCAGGGTGCTCGGTTTTGTTTGTAAAGAAGAAGGATGGGAGTTTCGGATGTGCATAGACTACGGCGGTTGAACAAGGTAACTATCAAGAACAAGTATCCTCTTCCTCGAATTGATGACTTGTTCGATCGATTACAAGGTGCTTGTGTCTTCTAAGATTGACTTGAGATCCGGTTATCATCAATTGAAAATACGGGCAACGCGGATGTGCCAAAGACTGCCGAACAAGGTATGGGCATTACGAATTTGTGGTGATGTCTTTTGGTCTTACGAATGCCCTGCTGCGTTCATGAGCTTGATGAGCAGGATCTTTAAGCCATATTTGGACCTTTCGTGATCGTATTTATTGATGATATATTGGTATACTCGAAGAGCAAGAAGGAACATGAAGAGCATTTGAGAATGGTATTGGAAATGTTGAGGAGAAAAGCTTTACGCCAAGTTCTCTAAGTGTGAGTTTTGGCTAGATGCGGTGTCCTTCTTGGGGCACGTGGTTTCTAAGGAAGGAGTGATGGTGGATCCTTCTAAGATTGAGACAGTGAAGAATTGGGTAAGACCCACTAATGTGTCAGAAATAAGGAGCTTTGTTGGGTTAGCTAGCTACTACCGCCGATTTGTCAAGGGATTCTCTTCTATTGCTTCCCAATTGCCGAACTTGACTAAGCAAAATGTTCCATTTGTATGGTCGGATGAGTGTGAGGAAAGCTTTCAGAAGCTCAAGACTTTGTTGACTACCGCACCCATTCTCACCTTGCCCGAAGAGGGTAAGAACTTCATTGTTTATTGTAGCGCATCCTATTACGGGTTGGAGTGCGAGACTAATGCAAGAGAAGAGTGTAATTTCTTATGCTTCAAGACAATTAAAAGTGCATGAACGTAACTACCCAACTCATGATTTGGAATTGGCCGCGGTAGTGTTTGCACTAAAGCAATGGAGACACTATTTATATAGGGTTAAGTGTGAGGTCTACACGGATCATCGGAGCCTTGATATGTCTTCACTCGTAAAGATTTGAACTTGAGGCAGAGGAGATGGATGGAACTCTTGAAGGACTACGACATCACTATTTAGTATCATCCGGGGAAGGCGAATGTTGTAGCGGATGCTTTAAGTAGAACAGCGGGAAGCATGGGGAGTCTAGCTCACTTGAAAGCTTCTAGCGCCCATTGGCTAGAGAGGTCGGACTACAGCTAATGACTTGATGAGATTAGAAGTAAATGAGAAGGGAGGATTGTTGGCTAGTGTGGAGTCAAGATCTTCTTTTCTTGACAAGATTAAGGGAAGACAGTTTGATGATGAGAAACTGCGCAGAATCCAAGATAAGGTATTGCGAGGAGAGGCTAAGGAAGCACAAATCGATGAGGAAGGTGTTTTGAGAATCAAGGGAAGGGTATGTGTGCCCCGCGTCGATGATTTGATCAACACTATTCTGACAGAGGCTCATAGCTCAAGGTATTCTATACATCCGGGTGCTACCAAGATGTATCGTGACCTAAAGCAACACTTTTGGTGGAGTAGAATGAAGCGTGATATTGTTGACTTTATTGCCAAGTGTCCAAATTGTCAACAAGTAAAGTATGAACACCAGAGGCCCGGAGGAACACTTCAGAGAATGCCCATTCCGGAATGGAAGTGGGAAAGAATCGCAATGGACTTTGTGGTTGGTCTTCCAAAGACATTGGGTAAGTATGACTCTATTTGGGTGATTGTTGATAGGTTAACTAAGTCTGCTCATTTCATTCCGGTCAAGGTGACTTACAATGCAGAGAAGTTAGCCAAGATCTATATCTCAGAAATCGTTCGATTGCATGGGGTTCCACTATCCATCATATCGGATAAGTGCTGATTTACTTCTAAGTTTTGGAAAACATTGCATGCGGAATTGGGTACTAGGTTGGACCTTAGTGCTGCGTTCCATCCTCGGACCGATGGTCGATCTGAACGAAGGATTCAAGTGTTGGAGGATATGCTTCGCGCATGCGTGATAGAGTTTGGTGGCCATTGGGACAGCTTCTTACCTTTGGCAGAGTTTTCATACAACAATAGCTATCACTCAAGCATTGATATGGCCCCATTTGAAGCATTGTGTGGGAGGAGATGTAGATCTCCCATTGGTTGGTTTGATGCATTCGAGGTTAGGCCTTGGGGTACTGATCTGATAAGAGATTCAATGGAGAAGGTGAAGTCCATTCAAGAAAAGCTTCTAGCGGCGCAAAGTAGACAAAAAGAATATGCAGATCGAAAGGTTAGAGACTTAGAGTTCATGGAGGGTGAACAAGTCTTGTTGAAAGTTTCACCAATGAAAGGGGTGATGCGGTTTGGTAAAAGAGGTAAGCTAAGTCCGAGGTACATTGGGCCATTTGAAGTACTAAAGCGAGTAGGGGAGGTGGCTTATGAATTAGCCTTGCCTCCAGGGCTGTCCGGAGTACATCCGGTATTCCATGTGTCTATGTTGAAAAGATATCATGGGGATGGAAATTACATTATCCGTTGGGATTCAGTTTTGCTTGATGAAAATTTGTCTTATGAGGAGGAGCCTGTTGCTATCTTAGATAGAGAAGTTCGCAAGTTGAGGTCAAGAGAGATTGCATCCATCAAGGTGCAATGGAAGAATCGACCGGTTGGAGAAGCCACTTGGGAGAAGGAGGCAGATATGCAAGAAAAATACCCACATCTGTTTACAGATTCAGGTACTCCTTTTCGCCATTGTTTTCTTCTTTTGATCGTTCAGGGACGAACGATGGGTAAATTGGTATCTATTGTAACGACCTGTTTAGTCGTTTTGAGCAGCAGATTTTAATTCTGAAAAAACTGGCAAAGACCACGGGCACTGCGACGGACCGTCACAGGCACGACGGCCCGTCGAGGGTGTATCGTTTCAGCATACTTAGAATTCTTAAATTGGGGACTGAAAATCGACTCTCTGAACTTCAGGACGGAGGTGCAGGACGGACCGTCACTGGTGTGACGGGCCGTCACAGTTCACCTGGAATTTGGGAGGCTGCGACGACCATTGTGACGGACCGTCGCAGGCACGACGGCCCGTCACAGGTTGCATAAATCCCGAGCGGAATGGGATTCCTCTACACGTTTTAAGGGTCGTTTTGGACTATTCTTTCCTTAATTATAAGGATTGAGGGTTAATATTAATAAATCTAATTACTTGGGGGTTAAAATAGGTAACCTTAAGTTAATTAGTGGGTCATTATTACCATCTTTCATTCTTAATTATATATTAATTAGGGTAAAAGAAAGAGGGTTGGAATAAAGAAACTAGAAAGAACAAAGGGAGAGAGAGATTGATCGATCAAGAGGGGGGATCGAACGAGAAGGGAGAAACAAAGCTTGGGAAAATTCTTGCTTGATTCAATTCTTCGGTGGAGGTAGGTTATGGTTTTTACGATATTCGTAGTGAACTCTTAATAGTGAATGATATGTATTGGTGGTATTGTAAACCTGTCTATATGCTTAAATGTATGCTTGCATGAATATGATTATGTGATTTTGATGAAATAAGCATGATGGAAACCATTGAATCCCAAATCTTGAAAGAAACTTTAATCTACTTATTAATAATAATGCCTTGGTATAAAGGAAGGCTTGATGAATTAAAGTAATGGGATTGATGATGCCTTGGTATAAAGAAGGCTTGATGAACGAATATAATGAGATTAGTGGATCGGAGTGTCACGTTCCGACACATAGTATTAGTGGATCGGAGTGTCACGTTCCGACACATAGTATTAGTGGATCGGAGTGTCACGTTCCGACACATAGTATTTAGTGGGACGGGTGTCACGAACCGACACGTAGAATTAGGGGATCGGAGTGTCACGTACCGACACATATAAGGGATCGGAGTGTCACGTTCCGACACATATAGGGGATCGGAGTGTCACGTACCGACACATATAGGGGATCGGAGTGTCACGTTCCGACACATATAGGGGATCGGAGTGTCACGTTCCGACACATATAGGGGATCGGAGTGTCACGTTCCGACACATATAGGGGATCGGAGTGTCACGTTCCGACACATGTAGGGGATCGGAGTGTCACGTACCGACACAAGAGGAAGAAAGATAATGAATCTTGAAAGAGGAGAATATACTCAACATAATGAACTTAATTCCCAAATGAGCACGGTATTGAGGCTTGCGCCCTCATGGATGATCTTAATGGTACTTATTGATGATTATAGTACTTGTTATTGTTACATGTTGAGTTTATAGTTGAGTTTATGATATTACTTGGTATATACTGTTTTCTATTTTGAGTTGGCCGATGATATCTACTCGATTGCCGTGTTTTATCTTGACCCTACTTTTATGTTTTCTTCTTGTTATACGTGGAGTGCACGACAAGCGTTCCGTCATCTTCAACTCAGCGGTGATTCTAGCCAGTCTTCGTCATACAGGATATTCAGGTGAGCTAATGCTTCTAGCTTGGGTGGGTCTTCTCCTCATGTCTTGATGCCTTGAAGTTCCGGCATGGACTAGCTTTTATTTGTTTTAGCTTTTAGGATACTCTTAGTTTAGTCATTTGATCGTAGATGTTCTTGTGGTGATGACTTCCAGATTTTGGGGATAATAATAGTTATTGTTTTATTAATGAGTTAAGTCTTCCGCATTATTTTCTGTTGTTATATATTGAAATGTTAAGGTTTTGATTGGTTGGTTCGCTCACATAGGAGGGTAAATGTGGGTGCCAGTCGCGATCGGTTTTGGGTCGTGACATAATCAAACAATGAATTACATTAAAGTATCAATCATTTTCGAAGAAAATTATTTTTACACGTATCAGAACTTTTCGCTATGCTTGTTTAAATTGATATAGCCCTTACTATATCAACAGTAGTATATTAAAGTACCAATATAGTTAATTAATGTATCAATAAACGTAACGAAATAGTGAATCATAAATTAAAACAGATATAACTTAAAATATCAACGAACTAATGATACATGTAGGTTTTCATAGAAAATAGTTGTGTTTCATGTACTAATTTTGAACAACATGTAAATATATACATATTCCAAACAGTATCATACTTTTGTTCATCAGATATCTTTACTTTGCAATTGAAGTTGTTCTTTATTTATATTTTGTCGTCACATCTACAAGTATTACTTTATCCTTTTATATCTGACCTGTCTTTACATCTAGACTAATCTGAATTGATTATAACATTTGTAACTCCAAATTCTGGATTTCCATACGAATCAAATAAACTAGATTCAATAATTGCCAAAGTCTCTGTATCATGTGTTGTGCCTTCTACACATGTAATCCTCCACATGTTTCATCAAAGTTATGTATAGTACCACCAATCTTTTCAATTGTGTCAATACATAATGGATACATTGAGAATTCTGACTCATTTTTTTCCCAGTTCTAATATAATTTAACACTCATATCGTTCTTAATCTTCATCGGACAGGAGTTACCTTCTACAATATAACGAATTTCAATATCTTTCCTTGATATATCGGTATCCAACTCGGCTGCAATTGCTGCTTTGAAATTAGAAAACGAAATTAAATCTGCAACAACAATTTCGTCAATTTTGTAACTTTCATATTATAATTCGTTCATCCAAATTCCTGAATGTCTCATCAAAATTAATGTGTTCATCATGTATCATCCACGATAACACAATCAAATTTGTATTTTTACTTTTCACTGGATGTTCATAAAAATGTCTTCAACCTATATGATATAATCTTGAATTTTCAAAATTTGAAATTTTATTCAATTACGTGCTGAATTAATGTTTCTTCTTGATCTATTACCGTAGTTAAGCTGAATTAAATAACAAACTTAAATGTTCTATTTTCCCCTTTTTTTATTTTAACAGTTATCAAATTACTGTATATCATTTACCATGTAGAATTAATGTTTCTTCTTGATCTATTACCGTAGTTAAGCTGAATTAAATAACAAACTTAAATGTTCTATTTTCCCCTTTTTTTATTTTAACAGTTATCAAATTACTGTATATCATTTACCATGTACTAATGTATCATGCGACAATTTTAAAAAATTATTAGTAAATACTAAATTAGTCAAAACAGATTGTTATTATGATATTACATGGGATTCGTTAAATTTATACTTAGTTTTATACTAGTCAGATTGCTGCAGACACTTGCCTAGTCAGTTACATACATCGTACCAAAGATAGATTCTTTGGTACTTTGTTTTAGTTTTATACTAGTCAGATTGCTGCAGACACTTGCCTAGTCAGTTACATACATCGTACCAAAGATAGATTCTTTGGTACTTTGTATAAATACAATTCAATTACATACATCGTACCAAATAACCAACGCAGCCCGTTATCAAAACTTGAATACTAGTACGGCAAATGATGACGAAAGTCGAGTCAAATATCTCTAGTATGACTGCAAATTATCAGTTGGAAAATAAGATAAGTTCCCCGCTCTTCCTTTTTGTTGCTAAAGCGCCCTTACACATAATATATACACACACATTCGCGGGATCATATAACAGTAACATCAAATACAACAAAATGCATTTCTAAGTTCCTAGGATGTGTAAGTTCCTGGAAAAACACACTTACGCTAACCATCTCAAAACGAAAACAAGTCCATTCAGCTTATTATAATAGTGAAATCGAGAAGAAAAAAAAAAAGCTGCTACACATACATTTTGGCCAATTACTCTGCCTTTTTGTCTGCGTGTTTTGTTCTGTTCATAGCTTGTGAGTGCTTATCTTCAGCCAACTTCGAATTCACCTCACTCCTCTCCCTGAAGTACCTCTCGAAAGCCCGTGGAAGAAATTGCGGAATCAAGAAACCAAACAGATTGATCGAAAAATACGCCAGATTAGCCACTGCCAATCCCTTCCCAAACCAGTACCATATAACATCCTTAAAACAATTTTAAAAAAAATTAAATCCAATTACAAAAGATTTAATACAAGCTGTCAAAAATCATATCAATTTCTAAACCAAAATTGATACCTTGACTTGTGCATTTGGGGGCAAAGTCTTGTTGATCCACACATCTTGTATCCAATCAATTAAAACAAAGATCCTTCTAACTGTATAAAGCAGGGGAACAAGTGCTCTAATCGGCGGAGAAAACAGGGACAATCCACTTATAATATTCTCAGTTAGAATTTGGAAAGAAAGTAAAAACAAATGAGGAGTAGCAGAGCGAACCGCATGCTGATCACCCCTAGCAAATCCACCCAAAACATATGCCAATGGCAAAAACAGTCCAATACTAGTACCAGCAACCATATAAAGACGAAATAACCGACTTCCCTGAAATAGTGTTTCGTTGGAAGTAGAACTAGTTGTACCAAGTGATGGAAACGCAAATCGCGAAAGAAGCAAAAGATACGCGGATGCTAAAGCTGGGAAAATCAAATCAAGTAATGGAACAAGACCACTAGCTGAGAAAACCATAATGAAAGCTACTAATTGTAACTCAATTACTCGTAGTGATCCCATTACACCCACACCACCTTGTTGTCGCTTAGCCTCTCTTGTTGAAGATGTTGTCTCTTCTCGACCCGTAGCTAGCGTTACACCTGACATTTTAATCGCCTTCCGATTATAATTTTTTTACCTATAATCCAAAACATAAAAACCTTATTTTTTAAAAAATACTATATATAATTGATTGCAAGTAGCTGTGATACAACAAAATACAAAAACCAACATTTGTAACCAAAAGAGATAAAAAAAGTATAGCAATTATATATTATTAGTAGAGAAGAAAGAATTATTACGAGTAAAGCGTACACAAGTTTGAACTCACGGTAGAGAGACAAAAGGAAATTGATGAATTTTGTTTTTTGTCAGATTTTCTCATGTCCGAGGAGTTGCCACGTGTAACCGATTCTACGTGTCTAAGGGTGTACGTGGAGGTCTCTAAGAAAGCTTAGCAAGTATCATACATCACTAGCATGCACATACTTTTTTTTTTTAAAAAAAAGAATAAGTATTTTATAATAACAAAAAGAAAGAAACTATTGGATAATTTTTTATTATTAAATTTACAATACGTAACAAGATTTTATTTTAAATGCAAAATTTAAGGAAAGTATTTTATACTATGATTTATATTATTAGAGCTAAAATCTCAAAGGTCCGTTCAATTTATACCATTTATTTAATTAAAGAAAAAAAAAACATAAAATCACTATTAATATTATTTTGGATTTGTAAAAAGACATTTTAACTTTGTATTTGTCTTATTATTCCATTAATAATTTTAAACATATATTATTATATCATTATTCGATCAGCCCAAGTTTTAAAAAGTAAATGTATTCATACACCAATCATTATATAACACATGTTAATTTAATTTAAAATATATTTTTTTTATCTTAAGTTTTTCTTTATTTTTTTTAAACTTTATTTCTCTCTTGCTTTTTGACTTTAATTTAATTTTGATTTATCTTAAATTTCATTACATCTCCCATCTTCCATCATTTCTTCATTATTTTTTTTTCTTCACCTCCTACAGCCCATGTCAAATTGAGCACTACTCCCATTTTTTTATTTTCTTTTTCTTCTTCTGGTCAAATTGTTTGTAGAAATCTTATAATTTTTTTTATTTTATTGATTTATTGATAGCAGAAATTATTTTTTTTTAGAAAAATTTAGAAGGTATCATAAACTACTCATTTTCATATAAATTCAAAATTAAAAATGATAATTTTAAAAGAATCAATCAATTCCCAAAAATTAAAAGAACTTAATTGAAATCGGCTAAAAAAATTATATTATACTTTATAATTATCTGAAATTTAATGAATTTATCAAATTGTTCGAAATTTAAGAAAATAGATAAAATTTTAAAATTAAAGAGAGTAAACTAATAGTAATAAAAAAGGAAGGTGAATTTGTGATAAGAATGATAACATTGAAAGTAACAAGTTTTAATAGATGGAGACGAGAATGAATTTTTGAACAAGAAAAAAGAAAAAAGAAAGAGAAAGAAAATATAAAAGGAAAAAAAAGTTAAAATAACAAGAAAAATAAGAAAATATATTTTATAATAAAATACTTACAAAAAATAAAAATATATTATTTATTATAGGGTGTTTACTCTCTTTGAGAAAGTGTATACCACTCTTTATGTTAGGTGGACGAAAAATAATATAATTATATTTAGTAAAAATTGTTTAATGGGATAATAAGACGATTATAAAGTTAAAGTATTTTTTTGAAAATTCAACTATAAATTAAGCACTAATATAAATTGAGCTCAACTTAGATATATAAATTAAGCACTAATATAAATTAAGCTCAACTTAGATTTACACATTAATAAAATTATTCAACTAAAATTTATCAATAAAAAATGTCATATGAATATTTTTTTTATATGATTATGAACCCATCTCTCTCTCTCTCTCTCTCTCTCTATATATATATATATATATATATATATATATATATATATATATATATATATATATATATATATATCATAGAGGAGGTGATGTGTCACCTCTCTATGACCTCCATTCATTTTTTCTTATTTTTTTACTTTTATTCGACATTTTTTCTTATTTTTTTCAATTATTTTCTTTTATAAACTTATACCTCTTTAATTATATAAATTCTATTTTTAAATTAGTATTAGTAATATTCATAACCCTCAAACCTTTCATATTCATAACCTCTTAAACCTTTTAGATTCATAACTTCTAATTATTTAATGTGAAAGGTTACATTAACACTATAAAATCACACTAAAATTGTTTGTTATTTTGTAGTCATCTTCGGTAGAGAATTAGTGGAAGAAATGTTACAATATTTGTAAGCTTTGAGGTGCATTATTTTTTCAAATATTATTTCATATATTACTTTTAATTAGCAAGTAAGACTAATATGTCATCATATTTTTATTTCTTCTAGATAAATTATTTTGTTTTGTTATCTTTGAGATTTATTTTATGACTAATAATGTAGTTGTTATTATTTTTCTTGGCTCTTGTATATAGGATGAAATGATAACATCAAGCGATGAAAATTAGTGGATTTTGAGTTAAATATATTGATTATTTGTCCAAAATGATTATGTAGGAGAATTTATGATTAAATGTAATTTTTTCTTATTCTTTATGAGATATAATATTTTATTTTGTTAACTTTGAGATTCATTTTAGGACTAATAATTTATTTGTTCTTATTTTTCTTGACTCTTGTATATAGTATAAACTGAGAACATTCAGAGATGGAGATTAATGGATTTTGAGCTATATAGTGATTATTCTTTATTTTTTTAGGTCCTTAAGAAGTAATGTTTCTATTATATTATTTTCTTTTGAATTATTTATATTTTTTCAAAAATGATTATATGTGTTTAAATGTAATTTTCTCCTTATTCTTTATCTTTTTCTTCTTTTGGTAGATAATTTTTTAACTTATTTAATCAGATTTTTCGATTATAGAAGATATATCTATAGTGAAAATGGTTAGACATTCTTGCATAATTTGAGTTTACAAAGAAAAATAATTTGATATGTCTAATATAATAACTCTTTCTTTGTTGAATCATACATTTAATATTATTTGTTTATGCATGAAGATAGAAATCTTGATTTTTTTTAATAAAAAAACATCTAATTTATTCTCCTTAGACCTCTATATGATTCTTAGATAATTTAACTATATATAATGATAACATTCTTCAAAAATAATTATTTGTTTAGATAAATTCATCTCATTTTTTTTATTGATAATATTAGTTTATTGTGTTTGTGACTTATAATATTTTAAAACATAAAGTAGAAATCGATACGCTACTTCAAGAAATATGTGCATATACTTTCATAATCCGGTGAAACAATTTTTATTAACAAAAATGATAGAACATAAGAATGTAAAGTTAATTTATTATTTTTAAAATACACATGGTTTTATCAAAAATAAATTATTTATTAATATGTAAAATTACAATTCTTACATTTTTCATTTTTGTTGTTTTTCTTAGAATATTTCAAGTTGTTTATTAATAAGTCTTTATGTTTTCATATTTGTTATTTTTTGGGAGTTCTAAAGTTATTTAAAAATTACGATTAATTTATAAGTTTAAAAATTTTGTTGTTTTCCTACCTTTCTATTTACTTACAATAAAATATTTGTCTCAATAACTCTAATTTATTTGTTTTCATTTTCTATAGTTAATGTTCTTTATTAATGTAATAATGTACAAATATTACTCTTATTATGTTACAAAAGTTCAAAGTCATATTATTAATCCTTTTAGTTACAGTGACTTTTTATTCTTAGGAATTTATTATGTTAAATGTAATATTTATTTAAAATGTGAAATATATTTTTTAATATTTTGTGTTTAAGCCAAACAAAATAAAAAAAAAAAAATAGGAATTGTGTTTGTGTCATTTTCTTGAATCTTTTTTCGTAGTTAATTCTCTCTTTTGTTCTCTTTTATGTTATTTTTAAATTTTACAATTTTTCCCAATATAAGTTGTCCAAAAAATAATTGGATATCTAAACCTAAGTATAATGACGATGATAATAATAATAATAATAAGTATGAAATTTAACTAATTAAGATTTTTAAACTTTTTTTATTTAAAATTTAATTATTGAAAAGTTATTAATACAAATATTAAATTAATCTAATATTGTACAATAAAAATAATTAAAACATGTGATGGTTGTGTCATGACGAGGACAAGTAATAGTAATTGTGGATAATGATTTATAATAGGTTGACTAACTATATAGTCATGAATACTAACCATTAATAGCAATCCGAGTTATACATTGCCGAAAAATTATACTAAGAATATAATTTATAAAATTACAAATAAGCATAAAAGAACGATTAGATTTAAAGTTTACATAAATATATATAAATTATACTAAGAAAATCTCAAACAAAAAAGAAAAAAATGATCACGAGTTTACGTTTAAGTAGTTCTAATATTACCCAATTCTTATTAGTTATTACCTTCCCTTTTTCTCTATAAAATTTATTTTTAATATTTAACTTTTCGAAGTTCACATATATTGATTTCTCAATAAATTTCATATTTAATCTAAATATTTTTCATAGTTTCTCTTCTAAAAAATTATGTGATTAACAAAAAATTCTTTTTATTAAAGTAATTATTAATATTAATATGTAATTTTATTTTAATCTTTTATGTAACTGCGCGAAGCGCGGCTAAGTACACTAGTAAATAAATAAAATTAAAGACTCATTAAGATTCGATCATTAACTTAATCTTCTTATATTTAAATTTTATGGTTTACGGAAGCTCTCTTATTTTATGTGATTAAGTTTTTCTATTTAACTGACCATCTAAATTGTTTACCTTTTCATATGTTAATAGTGATAATCCGTGTCGACTCAATCTCCCCGTGATTAATTTTGGAGGTGTCCATTTGTCATAATAAATTTCATTTATCGAGTCATAATTACTTCATTAATTTTTAATCGGCGTACTTGTTAAGAAAATAATAATTCGTGAATTTAATATTTTACCTTGATTTATTATAAAGTAGATGAACTAAAATCTTAATATTTTTAGGAAGTTCTACCTTTTAAAAAATATTTAATTGAGGATATAAAGGTAAAAGAAAATTTTCATTTCTTAATTTATTACAATAAATAAGTAATTCGATATAACTAAAAAAGAAAAAGTGAACAATTAATCAGAAACATACTGATTACGGAAAAGGATCATATTTGCCCTTATACTCTTAGAAAATGATTATATGCCCTTGATCGTACTTTTTTTTAAAATATATTTACCCTTGTCATCCAACTTTAAAGCCATATTTATCTGTGTCCATTAAATCTCCATATTCTTGCTTAATATTGAAGGAATATTGATTGTATTGAAGTGTTAACATAATAAGGGAATACATGGGAGATATATATAGGAGATATATGAAGGAGTACTAATCCTAATAGGACTAGGATTAAGGAGTACTAATCCCGATAGGACTAGGATTAATACACAGTAAATACTAATATTATTTAATACTATTTATTTAATACTATCTGTTATCATCCCCCCTTAAGTTGAGCTGAGCGGAAGCGAACGGAAGCTTGGAACTGAGGTAATCGTGCTGTCGGCTCGGGAGAGGCTTGGTGAGAATATCAGCCGGTTGTTCTTCAGTGGGTACATCTTTGCTGATCATGGTGCCGGCCTGAACTTCATCGCGAACAAAGAGACAATCGGTATCAACATGCTTCATTACGGTGTGTAGGGCGGAATTCTTGGCCACACGGATGGTTGATTTGTTGTCACAATAGAGAGCGAGAGCAGTGTGAGTAGCGGAGTTCGCGAAGAATATATATGACCCACATGGTCTCAGTGACAAGAAGAGCAAGAGCGCGGTATTCACTTGATCGAGGACCGAGAGACCTTGGGTTGTTTTTGTACACCAGGAGATCGGGTTTGACCCAAAAAATGAGAAATCCTGATGTAGATTTTTTGTCATTTTTATCATTCGCCCAATCTGAATCTGAGAAACCCCGAAGCTCCAAGTCCCCGGATCGAATGAGTAAACCACGACCAAGAGTGCCAAAAATGTACCTGAGAATGCGTTTTAGACAATGGTAATCATGTTCACTTGGTTGATGCATGCACTGAGCAACTCGGTTGACAGCAAACTGGATGTCAGGACGGGTAATGGCCAGATACTGTAGAGCCCCAATGAGGCTGCGGAAGTGGGTGATATCGGCAAAGGGTGTCGGCTCCATTCGTGAGCGAAGAGAGCGCCATCGGTGTTGGTTGGTAGTGCATTTTTCGATCCGACTTTACGCAGCGGATCTCGAGCATATTTTGGTGATGAAGAAACAAGCCGCTTCTGTCAGAGACCTCCATTCCCGAGAAAATAATGTAACGGGCCAAGGTCCTTCATTTTGAAGGTAGTATGCATAGCTCGAGTGACATCTGAATGAGAGGCTGCGATAGACCCTGTAATAACGATATCATCTACATAGACAAGAAGAATTACTGTACCGTGTGATGAATGTCGAGTAAACAGACTCGTGTCGTGTACGCAACACGTGAAGCCGAGTCCCTGGAGGAGCGTTTTCAGACGTGTGGACCAAGCACGGGGGCTTGCTTGAGCCCATACAGAGACTTCTGGGGTTTGCAAACATGTTGAGGGAAGCGGGGATCAACATAGCCGGTGGTTGCGTCATGTAGATAGTTTCATCAAGCATGCCATGAAGAAAAGCATTGGAAACATCCAAGCGATTGATGAGCCAATTGTTGCGCCGCAGTAGTGATGCAGGCGAATGATTTCTGCCGAATAACAGGATCGAATGTCTCGGAGTAATCAAGCCCATACTCACGATTGTAGCCTTTAGCAACCAAAGCGAGCCTTATACGGAGATCGCCATCGTATTGTGTTTAATTTTGTACACCCATTTACACCATCGGTGCGCCGCCATGGGGCTTAGGTACAAGAACCCAAGTTTTACGATCGATCAAAGCCTTAAACTTCGTCATCTATAGCATGGCGCCAATAAGCATTTTTTGAGGCAACAGAGTAGGTTGTTGGTTCACTATCGGGAAGGGTGTATTTGGTAGTATGGTAGCCTGAAGGTTTTGGGTTTAAAGATACCGGCTTTGCCACGGGTTAACATGGGATGAGTATTGGGGGTGGCACGAGGCGGTGGTGATTCGGGGTGGCGGGAAGGACCCAAAATGGATCGGGTTTGGAGATGTTGTGGGTATGGGGTGGTTCGGGTTGTTTGTGAGTGTGGGTGGTGGTTGCGGGTGTATTGTGGGTGACGGTCGAAGGGGTGATGAGGAGTGGTTGGGTAGTGGGTTGAGGTGTGGGGGAAGGTGGTGAGGGACCCTGTGAGTATGTTGGAAAAAGGGGAAGGACGCCAATGAATGATGTATTTGTGGAGGAGGAAATAGACTCGTAGGGAAACTCATTTTCGACAAATTTGACATGACGAGATATATAGACTTTATGAGTTTGTGGGTCAAGACAGCGATAACCCTTGGAGGTAGGATGATAGCCCAAAAAAATACAAGGACGGGATCGGGGTTGTAATTTGTGAGTAATATGAGGGAGTAGCCAAGGGTAGGCAAGACACCCAAAGACGCGGAGGTTGGTATAATTGGGAAGTTCTTGGTAAAGGAGTTGATAGGGTGATTTGTTGGAGAGAGTGTGACTATGCATTCTGTTAATGAGGTAGTTTGCGGTGGCTAGAGCTTCTACCCAAAAGGAGACAGGGAGATGAGATTGATGTAGAAGAGTAACCACCGTTTCAATGAGATGGCGATGCTTACGCTCAGCCACCCCATTCTGTTCGGGAGTGTATGGACAGGAGGTTTGATGTATAATTCCCTGGGATTGCAGAAACTGGCCAAAGATGTTAATGACATATTTCTTTCCATTGTCACTTCGAAAAAGTTTAACATGAGAATTGAATTGTGTTTTGACCATTTTTTCAAAAGTGACAAAGGTGGTGTATGCCTGTGATTTGTGTTTTAGTGGGTACAACCAAGTGTATTTTGTAAAATCATCCACAAAACAAATATAATAGCGAAAACCAGCAAATGAAGGAACATGAGGACACCATAGGTCAGAATGAATAAGTTGAAAAGGTGCAGTTTTACGCTTCTCAGATAAAGTAAAAGGTAATTTATGAGATTTAGCAATTGAACAGGAGTCACAATTGTTTACATGAATGGAAGAAAAACCCAATTGAGACATTAAAGAATTTATTATTTGAGTAGACGGGTGACCCAGGCAGCGTGCCACAGACGTGGCCGTCGGCCGAAAGAGCCACCTGAGACCACAGAACGCTTTACGGCGGGTGGCAGGCGAAACTGTGCGGGAAGAACGTACAGACCATGCTCACAGGGGCCCTGAAAAATCACCCTCTTGGTAGTATTGTGTAGGATCTGAGGTGAACAAGAGTGAGAAATTATTGTCTTTTGTGAATTGGTGAACTGAAAGGAGATTGGTTTTAATAGAAGGGACGTGGGTAAGATTACCTAGGTGAAAGATAGCGGTGGGGTTTTTAATGGTACCCGTGCCAGTGTGAGAAATATTAAGGGACTCACCGTTGCCAACAGTAATACCATTGGAGCCATGATATGAATTTGGAGCGTTAAGCTTGGATAGATCAGAAGTAACGTGCATGTTGGCCCTAGTATCCAACAGCCATTCAGAGGAAGGACCGGCTTGAGATGCATAATTGGCACGGTTATCACTGTTTAGGCTCTCCTCATACCAAAACCAGCAACGAATAGCGGTGTGTCCTGTTTTCTGACAGATTTGACAAGTTGGACGATCCCGCTCGTAAGTGCCACTGCCATTGCCCGAAGGAGTGTAAATTTGTTATTCTTTGCCGTCTTCTTGACCATCGTCTGGCCGGACAAGCGCCTGCCGACCGCCGCGCCCGCAGCCTCCGGTTTATCTGCCGTTGCTGCTGCTGCTCTCCTGCCGGCCGCCAGCACTCCTCCCGCGATAGTTCTAGCTTGCGGTGAGGGCGGTGGCCGGCTCCATAACAGCGGCTTCTCGGAGAAGAAGTTTTCTCTCCAGATCCACGTTGATTTCTTCACTTTTTAGCCACGAGGAGAGAGTAGCCAGGTCAACGGGCGTTGGACTGATGCGAACCGCCTGTTTAATGGAGGAGTAAGCTGATGGGAGCCCCTGAACGACGCACATGACGAGATCTTTTTCGGGAATGATTTCATTCACGGTGTCGAGGGCTGTGATGATGGTGGAGACCTCGTCTAAATACTCCGCCATAGTTTTCGGGCCTTTGGTAATTGTGTGGAGACGATCACGCAATTGAAAAATATGAGAGTGGAAAATTGATGCATACCGTGTTGCGAGGGCCGTCCACAGGGCTGAAGCAGTTGTGTAGGATCGGACATGTTTCTGAACCGTGGGAGAGATGACCGCAATCAAACATGATCGGATCTGGCCATCCACGGCTTTCCAGGCGGCATGGGCCGGATTGGTTTTTTCTTATTTGTCTGTGGCGGTGATGATCGCGGCGGCGGTTACGTGCTTCCATCGGCGTATTTGAGAAGGTAATTGGCCTCGAAATTTGTAAGAACGGTGATTTTCCATGTAGGGTAATTTATGTCTGATAATTTTTCGGGAATCAGGCATGAAGATGCCTGAGAAGGAGTTTAACGCCAGAAGGAAGTGAATCGAGAGGATCCACCTCGGTTGTCATGGCTGCCGCCACCCAAGAGAAGAGAGGGAACGATCGGTGCCCTAAAGAGAGAAAAAAAACCTAGAGAAAAGAAGATCTAGGTTTTCTGGCTCTTGATACCATGAAGGAATATTGATTGTATTGAAGTGTTAACCTAATAAGGGAATACATAGGAGATATATATAGGAGATATAGGAAGGAGCACTAATCCTAATAGGATTAGGATTAAGGAGTACTAATCCTGATAGGACTAGGATTAGTACACAGTGAGTACTAATATTATTTAATACTATTTATTTAATACTATCTGTTATTAAATATCATTCATGTTGTGCCTGTGTGTATTTTATTATCTAATTAAATCAAAATATTATTAAAATCATTTAAACCAACCCACATTTAATTAAACCCCATCTACTAATGAACCCAGGAACAAGTCTTTAACTATCGTGGATTTGAGCTTTATTATATTTATATATGGGACAAATGTGTTAATGTAATTGCAATAGAAAAATCAAAATACCATCCTGAACCATCGAAGCTTTCACCATTGATAGCTACTGAAAACCAACTTAAATCACTCATCTCCATTGTTGAACCACACTTTACATTTTTCACCTCTGAAATCATCGAGAAGACAGAGAACAGGTAGAATATTTCTGAAATTCTACTTATTTTTCTTAATAAAATGCATATTAATCAATTTAAGTCATCAAGATTAGCAATGAAAGTTGGCTTTTATTTACTTAACAAAAATATCAAATTGAATGCTAAAATCTGTATTAGTTCTAAAATTGATCAGTGTTGTCTAATGTGAAAGAGGAGATTCTATATAGTTTTCTACATTTGTTTCAATGGAGACCCAAAAAGAAATTTACAGAAGAATTAAGTTGGGTTTTATTTTGATTAGTGGATTGAGTTTAATGTATGAGCAAGTTAAATGATTTTAATGATATTTAGATTATATTATATAAAAATAAATGGGAAAATTGTATATAATAGCAAACTAATAACCTAAAATAAATGGAGTAGCCAGAGTTTGATTTAATTGTGCACCATAGCAAACGTTTGCAAAAAATTGCCAGGAGTCTCTCTCCCAAATATCTCGCTCGCCACTCTCCTCTAATCTCTCGCTCGCTTCCTCACTTTTTATATAAACACAAGTGTAAAAAATTGTTTCTAATTGTATAAAGCAAAGAAAATCGTATAAATACATATATTTTTGTCCCCCTCTCTCCCTTCTTCCAGATCTCACTCGCCACTCTCCCAAATCTCGCTCGCCACCCTCACCTTTCTCACTTATATAAACAGAAGCGAAATGTATAAATTGTTGTTTGTATAAGCGTGAGAAAATTGTATATACACATGCAAATACATATATTTTCGTCCTATACGCTTATAATTATACAATTAAAATATTCCCCTTCCCAGTTTCTTTTGTCTTTCTCTTTCTCGTTTTATACAATTTTCAAATTGTATCTAATTTTTCTCTTTTTCGTTTTATACAATTCGATTCAATTGTATATTCCTTGTCAAGTCTCTTTTGTCTTTCTCTCTTTCTCATTTTATACAAATTCAAATTGTATATAATTGTTTTATACACTTATAATAATACAATTGTTTTTTATACACTTAGTTTTTATATAGTTCTTTGCCCAAGTGTCTTTCTCTTTCTTGTTTTATACACTTCGTTATATACAATTTGCTTCAACTGTATATGTATAGCGAATTATACAGTTTCTATGTTTGTTATGGAGCACAATTATGCAACCTTTGCTATAGCATGCAAATATGAAATTTTTTATTTGCTATATGTGAAAGTTGCCCAAATAAAATTCACATAGGCCCAACATAAATAATAGGGAAAAGGGTCTGATATACCCCTCAACTTTGTCATTTGGAGCTGATACACCCCTCGTTATAAAAGTGGCTCATATATGCCCTTTCCGTTATACAAACGAATCACATATACCCATGCCGTTATAAAATGGCTCACATATACCCCTTCATTTAACGGAATTTTAAATAATTAGTTTTAAATTTATATTTATTACTTATAATTTTTTTAAAAAAAAATTAATTAGTGGTATATATGATTCTTCTATAAAAGTTCAAGGTATATTTTAATTTTTTCATACATAAATAATTTTTTGACATCTTGAATTATAATTATTTGAGTTTCTTATTCTTATTTTATTTTTTTCTTTCATTCCTTAGTTTAAAGAGAAAAAAAATTAAACTATTTTTTTGTGTGTATTGTAATTTAATTTTGTATTCGAAATTTTTTTTGGTTATCTACAATAAGTTTTACAAGAATATTAGTGAAACATAAATAAATTTGATTATCAAAATAATAATTATAAATTAGTCATTGAAACAAAAAAAAGTCAAAAAAATATGTTTGACGAGGATTTAATTTACTCATATGGAATTATATTTTTTAGAAAAAAATAATAAAAATTTAGATTTAAAATTATTATTTTTTCATTTCCGTTAGAGGAAAAGGGTATATGCGAGCCATTTGTTTACAAGTAGGGATATATATGCTGTAACGACCTGTTTAGTCGTTTGAGCAGCAAATTGAATTACAGGGAAAAACTGGCTGAGACGACGTGGGTCCCGACGGACCGTCGTGGTCACGACGGCCCGTCAAGGGGGTGTCGTCCCATGGCACTTAGAAATTTGAAATTGGGTACCGAAAA
This sequence comes from Solanum arcanum, assembly GCA_027789145.1. NCBI lineage: Eukaryota > Viridiplantae > Streptophyta > Magnoliopsida > Solanales > Solanaceae > Solanum > Solanum arcanum. The sequence goes on from CM050937.1 coordinate 14,389,191, forward strand.
TCGACTCTCTGTAAATTGTGACGGACTGGCAGGGGCGTTGCCACATCCACGCATTTAACCGCCGTGAGTCCCGCTGCAAAACACTTCAACTTTTGAGAAATTGGTGCAAGAAAACGAGTTTCGACCGTCATGACGGAGGGGCAGGACGGACCGTCCACAGGGGTGACGGGCCGCCGCAGACCAAAATCGAGGAGGCGACGGCCATCGTGACGGACCGTCGCACTCACGACGGCCGCCACAGCTGCACAATCCCAGGCGATTTAGGATTTCGTCCCACGTTTTAAGGGTCGTTTGGACTATTCTTTCCTTAATTATAAAGTTTGAGGGTTATTATTAATAAATCTAATTACTTGGTGGTTAAATAAGGTAACCTTAAGTTAATTAGTGGGTCATTATTACCATCTTTTATTCTTAATTATATATGAATTAGGGTAAAAGAAAGAGGGTTTGAATAAAGAAAATAAGAAAGAACAAAGAGAGACAGAAAGAGAAAGAGAACGAGTAGAGAGAGAAGGAAGAGGATAGCAAGGATTTGAGGAGATAGCTTGTTGATCCCATTCTTAGGTCGAGGTAGGTTATGGTTTCTTTTACGATATTCGTAGTAAACTCTTAATAGTGAATGATATGTGTTGATAGTATTGTAAACCCCTCTATGTGCTTAAATTGTATGCTTGCATGAATATGATTATGAAATTGTGAATAAATAAGCATGATGAAGCTATTGAATCCCAAATCTTGATAAAAACCCTAATTCACTTGTTAATGATGATGCCTTAGTATGAAAGAAGGCTTGATGAATTAGGGGATCGGGTGCCACGTTCCGGTACCAGGATAGAATGAATATGAGGATCGGGTGCCACGTTCCGGTACCAGGATAGAATAAATATGAGGATCGGGTGCCACGTTCCGGTACCAGGATAGAATGAATATGAGGATCGGGTGCCACGTTCCGGTACCAGGATAGAATAAATATGAGGATCGGGTGCCACGTTCCGGTACCAGGATAGAATGAATATGAGGATCGGAGTGTCACGTTCCGACACCAGGATAGAATATGGATCGGGTGCCACGTTCCGGTACCAGGATAGTATATGAGGATCGGAGTGCCACGTTCCGGCACCAGGATAGAAATAGAGGATCGGAGTGTCACGTACCGACACAAGAGGAAGAAAGATAATGAATCTTGAAGGATAATGAATATACTCAATCTAATGAACTTAATTCCCAAATGAGTATGGTATTGAGGCTTGAGTCCTCATGTGTGAACTCGGTTGTAGTTATTGACGAATTTATGTTGTTATTGCTACATGTTGAGTATTGTAGTTGATTTACATTATTATTGATATATACTGTTCCCTATTTTGAGTTGGCCGATGATATCTACTCGATGCGTGTGGTTGTCTTGACCCCCTACTTTTATGTTTTCTCCTTTGTTATTTGTGCAATGCGACAAGCGTTAGTCAACTTCAACTCAACGATAGATCTAGCAGTCTTCACTACCTTCGGAAGTCGGGGTGAGCTAATGCGTCTAGCTTGGACTGGGTCTTCTTCTTCAAGTCTTGATGCCTTGAACTTCCGGCATGGACTAGCTAGTAGTTGTTTTAGCTTCTTAGACAGTTTTAGTTTAGCAATTTGAGATAGATGTTCTTGTGATGATGACTTCCAGATTTTGGGGATATTAATAATAGTTTTGAATTGTTTTATTAATGAGTTTAAGTCTTCCGCATTATTTTCTGTTGATATATATATTGAAATGTTAAGGGTTAAATTGGTTGGTTCGCTCACATAGGAGGGTAAATGTGGGTGCCAGTCGCGATCGGTTTTGGGTCGTGACAAACTTGGTATCAGAGCATTAGGTTCGTTGGTCTCATCACACAAGAACAGGTCTAGTAGAGTCTTAAGGAACGGTAGGGGGACGCCTTTACTTTTCCTTGAGAGGCTATAAGACTTTAGGAAAATTCCACTCTTTCATTCTTTCGTTCGTGCTACTACTTGAGTCCAATTGGTATCTAGGCGATACGAATTGGTATCTGACCATCTTCACTCTATTTCGCAGATGGTTAGAACTAGAGCAACGACCGCACCAAAGAACAACAACGGCACAAAGAAGAAATATCCGAGCCACCCACCGGGCCGTGGCTCGAGGAGAACAACGGCAAGAGGCCGTGGTAGAGGTCGTGGGAGGGCGTCCTTCAGAGGAAGAGGACGAGCACCTAGCCCATCCGATACTAGGCGGTGACTCCTCCACCGGCGAAGAGGTGATAAGAGAAGGGGAGGATGGGGTGAATGAGCAAGTGCAGAATGAGGAAATGCCACCTCAACCTACCCAGAGATGATCAATCAGGTTCTCGCTTATCTTAGCGGGTTATCCGATCACGGTCGAGCACCTCCAGGGTTTCTGCACCAACACCTCCGGTTTGGAGTGCGACATGCGGCTACTATGGCTCCTCGCATGGATGCACCATTGGGAATGGGCACATTTCCACGTCGACCATCGGGCCTATTATGACAAACGATCAACATGAACTTTTCGTAAGTTCTTGAAATTGAAACCTCCAGTCTTTAAGGGTGCGAGAATCGAGAGGATGCCTCACGATTTTACGGTTGATTGTCATGAGCTACTACACAAGATGGGTATAGTAGAGAGGTTTGGTGTCGAGTTCGTGAGCTATCAGTTTCAAGGGAACGCCAAAATGTGGTGGCGTTCACATGTTGAGTGTCAACCATTAGAGGCACCACCTATGACTTGGGAATCATTCTCGAGTTTGTTCATGGAAAAGTATATCCCCCGGACCTTGAGGGATAGGAAGAGGGATGAGTTCTTGAGTCTCGAGCAAGGTAGGATGACGGTTAACGCATATGAGGCTAAGTTTCGTGCTTTAGCAAGGTATGCCACTCAACTCTGTTTCAGTCCACAAGAACGGATCCGCCGTTTTGTAAAGGGGTTGAGGTCAGAGTTGCGGATTTCGGCCTTACAGGTAGCGGCAGCGGCAAAATCCTTCCAAGAGGTGGTAGACTTTGTGATAGAGGTGGAAGGAGTGAAGCCAGATGACTTCACCACAACTTCGACATCAAAAAGGTTTCGAAAGGGAGGTGAGTTTAATAGTTCGTATACTAGAGGACAGACTTCTGGAGGCTACTCAAGTCGACCAATCCAGTCTTCACTACTGGTGTAGTTGGGGGTCCACCTCGAGCGGTCAACACTACTCAGAGACCTACGCATGAACCAGAGAGTGTTATGGATGTGGGGAGGTTGGACACATTAAGAGGTATTGTCCAAACCAGGAGTTCTGAGAACCCCAATAGCTAGAGGTAGAGGTGGTCATGGTAGAGGCCGTTTTTACGGAGGGCGTGGTGGTCGAGGTAATGGTGGTCACCAAAGCGGCCGAGGAGATGGGCAAGCTGGAGCCACTACTACGCAACATGGTAGGGCAGCGGACGGACAAATAATGGGGCACATTGTTACGCTTTCACTGGGAGATGCAGGCGGAGGTGTCGATCTTTGTCATCACAGGTAATCTTTTGGTTTGTGATTGCATGGCATCTATATTATTTGACCCTGGCTCCACGTTTTCATATGTATCTTCATCATTTGCTAATGGTCTAAATCTACATTGTGAATTACTTGATATGCCTATTCGTGTTTCTACTCAGGTGGGTGAGTGCGTGGTAGTTGAAAAAGTGTATAGGTCTTGTTTGGTGAATTTTGTGGGAGCAACACTTACGTAGATTTGGTTATCTTAGAAATGGGTGATTTTGATGTAATTGGGTATGACTTGGCTCTCTCCGAATTTTGCAATTTTTGATTGTAATGCTAAAGCGGTGGCGTTAGCCAAGCCTGGCAGATCCGTTAGTGTGGGAGGCGACTACACTTCCAATCCGGTCGTATTATCTCCTTTCTTGGTGCTCGGAAGATGGTTAGTAAGGGTTGTTTAGCTTTCTTAGCACATCTTAGGGATGACACCATCCAAGTACCCTCAATCGAATCGGTTTGGTAGTTCGAGAATTTTTGGATGTGTTCCTGCAGATCTTCCTGGTATGCCACGGATAGGGATATTGACTGCATTGATCTTGAACCGGGTACTCGCCCATTTCTATACCCCCTTATAGAATGGCTCAGCGGAGTTAAGAGAGTTAAAGGCACAACTTCAAGAGTTATTGAACAAAGGCTTCATTAGACCAAGTGCATCCCCAGGGTGCTCGGTTTTGTTTGTGAAGAAGAAGGATGGGAGTTTTGGATGTGCATAGACTACAGACAACTAAACAAGGTAACCATAAAGAACAAGTATCCTCTTCCTCGCATTGATGACTTGTTCGATCGATTACAAGGTGCTTGTGTCTTCTCTAAGATTGATTTGAGATCCGGTTATCATCAATTGAAAATACGAGCAACGGATGTGCCAAAGACCGCTTTTGAGCGAGGTATGGGCATTACGAATTTGTAGTGATGTCTTTTGGTCTTACGAATGCCCCTGCTGCGTTCATGAGCTTGATGAACGGGATTTTTAAGCCATATCTGGATCTCTTCGTGATCGTATTTATTGATGATATATTGGTATACTCAAAGAGCAAGAAGGAACATGAAGAGCATTTGAGACTGGTATTGGAAACGTTGAGGGAGAAAAAGCTTTATGCCAAGTTCTCTAAGTGTGAATTATGGCTAGTTGCGGTGTCCGGGTTGGGGCACGTGGTTTCTAAGGAAGGAGTGATGGTAGATCCATCTAAGATTGAGACAGTGAAGAATTGGGTAAGACCCACTAATGTATCAGAAATAAGGAGCTTTGTTGGGTTAGCTAGCTACTACCGCAGATTTGTCAAGGGATTCTCTTCTATTGCTTCCCAATTGACGAACTTGACTAAGCAAAATGTTCCATTTGTATGGTCGGATGAGTGTGAGGAAAGCTTTCAAAAGCTCAAGACTTTATTGACTACCGCACCCATTCTTACTTTGCCAGTAGAGGGTAAAAACTTCATTGTTTATTGTGATGCATCCTATTCTGGGTTGGGTGCAGTACTAATGCAAGAGAAAAATGTGATTGCTTATGCTTCGAGGCAATTAAAGGTGCATGAACGTAACTATCCGACCCATGATTTGGAATTGGCCGCGGTAGTGTTCGCATTAAAGCAATGGAGACACTATTTATATGGGGTTAAGTGTGAAGTCTACACGGATCATCGTAGCCTTCAGTATGTCTTTACTCAGAAAGATTTGAACTTAAGACAGAGGAGATGGATGGAGTTACTAAAGGACTACGATATCACTATCTTGTATCATCCGGGAAAAGCGAATGTTGTAGCAGACGCTTTAAGTAGAAAGGTGGGAAGCATGGGAAGTCTAGCTCATTTGCAAGCTTCTAGGCGCCCATTGGCTAGAGAAGTGCAGATTTTGGCTAACGATTTGATGAGGTTAGAAGTAAATGAGAAGGGAGGATTGTTAGCTAGTGTGGAGTCGAGATCTTCTTTTCTTGACAAGATTAAGGGAAAGCAGTTTGATGATGAGAAACTAAGGCGAATCCGAGACAAAGTGTTGCAAGGAGAGGCTAAAGAAGCAACAATTGATGAGGAAGGTGTTTTGAGGATTAAGGGAAGGGTATGTGTACCCCGAGTTGATGATTTGATCAACACTATTCTGGCAGAAGCTCATAGCTCAAGGTATTCTATACATCCGGGTGCAACCAAGATGTATCGTGACCTAAAGCAACACTTTTGGTGGAGTAGAATGAAGCGTGATATTGTTGAATTTATTGCCAAGTGTCCAAACTGTCAACAAGTGAAATTTGAACACCAAAGGCCCAGAGGAACACTTCAGAGAATGCCCATTCCTGAATGGAAGTGGGAGAGAATCGCAATGGACTTCGTGGTTGGTCTTCCAAAGACATTGGGTAAGTATGACTCTATTTGGGTGATTGTTGATAGGTTAACTAAGTCTGCTCATTTTATTCCGGTCAAGGTGACTTACAATGCAGAGAAGTTAGCCAAAATCTATATGTCAGAAATCGTTCGACTGCATGGAGTTCCACTCTCCATCATATCGGATAGAGGTACGCAGTTTACTTCTAAGTTTTGGAGGACATTACATGCTGAATTGGGTACTAGGTTGGACCTTAGTACTGCATTTCACCCTCAGACCGATGGTCAGTCTGAGCGAACGATTCAAGTCTTGGAGGATATGCTTCGCGCATGTGTGATAGAGATTGGTGGCCATTGGGATAGTTTCTTACCTTTGGCAGAGTTTTCATACAATAATAGCTATCACTCTAGTATTGATATGGCCCCATTTGAAGCATTGTATGGGAGGAGATGTAGGTCTCCCATTGGTTGGTTTGATGCCTTTGAAGTTAGACCTTGGGGAACTGATGCATTGAGAGATTCTATGGAGAAGGTGAAAGCTATTCAAGAAAAGCTTCTAGCGGCGCAAAGTAGACAAAAGGAGTATGCAGACCGAAAGGTTAGAGACTTGGAGTTCATGGAGGGTGAACAAGTCTTGTTGAAGGTTTCATCTATGAAAGGGGTGATGCGGTTTGGTAAAAGAGGTAAGTTAAGTCCAAGGTATATTGGACCATTTGAAGTGCTTAAGCGAATAGGGGAGGTGGCTTATGAGTTAGCCTTGCCCCCGGGGCTGTCCGGAGTACATCCGGTATTCCATGTGTCCATGTTGAAAAGATACCATGGAGATGGAAACTACATCATCCGTTGGGATTCAGTCTTACTTGATGAGAACTTGTCATATGAGGAGGAGCCTGTTGCTATATTAGATAGGGAGGTTCGCAAGTTGAGGTCGAGAGAAATTGCATCCATCAAGGTGCAATGGAAGAATCGACCGGTTGAAGAAGCTACTTGGGAGAAGGAGGCGGATATGCAAGAGAAATACCCACATCTGTTTCTGATTCAGTACTCCTCTTCCGCTGTTTTCTTCTTTTGATCGTTCGGGGAGGAACGATGGGTAAATTGGTATCTATTGTAACGACCTGTTTAGTCGTTTGAGCAGCAAATTGAATTACGGGGAAAAACTGGCTGAGACGACGTGGGTCCCGACGGACCGTCGTGGTCACGACGGCCCGTCAAGGGGGTGTCGTTCCATGGCACTTAGAAATTTGAAATTGGGTACCGAAAATCGACTCTCTGTAAATTGTGACGGACTGCGGGGCGTGCCGTCACATCCACGACGAACCGTCGTGAGTCCCGCTGCAAAACACTTCAACTTTTGAGAAATTGGTGCAAGAAAACGAGTTTCGACCGTCGTCATGACGGAGGGCCAGGACGGACCGTCACAGGGTGACGGCCGTCGCAGACCACCGAAAATCGGGAGGAGGCGACGCCATCGCGGACGGACCGTCGTGACTCACGACGACGGCCACACAGTCGCACAATCCCAGGCGCTTTAGGATTTCGTCCCACGTTTTAAGGGTCATTTTGGACTATTCTTTCCTTAATTATAAAGTTTGAGGGTTATTATTAATAAATCTAATTACTTGGGGGTTAAATAAGGTAACCTTAAGTTAATTAGTGGGTCATTATTACCATCTTTTATTCTTAATTATATATGAATTAGGGTAAAAGAAAGAGGGTTTGAATAAAGAAAATAAGAAGGAACAAAGAGAGACAGAAAGAGAAAGAGAACGAGTAGAGAGAGAGGGAAACGAAGAGGATAGCAAGGATTTGAGGAGATAGCTTGTTGATCCAATTCTTCGGTGGAGGTAGGTTATGGTTTCTTTTACGATATTCTTAGTAAACTCTTAATAGTGAATGATATGTGTTGATAGTATTGTAAACCCCTCTATGTGCTTAAATTGTATGCTTGCATGAATATGATTATGAAATTGTGAATAAATAAGCATGATGAAGCTATTGAATCCCAAATCTTGATAAAAACCCTAATTCACTTGTTAATGATGATGCCTTAGTATGAAAGAAGGCTTGATGAATTAGGGGATCGGGTGCCACGTTCCGGTACCAGGATAGAATGAATATGAGGATCGGGTGCCACGTTCCGGTACCAGGATAGAATGAATATGAGGATCGGGTGCCACGTTCGGTACCAGGATAGAATGAATATGAGGATCGGGTGCCACGTTCGGTACCAGGATAGAATAAATATGAGGATCGGGTGCCACGTTCGGTACCAGGATAGAATGAATATGAGGATCGGAGTGTCACGTTCCGACACCAGGATAGAATATGGATCGGGTGCCACGTTAGGTACCAGGATAGTATATGAGGATCGGAGTGCCACGTTAGGCACCAGGATAGAAATAGAGGATCGGAGTGTCACGTACCGACACAAGAGGAAGAAAGATAATGAATCTTGAAGGATAATGAATATACTCAATCTAATGAACTTAATTCCCAAATGAGTATGGTATTGAGGCTTGAGTCCTCATGTGTGAACTCGGTTGTAGTTATTGACGAATTTATGTTGTTATTGCTACATGTTGAGTATTGTAGTTGATTTACATTATTATTGATATATACTGTTCCCTATTTTGAGTTGGCCGATGATATCTACTCAGTACGTGTGGTTGTACTGACCCCCTACTTTTATGTTTTCTCCTTTGTTATTTGTGCAATGCGACAAGCGTTCCGTCAACTTCAACTCAACGGAGATCTAGCAGTCTTCACTACCTTCGGAATTCGGGGTGAGCTAATGCGTCTAGCTTGGGTGGGTCTTCTTCTTCAAGTCTTGATGCCTTGAACTTCCGGCATGGACTAGCTAGTAGTTGTTTTAGCTTCTTAGACAGTTTTAGTTTAGCAATTTGAGATAGATGTTCTTGTGATGATGACTTCCAGATTTTGGGGATATTAATAATAGTTTTGAATTGTTTTATTAATGAGTTTAAGTCTTCCGCATTATTTTCTGTTGATATATATATTGAAATGTTAAGGGTTAAATTGGTTGGTTCGCTCACATAGGAGGGTAAATGTGGGTGCCAGTCGCGATCGGTTTTGGGTCGTGACATATGCGTCACTTTCATAACAAGGGGTATATCAGCTCTAAATGACAAAGTTGAGGGGTATATCAGACCCTTTTCCCTAAATAATATAATGTAAGAATATGGAAATTTAACGAATGGAGGGTAAATATGGCTTTAAAGTTCAACGACAAGAATAATTTATCAAAAAAATATGAAGAAGGGCAAATTGACCCTTTTCTAAAGTACAGGGGTAAATATGACCCTTCTCTGTACAAATTATTACTATACATAAGAGGCTAGGAAGCACCCATTCCAAGCCAAGGGTATTATTGATTTTTGTGTAATATCGATGCATAAATAGTGTTGTACTTTCTTGTTTTATGGTTATACCTTTAGATTATTGGACAATTTAATACCATTAAGGGGTAGTTTGGTAGGAAGAGTGATAATGCAGGGATTAGCAATGCAGGGACTATAATGTAAGGATTAGTAATGCATGGATTAATTTTTATCAAGTGTTTGGTTCATTATTTCCAACCTAATCATGTGCGTGGCTCAAGATTCTACGTGAAGATTATTTTCAATTATACCCTTAAAAATATTTTGTGATTTTTTATTTTATATATAGCATTATGACATATTTTCACGTTCATTCCATTGATGAGCTTCAGTGTATTCCGTTGGTCAATATTACTCATCGTATCCTATTTTCTCGAATATGACTATTTCGAGAAATGAATTGTTATAGAGGAATTGAGAATTAAATAATCATACAAGATAAGTGCTATGAGCAAATGTAGAAGGCTAGACAAAATGCAAAAGATTGAATCCAGATCCACGACACCTTTATATGTCAAAAATAAAACAACAAATTTAACATGAATATAGTTTATATTAATAAGCAAACACTACACAAAATTACCTTAGAATAATTTATTATGTTGTGATCATTGGGCAAAATTAAAGAAACATAATTTTTTAGTAAATAAATATTTATTGTACCAAGTAAAAAATCTCTACAATGTCCCAAAGAGCAGACCTACCAACAAAAAAAATAACACTCAAGTTAACCTAAAAAAATACGCATAATAATTGGTAAAAGATTGACAACAAACTAGTAAAAAAATTTCAACAATCACAGTTTTTTCTTTGAATAACTGGCTAGAACTCGAGTAGCTTCCTTCTTAATCTTTCCACTAGAAATACTTCGTGACACTTTTTTTACATAACACATTGCACGAATTTGAGACCTTCCCTGGTTAAGTTTCCGTCCATCCTATTTGGGTACCACCATTTGACATGTCGAATTTTATATTTAATTCAAAACCAATAGAACTAACACATGGTATCAAAGAGAAGGAGGCTGGAAAACAATTCACATGGTTCATCCTCTGTTTATTTACAATTCTGAAGAGTATACAAAAATTGAGGGTGTAGTTTAGTCATTTTGTTGCCTTATCCAAGGCTTATCAACATGTTATTAGTAATCCCTAGGTATCCTTGGTATTAGATAATACCATATATGGTGTATTAAGTTATCCATGTATTGGTGAGTTTGAGTTAAAATGTGCTACCAAACATTGTATTGAATGGATTACATTTTAAACAAAGAACCATTTTAATTAATACATCCTACCAAACGACTCCTAAATATTATCAACTTTATCAGCCGAAAAGTTAGACCTCATTTGGTCCTATTTACTTTTCCTCCGATTTACATTTATTTATATATTTTCAGTGTATGCTACTATCTAATATTTTTTTCAACCTTTTATCTTAAAATTCTAGAAATTTAGTTACTCCATTTATTAAGTTTTTTTTTATCGTTATGATTTTTTTGGTCAAATTTCAATTAATCTTTTACAATATTTTTTTTATATTGATATGTAAGAATTTATAATTTATAGTATTTTTCGAATAATTTTTTCATATTTAAATTTTTATTTAAAATATTGAATAAATGTAATCCAATTTAATTCTAAAAATTAGTAAAATTAATTTTCGAAAAGCACAACATAACAAATAAAAGTGGATGAAGTATATTTGCCACACCCGGGTTCTAGAACCTAGATGAGACCGGCGTCGTTAACCTCTCAGAGGTCGTAAACAAGCATTTTCTTAGCTTTCATCACAATCATACAGTTAAATTTAGCGAAAACTTTAAAACATTTTTTACTTTACTGAAGTGTACTTAGACTTCATATAATTTCTGCATAAGAGTGATATACTAATAGCTCAACGTAAACAACCATCTATTAATAGATTGAACAAATGAAACAAAGAATTAGTAATTTATTAATAGTTGCCAAACCGGCCTTAATATAAAAGCTTGACCAAATATTTGAAAGGAAACGCTAGGGACAACATCCACTAGTTATGTCTAATCTACTAAAGCTAGAATATAAGCATAGGCATCCTCGAACTCAAGAGGACCTACCAAAGTCTGGAGGTACTAATCCAAACAGCTTCAAGCGAATCTTCAATCTTCTTCAAGGACCTGCGCCTATAAAAATAGTAATAGTATATGGGTTAGTACACACTTGTACTAAGTAGGGGTGTATGCACATAAACACATAATGACTATGCATGATCAAGGAAAGCTCTTCCTATAGCAACATGCCATTTTTGGAAAGTGAAGTCGTTTTACTTTCCTAATTAGTTATTTATGAATCTTGCTATGAATATGACATACTTTCATGCATTTAAAACACACAACTCATTTTCTATATGAACATAAGACCTTGGAACCATGAACATAATTTTAGAACAACTCAAGCAAAAATTTATATTTTTGTTCCCCCCTTAAGTCGAGAGCTCCTTTTCCCAAACTTAGATTATTTTTTCAGTCTTTTTTTCTTTTTGTTGTGTAGTTAAATGATCTCGTTTGATCCTATGTTAACTTACGAGTGCAATGATTCATTGTAGTCCCATTCCTATAATGAATCAAGTAAGTAATCCAAAAGACTAAGGAAATGATTTGACTACCCTACTCACAAGTTATTCTTTCCATTCTTGTTAAATTGGCATGAGTCTTTATAAGCCAATCTTTATTATCTATGCCCATTTTTTTTTGCATAATATAAAGATTATTGGCGCCACTATTTGTTCATTGTATAATATAAAGATTATTGGTTATGCCCATTATTTGATCATTGCATAATAAAAAGATTATTGACTTCCATTATTTGATCATTTGCATAATATAAAGATTATGGGGCATTGATTAGCCATTATGTTTTGCTCCCTTTATTGGCATAAGCCAATAAGTGTGAAAACATCATCTTATCAAACACTGGTGATTTGATTTACTTATGCTTTTGCTTATTTAGTTCGCTTTGAACTTACATATCTTCTTCTTTGATCTCATGTTCACTTTGAACATACTTTTCTTTATTTCGTTCTTTCTAACTTTCTTTAAGAAATCTTTAGCATTAAACTGACATAGATCATGTGAGCTGACGTGAAATTCAGTGTCTTTCCCATACTGAAAAGAGGTGGTTCACTGGCGAAAGTGAAATCGAATACTAGCATTTAACCGACATAGATCATGTGAGCTAACATGAAATCCAGTGTCTTTTCCACACTAAAAAGAGGTGGTTCACACGCTAGCTTTCTTAGGTGGATCCACTAGCTAGTAACTTATGCTGGCAACATAGTTCAAAGACTAGGAGATTTTGGAGACCCTTATACACCTTGGTGGTAGTCTCATCTCATGAGGCTTACATGTGCTTGCACAAGATCACTGCTACTAGTATGAGGTATGCTTAGCTCAATGGATGAATTTGTCATACCTTTATTTACTTGATGAATGTGAACTTGAATCTTACATTATCATTATGATGTGAATGATACTTGTTCCGCGATTTCTAACACCCTCTTATGCGAGTATCTTTAACACTTCCTTTAACACTCCATTTTAGGTCAATTTCATGACTCATAAGCTTTTATGTTATTTCATTACTCACCTTATCTTGTTCAACATTATTTGGTGGTCTTGTACCATTCTTTATGAAAGTTTTAATGACTTATTCAATGTGCTACTATGTTCACAAGTTCATTTATGTAGGGTATGTTGAGACTTTTCCAATCATTGCCATACCCTGGGTTATGAGTTCATTGAGTTACAACTTGTCAAGTCATTCTTTAACATGTATTTGGACTTACAAGAACATCATAATTTACATTGGCTATATAAGTTTGGTGTGACTTTTTCAATGACTGATTCTATTACATATTTTGGAAATAATATTGTAAGCCAATTTATTGGCATAAATCAAACTTTCACTAAGCGCTGGTCATGAGAATATCATTAGCCAAGTCAATTAACTTCATGTATATGCTATAGTAATCTAATCATCAGAAGCAAGCCAACTTTTAACAATTTCATCTTCTCAAACACAAATGGGCATTACAACATTCTTATCTCATGTAAATGATACTCTAATATTACAAATCTAACCTATTGGTCCATTCGACATTATCAAATCATATAAACCTACACATAATGATCATTTATCACCACATACCAACAACATGCTCGAGATTTTCATTATACATACTACTAGAATCGGAAATATGGAGAACTAGGGAGATGAACATTCAACAATTTCATTGGGACACCCTAGTTTAAGTTTTCTTGAATTCAAAACGTTTGAAAAGCCTCCTGGGGAAAGGAATCCAAGAGAGAAAACCCATACCTTAATCTAGAATTGAATCTACGAAGATCATCCCGTACTTTGCACGAAAAATCTTGAAGAAGTGCCTTGAAATTGCCTAAGGAAAATTGTTCACTGTTTTTCTTATGTTTGTTACTGTTTTTGAGTCGTAAGGTTTCTTACTTAGTTAAACATTAGTGTAAGTGTTAGAAACTCAATATCGACTAATTCAACATAGGATAATTAACTTAATTAAATAATCAATTAGCTAATTACCAAAATGCGCTTCCGAAATTGACTAAAAATACAAGAGCATTTGACTTAGCCAAATCTGAAAATTTGCTAAGGTGTCTCGGCTTGACCATGATTATTTAATTAATTAATTAAGTTACTAATTAATTAATTAAGTAAGTGACCTAGGGTAGTTACTAAAGTACCCCTAAGTCACTAGGACCATGCCAACCTCTTTGGACCATCCTAGCTTAGGTACTAGGATGTTTCTTTAGTTAGTTACCCGGCTAGTGTCACCCGGTTAGATTTTTGGATTTTGGGTACACTAATTAGTTTATTTTAGTTAGTCCTAGGTTATTTAGCTAGTTAGGTAAGTTAGTTAGAGCCTAGAGTTGGTTAGGAAGCTAGTCCCCACATGGCTTTACCCGTGCGCGCGCCTGTCCCTTAGCCTCCCTAACCGAATTCGGTTAGGGCTTGATCGCTTGGTCTCTTGCACATGTATTGCACATGTGTTGCTGTGCATTTCTTGTCCAAGGACCCTCACTATTTCCTTGGGCATTGCTTAATCTACATAATCATTTTAAATGATCATGTGCTGTGGTACCTAGGATTAACACTTGGACGCCCCGTACCTAATATGTGTGATCTAATAAATGAAAATTTTATTAGCTTAGTGTCGTCATTGCAAGTACAATTTCTAAACAAGCTTGGATTGGAGCATTGAACATCAAAGTATACCTTAATACATAGAAATTGGCTAACACCCTTAAGCCAATATTCTCTAACATGCCCAATATTATTGGGCATTGGGATGCCTATGTACCCCAATACATATTCTTAAAACCTAATAGACCCTTCACTAGACAAGTACATTTGTCTTGAATGTTACAATATTTTAGCTACATAATATATAGTAGAGGTACAACTTTTTAGGATATTTAACTTTAATTTCGTTGACTCCTGAAATTTTATCATTGTCATATGAATATGAAAAGATGAAATAATAATAGTAATATAGTAATAATATATTATTATTATTATTGTTATTATGAATGTGAAAAGATGAAATACTAAAAATATATTATTATTATTATTATTATTATTATTATTATTATTATTATTATTATTATTATTATTATTATTATTATTATTATTATTATTATTATTATTATTATTATTATTATTATTATCAAAAGTTATATAAAAGATACTATAAATCACAATAAGCAACTAAAAATATTTTTAATTCATATAAGAAATTTATTAACTAATAGAAATAGAAGAAGTATTATACTATTTGAAAATAACGTCAAAATTTCTAGAATTCACAATAATACAACTGAGAATATTTATAATTATTCATGTAATATCAAATGTTGTACAAAAATATACTATAAATCACAATAAGCAACTAAAAATATTTTTAATTCATATAAGAAATTTTATTGACTAATAGAAATAGAAGAAGTAACATACTATTTGGAAATAACTTCAAAATTTCTAGAATACAAAATAAATTAACAACTGAGAATATTTATAATTATTCATGTGAATAGAAAGAGGAATAATATATATTATAAAAAAATAACGTAAAAAGTATTATAAATCACACATATTAATTGTAACTTCAAATATCTTTCTAAAAAACATATAAAAATTGGTTGATTCTTCAAATTCCATTTATATCATATAAATTAAAATAAAAAAAATATAATATATATATTGAATCCGTATTGACAGAAACATCGAATATCAATTTAACATAAAAGTCATCAACTGCCATTTCGATAGCTACCTTTTGCTCTAATTTGCCCATTCTTGTTGTTTGATTAATGATTGCTTCTATTCTCCACATTACCATGTTACAATCATCATGCATTGAACCATTGACACCATTCTTATGTAAGTCAATGAAACTGCTCTATGATGATGAATCAATAAGAAATAGAACAACAAGGAGAAGGTAGTATAGTAACAGTTCTAATTTTACTGTGCCACACTTGTTTTAATGTTAAATCTAGTTAAATAATTTTATTGATACAAATATCTAAGTTGAGTGACCTTTTAAAAAATTATCTCAACTCATTAAAATATTATATTTTAAGGGAAAAGGATAAAAAAACGCCCTTATACTATGCGAAAACATTTAAAAAATGCGTTTTGTTTATTTAAGTACACCCTTATTGTTATAGAAATGCGGCAAAAATGTCCTTAATGCAACGGAAAATTCTTAAAAAATTTAATTAGTTTTAATTTGTCTACCTTCCTAACTCCATTTTGCTCACAAAATTTATTTCTTTCTCCTTTAAACCCTAGCCCCTTTTTTTAGATTTATTAAATCTACTTTATTGAGTGTAACTGTCATGACCCGAAAGTACCCCTTAGAAGTTAGGTTAACCTTTAGGTCGGACAATTGCGTACTTGACCTTTCAGAGGTATTATACTAGCCATTTGATTCATTACATAAGACATGAAAAGGTCTCATCGTCACAAGCCATCTTAAAGAAACAACTTAAATATCTTAGAGACACGACCCTTTATATTGAATGAAAATACATATAAGTCTTAATAGTAGTAACTAAAGACCAACATGGATTGTAATGCACTGGTGGGAGTGCTTCACTCTTAACCAGAGGTCTCGGGTTCGAGCCCTGGGTATGGAGAAAATCCTATTGGGAGCGCTACCCCCAAATGGGCCCTGCAATGCGCTATCCGGATTTAGTCGGAGCTCCAATGTGGGCTCCGAACACTGGGTGGAAAATCGAAGAAAAAACTAAAAAACAAGACTATGCCCTCGGATATATGAGGACATACTTAGTCTTGAGAGAGTCGATTCCCAAGCTTGTCATCTAGTCTTCAACTTTCCTCCAACCTATACTTATAGAGTATAGAAAAGTATGGGGTTAGTACAAACAATGTACTATGCAAGAACATGCAAAAAAGAACGTTTTAATAGAAATAAGCTTTGATTCAAGTTAATTAAAACCTTCATGAATCTAGAAGTAAAATAACATATAAGTAATCATTTAGTACATAGGAAAGGATTTTCAAGATTTTAATAGAAAAAGTCACTTTACATTGAACTCAAGAAACATATAGTGAACTCATTTCAAGCCAACTCACAGTGAATTCATTCCTTTGAAGTTTCCCTAACCAAGATTATCCTAAAATTTACTAAGGTAAGACATGAAGGAATCGCCCATACAATTCCTTCAATACACACCCAAGTGACCCTCATGACTACCCATCAAAGGCTTACTTCGTCGAGGTAACAAGTCGACACCTTAACTAGACATTACAGGAACATACTTGCATTAGAATTTCACCTAGGTGCCCTTCCTCAAGTGAACTTGCAAGTTACACAAAGTGCAATGTGAGAATAGCATCCCATACTACTACTCCTACTTTGTGCTCCTTGAGGATTCCATGATTTTAGGTACACCACATTCATCATTCATAAACTTCATTATACAAGACCTAACTTTAACATGCTTCCTTAACATTAGACATTAGATCAAATAAATTCACTTTCATTACATAATAACGCATTCATAGAATACATATAAAAGACACACCAAGACTCCCCTATCAATTGTCTACTTGTGCAATGGATAAATATCGTCCCATACCACCATCTACCCTAAGTAGTACACTCTTTAGGAGACTTAATTCATTACATTTGTGGTTGATGACTTTAACCGACATAGACTATGAGAGAGATTCATGGTCCCGATATTAACCCCTATCGGATGAGGGATCCCCCACTTGCCTAGGGTATGGTCGTTCTTTTAGCCTTTACATGAAAATCTCCAATAGCTACACCTATGCGGGCACAAAGTTTAGGGATAAGGAGATTGCTTCTAAGTAACTCACTCTCTACTCACGAGAGTACTCATCTCAAAAGGTACATAAGGTACAACATCTCTACTCACAATGTATAACCACCTCTTCTTCATATACTTTCGGCGCTAAGCATAACTCCCCCACGGAGTCTTAAACATTCATTAACTATAGGTTAATGGATAACTAGTTAGCACCACATCTCAACTCATGAGGAGTACTTATCCCTAGAGGTTACTTTTGAACACCACATCTCAACTAACGAAGGGTATTCATTCTCCAACATATCTTAGAAAGCTGTTGGGAGTAGTGAGGTTATTGCTAAAAACTTCTCAACTCACAATGAGTGTTCACCTAAAAACTCACCTTTTCACATTCGTTAGCTTCATTAATCCATTCAAAGAGTGAGTGTGTGTGCATGTGAGAACACCTTTCAGATAATCACCATTTTCATGACATTAACTTCTAAAAATTCTTACATTTTCATTCATCACATTACACACATTAGCATACTTCACATAAATATAAAATTCACCTAAAAACATGATCTCTAGCACACTTCACATGAACATGTACTTCACTTGGGGATAGTCTCTAAGAATCATACCTAACAAGCTTTATGAAACACATCAACAAGAATATCATCATTATCATATTACTTAAGATATCAAGCTTTCATGGCCATACTCACAATACTTCATAATCATATACTTCAAGTAAACACTACCACCAAAGGTGGACCATACCACTCAATGACATGTAAATTCATAATCATATACTTCAAGTAAACACTACCACCAAAGGTGGACCATACCACTCAATGACAATTCACAATAAGAATTAAACAATATAACCAACTTAACATTCATCCAAGATCTCACCACCTTTTCGTAATTTATCCAAAAATTCATTATAAAATAGCCCTTAGGAGAGTAGCTAAAACACAGTATAACCATAAACAAGTCATATTTCTAACATTCTCTAATCATACTCATTAAACTCATTTCATAAGATAGAAGTTGATAAATAGTATAAACATGTTTTCATTGGGGTTTTAACATTAAAATCATCATTGAACACTAAGAACAACTCATTTTAATCATTAAAACGTTTTCATACAAGGACCCATACTTAGAGTCAAGGACTAAAGAAGTTTGTAGTTTGAAACCCTTTTAGAAATCTTTTAGAAGTGGCTCCTTGAATGAAAGGAAGTTCAAGGATGACTACCATACCTCAATGATAAGAAACCAACTAATTTTCGATGAATAACACGACCACAACCAGTCCTCCAAGCCTTTTCTTGAGTCCATGCTTCTATGGGATTTTGAGAGAGTCTTTCTTGAGGGAGGGGTTTTGGGTTTTGCAAATGAAGTCTAAATTAAATCTTAGTGATTGTACCCTCTTAATATACCTAAAAGTTCATAACATAATCATCCATGGTTCATAAAAGACTTGGGATGAATTTACCTAATACCCCACGCCTTGCCAGATTTTTAGCAGCTTTGCAGGCACCACCTACGCCCCACAAACAACGAATCATAGTCTAGACTACGACCCTTAGATGGGGTCCATAGTTTGGGTCTGAGCCTCCCTTTTGTGTATTCCATAAAGACCTTGGAGGACATCGAAGGGCCGTCGTTTGACCAATGGTCCGTCTCTTGTGTCCGTCATTGGTTACTTCTTGGCAGCATCTTGCCAAAGAGACGTGGTTCTCTTCTACGGCCCTTCGTGGATCCTAGGTAGAGTCGTACCCGGACGTTGAACCCTTAAACATGGACATCTAGGTCTTAGGATCATCTCACATCAACTTCAACTATAACAAACACGTAAAAAATTGCTAAAACATGCTAAGACACACAAGTACTTTTCAAAGCACAACTTTCGAACGTCATGGATGTTTGACCTCCAAACTTCACCAAAATTTATACACTGCCTAAGGACATCATTATAAAACCATTTTAACACAAAATTAGCTCATGAGACACAAGAAAAACTCTAGTTCGGGCATGACTAGGGAGCACCCCCTAGAAGTAATATGGCGTACTTGACCTCTTGGAGGTCTTATACAAGCCCATGGTTATCATTCATCACATTGTCATAGTAAACATAGAATTTTTCTTAAAACTTTTCATAGCACATTATATGCTAGAAAAATCACTTCATACATTTAAAATAAAAGTCATAATACATATTTAGACTCTAAGTCTCTTTTGCCATTTATACTCAACATCATAGAATAAAATAGGGACACGACCCTTATCATTATAACATAAAATATTAACTAAGCTATTACATAACTGTAAGAATATCGTGACATAAGAAATCCTTGAATCATAAGGACTCCTTTCCTTGAGCTTGGGAAATATCTATCAAGCTCTTCACTTTAAACACATCCATTAAGCATCCATAACCTACACTTTATGTAAAAAGGTAGAGAAGAATGGTGTTAGTACAAGATTGCCTAAGTATGAAAACCATGCAAAAAAATGAATTCAAAAGGGACATTTTACTTTGAAAATCATGCATCATGTCTTTTAGTAAAATTTCATAAGTACTTTAATATAATTAGGACAATATAGCTTATACACTTCACGTAAGTATGCA
Organism: Solanum arcanum; assembly: GCA_027789145.1. Classification (NCBI taxonomy): domain Eukaryota; kingdom Viridiplantae; phylum Streptophyta; class Magnoliopsida; order Solanales; family Solanaceae; genus Solanum; species Solanum arcanum. Next base: position 14,409,433 of record CM050937.1, read on the forward strand.
TATTATTCATAACATCACATAAAGCCACATTATTCATTTAAAGTACATTTATCATATTCATAGTATTATCTTATCTTTTACCTTAAGTCTTTAACCCCCAACTAAACCTCTAGTAACACTTGGTGCAATGCATGAATAATGTCCCATTCCACTACTCACATTCAAGCATCACCTTAAGGTCACCAAGGTGAACATTCACATAAACTTCATTTACTTAAACATAGGAATTCATAGGAACAAAGCATATCCTAAGACACGTACTTCACATATGAACCAAAATGGTAGATGAACCACATATAGAACTCATTTCAAGAACAATGCAATTCAACACTATCAATAGCATCATAATAAGCAATAGTCAACGAAAGCATACTCGAACTTCATATCATATAGACATCACAAGATCCTATTCATAATCCCCATCTAAGCCTACTCGTGCATTGCATATGTGAAGTCTCATAACCTCACACATACTAAGTAAAACTAAAAGGAGATTACAAGCCTTACATTCACTTCATACATCAACAAGACAAGCATATACAATCTCCTTCATGTAAAGAAAGACCTCATCATATAGTCAACAAGACCCATACTATGCATATAAGGTAAGAACACGTCATATAGACTCATACCATGCATATCATTACAACAAGTAGACAACACTACAATGTAATTCATAAGAAACATAAACATAATAATATACATTAGAATACCTTCCTAGAACTTCCTTCAGGAGCTACTTGTGCAATGCGTAGGTGAAGTTCCATACCCCTCCTACACTAAGCAACTTCCCTTAGATTATCCTAGTTAGAGTCTAGTTCTTTCCTTCAATTGTCCATTTTACTTTAGGGAAACTATAGCCTTAACCGACAGTAAGACCATGGGTGCTACATGAAATTTGGTGTTGTAGAGCCTTACACCAAGGGAATGTGCTCTAATTAGCCAAAGTAGAACATTAACACATGCTAGCATACTAAGTGATATCACTTGCTTGATCCTATGGGGAAAGCATAGTTTGTGGAACTAAGAGATATGTATTAAACTCTCTACATGCCTATTAGCATTGGAGCCCTCATCTCATGAAAATCCATAGATTGAGTGTCCCTAGGGGAGTCAACACTTCATATGAAAATATAGGGTGAATTTTCCTCCATGGGAAGCTAACACGTCTCGTTGTCAAGTTCACTTGGTGCTAAGCTAAGTTCCCTTTATTGAAAAGCCTTTATTAACATTACTTTATAAATTGTAGTCTTAGGAGAGTTAACCCCTCATATGATTATCTCATAGGTCATAGATGAGAGTTTATCAACCTAAATGATGTGATAAGTCCTTTCACATAGACATAGAATATGTAAAGCACCATCTAGTTTAGGGTACTCTTGGGAACACCTCCAAGCGCCCCTCTTTTGACTAGATAATCATACATGTATGTGTGTATACATATATGTGAGAAAAACTTTCACATAAACACATTAAATCTACATATGTTCATACATCAATGAATAAGTGTATACGTGTAATTATATGAGAAATCCTTTCATATAAACACATTAAGACAATATGCACATTCATAACATAGTCATATATACATATTCATGCACATAGAAAACCAAACCTAGGAACTATCCTATCAAGGCACACATGTGCAATGCAGAGACAAGGTCCCACACCCTTGCCCATACTACTAAACCTATTAATTCATCCTAGTTAAGGTATACATAATCATACTTTCATATACATAAGCTTTACATGCATAGTAGTAGACATTAGTGCACATGAGAATACCCTTTCATTTAAACACCATGAACTTATACTACTAGTAAGAATGCATGAAGTGTGAGTGTGTGTACATTGATCAACATGATCACATAATGTCTATCAACAACACATTGATGAAGACACCCGCTTAGGACCACAATGCACAACCAAGCATAGATCACACAACACATAATAGCTAATAACACATTCATGTAGGGGTATGTAGGTATCATCAATGGCATAAAATAAACCTATACCTAGCATAGTTATACACATGATTATACAATAGCCATACAACCTAGATCACAACTAAAATAGAAGACTAGGCATAAGACTTCACATTAGGTGATCATCACTACCACACATTCATAATACAATTTACTTTAAGGACATGATCACATCACATATATAATGACAATAAAGTAAACAATATCACCATAAGTGTACCATACCACACAAATCCATGCAAGGCCAATTCTCCAACAATACTATAGAAAAATAGAGAGATATAACTATTATACCAATTTCTCAACCTTTGATCATCATTGGTCAATACTCCTTTTTCATCAAAAATTCAAGTATAGGGAAGTAACTAAAATCATCTTAACATAAACAAAATCCTACTTCAATTAACCTAGAATCAATATTTGAAATCACTACATAGTAAGCTGTAGAAGTAAAAGAAGATAGGTAAATTTCATTCAATCTTCATACCTTGATCCACATTGAATCAACTATACATAATTCATCATAATTTAAATATTAGGAAGTAGCTAAATCAATTTATCATAATTGAATATCATAACAATCATTCTAGCATCAAGATCACAACATACTATATATAAATCCATAGAAGATAGAAGAACATACGCTATTCTCATTCAAACCTTTATACCTTGATCCACATGGATCAGTTTCTCATAATTCATGATAAATATACATAATAGGCAGTATATAAGCATTTAACATAATTGAATCACAATTCGATTTACATAAGATCAAGAGCCCACACATAGGCTAAATCGAGAGTTTGAAGGAAACATGGGTTGATCATGCAATTGGATTGAAATTCACCCTATAATCAATACATTAACATCAATTTCTCATGATAAAGCCTTTGAAAACATTTTGAGAAAGAACCCCCGGCTAGATTGGAAGACAACAATTATCATCATGAATTCTCTTTGAAAACTTTGAAAGGAACTCTCTAAATGAAAGGTTAATTAGATATAAAGATCACAATACATTTCTAAATGAGAATCCCATGAAAAATTGAAGAATAAATCATGAAAATCCAACCTCTATCTTGAACTAGAGTTTTCCCTCCAATGGAGGTTTGAGAGAATTCAGAAGATAAGAGAGATTTGGGATTTCGATATTCTGATTGAGTGTTGGGGTTTTGGATTGTTAAAGGGGTTAAAAGGTCCTAAAAAAAGTTTATAATCGTCTCCCTAAGTTACCAAAACACCCCATACTTATCTGGACTTTTAGACATGTCAAAATTGACTATAAACCGATCCAATCGGATCTAGGAAGTGGCTGCGCCTCGTGGAGGAAGCCTCTGATTCTTCTCCAAATAAACATTGAGGCATTAGGGTGCATTTTGGGTGTGCGTAGCATACACACATTCAGTGCCAGGTGTCCGACGTTTGGTCCTCCTCGGGGGCCCTTAGGGTGGTCCTCGGGGAGTCTTACCCAGGAGTTTTGACCCTTAACATGTATATTATTATGTTAGGGTAACCCCTACTTATTTTCAACTTCATACAACACATAAAAACAAGACAAACATACAAGGAAACACTAGCACATGTAAAGACCAACTTTCGAACGTCTCTGACGTTCTTGGACGTTTGACCTTCAAATGAATTCAAATAAATTGTACATACTATAGACACTTAATGAACATATTTTAAACCTGTTTGGACACATGTGAGGCTCTATGAGCCTTAATTCATTTTCAGGGTCTTACAAGTTCGACCTAGTTCATTTTAGGGTGTTACAATAACTTTTCTTCATTTATGATATCGAGTTAGATCTTGCTATTTCATTTTATGGAATGTATCAAGGATTTATATTTTTTTATATTGATATAAGAGCATATGATATTGTAGAATTGTAGCAGTCTCCATTTCATGTCGTGACTCCTTCAAATTCAGGGAGACAACTTTTCAGGCTGCCAAGCCTGATGTAGAAAAAAAACTCGTATTCTAAAATCTTCACAATAAGGTATGTAATACTACTATAATATTGCACTAGTTCGTCCTCACACCCTACATCTACTTTTAAATTAGTAAAAGATTAATCTAGGGTTTTATGCTCAGGTTTGAATATTCTTGAGATGAGTTGATATTGAGTTTTGAGTTCATGAGTTCTTAATTATTGAATTTCTATTCCTTATTATTGAATTTTTGTATATTGTGCATTGAGATTTATTCAGTTGATTTTTCATGTCAATTCTTTAGCATGAACCCTATCCCCGATCTCATTGAGTTCTTATTAAAAATCTATAAACAAACATAAATGTTTTAAACTATGTTTTGAGAAACAAAAGAAGAGTCTTGAGAAAGAGTCTAAAAATAATTTGAGCAAGAGAATAAGGGAACTAAGTAGTTCCAAATGTATCAGTGTTACATTGAGAAAGAGAAACTTTGATTTCTAAAAGAGTTAGTGAATTTAATACACTTAAAGGCATTACCTCTTTTAAGAGGGTATTTTAATTTATTGCCTGAAAATAGAGAAAGAATTAGTTTGGTACGATGGAGCCCAGGTATATATTTATTTGGAGTAGTATTGAACACCGATATAGGGATTAGTTCAGATAAATCAAAATTGCTATAAATCATGTTTGTTAACATGGGTAAAGGATCATACTTTTTAGATTAATTCTTATTACTTTGTGGATCCACTTAGTAGAGACATTTATATACCCAGACACGATATATGATAGTTCAAGCAATGTAGGAGAGATATTGCATCATAACATTACTGATAATGATGATTGTCGATTAGAGAATCTCCAAATACATTTAAAAGTATATTCTTATTATATCAAATAATATGTTGAGTTCATAGATGAGTAAACACTTTTTGTAAAGTTTTAACCATTTCACCCTTTTATTTCTGTACAATCAGTTGAGTATATATCTATATCAATTACTGTCCTTTCATTCAGTTATATGTTATTCAACTATATTACATACTTGTGTATTCAATGTATAAATTGTTAGGTAGTGGAGCCTAATTAATATATATAACTATTTTTCTCTATTTATTCTCTGTAACAAAAAAATAGTCTTATTTATTAACATATAAATATACCTCACCGGCGTGGAAGTTTACTTACGGGGTGTTACCATGAAATATTGAATTTTCTCTTTCTCTCTCTAGATCTCTCATCTCTTTCTCTTAAAAGTTCTTGTGTTCTTCATTCATCTAGTGTGTGTGCGTGAATTCGATCCTAACAACTGGTTTTAGAGATAAGGAGATTCAACATGATCACTAAAGATGGATAGTTCGAAGCTTGGAATCGAGAAGTTTGATGGATCCGATTTCTGTTTCTGAAAGATGCATATCGAAGATTATCTGTACCAGAAAGATCTTCACGAACCGTTGACCGGGGTGAAGCCGGAATCCATGACGGAGGAGAAGTGGAAACTCAAGGATCGTCAGGCTCTAGGGTTGATCCGGTTGACTTTGTCAAGAAACGTAGCATTCAACATCGTGAAGGAGAAGACTACGTCCGGTCTATTGAAGGCACTGTCAAACATGTATGAAAAACCATCGGCTAAGAACAAGGTATATTTGATGTGTAGATTGTTCAATTTACAGATGTCTGAGAATGGATCCGTTTTCGATCATATAAACGAGTTCAATATGATTGTGATTCAACTCAATTCTGTGGATATTAATTTTGAAGATGAAATTAAGGCATTGATTTTGATGTCATCTCTGCCCGAGTCTTGGGATACTGTTGTTGCTGCGATTAGCAGTTCCCATGGATCTGAGAAACTGAAGTTTGATGAAATCCGTGATGTTGTTCTTAGCGAAAGTATTCGCAAACGAGAAGTGGGAGATTCATCGGGCAGTGCTCTCAGCGTTGATCGAAGGGGAAGAAGTAAGACGAAAGGCCAAAATCAACATGGTCGATCAAAATCAAAGAATCAAGGAAAATCCCTGAACAGATCAAATGTGACTTGTTAGAACTGTGGAGAAAAAGGGCACTTTCGAACGAACTGTACAAAGCCAAAGAAGAAACAGAATCAGAAATTTGGAGATGACAATGGTTCTGTAAATTCAGCAGAGGACATTGGGGATGCTCTAATCCTTAGTGTGAACAACCCGGTTGAATCATGGATTTTGGATTCTGGTGCATCTTGTATTCGTCTCTCAGCAAGGAGTTGTTCCAAAATTTCAAATCTGGAAATTTTGGAAATTATATCTTGATGACAATAAAGCCTCAGAGATTGAAGGAAAGGGGGATGTTTGCATAAAGACCACCTCGGGAAACCAGTGGACATTGGAGGATGTCAGATATATTACTGGGATCAAGAAAAATCTGATCTCTGTTGGTCAGTTGGATAGCACGAGATATGCAGCAGAGTTTGGGAAAGGTTCATGGAAGATCGTGAAAGGTGCTATGGTAGTAGCTCGTGGCACCAAATCAGGAACCTTGTACCCCACTGCAGGGTGTATAAACATGGCCGTTGTTGCTGAAGGTGGTTCCGGTTCATGTCTGTGGCACAACAGACTTGGACACATGAGTGCTAAAGGAATGAAGATGCTGGTTGCAAAAGGAGCATTAGAGGGTCTGAAGTCTGTTGATATGGGTCTTTGCGAGAGCTGTGTTATGGGAAAACAGAAAAGAGTAAGCTTCACAAAGATTCCTAGAGAGCCAAAGAAAGTGCAGTTGGAAATGGTCCATACAGATGTTTGGGGACCATCTCCAGTATCATCACTTGGAGGATCCAGATTCTATGTTACATTCATTGATGATTTCAACATGAAGGTATGGGTTTACTTCTTGAAGCATAAGTCAGATGTGTTTGCAACTTTCAAGAAGTGGAAAGCTGAAGTTGAGAATCAGACCGGCTTGAAAGTCAAATGCCTAAGGTTTGACAATGGAGGAGAGTATGACAAATTAGAGTTCAAGGCATTCTGTGCAGCTGAGGGAATCAGATTGATGAGAATAGTTCCTGGTAAGGCAAGGCAGAATGGAATTGCTGAGAGGATGAACAGAACATTGAATGAGCGTGCAAGGAGTATGAGGATACACTGTGGGCTGCCCAAAACACTTTGGGCGGATCTTTGTGAAACCGCATACTTGATCAACAGGGGACCATCAGTTCCTTTAGGGTTCAAGATTCCAGAGGAGGTGTGGACAGGAAAAGAACTCAAGTACTCACACTTGAGGACTTTTGGTTGCACTGCTTATGTTCATGCTGATCCAGAAAAGAGAGACAATCTTCATGCCAAGGCTGTGAAGTGTTACTTCATAGGCTATGGTTTTGATTTGTTTGGTTATAGGTTTTGGGATGACAGGAACAGAAAGATCCTGAGACATTGTGACGTGACATTTGATGAGCCTTTCCTTTACAAGGACAGAGAGCAGAAGGTTCTAGAGATTACAAAGCAAGTGGGAGTTGAGGTTGAGTTGGAGGAGAGTAACCCCAGAGATGTCGAAGCAGATACTCAACCAACTCCTACTAAAGAATCTGAAGTGGAGAAAGTTACACCTAAGCAGGTGTTAAGGAGATTATCCATATCCATCAGGGCACTAGATAGGTATTCACCTTCATTACACTATCTATTGCTGACTGATGAGGGGGAACCATAGTCTTTTGATGAGGCCCTACATGTGGAGGATTAGATCAAGTTGGAGCAAGCCATGGATGATGAGATGAGGTCACTTATGAAGAACGACACATGGGTGTTGACTGAGTTACCTGCAGGGAAGAGAGCTTTGCTGAACAAGTGGGTGTTCAGAATCAAGAGTGAACCAGATGGAAAAAGAAGGTTCAAGGCTCGTTTAGTGGTTAAAGGATATTCACAAAGGAAAGGTATTGATTATGCTGAAATATTCTCCCCTGTTGTGAAGTTAACCTCTATTCGAATTCTGTTGAGTGTTGTTGCATCTAGAGCAAATGGATGTAAAAATAATATTTTTACATGGAGATCTAGACAAAGGATATATATGCAGAAATCGGAAGGATTTGTGGTTCCAGGCAAAGAACACATGGTGTGCAAGCTCACCAGGAGCTTGTATGGACTAAAGAAAGCACCAAGGCAGTGATACAAGAAGTTTGATTCCTTCATGACCAAAAGTGGATTCTGCAAAGCTGAAAAGGATCTTTGTTGCTACTTCAAGAAATACACTAATTCATATGTCTTTCTACTCTTGTATGCGGATGATATGTTGATTGCAGGATCTAGTATGAGGGAGATTAACAATCTGAAGACAAAGTTGTCTGCAGCGTTTGAGATGAAAGATTTGGGTCCAGCAAAGCAGATTTTGGGGATGAAGATTTCTCGGGATACATCTGCTGGCACTTTAAATATATCTCAGGAGTTGTACATTGAGAAGGTGCTGAGCAGATTAAGGGTTAATGATGCTAAACCCAGGACTACTGAAAATCACTTTAAATTGTCAAAGGAGCAGTCACCCAAGACTGCCAAGGAGCGTGATCACATGACACTTGTTCCATATGCTTCAGCAGTTGGTAGTTTGATGTATGCTATGGTCTGCACTAGACCAGATATAGCACATGCAGTAAGAGTTGTTAGCAGGTACATGGCGAACCCTGGGAAAGAGCATTGGGAAGTTGTGATGTGGCTTCTGAGATATCTGAGAGGTACATCCAGTACTTCACTTTGTTTTGGCAAAGGCAATGTGACTCTACAGGGTTTTGTGGATGCGGATCTTGGTGGGAATGTTGACTCGAGATAGAGTACATCCAGGTACATTTACACCATAGGTGGAACAATAGTGATTTGGATGTCCAGACTTCAGAAGTGTGTTTCTCTTTCATCTACTGAAGCTGAGTATGTGGCAATAGCTGAAGCTGGGAAAGAGATGATATGACTGGTAGATTATCTTGAGAAATTGGGCAAGAAGCAGAGTGAGAAGATTCTATACTCAGATAGACAGAGTGCCATACAATTGGTGAAAAATCGAGTCTATCATTCGAAGACAAAAGCACATCAGAAGGCGATACCATTTTAGTCGCTGGGCAGTAGAGGATGGTGATATGTGCTTGGAGAAGATAGAGGGTGCAAAGAACCCGACAAACATGTAGACGAAATGTGTTGATGTTGGGAAACTGAGAATCTGTAAAACCTCGGTTGGCCTTCTGTAGTTGTTGCTATAGATGTTTGCGGTGCGCTAAAGATGTTGATGATGAAGAGATTTTTTTTGAGAATGTATTTTTTGGATGACTGAGTCAGTCTCCAAGTGGGAGAATTGTTAGGTAGTGGATCCTGATTAATATATATAACTATTTATTTTCTTTAACCAAAAATACTCTGATTTATAAACATATAAATATACCTCACCGCCATGGAAGTTTACTTACGGGGTGTTACCACGAAATATTGAGTTTTCTCTTTCTCTCTCTAGATCTCTCATCTCTTTCTCTTGAAAGTTCTTGTGTTCTTCATTCATATAGTGTGTGTGTGTGAATTCGATCCTAACATAAATGTCACTTGACCTGCATCTTTTAGTGATGCACCTATAAGTTCTTAGAATCTTCAACAAAAGTCTATTGAGATCACTTCATCCTCTAATCAGCTTTTGAGAGATACCTCCTTGCATCCAGAGGACTCTAGTTTTATGGTTTTTTAGTAGTATTTCTTTTGAAAAGTTGTGGAGCTTGTCCTGATAGACTTCATACATAGATAGTCTTGGAGAGTACTTTGTATATTTAGAGAATTCTGATACTTATTACACTGTTGATTTATCATTTCTTTCAGTTTGATGCTTGTGAATATATGAGATAGTCTTCCACTTGTAGTCTTCCAAGATGAGGATTCACTTTGGGGCCAATAATGATTCTCGAGTGTCGGCCACATCCAGGGTATAGGCTCGAATCATCTACTTGTGTATTCAAGTGATATTGTTTATTGTGATTCTGATTGTACATTATTATTTGTGATTGATGGTTGGCATGAGTACTATGATGGTACAATAATACTAATGATTGGCTTATATACCACGCCTTGTATGAATTTTAACTCTTGTTAGCTCTTGTAAAACACTAATACACTTATAATATATGAGTGGGTTCCTTGAGAGAACCGAGTATTAGCATTTATGTCCATGAGAGGACCAAGTTCTTGTAATTTGACCGTGTAAGCAGGTATGGTTGATTCATAATATTGTGACTAGGTGTCTCTATATTTGCAATTGTTGTATATGTGTTGGTTTGTGCTACTATGTTGTAGTTGTCTATTTACATTCATGCTTTGCACTGGCTGTGTGATCCTATAAGTGCAATGGTTGTGTACTAATACTGCACATGTTCTTTTCTTGTTGAGTACAAAGCCTCTTTCGACAGCTGATATGAGACCTTAGTTAAGGGACACTTGAGTTTGAATCCAAGGGTGAGCTACTTATCTAGGATGCCAGGGGTTCCTTCCTCTACATTATTTTGTCCATCTTTTCGATGAAAGACATAAACTATTAGTTCATGTTTCTATCTTTTTTGGGGTTTCATCACCATAATTGGCGGTCTAATGTTTTTGCATTACGACTTTGGATTCCAGAGGGTTTTATTTTGCAATGTTTTGACTATTGATTGATTGATGAAATTATGGAATCTCAATTTTTAGTTGTTTTTAGCTGTTTTTGTAGTATGTATATCATGACTTGGTTTTAATAAATAGTGTATTGAAGTAATTTCGAGTTGGTAGTTGATTTAGTATGGATATCACTTACGTCGATCTGAACTATGACAAATTATGACTAAAATATGTTACATGTATGTTCGAAGGCATATGTATACATAAGCATAAAATATTTTCTTATTTCTTTAGGTTAATAAATTTTTCTCCAACTTTTGATTCATTGTGAGTTTAAACAACAGATTGATCTTGCCTTGTATATTTGATTTCAATTTATACATTCAATATGCTCGAATACAAAAGTAAACAAAAAGGGTGCTAAGATGAACAAAAAATCTGAAAAACACATCGAAGAATGTCTAAAAATGACCATGATGGCTCCAAAAATATATTAACTTAAAAATGAAACCAAAAAACTGTTCATGGTAAGTATTAAGTAATTATGCATAGTATACCTGATTTGTGTTAATTGTAATTTTCCTTGTCCACATAAAAAATTAATAGAGTATTTTTGTTTCATTTCAATTTAATCTTATCATTAAGTAATTTTTTTTAAAGAAAACAATCAAACTAAAAGTAGTCAGATTTAAAAATTAAAGTATAATTAACAAAAGATACTAGTAAAATAAATACTTAACTTATAACATTTTTCAAGAAGAGAAGCTCAACAAGTCAAAGAAAATCAAAGGATCAATTCAAACGTCCCATGAAGGAGGGAAAGAATGCAAACAACTATGTACAACAAGCAAAATCGAAGAATACAATGCCAAGTACACATCAGAGGAAAAACAAAAAAAGACCAAGAGGGCCCTCTTAAGAAGACACTATCCAATAAATAAAAGAAAAAAAGTTATTCCTAGTATGTAATTTATTCATCAATTTACATACTATAATCGACTTATACAATTAATTAGTTTATCTTTTTTCATTTGGTTATTCATGGTTTTCAGGTGAGTTGGGAGTCTGGTGAAGATAGCCCATAGAATAATTCTAATTGTACCTTGATGGACAATAATATTAATTCTTCCAAGGTAATTGAGGAACAATTATGCCTTTTTATACCATTCCTTTATTCAACACTTTGTTTCATTGTAAAAGAAACAAAGTGAATTTACAGGAGTTGAAAAACGATAAATTTAAAGAATGCAGGAAAATCAACACAAGAAATGACCAAAATGATTCTTCCGAGGACGAACTACCTGACCAACAAAAAGAAGAACACACTGATGATACTGAAGAAATTTTAAATCAATAAGCACCAACGAAATTGAAATCCTTAGACCTAAATGTCACACAAAATAGTACTAACCTGAATTGTAGTCATTAGTTTGAAGCTTGATTAAATTTTTTTACATATAATTTGTTTCACGTGTGTCATGCAATTTGTCATGAACCAACTTCCCAAGTCATGATGGAATTCACTAAAAGCCACCAGTAGGTAAGTCGACCCGTATGAGTGGACAACAATAAGCCGTCTCAAAGGCAATAGACAAGCTAACATATATACAGAAGGAGACATGTTGATCCAGGATGCTAAGTTCTCACCCTCGTCTCTGATATCCAGAAGCTGTAAAATGACACAAATGATCATTGTTGGTAGCTGCTACTAGGACCTGCATCATGAGAAGTTGCATAATGTAGCATACTTACAAAAAGGTACTTAGTAGACGTTATAGAATGAATAAGCCAAAAAGGCAAAACAAATATGATAAAGATAGAATCTAGACACAAGCAGAGTCAAAAAATATATGAAAAAAGGCACACAAGTAAAATGAATGTAAATCTACGTACAACTAGATTAAACTTAACTGGACCCTATAAGCTTAGAAGGTACACTCTCACGCAAATTTAAGTAATATCCGAATAGACCCCATAAGCTTGACATGTACATATAATATCTAAGTCTACATGATAGAACAGCAACCTAGATTTGGATCCACGAACATCAGCCAGGCTCCCAGCCCAAGTAACCAAGAACTAGTCAACTCCCAACCCATATAGAAAGAAAATCATTGTAACACCCTAGAAATTTTTGAGCTAAGACTCGAACCGTTTCTTCGTAGTGAGTTAGATTTTATCAAAGAATTAATTTTTTTTAATTATTAAGGTCAGATCACTAGATGTAGTATCTTGAATTCCAAAAAGAATTAAATTGGAAATAACAAAAATCTGAAATTTGGAGAGTTAAGCTAAGAATGAGTTTTGGGTATACTTTGAATGATCATAACTCCTAGCACATGATGAGTTAGGTGTGCTACAAGATACAATAGGAAATATCTTTGAATTATCTTTCCAACACACGGATTTTACTATGTTTCAAGTTTAGATGCATGTGATATGACCTTTTGAAGTTAGACCGTCCAGTTAAGGAAAGTTAGCCGAAAATAGTGAGGGGTACTTTGGTCTTACTTACCCAATCAGATTTAATTCATTTTTAGTAATATTTCAGGGGTGTCGTACTTTTAGGCTCACGTTTATAATCCTAATACCTAGGATTTTAGTTGAGAGGTCAAGAAGTGACAGGAAGAGAAAAGAAGATAAAAGAAGAGAAAAGAGGAGAGGATCAAACGTTCGTTGAGATTCTTGCATCTTGTTGCGGAATTTCGCAATGGGTTCAATCCCTAATAGGTATGTAAGATTCCAGAGTACTTGGATTTTATCACCCACACTCAAAACATGTTGTTTTAAGCTAATTTCATTCCCAAAAAATTGAAGGATTTAAGTTCTTGATAGGTGTATATGAGGTTCATTATAAATCTTTGATTGTTGGGGTTTTGATGATTTCTTGAGATTAAAGTGATTGTTTGGAGTGTTGTATTGAGTTCATTACTCTGTACTTAGGTTTGTTAATTGAATCTTAGGAAAATTTTAGAAAATCAAATTAAAGCGATTTAGTCATAAAACGAGAGGCAAAATTCGTTAAGAACTTTCTTGGGAGATGCTGGCGCAGCACGCCCCAGATGCGCCCAGGGGGCTGGAGAGGCGCGCCTACAGTTTTCCCAAATGATGTCTCTTAAGTTAGGTGCTAGAGCCCCTCACCCAAAACACGCTAGGGTCGCCCGCCCCCACTCTGTTTTCATCGTTTGTCTTGTTTGAGCTCATATAAAGTGTATCTTCACTCTTTTTGATTCTTAACACTTTAAAATACTACTAAACTTATAAATCATTCATAACATGAACCATAACTTTGAATTCATAATTAAAATTCAAGGTAAAGTTAAGATTAAGTTTTGAGAGTTCTCCGAACCTTTTGAAAGAGTCCTTTTGAGTTCTTTTAAGAAGCCTTCTACAACTTCTAGTAACTTTTTTTAAGACTCTAGTAAGTGAGAATGAGAGTTATGAGAATGTATTCACGAGTCTAATATATCACCTATATCCTTCATATCATGAACCATAACTATTGAATTCATAATTACATTCAAGATAGAGATAACAGTAAAGTTCAAGTAAGCCTTTGAGTTCAATTATGAATCCTTTGAGATCAACTACTGATTTGAGCTACGATTTAAGGAAGTAATAAAGAGAATGAGAAGAGTTTAATACATAAGTTCCATATGTTTATGTATACCTATGAGTTGAGTCGTTTATACCCATAAATTCCGCATGGACTCCATAAATTTGAGTACCTCTGAGAAGAGTAGTATCTTGAAGTTCTAAATCTTAAGTATTGAGTCCTTATTCCTTTTCATATTATATTCCTAATAACGGTACTATTATATGTTACTTATGAAGTCCCTAAGACGAGTAGTGCATGCCCATAATTCTGCATGAATCCTATAAGTCGAATTACTCTTTGATATAAGAACTATCTTCGAGTCCTTGAGTTGAGTAGTTCATGCTCATAATTACGCATTAACCCTCCAAGTTGAACATCGTGAAATCATCCATAAATATGATATCATGAACCTTGATTTCATAATCCAATTCAAGTAAAGTTAAGATCAAAGTCTAAAAAGTGAATACTTAAGTCTAGAAGTTAAGAAGCAAGTCAAAGTAAAGTTTAATAATGTTTTCAAGAGTATTTAGTAAACGTTTTAACTTTGTATTATGACTCAAGTATCAAGTTAAGTAAAGAGTAAAAAGTTGAAGTTCTTACATTAAAGAAATATAAGGGAACTAAGTATTTCCTAAGAGTTGATTTAAGACTCCAGTTTTCAAGTTAAGAAAAGAAGAGTTAAGTTCATTTCTCAAAAGTCATAAGGGAATTAAGTATTCTCTAAAGTCTATAAATGATTTCATTTAAGTTAAGAGGAAACTCAGATTTCCAAAATAGTTTTGAGCAAGAAAAGGGAATATTGATTCCAAAAGAGCTTTCTCAAGCTAAGCGTTGAACAATTATCTCTACCCAAAGAAGGAAGTTGTTTTTTAAATCATGAGCTAAACTATGTTTTGTGAGTAGTATTGAGCACCGTTGTGGGGATTAGAGTTCATATTAACTCAAGTTTCCATGAAAATCATGAAGCCATCATTGTCATTAACGGATCATACTTTTTAGATGATTATGTAAGTTAAGCTAATGGATCCACTAAGTTAAGTAGTTCTATGTGACGACAATGCATGGGACGATTCAGGAAGCGTGGGCAAGGCGCTGCATCATTATTGGGGATCATAGTGGTGGTGGTATGTTAGAGAATCTCCAAAATAATTTATATTACTTTCTTATAAAAGTAAATTTGAGTTTGTTAATGCATTTTCTTTAACAAACTAAGTTGTTTTTACTATTTTATAAAGTTTTTTTTACGGAAAAAGGTCGTAAAATACCCTTGAAGTATCAGAATCATACACAATTACCCTCCATCCACCTATTGGATCCAAAATACCCTTCTCATCCACCTATTGGATACAAAATACCCTTCTCATATACCTTTGGATTCAATATTAACCACTTATTTGACGATTTTAAATTTAAACTATTTAAATATTTTTTAATTCATGACGCTCAACTATTTGTTATAATTTAACTTACTAATGTTATGAAACTATAGAATAATAATAAGAAAGTTGATAGAAGAAAAGACTTATTATTTCTCTTGAGGGATATTCAGAATTCATGAATCTTCTTTACTATGAAGTAAAACCCCTTCATTTATAGGGGAAACCTAACTTTGTACTCAAGTAGGATTCATAACCATATCCTAAAAGAACACCACATAATTAGACATTCACTATAATACAAATATGTTACACTACATAATTAGACATTCACTATAATATAAATATGATTATAACACTCCCCCTTGAATGTCGGTAGAGTATGTGTCTCGTTAAAACCTTACTAGATAAAACCTAGTGGAAAAAAATCTAGTGAATAAAAAAGTGTAGATAAATCTAATAATACACATTATGGATGCCACATTAAAAATCTTATAAGGAAAACCCAATGGGACAAAACCTTGTGAGATAAAAAGAATACATCACCTATTAACTCCCCCTAATGTGAACATCAATCTGGAGACTTGAATCTTTGTCTTCCAAGCTTGTGCACCATCTTCTTGAAAGTTGTAGTCGATTGAAACTTGGTGAATAAATCAATTATAGTATTATTTGAACAAACATGTTGCATGTTGATATCATTTTCTTGGGAGCTCATGAGTGTAGAAAAAACTTTGACTAATTATGTTTCCTTCTTTTTCCTTTGATGAATATTCCCTTCAGGGTCAAATATTATTTTTGCAAGTTCCTTATTTCAACTTCTCTAAGTAAATAATTATTGCCTTCTGAAAATTTTTCATGAGTTTCAATTCTAGTCATCAACTTGCATAATAATACTTGTATATTCTCTATGCATTTTGAATCTATTTAATCCTTATGAGGATGATAAAATTTCCAAAAACTAGTATATGTTTTAGATTTTGAACCCATTGGATATTTTCATATCAATTTTGTCAAGTGACAACATTCACTATTAGATGTATGACATCATCTAGTGCCTAGTTTGCAAGTCAAATAAGCTTTGCGCTTACCAAGATGCACCATTCCACTTTTCACTTGATAATTATTTGAACAACAACATGCTTTAATAGAAGTAGAATTCATATCCTCATAATTTTTTACAATATTGTGCGTTATTTTATCAAAGTTATCATCAATGATATATCATTTTGTATCGATTCACAGTAGGACATAACTTATTGAGATCTCATCACTTCATTATTTTTTGGTAGCTACCCCTCTCATTAGGTTTCATAAAGTATTATGTCGTAGACTCTCCAAGACACATTGTCTCCTTAGTATGATCATTTTGATTCTTTAATCCTCCCTTTTTTCAAGTATTATTTTACTCATATTCGATTAGTGTATCATGCTTCATGCATCTAGTAGACTTTATATTTAAGGGACATTTAATAGGAGTATTTACAACTCTTGTGTTGCTTCTAATCTCCCTCTTATGTTAGACAAACTAACATAAATATTAGTATTTTGGAGAATCTATCTTTGTGCATCATTTATTCATTGATTATATACTATACATCAAAATAATTAGATGAAAAATATCTGGTCCCTGACCATAAACCAATTGAACTCAAATTTAATCATAGTTTATTAGTCTGATGCATACAACTACATTATATTTCAGACCGTGAAACTTTGCACTCATAAGTAATGATTAAGTATTTATTTGAGGAATTTACTATCAAATTAGCTTGGATATTTATCAAATTAACAAGATGAATTATCTTGATTTCATATTCTCAAAGTTGTGATCTTCACTTAATTATCTTGCACAAGCAATTATGCAAATGTTTAACAGCAAGTCGACAACAAATGCACATGTTATCTTATAGATGCATCGCTTTATCCTATCACATGATAGCTGAACATGCCCATATTCACCTTTATACTTTTCAGAATTTAGTGATTTAGTCCTAATTTTAGTTGATCCAATCAACTTATCACTAGAACAAACAACATAGAAAATTCTTCAATAATCTTCTAGTTCTTCACTGTATGTCTATTACTCAGTATGTACATCTTTGAGATAATCAAATTATTCATGCCAACTATTAAAATTATTAGTATTTGTAAACTTCAAGTTTACTATGCCATGTACTTTTTGCTTTAGTACATTTCTAATTTACTATTATACAAGTAAATTCAATTTTATTACTCCGAGAGTAATTTTCAAATTTATTTCTTCTTAATTATTCTACCTCTTCTAGAGGTGAGTTGTGATGCCATCACTGAAGGGACTAATTTTATTATTAGAAAATTGTGTTTATAATCTTATTATATATCCAATAATTTTATAAATCCCAAGTTACGAGATGACAATAGGAACATATGAGACCATATAGAAGGATCATCTATTAGGACCGTGAAGTATCTAAACAACCCAATAGGTGAGTCAATAGGTCCACAAATATCCCTATGTATACTTTCCAAGAAAGCAAGGGACTCAATCTTAAATTTCATTGATGTTGGTCTCACAATCAACTTGCCTTGATAACAGAAAGTACAAGAAAATTCACCTAATTTACTAATACATGTCTTCTTGGAGAATTCATGGTGATACCACATCATTTACCAAAGGCCACAATCTTCCCCATGCCTAGCATGGTGGTTTAAACCTCATTCCCTTTAGAGAATGAATCTATATTTTAGCATTTATCAAAAGTTCTCATTCTTCATGAAAGGAACAAAAAGATGTGAGCATATCAAATTATGATAGCTTTAGTAGCTCATTCCATATTTATGTGCATTATCCAATCACTTTTGTTCTTTCAAACATATTATGCACTACTACCACATTCACTTTAGTAATGAAGCAAATTCAGTAAATTTCATGACTTCTCATAAAAACCGTATTATTTTTTCTTTAGTCATTATTACATCATTATATGGTGCATTAAAACTAAAATTCAATGTCTTATATATATATATAAAAATGTCTTAGTCCATAAATCAATGGAACTTGAACCCAACATCTCCTCATCATGGTGCACCAGAACTTTATCTTAATGTCTTACTCTCTTGGTACGATTGCACGTAAATCCATCGTCTTATTGTTTTGGTGCGATAAAACATAAATTCATCGTCTTAACCACAATGAAGCTCAACCTCAAGCCTTCAAAATAATTACAATTTTATCACTTTTAATGATCATTAATATGATCGTACATTATAATTAAACACAAAACGAAATTATTAATTTATTATAATCAACAATAATAGTTAATATTTTTAGCTTAATAGATCCTATATCTCATATAAAGGATGAAAACACCTTTTACTAAATTACGCTTATTCAATTATTAAAATAAATTAACGACTTCTCTTTTCAATTGGTTAAAATTAACGAGTAAAAAGTTGACAAATCTTTTTTAATACTTACTCCTGATGGTAATTCCAGATCTATAACATAAATAATTATAACATAAAGATAAATCATAGCTTACATATATGAAAATCTTATTGCATATGAAAGATTTCTTTTGCACTTTTCTCATCTTCTGTCATAATTCCGTAAGAATAGAACAATCGCGCGGATAACGTGTTATGAAACTATAGAATAAGAAAAATAAAGTAGACAGAAGAGAAAACTTATTATTTCTCTTGAGGGATATTCGGGATTCATGGATCTTCTTTAAAATGAAGGAAAATCGCTTTATTTATAGAGGAAACCTAACTTTGTCCTCAAGTAGGATTCCTAACCATATCCTAAAAGAACTCCACATAATTAGACATTCACTATAATATAAATATGTTTATAACAATTAATATAATTTATTAATCAATCTACTACCCACTCATTACTAATTAAACCACACCAAATTAATAAACTATCCCCATTACTAATTCACAACAGGCTACCAATTAATGTTTCTAAGAATTTGAAGGGAAAATGTCTATAAAAATAAATTATCATACATTCAATTTCTCAATCAAAACATATTATAATTCAAGTGTCTAAATAAAAGTATTGATAAACTTAAAAGTCTGACTACGATCATCTTAAATATTCATTCGGCTCAATTATCTGATGTTACTTAATGGATAAATTTTTTACAAAAGAATATATTTATGTTTTAATATTTCAAACAAATAATAAATAGTTATAATATCATATTAAAAAATAGCATGAATTAATTCGAGAAGTGCTACTTCTTTACCTTTAATCATAAATTTTGAATTCAAGTTTGAAACAGAATCCCATTGAATGTTTCCTCCTAAAATGTGCCTCAACGTAAATTTATTTGGGGCTTCAATTCGAACTCAAATAATTTTGAATGTCATTTTCAGGAATATGTAATATTGTCGTGCTTTAGTAGTGTTTAGGGCGATTTTGATATTAGAAATGATATATTAATTGGGTAGACCTTAATTAGAAATGGGTGGTTAGTGGGTTGGTTTATAAATGATGCTAATTAGTTAAATTATATCCAATAGTAGAGCGTCAAGTATTTTATAAAGTATTTAAATAATTTAAATTTAAAACCGTTAAATAAGTTGTCAATTTTGAACTCAAAGGTGGATGACAAGGGTATTTTGCAGCCAATAGGTGGGTGAAAAAGGGTATTTTGGAGCCAATAGGTGGAAAGAGGGTACTGTGTACCATTTCCAATACTTCGAGGATATTTTAGGCCCTTTCAATTTTTCGTATATTGCATGTGTATTGTTGCTTATATTGATTTGAGTATTGAAAGTTGAGTATCCATAGTGGATTATCATATCTTTGAGTTGAGTATCTAATCTCTAACTTGAGTATCTGTTTCTTGAGTATTCCTTGAGTTTCATGTTAGAGAAGAGGTAAGCACATTTCCATTTTTATCAAGTATGAATATTATGTTATGCTTAAGAATTACTCTTACATGCTCGTACATTCCACGTACTGAGTCATTTGGGATGTATATTCTCATGATGCAGACACATGTATATAGGTGCTTCGTTGATACATCCGCGAGTTTGAATTAGCTAGGATGAGCCTCCTTGATTCCAGAGGATTTCATTTACTTTTCAGTTTAACCAGGAAGTCGTGGGTCTTGTCCCCACTCCCATCATTATCAATTAGAAGCTTCATAGGTGGTTAGTATAATTGATGAGTCTATATCATTCATTTATTTTATTAAATGTTTTAAAGGCTAAAGTTGCCTATTTATGAAGAGTTGAATATATTAATTTAATTATTCAGAGTTTTTCTTTTGAGTTAAAGTTGTTTTAAGCGTTTGAATGCTTAAGTTAGTCTTTTGCTTGGAGTCAGCCATGATAAGGATTTGCTTGGGGACTAACGATTGTATGAGTGTCAGCAACGTCCAAGGTGTAGATTCAGGTCATGACAATCAACCTAGACTTCCTATCAAAACCATCCACTCCTAGGGGCGTAAGCCGCCAGCTAGAAAAAGTGCCCCAGGGGCATATTAACTCTGCAGAGGATCTCAAATGTCAACTCCTCTTAGCCATCTAGTCCATTCTTAGGAGCGTAAGCTTCCTAGATATGAAGAGTGATCCAGGGGCTTATCTGCCCTGAATAGGATCCTTAGTAGGCCCTAAACCACCATTGATTTATGTCAACTCTCCAAGATATTGTAACAGGATCCAATCCTCAAGTACTCCAATCCGGAGAAAACACATAACCTCTGATAACGCATCAAAGTTGCATAATCAATGAGAGAATATAGAAGGGATAACAAGCTACACAAACGCATAGATTAAGGCTCATGCTATTAGATCTAAGTCTACTTTTCCGGTCTATAAGGACCTAGCCAATCCATACGACTTCGGAGAAATGCCAAATTCATAAGGCTCAAAATACTAAGGGAACACTACTTTATCCTAGACTAAGGTCAAAGACTATTCAACATGTAGTAAAACAAGTAAATCTCATAACAAATTTCAATATACATACGACCCCAACTAACATAGTATATCCCTCGAATTAGTAGTAATCAATAATTTATCAACGTTCCTAAGAAGAAAAGTATGAATAACTATGTACATTCCCCAAATTCACACTAATCATCATGGTTTCTCACATTCATGCTCAATACAATTACAAAATTGATTCTATCAAATGTTTTTAAACTATGTATGAATTTATGTTCCAAATTTTAACACAATTTTGCCACCTAAATCAATGGAAACAACAACAAGCAATAAAAAAGCTTGTTTTACGCTAAAAGAAGAAAAATAGCAGCTTCTAGGCAATATGTAACATCTCATAAATCGTAATAGCCAAGAATAAACTAAGAAAATAAAATTTATCATTTTTGGAATGATTAGGAAAAATTTGGAAAAATTTTTTCTAGGTTAAGAAAGTAAGTTTTGGTCATTTTCAAATGACTATAACTTTTAGCTCGGGATGAGTTAAAGTCATTTTATTGTATGGTTGGAAATCACTTGCGAAGATCTTTCCAATGGCGCCAAGTTTTCATGATTTTGATATCATATGTTCGATATATGCCATTTAAGAGTTGGGCTATTGAATTAAGTAAAGTCCAATCCGCATTTTAGTAAGGGTAAAATAGTCTTTCCACCTGAATATTTCCGAATTAGTTTTAAAGATTTATTAGGGATAAAACTAAGCCTTAAGTCAGTTTTATAAAAAAATTATTCAAGCTTAGGGATTGGGAGAAGAGAGAAGAGAAGAAGGAGAAGGGAGAAGGGTCAAGAACGCTAAGGTCTCACAAGTGAAATTCGTCGGGGGTGATCCCTATCAGGGTATGTGGGAACTTTTGTGTTGGATTAATTCAGCCACACACAAATTTGTTTCAATTTAGAAATTTATGATTTGATTTCATGTTAGAAGTTGAAGTTCTTAAAGAAAAGTTTTGAATTCTTGTTGATTGAATTGTTGGCTGCCATTGTTGGTTGATTCTTGTTTCTCCGGGTTGTTTTTGAATTCAATTCAGTGGGTATTGAGGGTACTAATAGTCCCAAGTATTTGGCGAAAGAATTAGAGGGATTTGGAGGGTTTAGAGATTGAAAAACATAGAGAAAATTTGTTAAACGCACTTGGGCAACTCCAGGTGCGTCGTGCCTCCAGTGCGCCGAAATGGGGCTTCAATAAACTGGGGTGTGGCGCGGCGTGCCACCAGTGCGCCAAAACCAAGCCTCAGTCAACTAGGCTGGCGCGACGCACTACCAGTGCAACCGGATTGGAATTTTTCGCCTAGTTTTTCGTAGTTTAGCCTTCGTAAATTGTTCTAAGGTACATTAACACCTTCCGATGATTCTAATTACTTAGAATTATTTCGAATCACCTAGAAATCACAAAATAACTCAAATAATAACCTTGAATCCATAATCCAATTCAAGGAAATTTAAGATCAAAGCCAATGAAGTTAAGAGTCAAGTCTAAAAGTTAAGAAGCAAGTCAAAGTGAGTTCTTAAAGTTTCCAATAGTCTTTAATAAACATTTTAACTTTGTTTTAATGCTCAAACTACAAGTTAAGCAGAGAGTAAAAATTTGAGTTAAATTCTCAAAAGGTATAGGGGAACTAAGTATTTCATAAGAGTTAAGTTGTAAGTTAAGCAAAGAGTATAAAAAGTTATAAGGGAACTAAGTTATCCATGAGAGTTACAAATGTTTTCAGATTTTGAGTAAGAAAGGAAGCTAGACTTCCAACATAGCCTTTGGCAATTTTTTTAGTAAAGAGGAAACTATAATTTCGAAGAGTGTTTTTAAAAGCTTTGTTTGAGCAAATTACCTCAAACTAGAGAAGAAGTTGTTGTTTAAAACATATGAGCTAAGTATTTTGGGAGTAATATTGAGCACCGATATGGGGATGCGAGTTCATATTAACTCAAGCCCCATAAACCATGTACACAACATGGACAGAAGAAGGGTCATACTTTTTAGATCATTCTTTAGTGCTTTTTAGCATATACTAGTGGATCCACTTAGTAGTTGAGGTTCTATATAGACGGCAAGGTATAGGTTGGTCCAGTTTCTACGTGATGTAAGATGTTGTACCATCACTTAGGCTCATAGTGATGGTTGTTGGTTAAGAATCTCCCACATAAACTATATTACTTTCAAATTTAAGTAAAACTGAGTTTGTTATTGCATTTATTTAACGAACTACGTTGTTTATACTATTTTACAAGCTTTAAAAATATATTTCATGTGTCCTTACTACTATGTATTGAGATAATATTTCATGAATTGAGCAGAGCCAATGCAAGTTCTCGCATACTCATAAATTCAATGTTATTCAGCCAATTGGCTTGCATCGTATGATGATGAATGAAATCAGAATCAACATCCAGCACCTCGCTAATCCAGTTTGAGCATCCATAGATAGTGGTGAGCCTCCTCGCATTTGGAGAGCCTTTTTTATTTCATTCTGTCTTTTCATTATAGAATGTTGTGGTGTTTATACCAACATTCAGCTTAGTACTTTTAGAGGCTTCATAGAGAAATAGTGTTAGTTCTGGGTCTTTTCATTTGATTTGTAAACAATAAAATTTAAGTTCCATTTTGGTCAGACTATTACGTTTTAATTATTTATCTTGAGAATGTTCCTTACTTTTATAAATGTATTAAGTCAAGTCTTCCTTTGAGTTGAGTAAGCCAGGCCAAGGGTCCTCTCAAGGCCAGCTATGGTCATTGGTTGCTGTCCAGGTCCAGGGTGTAGGCTCGAGGCGTTATAAAATATTTATCTGAAACAGAGGTTCACCGACACAATCCAATTACTCCACCATGTATCCCTGACAATTAGAAGCACATGGGATTTTCAATCACCAAAATCTAAATTTGGACATAAGAGAAATCTCAAAACAACCAACATGAGATAAGAATGGTTGCGACTCAAGCTTAAATACAGAGGCCAAGGAGTGGCTTTCTCAACCTCGAGGCCACGCCTTGCAGCTGGTTGCGAATATAGAAGACCAAGTGTGAATGCGAGACAAACAGGCTTCTCAAGAATGTGGTATCCCACATGAGAATGTGCACGCTTACGCATCAAACGCTCCGCAAACTCAGTTGACACTAATGTGGAAGGGCTCCAAACTTTGACAGGATGATCAAGATTCGTAAATAACCCTGTACGTGCAAACAAAACATGACATCCTATTATATTAGACATTCTAGACTCAACAGAACCATCAAAACATCCACGTGAGTTCTTCTCTATGACAAGAGGGTCCTACACCCTATTTCTATTTAAAGCCAAAATCCATGAGGGGCCTCGAAATCAGCCCCAAAGACTAATGACCTATACGAAGGGTCATTTTAGATCAAACTCAACATCTTGAGATAATCATACTAACAGAATTCTCATCCAAGCTCATTTACTTAGAATATTGACTAAATTTTTAAACTTAGGCCTCAACTTGAAAGTTAAAATGCCTAATTGCACAAACTCGCACTAAAAGCCTCGGGAGTGGTGTTGAGTATGATACTAGTCTAAAATACCCTTCTGGAGCTAATGAAATCAACAAAATTTTATTATGAAGACATCTTAAAATCCTAATAAAAATGACCGTTCACAGTTCAAAATTTCCAATACACTAAAACTGTATAAAACTAAATTAATGACAAAGTACCAAGCTTTTTGTCCCATAAACTCATAACTTAATTGGGGTTACTACATGAAGTTCCAAACAAAGATCATGAGGAATAAATACATAAATGACCTTCAAGTTATTATAAATCCACTGGTAAACAATATTGTTGTCTCCAAAAGTAATAGTCAAGAATATTTGAAGGCTCAAACAACCTAGAAAATTAATCCTTCATATCATGATTAGTCCCCAAAATTTCCTACTTATATAGAATATACTTCCAACATACCTTAACTACATGAATGTCTCTCGAGTGCAATCGTCGCACTTCTCTGGCTACAATGGAAAATGGCGCCTCCATGAAGGTTATGCAGTCATCCAACTTTATTACATCGCACTGAAGTACATTAGACTCATCATGAACATACATGCACAACAACGAAACATGAAAGACTATGTCAATAGATGAGAACATCAGAGACAAATCTAACTCAACCAACCTCTATATCTGAGCGAAGGATCACAATAAGCCCAATATACCTGGGATAAGCTTGCCCAGCCTCCCCAATCTCGTCACACCCTTCATCAATGATATATGGAAGAAAAATATATCATAAGCTAAAAACATCAAAGGTATCTAGGAACCTACGATCCGTACAAATCATATGCCTGATGTCTATCATGAGTCATTTTCACCTTCTCGAAAGCCTCCATAATCAAGTTTGTACCATGAATGATATGCTTTGTAGACCCAAAACAACCTATTGGAGAGAGACAACTCCCACCATATATGGCCTCAAACACGTTATCTAAATGACACAATTATAGTTGTTATTACACACAAAGTCTGCCAAAGGAAAGAATTGGTCCTAATGACCTGAAAACTCTAAAACACATGCCCATAATATATCCTTAAGAGAGTGGATAGTACGCTTTGACCATCAATATACAGGAGGAAAGTTGTGCTTAGGTCAATACGAATACCTAACTCATCCTGAAAAGTCCTCAATAAGTAGGAACTGAACTCAGCACCCCGATCCGTTATAATGAAGATCAACACATTATGAAGATTAACCACCTCATGAATATAGATACGGTCTAACCTCTAGGCAATTAATAAAGACTGAATAGGGAGGAAGTGTGCTAACTTGGTCATTCAATCATAGATGATCCAAATGATGTCAACACCTCGAAGATAAACTTGCCACAAACGTTTTAGTGATGTGATCCAACTTCCAATCCAAAATAGATATTCTCTAGAACTTACTACCAGGTCTCAAACACTCAACCTTCAACTATTGCTACTCAGGTAATGGAACATATAGTGTGTAATATATCTCCTTATATTGGTTCACCAGTAATATTGCCTGAAGTAATGATAATTTTTTACAATGCCCGGATGAATAAAATACCTAAAATGATCCTCATGAAGTATCACCTACAACACTCAATTTAGAAGTTCCACTATAACTTTATTGTCAAATTGATGGTTATATATTTGATCAAGTAAAGAAAATTGAACCCCCACACAATCTAAAACAAACCTAGAATATAAAACATCCAAATGAATCATCTAATTAACTTAGAAGTGAATGTCTAATTCAAAAGGTTACTCCATAGCAGAAAAGAAGGCTAGACTACCATACTCACCGCCTTCCTACTCAAGGCTTCACTACTACATTCGTCGTTCCTAGATGGTAGATACTAGATATGTCATAGTATTATTAAAAAATCAATCAAGTGATGCTTCCTTAAATTTAGGTCGTTTTGGATCACAACATACTAAGATAAGTGTATATCTCACGAAAAACTCTATACAAGTAGTGCATTTAGAAATTAAGCAAAAGAGCTACCACTGCCAACTCCAAGTTATCATTGTGTTAGTTTCCCTCATGGAGTCTAAGTTGACTCGAAACATAAGCAATAAACAAACTATGTTATACCAAAACATAATCCAAGAAAATGTTGGATGCGTCACCATAGACCGACAAGTCGTCGTTGTCAACTGGAAGAGTAAATACATGAGTTGTGCTCAACAACTCTTGATCTTTCATTGACTCAAATCACACTTCTCAGTCCACTCAAAAGGAACATCTAGGCGAGTTAATTGGGTCAAAAGTGCAACGATGGTGGAGATTCCTGCCACAAACCCTCTATAGTAGTCTGTAAAACTAACAAAGCTTCGAACATCAGTATCTGAACTTGGCCTAGACCAATCAAAAATTGCCTTAATATTTTACTAGATCTACCATGATGCCATAATTGGACATCACATACCCCTAGAATACTATAAAGTCTAGCAAAAACTCACACTTTGAGACTTGGCATAAAGTCGTTGATCTTTCAAACTGTAAACAACAATCCTCATATACTTCTAATGATAACTCCTACTAAGAGTTTACAAGAATTTCATCTATTAAAACAATGACAAACAAACACAGTTACAACCTAAGCACCCACATCATCAAGTCCATGAAGGTGGTGGGCATTAGTCATCCCAAAAGACATCACTAAGAATACACTGTGGCACCCTGAAGCTAGTCAAATATATCATCAATCATATGAATGATCTAGCGATATTTCACTATCACCTTGTTCATCTGCATATAATTAAGATAACTGTAGTGTCCCAAGATAAACTAGGCCTAATGAACCACTTACCCAATATATATGAAGTTGAACGCTTATCTCTATAGAACCTATCCAAAATGGCACTATGGATATAGGCCGAGTATGTCCAGTTCAGGATGAATAGGAAAATCAATGTCATGGTCTAGGGGTAGGCTTGGTAGGTCAGTAGGGAACATATCTACAAAACCATAGATGACTAGGATGGACTCAACTAGAGGGACCTCCATACTCGGATCATGAATATTTACCAAGTAAGACAAACAATTGCTAGACATTAGCCTTTAAGCTTGAATGAAAGAGATAACTTTAAACGGTGTGTAGCTTATGGAGCCTTGCCACACCATCGGGGGAAAACCAGGCATGACTAAGGTAAAGGTCTTAGAGAAGCAATCTAAAATTGCACCGAAGGAGGATAACAAATTCATTCGAAGATTCACATCAAAATCAAGCATATTTAACAATATAAGGTAAGCCTAAGTGTCACATGTTTGGATAGTAACAAATCATGATAGAACCTAGTATCCTCTACTAAGGCTCATGCTGAGGCGTCGAGACACGCAATGATATTGCCATAGGCTCAAAAATCATACCCCATATGAGAAGAATAATAAAGAGACACATAATAATAGGTAGAGCCTTGAATGGGATGATGGAACAACAAAATCATACTTGTGATCACATCATCTGGTGTCTCAATTTCCGCCTCACTGGAGATACATAGAAATAACCCTGTCCACATATGCCCAGGCAATCAATCCTACCATCTAAATACCTCCTTAGGAAGCATCCCAGATACTCTTTTTCCACTACGATGGTCCTCACCCTGACCTCGACCCCTAGCATAAGGTGCTGCTAGTGTAGCTGGTGTAAATGAAGCAATCCGCCTAAAAATGGGAAAATGTTTAGACCAATAATACATTTTACACCATTAAAACAATGAAAAGATGATCTAATCCTAGAAGAACTACTACCATGACTTGAAATACTAGCTTGGGACCCATGACTCTAACTAGAGCCAACCTCCCTCTAGCTATAGTTATCACCCTCTAAACTCTCAAACGAGTCCTGAATAGGTCAACTTGGCTGACCTTCGTGAAATTGCTTCGTGGCCTATTATAACAATCCCTCGACTTGGAACGATACCTGCTATAACTGCCCTCATGTCTAGCCCTCTTGTCGCTATCATATTGCGCCTCACGGTAGAGTTGATCAATAGTTAAGGCATGATAAAAAACATATAGAAAGGATTTAACCATTGAGAACGTAGACTGAATCTCAACTCACAGTTATAGTCTTAACCAATGAATAAAGCACTAAACTCTCTCCTCCTTAGTAGGTAGAATTATGATAGTGTGACGAGAGAACTCATGAAATATTTTAAATGATAATATTGTTAATTGAGTCTAAAAACTTTTGAAAAGAGACGAAAAGGATGAAAATTATCATATCAAGTAAGGAATACCGAGAAGTAGGGATGTCTAAAATCAAACCGTAATTGATAAGCCAACCACAAAGTTGATGTATTGACCTATTGGTATTGGATTATCGAACATATTAAAGTTTTATAATTAACGACTTATAGATGTGAGGAGAATTATCCAATTTACTTATTGGATAAATTGTTAAGTACTTAAGACTTACCATATTTACATTTTTAGGTATATTAACCTCATCTAATATTTTTCCTAGGTACATAAGAGTAATTATATATATTTTTCCTTTATTAGTCCTAATCTTTAAAGGTTAAATCCATAAAGCATGGAAAACCTATTTACTTTTTTGTTATTATATATTTTTCCGTATAAACTAGTGAGGAAGTCGAGAAACTCAAAAAATCACTATAGTTTAAAAAAGTGTAAACTGTAAAGCCACATGTACGTATCTTCATATCTTTTACTCTTCTTGTTGATCACTGCTCAGTTGCTTCTCAGATTTCATGTTTATATTATTAATCCTTCTCTCTTGTTGGTAGGTACTGAGTAAAGTCTCCATCTCTCTTTGTTAATCCATTTGCCTCCCTTCTTAATGTGTTTCTTTTTGGCTTTTCTGCTTTTTTTACTTGTTTTTTTTTGTTTCTCCATAACAATAATAATGTGTATGCAATTTAGGTATGTGAGTGTAGTGTACTACATATGTTATCTTTGTCTATTATTTCATTTTAGTCCCTTCTTTGGTTGATTGTGCATGGAATTTGTTTTCTGAGTGTTGAATATATTTTAGTATGCAAGTATTGACTCAAATGTTTATTTGAAACGTAATTTGTTAGGTGCTTTCTTCTCAATCGCCTTATTTATTGTTGCACTGGTTCAGTTAATCCAACCGGTGCACTTGCTTTTGTTGTAGTTTGTTAGTCTACTTTGATTCGTAAACCAACCGAAGCAAGAACTGAACAGAGGCTTCAGGCTATGAGGCTTCCTTCTATTCCTCTAGGTCTTTTCTTAGGTAAGGAAATATATTTTTAAAAAATAGAATCAAGAGAAAGCGCTAGAACCGATGTAAGTAACGTAAGTGAAGGATAAATCAAATCTTCACTGTCTATCTATGTGACTGTAAAGAACTTTCTTAGCAATTGAATAAGATGGAAACTGATTTGATGAACGATAAGCACATTCAAGTGAGGTGTATGACGCATGTTGTGAATCTTATCGTTCAGGATAATTTAAAAGAAAATTAATCTTTTATTTAATGTGTTAGACATGTCGTGCAATATGGTAGGTTTAAAAGGTTTCAAGAAAGTTGTGATGATGAACAACTCAATTGCAAAAATATTTATTCTCTACCTAATGTTAAGTAAAGCTATTGAATTTTAGAAAATATTTTCAAATAATGCTTTTCACGAAATTATCCTGAGACATGACTTTGAGTAGGTTTTCTCCTTACACTGAAAATATCTCGATTAGTTTATGTGACATCAAATATTCATTTTCTCAAAATTTGTGTGACCGTTCTTTTCTGAATCAATTGATTGTTATTGACACTGAATTTTGGATTGACATTTTTAAAGCTTACTTAAAATTTTTATTTTTTAAATAGTTGAAAATATATTTTCTCCAACTTTATAAAATTATTGATAATATTCCTTATTTTTAAAAATGTTATCATTTTTATAAGTTTATTTTGAATTTGGATTGATTTTAATAATTAGTATTTTTTTACAGTGCGTAGAATATGAAATATTATTTAATATTTCGAAACCACCATTTTGATTAAATTAATTTTTATATGCGATGAATCATACTTATTTGAGCATAATCTATTAATTCATTAAATACAACTAATGAATTACATACGTATTTAATTATCATATTGTTTTTAGCACAATTTGGATAGTCAATAATTTTGACTGCTTTTATAATCCTTTACTTAATCATGAAGTATATAAGTGGAGAATTTTTTTAGGTGTTCTCTTTTTTGGGTTGGGGGGGGGGGGGAGATTTCTCAAAGGGAGAGTCCTGAAAAAAGTTTTTCACTCCATGTCTAGATCTCAACTCCACCATTGTTTTGCGAAACAACTCAAACTACCACTCATCTCCTCTCCTTACTGCTGAAGAAGACAACGAACACGACACCACCAAACCACTAGAAATCTTCAACCACCTACCACCTCTAGCTTTCTCTGTCACCACAACCTCTCACCGATAGAAGAACTAATAGGTGAGTTCCAAGTTTCGGCGAAACACGATAACAAAATGAGTTTAAAGCTCCTATCAGACCCAAAATTACCACCCCATCCTCCTTTCTCCCTTCTCACGTTTCTATCCATGAGGAAATGCACCCTCCGATGAACCAGAAAACCAAACAACAACCAACAGTAGATCTGCCTACAACCACACAACATGAAAGTAAAACCCCACTCCATCCTCTTTGCCACTCCAACAAACGACAAATGAACAACCAGATCTGACCACCAAAGCCCCATCCCGTCCTCTTCACCACTCGTGTGAACACAACCGAATCACAGATCTCACAACCAAAACCCCTCTCCATTCTCTTCACCACTCTAGTGAACACAAACAAACCCAGATCTTATAACCAGAACCCCCGCTCTGTCCTTTTTGCCACTCTAGTGGACGACAAACGAACCCCAGATCTCACCAGCAAAACCCTATTTCGTCCTCTTTACAACTTCAGTGAATGAAAAACAAACCACCAGTTCTCACCAGAAAAACTTCACTGCTCCACTTTTTTGGTGCTCAAAACTGCGAGCAGTTTGCTTAAGCTCAAGCTTCTGCAACCAACAAACAACTTTCTTACCCAGTCCCCCTTTTATGTATTTTTCCATTTTCAGGTTTTTTTGGTCAACACCAACTAACAACAATGAATCAGGTCTTCAACAACCCTCCATTTCAGTTGAGATTTTCTACTATTGCGTCATCTGTTTTGAAGTCTATTTTGATCTTTTATGTGTTTATTTTAGTTTTTATTTCTAAGAATGTCTATTATTAGTTGAATGATCCAAAAGTTTAGTCCTATTAGTTGAAGTACTTTTAGGAGGATTTTATGTTTCTCTAAGAGTTCTAAATTGTTGATTTTAGTCAGTTAGCAGGTAATGGGTTAGTGCTAAACTAGTGCTCCATTTTCTTCTCTCAATTTGTTTGTTTCCAAGTTCTATTTGAAGACTTGTATCTTTGCTTTCGAAAAGCAATAGAAAAGATGAGTTTCTCTGTGTTAACATCTCATAGTTGTTGCTCATCTCTTTTGCCAACATCTTTGGCAGTGTTTTCTAATATTAGTGAGGTTGTTGTCATTTTAGTATAGCTGTAGTCTACTATTTAGATCTGGATAGAAAAGTTAAAGCTCAACAAGTCATATTCTTTTTTTGTGTTGATAATTTTAGTTTAGATGGTTGTTCTACTTTTGGTTGTTTTCCAGTGATGGTGAAATTTTCCAAGCAACCTTTTTGTTCATTAAATTATGATTTATTATTATGGTTAGTTTTGGTTATTTTTTATGGCAGTTCATGTTTTTTCCCCACCTTTGTTAACTTCTTTGTTTGATTATTAATGTTCATTGTTAGTGATAGTTGTTAAGAACTATTTTCCATTAATTCTTTAGTTATCTATTTGACTTTAAGTATTACATAATAAATTTACTGTTAGAGATTATTGTTAAGAATTATTTTTGCATTAATTCATAATTTCTATTTTTACCTTTAAGTATTAGATAATAAATTTACTAGGTTATCATACAATGTTATTGTTTTTAGGTAGTTCATGTTTCAAATAAATTTGTCTTTTACATTTAGTAGTTAACTCTATTTAAGTTGGTGTTTAAGAAGATCTGAATAATCTTGAACCAATTGAAAAGAGTATTAGTACTTTTGTTATAATTATTGTGTATTGTTGTTACAAATGATTTATATTTGTTGTATATTGTTCTCTTCAAATCTAGCTAGCAGGGGAAAAGATTCTAATGTAGTTGATTTGCAGTACAATTGAGATGACTGTATGTGCTTTTATTATAATTATTGTGTATTCTTGTTACAAATAGTTAAAATTTGTTATATATTGTTGTTCTCTACAGATTCAGCTAGCACCGGAAAAGATCTTAACGTAGTTGACGTGCAGTACAATTATATCTAAAATGTGACTTTTCCAAGGTTAGATTTTTAAAAATATTAAAGTTCTGATGTACAACAATCCTCCTCTAGAAAATATGGTCCTAATCTTTCTCAATATTATTTTTTTTCATTTTATTAAACACATATTTTCTCACTCTTCAATTTCTGCATAATGGATGATATAAAAGAGATAAAGAAAACAAAAATAATTTTAATCTTGGCTCATTTTTCTTGTTTGTATTGGCTTTTTTCTTGCTTATTTTATTTTCTTGAGAATTTAAAGTTGGGTGATAGTTTGTTGAGTCTACTTGGAGTTCATCATATGACTATATAGTGATTTTGTGTTGTAATAATAAAATCTTGAAGATATATACCTTAAAAAAATATACAACAACTTATGAGTTATTGATAATGATGCTTCCATTGGACATCGAGAATAAATCAATCCGTTGAAAATCAGAATTAATTACTGGTAGTCATGTAAGTACCCAAGGTGAAAGACTTTTAGATAAACTCATGAAAGATCTAAAGCAATATAAAGCTAGAATAGAACTAGATAAACATTTTGGTGATTAAACTGAGAATGACACTAAAGAATTTAACATCCACACATTGATGAAAAATGCACAAAGTTAGATTTCTAATTGAAGCTTAAATTACTTGTGATATATTAGTTGTTCTATTTTCAAGTGTCGCATTCGAGTTTGTATTTAGTACGGGAGTACGTCTTCTTGATTTATTTAGGATTTCATTATTTTGACATTGGTGCTTGTTTTAGTTTGTCTTCAAGAATGACTATGAAGTGAATAATTAAAGTAACGTATCACTGTTTACGAAGATGTAGATAATCTCAAGCAAACTGAAACAAATATTAGTAATTTTACTATATTTATTGTATATCGTTTTTGCAAATAATTTTTATTTTGTTGTATGTTGTACCTAGAAGGAAACTTTTACAAGTTGAATTTTTAAAAAATTAGACTATTGGATAATCGAGAAGCTCTTGGGTTATCGAAAAAGTCTGTTGAATAAATGTAAGAACAATTTAATGACCACAAAATGACGTAAATGTCAAAAGGAAATACAGAAGATTTCTGAACTATTAGAGTTACATATAACACGTGAATTGATAAAGGTTATAAAGGTTAAGTATATCTCACATTGAGAATGATAGGAAACACACTTGGATATATCATAATGTTCTTACTGATAAATTTTGAAATAAACCTTTATAAATGGTAGTAAATAAAGATGATCCAAATAAGTAATTGACAAGTGTTTATGAAGTGACTAAAATTTAGAATTGTCAGCGAACTGATACAATTCAACATAAAGAGAAATGATTAAAATGCAATCTTGAAGCTAAGTGGAAGAGTGGCAACATCCATTTATTTGTTTCTTTATTATTTTATCTTCGGTTTCTATTATGAACAACATTTTTTTTGTTTGTTTTCATACTTGAATCTTTTTTTACCGAAAGATTCATATTCGGATCTTCCTTAATTAGTTGATAGATTCCAATTTAATGTAGCTTCAACTAGTGAGAGCCTTTTAATACACTGCAGATAGGAAAAAGATGACGAGATAATCAAAATAAAATTAAACAAATTTTTGAACCAGAAGTAAACAAGAACCAAACTATTATCGAACAATGCTTGAAACCTGTAGAATCTATATGATATTATAAAGTAGGATACACATAAGGTTTGTACGAATTACCTTATAGAGGTCATTGATGAAGAAAATTTTATGCTTCCCACTATTCCTGGAATGATACTATAATTTCCATCATTTTCATATCTTGTCAAAGTTTTGAACCATAATTGTCAATATTTTCCTTTAAAATATAATTTGCATTATTCGAAAGATTATTTTCACATGTATCGCGTAATCTCAACCAAGTTACATGTGAACATTTTCATTCGAATAATTCTGATCATATTTAAATGACAATATTGTCAATTATGACTCAAATTTTTTGATAAGATAGGAAAATGATGGAAATTATCGTATGGAATATTGAGAACAATAATATTTTGTTCCATGGATAACCACTATAGGACATCATATAAACATTATGTCTATCTTACTTTAGAACATCAGATATTTTAAACAAGTTTCTTGTGTCGTTCAACTATAGTTTTCTTCTTTTTAACTTTTGGTTATTTTATATTTGAAAAAAAAAGAAATTGGTATACTTAATTTAAAATCTCGTCATGTTTTCTTGCATTCCTAAGTGTACTATAGGCTCTCGCTAGTTGAAGCTTAATTTGATTGAAATCTTTCGACTATAAAATATCTACATATGAATCATTCGGTAAAAGAACACTCAAGTATCAAATCAAATAAAGAGAATGTTAGTTTTGAGAAAAACAGGAGAGAACAATAACGACAAAAAAATAAATGGGTGTTGAAACTTCTTCAACTTTTCTTGAAGATTGCATTTTAATCATTTGTCTGAATGTTGAATAGTATCAAATCATTTATAATTTTAAATTTAAGACATTATATAAACTTTGTCAATTACTTCATTATTTCGCTTTTGTTAATTACCTTCTATAAAGGTTTATTTCAAAATTCATAAACTATAATGACCTTTATTTTAGTGTGCTTTGATTCTTTTGCCCCTTTTCATAGGTTCTGTATTGCTTTTATATGGTGCAAAGTTAGGTGACATTTTTTGAGGTGGTAGGGTGAGTTTTGAGTAGTGTTTTCCATTTGAGAGGCTAATTGTTTGAAGAGTTGGCTTCAGTCAACATCTGGATATTTTGATGTTGGGTTGAAATTATGTAAGTTCTATCAGCTTTGGATTAGTGATTGCTTCTATTCTCCATATTATCATGTTATTATCATCAAGTATTGAACCATTAGCACCGTTCTTATGTAAGTCAATGAAACTGCTCTATGATGATGAATCAATAAGAAATAGAATAAGAAGGAGAAGGTAGAAGTAGTAGCATTTCTCATTTTTCTTTGCCACACTTGTTGTAATGTCAAATCTAGCCAAGTTATTTTATTGATACCAATAGATAAATTGAGTGACCTTTTAAGAATTAGCTCAAGTCATCAAACTATTATATTTTAAGGAAAAAGGGTGATAAATTCCCTTGCATTACGCAAATAAAATGCATTTTGTTTATATTTTGGTTCATTTAAGTACTAATAACGGCTAGCATCTAAGACTCTTGTTACCCATAAGAATCTTCTCACTATCAGGACTCTTTTTATTTTTCTTATGAGCCTTTTTATCTTTATAATTGTAATTATGTAGGTTTCTCTTAAGTTGTTATTTTATTATAAGCCTTGAATGTAAGATAACAAGCAAATACAATAATCAACAAAGAAAATTTCATCTACATCTAGAGGTCTATTGCTTTAACAAGCTTGATCCTTTTTTTCCCTCCCAGCCCACACGCCTCCAGCCGAAAATGGTCTCAAATACAAGTTTCATCAATGCCGACAACATCTCCGTTTCAAAATTTATTGTCCAGTTCAATCCGGTTACTCAACTCCCCATCAAACTTGCTGATAGCCATAAATTTTTGTTGGGGAAGGCTCAAGTGTCCATGATTATGCGTGGACACAACCCCTTTTGTCTCTTGATGAAACTCTCTCTGAAAGCAACCTCGAACTATCCAATCCTGCCTATGTTTCCAGCTTTCAACAAGATCAGCTTATACAAAATGCTATCTTGGAAATAGCGGATGTGACCATTGACAGTACAGTAGCTTCTGCTCCAAATGCCAAAGTCACATGGGATGCCTTGCATACTGCTTATGCAAATAAATCTCAAACTCGTATCTTTAGTCTATTAGACCTTCTAGCCCGTCTCTCCAAAGACTCTCGTCCTGCTGCAGACTATCTTCATCAAGTTTGATCTCTTTGTGATGGACTTGACGGTTCTGGCTCCCCTGTATCTAATGAAGAATTGGTTGTCAAGATTTTCACCGGTCTTGGGTTTGAATTTTGAGAAATCTCAACCGTTATCCGAGCTTGAGATTTGTCGATCCACTATGAAGAACTATATGAAAAACTCCTTGACCAGGATTTTCTTCAGCATGAGGAAGCCAAAAATATAACCAATGTTCTCAGTACTGCCAACTTTACTGTAGGGACTACTTCCGATCCTACCTGTCAGAGCTCCAACAATAACAAGAAAAATAATCGATGATCCAATGCACAACATCTTCGAAATCGTAATCAATCTTGGCGTAATAATCAACAACCTCGGTGCAACAACCAACAACAACAATCTTCCAATAATAACCTCTACTGCCAACTCATGATGGTAGAAAATTATACTGCTTGTGTCTGCAAAAACCAGTGAGCTCCATGAATTATTGATAGTGGTGCCACCCAGCATATCGCGTTAGACACACAAAGTCTAACTACTCCGCAAAACTACCACGGCTTGGAGGAAGTCATCATCCGTAATGGTAATACCATTCCAATCTCTCATATTGGTAATGTTAACTTTAATAAATTAAATCACCAATTCAAGCTTCAACATGTCCTTTACGCTCAAGCTATTACAAATAGTTTAACATCTTTCTCTAAGTTTTGTAAAGATAGTAACTTATTTATGGAATTGTTTCCTTTTTCTTACCTTGTGAATGATCTGACTATGAGGGAACTCTTCTCTCGCAGATGGAGTAAAAATGGTTTGTATGAGTGGCCACCAGGGGATATTGATGGTCTGCCACAATGCAATGTTGTTGTTACATACAATCGGTTGCATCAACGATTAGGCCACCTAATCGTCATGTTTTAAATAAGTTTTCACATGATTTTTTTATTTCAGTAGTTGGTTCAAAAAAAAAGTACTGATTGTCATTAATGTTATTATAATAAAAGCCACATGCCTTTTTCAAAATGGACTTTTAATAGTGCCAATCTATTAAATTTACTTTACAATGATTTGTGGGGGCGTTTGGTAGTAGTTTTTCTTGTGAGCATTTGCTATTTGTATATTGGAATGATGATGTTTTACCGAGGTTCTCCTCTTTGTACCCATTTCTAATTTTTAGTAAAGCAGTGGAACATTTAACCACCTCTGTTGATTGTTCTGTTTTGGCTTAAAGTGTTTAATTTTGTTTTATATGTGCATTCATTATCGTCCTTGTTTCGCTTCCGATTGCGTCTTGATATTCATGATCTATTGTCCCTTTTGTGTCATGGTCTGCCTTCCCTATTTATTATTTCTCCATATGCATTTTATTTACTTACATAGTTTTGTTTTGTTTTACTTTTAGGAAGAGTACATTTTCGGTGATTTGTTTTAGTTTAAAAGGATACTTGTTCATTGTCTATAACCAACAAATGTATGATTGTAGTGTACTTCACATGTTAGCATTAATTTTCTGCCCATATGCAAAATGGCCCAAAGTCATGCATATTATTCGTTGAAATATAATTTAATCGTCATAGTCGGAAAGCTTTATATGAAATAGATTTAAGCATTGCCGGAGCTTTGAAATCTCTCAAGTATTTATTATGTTATTTGGTATTCTTAGAACATGGGAATGTCATTTGTATGAGCTTCACTTTAACCTCTGATAACGCATCAAAGTAGCATAATTAATGAGAGAATATAGAAGGGATAACAACCTACACAAACGCATAGATTAAGGCTCATGATATTAGATCTAAGTCTACTTTTCCGGTCTATAAGGACCTAGCCAATCCATACGACTTCGGAGAAATGCCAAAATCATAAGGCTCAAAATACTAAGGGAACACTACTTTATCCTAGACTATGGTCAAAGACTCTTCAACATGTAGTAAAACAAGTAAATCACATAACAAATTTGTAAATCACATAACAAATTTCAATATACATTAGACCCCCAACTAACATAGTATAGCCCTCGAATTAGTAGTAATCAATAATTAATCAAGGTTCCTAAGAAGAAAAGTATGAATAACTATTTACATTCCCCAAATCCACACTAATCATCACGGTTTCTCACATTCATGCTCAATACAATTACAAAATTGATTCTATCAAATGTTTTTAAACTATGTCTGAATTTATGTTCCAAATTTTAACACAATTTTGCCACCTAAATCAATGGAAACGACAACAAGCAATAAAAAAGCTTGTTTTACGCTAAAAGTAGAAAAATAGCAGCTTCTAGGAAATATGTAACATCTCGTAAACCGTAATAGCCAAGAATAAAGTAAAAAAAATAAAATTTATCATTTTTGGAAAGAATAGGAAAAATTTGGCAAAAAATTTCCTAAGTTAAGAAAGTAAGGTTTGGTCATTTTCAAATGACCATATCTTTTTGCTCGGGATGAGTTAAAGTAATTTTATTGTATGGTTGGAAATCACTTGCGATGATCTTTCCAATGGCGCCCAGTTTGCATGATTTTGATATCATATGTCCGATACATGTCATTTGGAAGTTGGGCTATTGAATTAAGTAAAGTCCAATCCACATTTTAGTAAGGGTAAAATAGTCTTTCCACCTGAATATTTTTGAATTAGTTTTAAAGGTTTATTAGGGATAAAACTAATCCTTACGTCAGTTTTATATAAAAAAAATTATTCAAGCTTAGGGATTGGGAGAAGAGAGAAGAGAAGAAGGAGAAGGGAGAAGGGTCATGAACGCTAAGGTCTCGCAAGTGAAATTCGTCAGGGGTGATCC
Organism: Solanum arcanum; assembly: GCA_027789145.1. Taxonomy (NCBI): domain Eukaryota; kingdom Viridiplantae; phylum Streptophyta; class Magnoliopsida; order Solanales; family Solanaceae; genus Solanum; species Solanum arcanum. The sequence goes on from CM050937.1 coordinate 14,449,309, forward strand.
CTATCAGGGTATGTGGGAACTTTTGTGTTGGATTAATTCAGCCACACACAAATTTGTTTCAATTTAGAAATTTATGAGTTGATTTCATGTAAGAAGTTGAAGTTCTTAAAGAAAAGTTTTGAATTCTTATTGATTGAATTGTTGGCTGCCATTGTTGGTAGATTCTTGTTTCTCCGGGTTGTTTTTGAATTGAATTCAGTGGGTATTGAGGGTACTGATAGTCCCAAGTAATTGGTGAAAGAACTAGAGGGATTTGGAGGGTTTAGAGATTGAAAAACATAGAGAAATTTCGTTAAACACACTTAGGCAAATCCAGGTGCGTCGTGCCTCCAGTGCGCCAGAATGGGGCTTTAATTATCTGGGGTGTGGCGCAGCGCGCCACCTGTGCGCCAAAACCAAGCCTCAGGCAGCTAGGCTGGCGCGACGCATTACCAGTGCACCCAGATTGGCATTTTTCGCCTAGTTTTTCGTAATTTAGCCTTCGTAAATTCTTCTAAGGTACATTAACACCTTCCGATGATTCTAATTACATAGAGTTATTTCAAAACACCTAGAAATAACTAAATAACTCAAATAATAACCTTGAATCCATAATCCAATTCATGGAAATTTAAGATCAAAGCCAATGAAGTTAAGAGTCAAGTCTAAAAGTTAAGAAGCAAGTCAAAGTGAGTTCTTAAAGTTTCCAATAGTCTTTAACAAACATTTTAACTTTGTTTTAAGGCTCAAACTACAAGTTAAGCAAAGAGTAAAATTGAGTTAAATTCTCAAAAGGTATAGGGGAACTAAGTATTCCATAAGAGTTAAGTTGTAAGTTAAGCAAAGAGTATAAAAAGTTATAAGTGAACTAAGTTATCCATGAGAGTTACAAATGTTTTCAGAATTTGAGTAAAAAAGGAAGCTAGACTTCCAACATAGCCTTTGGCAATTTTTTAGTAAAGTGGAAACTATAATTTCGAAGAGAGTTTTTAAAAGCTTTTTTTGAGCAAATTACCTCAAACCAGAGAAGAAGTTGTTGTTTCAAACATACGAGCTAAGTATTTTGGGAATAATATTGAACACCGATATGGGGATGCGAGTTCATATTAACTCAAGCCCCATAAACCATGTAGCCAACATGGACAGAAGAAGGGTCATACTTTTTAGATTATTCTTTAGTGCTTTTTAGCATAGACTAGTGGATCCACTTAGTAGCTCAGGTTTTATATAGACGGCAAGGTATAGGTTGGTCCAGTTTCTACGTGATGTAAGACGTTCTGCCATCACTTAGTGATTGTTGTTGGTTCAGTATCTCCCACAGAAACTATATTACTTTCATATTTAAGTAAAGCTGAGTTTGTTATTGCATTTGTTTAACTAGCTAAGTTGTTTATACTATTTTACAAGCTTTAAAAATATATTGCATGTGTCTTTACTACTATGTATTGAGATAATATTTCATGAATTGAGAAGAGCCAATGCAAGTTCTCGCATACTCATAAATTCAATGTAATTGTGCCAGTTGGCCTGCATCGTATCATGATGCAGGAAATGTGAATCAACCTCCAGCACCTCGCTAATCCAGTTTGAGCATCCATAGATAGTGGTGAGACTCCTCGCATTCGGAGAGCCTTTCTTGTTTCATTCTGTCTTTCCATTATACAATGTTGTGGTGTTTGTACCAACATTCAGCTTAGTATTTTTAGAGGCTTCATAGACAAATAGTGTTAGTTCTGGGTCTTTTCATTTGATTTGTAAACATAAAATTTAAGTGCCATTTTGGCCAGCCTATTACATTTTAAATATTTCTCTTGAGAATGTTCCTTACTTTTTGTAAATATGTTACGTCAAGTCTTCCTTAGAGTTGAGTAAGCCAGGCCAAGGGTCTGCTCAAGGCCAGCTACGGTCATTGGTTGCTGGCCAGGTCCAGGTTGTAGGCTCGAGGCGTTATAAATATTTAGCTCAAAAGGAGGTTCACCGACAAAATCCAATTACTCCACCATGTATCCCTGACAATTAGGAGTACATGGAATTTTCAATCACCAAAATCTAAATTTGGACATAAGAGAAATCTCAAAACAATCAACATGATATAAGAATGGTTGCGACTCAAGCTTAAATACAGAGGCCATGTAGTGGCTTTTTCAACCGCGAGGCCACACCTTGCAGCTGGTTGCGAGCAAGAGTCAAGAATATTTGAAGGCTCAAACAACCTAGAAAATTAATCCTTCATATCATGATGAGTCTCCAAAATTGCCTACTTACGTAGAAGATACTTCCAACATACCTTAACTACATGAATGTTTCTCGAGTGCAATCGTCGGACTTCTCTGGCTACAATGGAAAATGGTGCCTCCATGAAGGTTATATAGTCATCCAACTTTATAACATCGCACTGAAGTACATTAGACTCATCATGAACATACATGCGCAACATCGAAACTTGAAATACTATGTCAATAGATGAGAACATAAGAGATAAATCTAACTCAAACAACCTCTATATCTGAGCGAAGGATCTCAATAGGCCCAATATACCTGGGATAAGCTTGTCCAGCCTCCCCAATTTCGTCACACCCTTCATCGATGATATATGGAAGAAAAATCTATCATAAACTTAAAACTTCAAAGGTATCTAGGAACTACGATCCATAAAAATCATATGCCTGATATGAATTGTCCAAAGTCTATCCTGAATCATTGTTACCTTCTCCAAAGCCTCCTTAATCAAGTTTGTACCATAAAGGCTAGGCTTTGTAGACCCAAACCAACCAATTGGAGAGAGAAGACTCCCACCATATATGGCCATAAACAGGTTATGTAAATGACACAATTATAGTTGTCATTACACACAAAGTCTGCCAAAGGCAAGAATTGGTCCTAATGACCTTAAAACTTTAAAACTCATGCCCATAATATATCCTTAAGAGATTGGATAGTCTGCTTTGACCATCAATATGCGGGAGGAAAGTTGTGCTTAGGTCAATGCCAATACCTAACTAATCCTGAAAAGTCCTCAAGAAGTTGGAACTGAACTCAACACCCCGATCCGTTATAATGAAGATAAACACATTATGAAGATTAATTACCTCATGAATATAGATACGGTCTAACCTCTAGGCAATAAATAAAGACTGAATAGGGAGGAAGTGTGCTAACTTGGTCATTCAATCACCGATGACCCAAATATTGTCAACACCTCTAAGACAAACTTGCCAAAAACGTTTTAGTGATGTGATACCACTTCCAATCAAAAATATATATTCTCTAGAACTTACTACCAGGTCTCAAACACTCAACCTTCACCTATTGCTACTCATGTAATGGAACATATAGTGTGAAATAAATATCCTTATGTTGGTTCACCAGTAACGTTGCCTTAAGTAACGATAGTTTTTTACAATGCCCGGATGAATAAAATACCTAAAATGAGCCTCATGAAGTATCAGTTGAATTATACCCTTAGTATTTAAACACAAGTATAGCCTCTAAAACGTAAAATCCAATCTGAATCCAAGGTAACCTGACTAATATGACCTACTAACACTCAATTTAAAAGTTCCACTATAACTTTATTGTCAAATTGATGGTTATATATCTGATCGAGTAAAGAAAATTGAACTCCCAAACAATCTAAAACAAACCTAGAATATAAAACATCCAAATAAAGCATCTAATTAACTTAGAAGTGAATGTCTAATTCAAAAGGTCACTCCATTGTAGATAAGAAGGCTAGACTACCATACTCACCGCCTTCCTACTCAAGGCTTCACTACTACATTCGCCGTTCCTAGATGGTAGATACTAGATATGTCATAGTATTTTTAAAAAATCAATCAAGTGATGCTGCCTTAAATTTAGGTCCTTTTGGATCACTACATACTAAGATAAGTGTAGATATCATGAAAAACTCCATACAAGTAGTGCATCTAGAACTTAAGCAAAAAAGCTACAACCGCCAACTCCAAGTTATCATTGGGTTAGTTGCCCTCATGGAGTCTAAGTTTACTCGAAACATAAGCAATAAACAAACTATGTTATATCAAAACATAATCCAAGAAAATATTGGATGCGTCGTAATAGACCGACAAGTCGTCGTTCTCAACTGGAAGAGTAAATACATGAGTTGTGCTCAGCAACTCTTGATCTTTCATTGACTCAAATCACAATTCTCAAACCACTCAAAAGGAACATCTAGGCGAGTTAATTTGGTCAAAGGTGCAACGATGGTGGAGATTCCTGCCACAAACCCTTTGTAGTAGCCAGTAAAACAGACAATGCTTCAAACATCAGTATCTGAACTTTGCCTAAACCAATCATAAATTGCCTTAATCTTTTACTGGATCTACCATGATGCCGTAATTGGACACCACATACCCCTAAAATACTATAAAGTCTAGCAAAAACTCACACTTCGAGACTTGGCATAAAGTCGTTGATCTTTCAAAGTGTAAACAACAATCCTCATATACTTCTAATGATCACTCCTACTCTAAGAGTTTACAAGAATTTCATCTATGAATGCAATGACATACAAATACAGTTACAACCTAAATACCCACATCATCAAGTCCATGAAGGTGGTGGGAATTAGTCATCCCAAAAGACATTACTAAGAATACACTGTGGCACCCTGACGCCAGTCAAATATATCATCAATCATACAAATGATCTAGCGATATTTCAGTATCACCTTGTTCAACTGCATATAATTAAGATAACAATAGTTTCCCAAGGCGATACACTAGGCTTGATGAACCACTTACCCAATATATATGAAGTTGAACGCTTATCTCTATAGAACCTATCAAAAATGTCATTTTGGGAATAGGTCGAGTATGTCCAGTTCAAGATGAATAGGAAAATCAATGTCATGGTCTAGGGATAGGCCTGGTAGGTCAGTAGGGAACATATCTACAAAACCATAGATGACTAGAATGGACTCAACTAGAGGGACCTCCTTACTCAGATCATGCATATTTCCAAAGTAAGACAAACAATCGCTACACATTAGCCTTTAAGCTTGAAAGAAAGAGATAACTTTAAACAGTGTGTATCTTATGGAGCCTTGCCACACCATCGGGTGGAAACCAGGAATGAATAAGTATAAGGTCTTAGAGAAGTAATCTAAAATTGCACGGAAGGAAGATAACAAATTCATGCAAAGATTCACATCAAAATCAAGCATATTTAACAATATAAGGTAAGCCTAAGGGTCACATGTTTGGATAGTAACAAATCATGATAGAACCAAGTATCCTCTACTAAGGCTCATGCAGAGGGGCTGAGACACACAATGATATTGCCATAGGCTCAAAAATCATACCCATATGAGAAAAATAATAAAGAGACACATAATAATAGGTAGAGCCTAGAACGGGATGATGGCACAACAAAATCATACTTGTGATCACATCATCTGGTGTCTCAATTTCCGCCCCATTGGAGATAAATAGAAATAATCTTGTCCATATATGCCCAGGAAATCAGTCCTACCATCTAAATACCTCCTTAGGAAGCATCCCAGATACTCTTTTTCCACTGCAATGGTCCTGACCCTGACCTTGACCTCTAGCAGAAGGTGCTGCTAGTGTAGCTGTTGTAAATGAAGTAATCCGCCTACAAATGGGAAAATCATTAGACCAATAATACATTTTTCCACCATTAAAATAATGCAAAAATGATCTTATCCTAGAAGAACGACCACCATGACTTGAAATACTAGCTTGGGACCCATGACTCTAACTAGAGCCAACCTCCGTCTAGCTATAGTTATCACCCTCTAAGCTCTCAAACGAGTCCTGAATAGGTCAAATTGGCTCACCTTTGTGAAATTGCTTCGTGGCCAATTATAAAAATCCCTCTCCTTGGAACGATACCTGCTATAACTGCCCTCATGTCTAGCCCTCTTGTCGCTATCATATTGCGCCTCACGATAGAGTTGATCAATAGTTAAGGCATGATAAAAAAACATATAGAAAGGAGTTAACCACTAACAACGTAGTTTGAATCTCAACTCACAGTTATAGTCTTAACCCATGAATAAAGCACTGAACGCTCTCCTCCTTAGTAGGTAGAATTATGATAGCGTGACGAGAGAACTCATGAAATATTTTAAATGATAATATTGTTAATTGAGGCTCAAAACATTTGAAAAGAGACGAAAAGGATGAAAATTATCATATCAAGTAAGTAATACCGAGAAGTAGAGATGTCCAAAATCAAACCGTAATTGATAAGCCAACCACAAAGTTGACGTATTGTTCTATTGGTATTGGATTATCGAACACATTAATGTTTTATAATTAACGACTTATAGATGTGAGAATTATCCAATTTACTTATTGGATAAATTGTTAAGTACTTAAGACTTACCATATTTACATTTTTAGGTATATTAACCTCATCTAATATTTTTCCCAGGTACATAAGAGTAATTATATATATATTTTTCCTTTGTTAGTCCTAATCTCTAAAGGTTAATTCCATAAAGCATGGAAAACCTATTTACTTTTTTATTATTATATATTTTGCCGTATAAACTAGTGAGAAAGTCGAGAAACTCAAAAAATCACAATAGTTTAAAAGAGTGTAAACTGTAAAGCCACATGTACGTATCTTCTTATCTTTTACTATTCTTGTTGATCACTGCTCAGTTGCTTCTCAGATTTCATGTTTATATTATTAATCCTTCTCTCTTGTTGGTAGGTACTGAGTAAAGTCTCCATCTCTCTTTGTTTATCTATTTGTCTCCCTTCTTAATGTGTTTCTTTTTGGCTTTTCTGATGTTTTTACTTGTTTTTTTTTTTAGTTTCTCCATAACAATAATAATGTGTATGCAATTTAGGTATGTGAGTGTAGTGTACTACACATGTTATCTTTGTCTAATTATTTCATTTAAGTCCCTTCTTTGGTTGATTGTGCATGGAATGTGTTTTCTGAGTGTTGAATATATTTTAGTATGCAAGTTTTACTCAAATGTTTATTTCAAACGTAATTTGTTAGGTGCTTTCTTCTCAATCGCCTTATTTATTGTTGCACTGGTTTAGTCAATTCGACCGGTGCACTTGCTTTTGTTGTAGTTTCTTAGTGTACTTTGATTCGTAAACCAACCGAAGCAAGAACTGAACAGAGGCTTCAGGCTATGAGGCTTCCTTCTATTCCACTAGGTCTTTTCTTAGGCAAGGAAATATATTTTTTAAAAAAAGAATCAAGAGAAAGCTCTAGAACCGATTAAGTAACGTAGGTAAAGGATAAATCAAATCTTCACTGTCAATCTATTTGACTGTAAAGAACTTTCTTAGCAATTGACTATGATGGAAACTGATTTGATGAACGATAAGTAAATTCAAGTGAGGTGTATGACGCATGTTGTGAATGTTATCGTTCAGGATAATTTAAAAGAAAATTAATCTTCTATTTAATGTGTTAGACATGTCGTGCAATATGGTAGGTTTAAAAGGTTTCAAGAAAGTTTTGATGACGAACAACTCAATTGAAAAAATATTTATTCCCTACCTAATGTTAAGTAGAGCTGTTGAATTTTAGAAAATATTTTCAAAAAATGCTTCTCGCAAAAATTATCTTGAGACATGACTTTGAGAATTGTTTTGTTAAAGTTAGAAATCATTGCAGGTGAACTACTGAGCGACGATCAGGTGCACGTGTAAAGAATTATCAAATTTCTTTAAGTAGGTTTTCTCCTTACACTGAAAATTTCTCGATTAGTTTATGTGACATCACATATTCATTTTCTCACAATTTGTGTGACCGTTCTTTTCAGAATCAATTGATTGTTATTGACAGTGAATTTTGGATTGACATATTTAAAGCTTACTTAAAATTTTTATTTTTAAATAGTTGAAAATATATTTTCTCTAACTTTAAAAAATTATTGATAATATTCCTTATTTTTTAAAATGTTATCATTTTTATTAGTTTATTTTGAATTAGGATTGATTTTAATTATTATTATTTTTTTCACAGTGCGTAGAATATGAAATATTGTTTAATATTTCAAAACTACCGTTTTGATTAAATTAATTTTTATATGCGATGAATCATACTTATTTGAGCACAATCTATTAATTCATTGAATACAACTAATAAATTACATACGTATTTAATTATCATATTGTTTTTAACACAATTTTGATACTCAATAATTTTGACTGCTTTTATAATCCTTTACTTAATCATGAAGTATATAAGTGGTGAATTTTTTTAGGTGTTCCTTTTTTGGGTTGGGGGGGGGGGAGATTTCTCAAAGGGAGAGTCCTGAAAAAAGGTTTTCACTCCATGTCTAGATCTCAACTCCACCATTGTTTTGCGAAACAACTCAAACTACAACTCATCTCCTCTCCTTACTGCTGAAGAAGACAACGAACACGAGACCACCAAACCACTAGAAAGCTTCCACCACCTACCACCTCTCGCTTTCTCTATCACCACAACCTCTCACTGATAGAATAACTCATAGGTGAGTTCCAAGTTTCAGCGAAACACGATAACTAAATGAGCTTAAAGCTCCTATCAGACAAAAAATTACTACCCCATCCTCCTTTCTCCCTTCTCACGTTGCTATCCATGAGTAGATCCACCCTCCGATGAACCAGAGAACCAAACCACAACCAAATGTAGATCTGCCTACAACCACACAACATGAAAGTAAAACCCCACTCCATCCACTTTGCCACTCCAACAAACGACAAATGAAAAACCAGATCTGACCACCAAAACCCCATCCCCTCCTCTTCACCACTCGTGTGAACACAAACGAATCACAGATCTCACAACCAAAGCCCCTCTCCATTCTCTTCACCACTCTAGTGAACACAAACAAACCCAGATCTTGTAACCAAAACCCCCACTCTGTCCTTTTTGCCACTCTAGTGGACGACAAACCAACCCCAGATCTGACAAGCAAAACCCTATTTCGTCCACTTTACCACTTCAGTGAATGAAAAACAAACCACCAATTCTCACCAGAAAAACTTCACTGCTCCACTTCTTTGGTGCCCAAAACTGCGACCAGTTTGCTTAAGCTCAAGCTTCTGCAACCGACAAACAACTTTCTTACCCACTCCCCCTTTTATGTATTTTTCCATTTTCAGGTTTTTTTGGTCAACACCAACTAACAACAATGAATCAGGTCTTCAACAACCCTCCATTTCAGTTGAGATTTGCTACTATTGCGTCATCTGTTTTGAAGTCTATTTTGATCTTCCATGTGTTTATTTTACTTTTTATTTCTAAGAATGTCTATTATTAGTTGAATGATTCAAAAGTTTAGTGCTATTAGTTGAAGTACTTTTAGGAGGCTTTTATGTTTCTCTAAGAGTTCTAAATTGTTGATTTTAGTCAGTTAGCAAGTAATGGGTTAGTGCTAAACTAGTGCTCCATTTTCTTCTCTCAATTTGTTTGTTTCTAAGTTCTATTTGAAGACTTGTATCTTTGTTTTCGAAAAGCAATAGAAAATATGAGTTTATCTGTGTTAACATCTTAGAGTAGTCGCTTTTCTCTTTTGCCAATATCTTTGGCAGTGTTTTCTAATTTTAGTGAGGTTGTTGTCATTTAAGTATAGCTTTAGTCTACTATTTAGATCTGGATAGAAAAGTTAAAACTCAACAAGTCATATTCTTTTTTTGTGTTGATAATATTAGTTTAGATGGTTGTTATACTTTTGGTTGTTTTCCAGTGTTGGTGAAATTTTCCAAGCAACCTTTTTGTTCATTAAATAATGATTTATTGTTATGGTTATTTTTGGTTATTTTTTATGGCAGTTCATGTTTTTTCCCCACCTTTGTTAACCTTCTTTGTTTGATTATTAATGTTCATTGTTAGTGATAATTGTTAAGAACTATTTTCCATTAATTATTTAGTTATCTATTTGACTTTAAGTATTACATAATAAATTTACTGTTAGAGATTATTGTTAAGAACTATTTTTGCATTAATTCGTAATTTCTATTTTTACCTTTAAGTATTAGATAATAAATTTACTAGTTTATCATACATTGTCATTGTTTTTAGGTAGTTCATGTTTCAAATAAATTTGTCTTTTACATTTAGTAGTTAACTCTATTTAAGTTGGTGTTTAAGAAGATCTAAATAATCCTGAACCAATTGAAAAGAGTATTTGTACTTTTGTTATAATTATTGTGTATTCTTGTTACAAATGATTTATATTTGTTGTATATTGTTCTCTTCAAATCTAGCTAGCAGGGGAAAAGATCCTAATTTAGTTGATTTGCAGTACAATTGAGATGAGTGTATGTGCTTTTATTATAATTATTGTGTATTGTTGTAACAAATAATTTAAATTTGTTATATATTGTTGTTCTCTACAGATTCAGCTAGCACCCGAAAAGATCTTAACGTAGTTGACGTGCAGTACAATTATACCTAAAAGGTGACTTTTAAAAGGTTAGATTTTTAAAAATATTAAACTTCTGATGTACAACAATCCTCCTCTAGAAAATATGGTCCTAATCTTTCTCAATAGTTTTTTTTCATTTGATTAAACACATATTTTCTCACTCTTCAATTTCTGCTTAATGGATGATAGAAAAGAGACAAAGAAAACCAAAATAATTTTAATCTTGGCTCATTTTTCTTGTTTGTATTGGCTTTTTTCTTGCTTATTTTTTTTCTTGAGAATTTAAAGTTGGGTGACAGTTTGTTGAGTCTACTTGGAGTTCATCATATGACTATATAGTGATTTTGTGTTGTAATAATAAAATCTTGAAGATATATACCTTAAAAAAATATACAACAACTTATGAGTTATTGATAATGATGCTTCCATTGGACATCGAGAATGAATCAATCTGTTGAAAATCAGAATTAATTAGTGGTAGTCATGTAAGTACCCAAGGTGAAAGACTTTTAGATAAACTCATGAAAGATCTAAAGCAATATAAAGCTGGAATAGAGCTAGATAAACATTTTGGTGATTAAACTGAGAATGACACTAAAGAATTTAACTTCCACACATTGATGGAAAATGCACAAAGTTAGATTTCTAATTAAAGCTTAAATTACTTCTGATACATTAGTTGTTCCATTTTCAAGTGTCGCATTCGAGTCTGTATTTAGTACGGGAGGACGTCTTCTTGATTTATTTAGGATTTCATTATTTTGACATTGGTGCTTTTTTTGGTTTGTCTTCAAGAATGACTATGAAGTGAATAATCGAAGTAACGTATCACTGTTTACGAAGATGTAGATAATCTCAAGCAAACTGAAACAAATATTAGTACTTTTACTATATTTATTGTATATCGTTTTTGCAAATAATTTTTATTTTGTTGTATGTTGTGCCTAGAAGGAAACTTTTACAAGTTGAATTTTTAAAAAATTAGACTATTGGATAATCGAGAAGCTCTTGGGTTATAGAAAAAGTCTGTTGAAGAAATAAAAGAATAATTTAATGACCACAAAATGACGTAAATGTCAAAAGGAAATACTGAAGATTTCTAAACTTTTAGAGTTACATATAACACGTGAATTGATAAAGGTTATAAAGGTTAAGTAAATCTCACATTGAGAAGGATAGGAAACACACTTAGATATATCATAATGTTCTTACTGATAAATTTTGAAATAAACCTTTATAAATGGTAGTAAATAAATATGATCCAAATAAGTAATTGACAAGAGTTTATGAAGTGACTAAAATTTAAAATTGTCAGCGAGACAATTCAACATAAAGAGAAATGATTAAAATGCAATCTTGAAGTTAAGTGGAAGAGTGGCAACATCCATTTATTTGTTTCTTTATTATTTTATCTTCCTTTTCTATTATGACCAACATTCTTTTTGTTTGTTTTGATACTTGAATCTTTTTTTACCGAAAGATTCTTATTCGGATGTTCCTTAATTAGTTTATAGATTCCAATTTAATTCAGCTTCAACTAGTGAGAGCCTTTTAATACACTGTAGATAGGAAAAACATGACGAGATAATCAAAATAAAATTAAACAAATATTTGAACCAGAAGTAAACAAGAACCAAACTATTATCTAACAATACCAGAAACCTGTAGAAACTATATGATATTATAAAGTAAGGATAGACATAAGGTTTGTACGAATTACCTTATAGAGGTCATTGATCAACAAAATTTTATGCTTCCCACTATTCCTTGCATGATACTATAATTTCCATCATTTTCATATCTTGTCAAAGTTTTGAACCATATTTGACAATATTTTCAATTAAAATATAATTTGCATTATTCGAAAAATTATTTTCACGTGTATCGCGTAATCTCAACCAAGTTACATGTGAAAATTTTCATTCGAATAATTCTGATCATATTTAAATGACAATATTATCAATTATGACTCAAATTTTTTGACAAGATAGGAAAATGATGGAAATTATCGTATGGAATATTGAGAACAATAATATTTTGTTCCATGGATAACCACTATAGGACATCATATAAACATTATGTCTATCTTACTTTAGAACATCAGATATTTTAAACAAGTTTCTTGTGTCGTTCAACTATAGTTTTCTTGCATTCCAAAGTGTACTATAGGCTCTCACTAGTTGAAGCTTCAATTGATTGAAATCTTTCGACTATAAAAGATCTAAATATGAATCATTCGGTAAAAGAACACTCAAGTATCAAAACAAATAAAGAGAATGTTAGTTTTGAGAAAAACAAGAGAGAACAATAATGACAAAAAAATAAATGGGTGTTGAAACTTCTTCAACTTATCTTCAAGACTGCATTTTAATCATTTGTATGAATGTTGAATAGTATCAAATCATTTATAATTTTAAATTTAAAACATTATATAAACTTTGTCAATTACTTCATTATTTCGCTTTTGTTAATTACCTTCTATAAAGATTTATTTCAAAATTCATAAACTATAATGACCCTTATTTTAGTGTGCTTTGATTCTTTCGCCCCTTTTAATAGGTTCTGTATTGCTTTTATATGGTGCAAAGATAGGTGAATTTTTTTTGAGGTGGTAGGGGTAGTTTTGAGTAGTGTTTTCCATTTGAGAGGCTAACTGTTTGAAGAGTTGGCTTCAGTCAACATCTGGATATTTTGATGTTGGGTTGAAATATGTAAGTTCTATCAGCTTTAGATTAATGATTACTTCTATTCTCCAAATTATCATATTATTATCATCAAGTATTGAACCATTAGCACCGTTCTTATGTAAGTCAATGAAACTGCTGTATGATGATGAATCAATAAGAAATAGAATAAGAAGGAGAAGGTAAAAGTAGTAGCATTTCTCATTTTTCTTTGCCACACTTGTTCTAATGTCAAATCTAGCCAAGTGATTTTATTTATACGAATAGATAAATTGAGTGACCTTTTAAGAATTAGCTCAATTCATCAAAATATTATATGTTAAGGGAAAAGGGTGATATATTCCCTTGCACTATGCAAATAAAATGCATTTTGTTTATATTTTTGTTCATTTAAGTACTAATAACGGATAGCATCTAAGACTCTTGTTACCCATAGGAATCTTCTCACTATCAGGACTCTTTTTATTTTGCTTATGAGACTTTTTATCTTTATAATTGTAATTATGTAGGTTTCTCTAAGTTGTTATTTTATTATAAGACTTGAATGTAAGATAACAAGCCAATACAATAATCAACAAAGAAAATTTCATCTACATCCTGAGCTATATTGCTTTAACAAGCTTGATCCTTTTTTTCTCTCCCAGCCCACACGCCTCCAGCCGAAAATGGTCTCAAATACAAGTTTCATCAATGCCGAAAACATCTCTGTTTCAAAATTTATTGTCCAGTTCAATCTGGTTACTCAACTCCCCATCAAACTTGCTGATAGCCATAAATTATTGTTGGGGAAGGCTCCAGTGTCCATGCTTATTCGTGGACACAACCCTTTGGTTTCTTGATGAAACTCTCTCTGAAAGCAACCTCGAAGTATCCAATCCTGCCTATGTTTCCAGCTTTCAACGAGATCAGCTTATACAAAATGCTATCTTGGAAATAGCGGATGTGACCATTGACAGTACAGTAGCTTCTGCTCCAAATGCCAAAGTCACATGGGATGCCTTGCATAATGCTTATGCAAATAAATCTCAAACTCGTATCTTTAGTCTATTAGACCTTCTAGCCTGCTTCTCCAAAGACTCTCGTCTTGCTGCAGACTATCTTCATCAAATTTGATCTCTTTGTGATTGGACCTGACGCTTCAGGCTCCCCTGTATCTAATGAATAATTGGTTGTCAAGATTTTCACCGGTCTTGGGTTTGAATTTTGAGAAATCTCAACCGTTATCCAAGCTTGAGATTTGGCGATCCACTATGAACAACTATATGAAAAGCTCCTTGACCAGGATCTTTTCCTTCAGCACGAGGAAGCCAAAAATATAACCAATGTTCTCAGTACTACCAACTCTAGGGACTACTTCCGATTCTACCCGTCAGAGCTCCAAAAATAACAAGAACAATAATCGATGATCCAATGCACAACATCAGCGAAATCATAATCAATCTTGGCGTAATAATCAACAACCTCGGTGCAACAACCAACAACAAAAATCTTCCAATAATAACCTCTACTGCCAGCTTAGTGATGGTAGAGGTTATACTGCTCGTGTCTGCCAAACACGCTCTCACAATCAAATTCAAGTGCGTGCTAATTATGCCACACCTCCAGAACCAGTGAGCTCCACGAATTATTGATAGTGGTGCCACCCAGCATATCGCGTTAGACACACAAAGTCTAACTACTACGCAAGACTACCACGGCTTGGAGGAAGTCATCATCCTTAATGGTAATACCATTCCAATCTCTCATATTGGTAATGTGAACTTTAATAAATTAAATCACCAATTCAAGCTTCAACATGTCCTTTGCGCTCAAGCTATTACAAATAGTCTAATATCTGTCGCTAAGTTTTGTAAAAATAACAACATATTTATGGAATTTTTTCCTTTTTCTTACCTTGTGAATGATCTGACTATGAGGGAACTCTTCTCTCGTAGATGGAGTAAAAATGGTTTGTATGAGTGGCCACAAGGAAATATTGATGGTCTGCCAAAATGCAATGTCGTTATTACTTACAATCGGTTGCATCAACGACTAGGCCACCTAATCGTCATGTTTTAAATAAGTTTTCACGTGATTTTTCTATTTCAGTAGTTTGTTCAAAAAATAGTAGTGATTGTCATTAATGTTAGTATAATAAAAGCATGCCTTTTTCTAAATGGACTTTGAACACTGCCAATCTATTAAATTTACTTTACAATGATTTATGGGGGCTGTCTACGGTTTTACTTGTAGTTTATGTGGCCTTGTTGGCATACTTTATGTTATATGATGATCATGGCCTTGCCGGAACTACTTGAAGTCTTACGATGATCTGTGTAGTTGATTTATGTGAAGTATAACCATATCTATATACTTGTGATTAAGTAAAAATATGTGTTCCTTCTATGTATATTAGGAGATCATGTTAGACTACGACTATGTGCTTGTGTGTGTATTCTTAGAGTTGATGCATGATTGTTCCTACTTGACTATATGTGTTATGATGGCTATATTGATGTGTTATAGTAATGTATAAGATGTCATAAAGATTATAAGGGTCATTCCTAAGTGATTCAAAGAATGATATGGTATATTAAAGAAAGTAAAGAATGTTGTGTCTTATTTTGATAGACTTGTGTCCATTACTTTATATACGTACGAATGATATGTAAATACGAGATGTATTAACTAGGTAGGCTTAGTTCACCATTATCATGTATGAATTATTGATGTGTGAGACCTTAAATGATGCTAAGAAAGTCATGTACGTTTAACCTTAAACCTAGTGGTAAGGTTATGTTATGAAAATTGAAGTCGAGAGCCGTAGTAGTATCATTCATGTAAATGATGATGGACTTAGGGTTGATTATCTAAAAAGACATCATATCATCCATAGGGAAGTCATGATGAGCTATCTATGTTGCCATTATAAGGTAGCGCTAGTGGACATCTTTGGAAGGGTGAATGTGCTTGTGTTATGAATTTTTGTATGAACCTTTAATGTTAATTACTCTATGAGAACGAAGGTTAGCACCTAGTGATTATGTCATAGGAAGTAGATCAACTTGAAAAAGAGATTAGAGTACAATGTAGAACACCCTCATCTGAGTAGGTTAGAATTCCGGATTCCATGTTTGGCTATCATAGTCTATGTTGGTTATTGCTTATTCTAATAATATGGGATACCTACTTGCATTCGAGAAGTTCTATGAAGTCTAGGTGGTGGTATGAGACGATATTTAGATATTGCACAATAGGCTTTAAGGGTGCTAGTTAGAGTTCCCAGGAACATTAAATGAATGTTCTTATGTAATGAATGAGTCTTAAATGAACTAATGAATGTAATGACTTAAGTTTATAAAGAATGTGAAATTAATAAGTAATTATGTAGAGTAGTTAAGGGTTGTCTTAGTTAAGGTGTGAAGGGGGCATAGGAATGGTCACTTCGTAACTTACCTAGATAAGTGTTAAGAATGACTCTAGTTATGGAAGATGGTTGATTATGTAGACATTATATAATACTTACGTAGTCTTAAGGATTATATAGGTAATCTTGAAGAGGTTAATCATGCAAGTTATCTTCTAGATTTACTCAAGTAAGTCTTTTGATAGCGTTTGGAAGGAGAACGTCATATCACATATATGTTGATGTATTAGCTGAGAATGATTATATCTTAGGTAGTCAATAGTATATTTTAAGTGTGTGTGAAGGGATTGTATTAATGGTCGCTTCACAACTCATTCAAGTGCCACTTAAAATTACCTTCGGTAGGAGTGTCTCATGTTCATGTGTGTGATGCATTGTAAGTGTGTATTTTATTATAGGTGGTCCTAAGGATAATTTAGGTGTGCCTAGAAAGGTCGTATGGACGGTCTCTCTTTGTCTTTCATAAGTGAGTCTCAGGATAGATTTTATTGAGGGGATTACATGCTAAAAAGTGTGTAAAGTGAAGCTAAGGAACTTCACTATAACAGTGAAGAAGTTCATTAAATAGTGAAGTATTTCACTCTAATGTGTTCTTTAAAAATGTAATAAATTGTTTAAATATTATCTTACGTGTTTATAAGGTGTTAAATGTTATTCTTATGATTATGATATGATGTTATAATGGAAAAGATGCATATTTCCAATAAATGTCCATTTTCATGATTTTATGCATTATGCCATACATAGTACATGTGGTTGTACTAATTCCATGCTTTTATCTATCTCTAAAAAGATTCATAGGTGAAGGTGCTTTTGGATATCAAAGCTTGGATTAGAAGAACTTTCAAGCAAGTTGAAGTATGTCCTCATTTGACTCGAGGGAATAAATGTATTTTATTTCTTTATTCAAGTATTGTAATAGACTTAGTTGTACTTATTCGTATTGTATACGGGCCGTGTCGCAAAGTATTTTTTGTTTCTAGGATTTGATGAAATGAGAGTTAGTATTTCCTATGAGTTTTGCATGAAAGAGTTTTAAAGACTTAAAGAATGTTTATGAAAAGTTTTAATTCCGCACTACTCTCGATATGTTTATATGCCATGAACAATACGAAAGGGTTTGTACAAGACCTCCGAGATGTCAAGTACGATGGTTGAACTCCGAGAGTGCCATATTTTCTAGGGTGTGGTCTCAGGATGTAACAAGCTTGGAATAAAAGCATAGGTTAAGAAAGTGGTCTTAGAAATGAAAAAATCTCATCAATTCACGTCTATTAGAGTATTGACCATTGGTGTGAGTTGCAACACATCTCTGGGCTAGAGTCTATAGGACGATAGAGTTTCCCATCATTACTACTCATATGTCGTTCCGTAGAGTAAAAGTTATGAGTACTATTTTATTTTGGTTTTCCTTGTGTTTTTAGGAAGATGAATACGCGTAGGACACCAGCTAGGAGTATTGAGGAGAATGATCTGAATAAGGAGATTCCTCCTCAAGTTGAACAAGTTGCTCAAGTTGCTCAAGGTGATAAAGTCTCTATTGGAGGTCAAAGTAATGAGGTTCCGGTGGTTCCCCCAGACATGATCAATGGTGAAATTAGAGAGGGTTTTCTTACTTTAGCCCGAGCATTGACTACCCATGTTAGTATGGGTCTTGCACCTCGAGTGAATGTTGGGGAAAGCACAATTCTATCTAGATTGAGAGACTTTATTAAAATTAATCCTCCTATGTTTCTTGTCTCTAAAGTGGGAGAAGATCCCCAAGAGTTTCTAAATGAGGTGTATAAGATAGTGCATTCTATGGGGGTGACTTCTCAGGAGAAAGTGGAATTGGCTTCGTATCAATTGAAAGATGTTGCTCAAATGTGGTGAACACAATGGAAATACAATAGGCCAGTAGAGTCGGGTCCTAATTAGTGGTGAAGAATTTAAGGAAGCTTTTCTTGGAAAGTACTTTCCCCGTGGGAGGATGGAGGTTAAGGTAAAGGAGTTTATCAACCTCAAGCGAGGAAATATGAGTGTTGAGTAATACACTTTGAAGTTCTCTATGTTGTCTAAATATGCTCCATCCCTTGTGTCTAACCCTAGGGATGACATGAGTAGTTTTTTAACAGGTTTCGCCGATCTACTGAGGGAAGAATGTCGTACGACCATGATACATGATGATATGGCCCTAGATAGATTCATGGTGTATGCTTAATCAATTGAGGAGTCTAAACTTGGTAGGATTGCTAGAAACTTGAAAAGGAGTGGTTCAAGTGATCAAGATCAACCTAGGTTAAAAAAGGGGTATCCAACTCAAGAAGAACCTAGGAGTCCTCAGGTGTTTGATAGAGGAGGTGGTTCTCAAAATGAAAAGTCTACATGTGCTTCTTGTGGAAAAAGGCACTATGGGAAGTGTCTAGCCGGTATTAGTGGTTGATTTTGTTGTGGGAAGGATGATAATAAGGTGATATATTGTCCTACTATTGTGTCTAGAGGAAGATAGGGTAAACAAGTTTCTCCTAATCTTCCAAAGGATGATGCTCCAAAAAACATGCGTTTCTATGCACTCCAGACTAGAGGAGAAAAGTTGTGAGAATAATGATGGATGATGGTAAGTCCTTATTTTTCTCTTTAGTGTTATGAGTTCCTTTTAATCCGGGGAGTATGTTGAGTAAAGGAGTTCTGATAGATTATCTCAGCTCATCAATTCCACTCAAGTTTGAGAGTAGAAAGTCATGGAAGCATGTTGCATGTGCATTGTGTTTAGGGGTCTTTTTGAAATCGAATTTCATTGATTCCTTGCACTGTGCACTATATGAAGTTATGATTATGTTGTAAAATGTGTTTATGTCATATTACCTTGCATATTAACATTTTCCTATCATGAATTGCCTAAAAGTTGCATTTTTGAAATTTGAAAGCAGGTTCACTGTAAAGCTGCCAGGAAAATCTGCTCATTGTAAAAAATTTGACATATTGACTAATTTATTCTTTGGTCTAAATTTTTTGAAATCTTGCTATAACTGATGTATATGATCAAGATAGTGAATATAAAACAAGTTTTTGCTATTTCGAATGAAGGATGTGAGTTTTATGGCATAATGAGTTATAGAATTTATTTTAGTTTCATGTTGTGGCATGATGCTCTTGATTATGTGAAATTGATCTTTTCCTAGATTTTGTTTTGTATAATGTGTTATATGATGTTGTCATGAGTTTCTAGTTGATTCTCTATTATTGGAAGTGTTCGGAGAGTGACAAGTTTCATTTGAGAACGAATGTTGTCCAAGTGGGAGAGATTGTAATACCTCGAAAATGACATAGGTAAAGCTATAGACTAACATGGTGTTCATGAGAGTCTAAGGTCATAAAATGGTCTATAATGTGGTATTGGGGCAATTTCTAGAATTTTAGGTGATTTATAAGTGAAACGTCAAGGGACGACTAAGACGTTCGACGACTAAGTCACCTATGTGCCTCATGTATGGTTATATACTTATATGTGTGTTTTATGTGTTGATTAGGTCCTTATATGAGTTATTATAGTGTTTCTATTAAGTATTTCAAGTTTCATGAAGTTTGGAGGTCAAACGTCCAAGAACGTTCGAAAGGTTTGCATTGAAATGACCTTGTGTCTTGGCATTTTTCGTCCAGTTTTACATGTTTGTTTTGAATGAAATTCGTATGAGAGGTCATAAAATCATATAAAAACATATTCGGGTTGGAAACGTCCAGGTGAAAGTCCCAAGGACCAACCAAGGGTCCTTGACAAAGGAACCTTTCCTTGAGTCAGTCAAAGATAGCCCCAAATGACGGAGGCAGTAGACGGCTCGTGGGACGGTCGACACCCCGTCGATGGGTGTATTGGGTAAGTACTTAGGCGTGGTATGAGGACAAGCCAAGGACCAACCTCATTCCCAAACCATGGACCAAAATAACGGTCCATTGGTTGAGGGACGCTCCGATGGTGGCCATTCGTCTGTGAGGTTGTCTGCTACGCAAGTCACTGTTATGTCAAGGGTTGAATTGGTAAATCCACCCACGTCCAAATAAGAGAAAAGGAGGTTAATTAAGGGTATTTAAACATGTTTATAAGCCTTTAAGACTTAGAAGAATTCATTCTTCAAAATCAAAATCCAAAATCCCTTAGAAATTCCCTAGAACTACATTGGAGCCAAAACTAAAGGAAGGGATTGGATTGGAGGTTTGAGTGGTGATTCTTTATCAGATTGGAGTATTATACTTATTTTAACTCAATTAACCTATTAACTCATGTAATTGATGAACCCTAGTTTTTGACTACTTTATGGGTTAAGTGATTTGGACTTAATACTTATGAATTCTAGTGTAGTTTTCTATGGGATATTGATTGATGGAATGAATGCGTTGAATTGATATCTAGGTTGCCTTAGATTGATTAATATATACTGAATTGACCTACTTTAATTGAATATCATAGTTTATGTATTGAATTATTGGTTATGGCCACGATCAAGGGCCTTATGATATTGAATTGGATGATTTAGCTATGGATTGAAGTGGTGAGAGTGGATTGGTGGTACGCTGCCCTAATTCTTTCTATGTTATGTTAATTATACTTCAGCTATATTGTGATTGGTATAACCACTTATGGTGGCGGTGCTATGTGCTTTACTTGCAATTGATGTGACCTTCTCTGCGTTACTTTATGTAATATGATGATCATGACCTTGTCGACACGACTTGAAGTATTATGATGATTTGTGAAGTTGATTTATGTGATGAATGACCATATATATCTACATGTGATTAAGTAAAAGTATGTGTTCCTTCTATGTATATTAGGAGATCATGATACACTATAACTATGTGCTTATGTGTGTGGTCTTAGAGTTGATACATGATTGTTCCTTCTTGACTATATGAGTTATATGGCTATATCTATGATGTTATAGTAATGTAAAGGATTACATAAAGATTATAAAGAATGATATGCTATATGAAAGAGAGAAAAAAATATAGTGTCTTGTTTTGATACACTTGTGTC
Organism: Solanum arcanum; assembly: GCA_027789145.1. NCBI lineage: Eukaryota > Viridiplantae > Streptophyta > Magnoliopsida > Solanales > Solanaceae > Solanum > Solanum arcanum. The sequence continues at coordinate 14,470,767 of CM050937.1, forward strand.
CCTTACTTGATATATGTATGAATGATATGTATATACGAGATATATTGAATAGGTAGGACTAGTTCACCCTTGTCATGTATGAATGAATGATATGTGAGACCTAAAATGATGCTAAAAAGGCTTAGTGCTCCCTTTCCATGTTATGAACTTTGAAGTCGAGAGCCGTAGTAGTATCCTTCATGTAAAGGATGATGGACTTAGGGTTGATTAGCTAGAACGATATCATATCATTCCTAGGGAAGTCATGATGAGCTATTTATGTCACCATTGTAAGGTAGCCCTAGTGGACATCTTTGGGAGGGTAAATATGATTGCATTATAAATTAGATATGGAACCCCTTTGTATGAACCTTTAATGTCAATTACTCTATGAGAACGAAGTTTAGCACCGAGTGATTATGTTATAGGAAATATCTCTACTTAAAAAAGAGACTAGAGTACAATGTAGCTATAATTGAGAATGAGAATGTGGTGTGGGACGATCTCTATACATTGCATAATAGGCTTTGAAGGTTTTTGTTATAGTCCTTAGGTCTTCTCCAAGACCATTAATTGAATGTCTTGATGTGATTAATGAGTCTTAAATGAACTAATTAATGTAATGGATTAAATTAAGAAATCATGTTAAATGAATAAATACTTATATCGAGTAGTTAAGGGTTGTTTAGTTAAGGTGTGAAGGGGACATAGGAATGGTCACTTCGTGTATTACCTAGATAAGTCTTAAGAATGACTCTTGTTAGGGAAGATGGTTGATAATTTGTACATGATCTTAGACTTAGGAAGTCTTAAGGATTATATAGGTAATCTTGAAGAGATTAATCATGGAAGTTATTTTCTCAATTTACCTAAGTCTTTTGATAGCCTTTGGATGGAGAATGTCATATCATCTATATGTTGATGTATTAGATGAAATTGATTCTATCTTAGGTAGTCTAGAGAATTTTTAAAGTGTGCGGGAAGGAAAAGTATGGGAGGTCGCTTCAGAACTCACTTAAATGAGACTTAGAATCACTTTTGGTCATACTCATGTGTATGATGTATCGTAAGTCTGTAACTCATTATAGGCAGTATTAAGAATCTTTTAGGTGTGCCTATAGAGGTTGTATGTGCAGTCTCTCTTTGTCATACTAAAGTGAGTCTTAGGATAACTTTTAGTGAGGGGATTACATGCTAGAAGGTGTCTAAAGTGAAGTTAAGGAAATTCATTTTAACAGTGAAGTAGTTCAGTGTAATGTGTTCTTTATAAATGTATTAAATTGGTTAAATGTCATCTTATGTGTTTCTAAGGTGTCAAATTCTATTCTTATGATTCTGATATAATTTTGTAATGGAAAAGAAGCATATTTCCAATAAATGTCTATTTTCAGGATTTTATGCATTATGCCATACTTAGTACATGTGGTTGTACTAATTCCATGTTTTTATCTATCTCTAAAGTGATTCATAGGTGAAGGTGCTTTTGGAGAGCTAATCTTGGATTAGAAGATCGTTCAAGAAAGTTGAAGTATGTCCTCATTTGACTTGAGGGCATAGATGTCTTCTATTTTTCTATCGAAGAATTGTAATAGACTTAGTAGTACTATATTAGTATTGTGTATGGGCCGTGTCCCAAAGAATTTCTTGTGCTTAAGATTTGGTGAAATGATACTTAATATTTCCTATGAGTTTTACATGAAAGAGTTTTTAAAGACTTATAGAATGTTTATGAAAAGTAGTAATTCCGCACTACTTTTCATATATTTATATGCGATGAACGATACTGAAGAGTTTGTACAAGACCTTTGAGAGGTCAAGTATATGGGTTGCACTCCAAGAGTGCCATACCTTCTAGAGTGTGGTCTCGAGTTAATTCAAAATTATATTTATCTAGGGATGTAATATTTTTGGAGGATCCTTTTCAAAATATTTTTTTCCAGATTCTGTAATAAAGTTAACGTTTCTTGGGATAACATTTCCGTTGAACAACAATCCAAAGAGGAATCTAATCCACTTTTGAATTCCTTTTATCAATTCCTCCCGCTAGTAACTATGTTGCCCACGATTACTCAACAACTGCAAGCTATATCCTCCGCTCCAGATGGTGTCTCTACATAATCAGGTAATAATTCTCCTATCACAACCAGCCAACCACCAAAGTACACCCAATGACTACTAGATCACAAACTCATAGCCTTAAACCTCGTTAGTTTCTCACAACCTCTACATTGCCTCTAAAAATCTCATAAATTATAAGCAAGCCAAGCTAATTCACAAAAGGAATTCAACAATGCAAGTCAAACTTGATGCTTTTGTTCGCAACCATTGTTGTGATTTGGTTCCATGTGACTCTTCCTAAAACGTGGTGGATTGTAAGTGGTTATTCCAAGTTAAACATAAACTTGACGGTTCTATTGATAGGTACAACGCTCGTTTGGTCACCAAGGGATTTACACATCGCCGGACTTGATTATCATTCCACTTTAAGTCCAATAGTCAAGCCTACTATTGTCTGTCTCGTCGTAACTATCGCCAATCAACTTGATTGTCATGTCCATCAGCTGGATGTTAACAATGCCTTTTTGCATATTCGTCTTACTGAAGAAGTTTACATGTGACACCCACCGAGATTTTAAAACTCCGGAAATCCTACCATGTATGTCGTCTTCAGAAGGCAATTTCTATCCTCAAACAGGCTCATCGTGCTTGGTACACCAAATTCAAATAATATCTCCTTACGTTAAGTTTTGTTAAGTCGAATTCTCATTCCTCATTCCTCTTTTTCATAAGCTGGGCTCACTATGTATATTTTAGTTTATGTGTATGATATATTAGTTACTTGTAATAACACATGAGGTGTTCATTTTATCTTTTAGGAACTTTCTCCACGTTTTTCAGTGAAGGACATAGAACCTCTTCATTACTTTCTTGGTATTGAGGTGATTCTTTCTTCTGCTGATCTTATACTCTCTCAAGAGAAGTACATTATGGATCTCCTACATGAGGTAGCTATGGATAACTTCAAAGTTGTTTCTACACCTACGACGTCTACTATTGTTTTTGATCCATCGCCTGATGATCATCTAGTTGATGGTTTCTTATATCGGCGCATAATTGGCATGCTTCATTACCTTTCATTCACACGTCCGTACATAGATTTTGCTATCATCAAGTGGATCCACTTAGTAGTTCAGGTTCTATATAGACGGCAAGGTATAGGTTGGTCCAGTTTCTACGTGATGTAAGACGTTGTATCATCACTTAGGCTCATAGTGATGGTTGTTGGTTAAGAATCTCCCACAGAATCTATATTACTTTCATATTTAAGTAAAGCTGAGTTTGTTATTGCATTTCCTTAACTAACTAAGTTGTTTATACTATTTTACAATCTTTAAAAATATATTGCATGTGGTGAGCCTCCTCGCATTCGGAGAGCCTTTTTTATTTCATTCTGTCTTTTCATTATAGAATGTTGTGGTGTTTATACCAACATTCAGCTTAGTAATTTTAGAGGCCTTATAGACAAATAATGTTAGTTCTGGGTCTTTTCATTTGATTTGTATACAATAAAATTTAAGTGTCATTTTGGCCAGACTATTACATTTTAAGTATTTCTCTTGAGAATGTTCCTTACTTTTTTTAAATGTGTTAAGTCAAGTCTTCGGATGAGTTGAGTAAGCCAGACCAAGGGTCCGCTCAAGGCCATCTATGGTCATTGGCTGCTGGCCAGGTCCAGGGTGTAGGCTCGAGGCGTTGTAAAATATTTAGCTCAAATGGAGGTTCACCGACACAATCCAATTACTCCACCATGTATCCCTGACAATTAGAAGAACATGGAATTTTCAATCACCAAAATCTAAATTTGGACATAAGAGAAATCTCAAAACAACCAACATGAGATAAGAATGGTTGCGACTCAAGCTTAAATATAGAGGCCATGGAGTGGCTTTCGCAAACGCGAGGCCACGCCTTGCAGATGGTTGCGAATATAGAAGACCAAGTGTGAATGCGAGACAAACAAGCTGCTCGATAATGTGGTATCGCACATGAGAATGTGCACGCTTACGAATCAAACGCTCCGCAAACTCAGTTGACACTAAAGTGGAAAGCCTCCAAACTTTGACAAGATGACCAAGATTCGTAAATAACCCTGTACATGCAAACAAACCATGACATCCTATTGTATTAGACATTATAGAATCAACAGAACCATCAAAACATCCACGTGATTTCTTCTCTAGTACAAGAGGGTTCTACACCCTATTTCTATTTAAAGCCAAAATCCACGAGAGGCCTCGAAATCAGCCCCAAAGACTAATGACCTATACAAAGGGTCATTTTAGATCAAACTCAACATCTTGATATAATCATACTAAATGAATTCTAATTCAAGCTCATTCACTCAGAATATTGACTAAATTTAAACTTAGGCCTCAACTTGAAAGTTAAAATGCCTAATTGCACAAACTTGCACTAAAAGCCTCGGGAGTGATGTTGAGTATGATACTCGTATAAAATACCCTTCTGGAGCTAATGAAATCAACAAAATTTGATTACGAAGACATCTTAAAATCCTACTAAAAATGACCGTTCACAGTTCAAAATTTCCAATACACTAAAACTGTATAAAACTAAATGAATGACAAAGTACCAAACTATTTGTCCCATAAATTCATAATTGAATTGGGGTTACTACATGAAGTTCCAAACAAAGAGCATGACGAATAAATACATATATGACCTTAAAGTTATTACAAATCCACGGGTAAACAATATTCTTGTCTTTGAAAGTAAGAGTCAAAAATATTTGAAGGCTCAAACAACCTAAAAAATTAATCCTTCATATCATGATTAGTCTCCAAAATTTCCTAATTATCTAGATGATACTTCCAACATACCTTAACTACATGAATGTCTCTCGAGTGCAATCGTCGCACTTCTCTGGCTACAATGGAAAATGGCGCCTCCATGAAGGTTATGCACTCATCCAACTTTATTACATCGCACTAAACTACATTAGACTCATCATGAACATACATGCGCAACATAAAAACATGAAAGAATATGTCAATAGATGAGAACATCAGAGACAAATCTAACTCAACCAACCTCTATATCTGAGCGAAGGATCTCAATAGGCCCAATATACCTGGGATAAGCTTGCCCAGCCTCCCCAATCTCGTCACACCCTTCATAGATGATATATGGAAGAAAAATCTATCATAAGCTAAAAAGTTCAAAGGTATCTAGGAACCTACGATCCGTACAAATCATATGCCTGATATGAATTGTACGAAGTCTATCCTGAATCATTGTAACTTTCTCCAAAGCCTACTTAATCAAGTTTGTACCATGAAGGCTATGCTTTGTAGACCTAAACTAACCAATTAAAGAGAGACAGCTCCCATTATATATGGCCTCAAACAGGTTATCTAAATGACACAATTATAGTTGTTATTACACATAAAGTCTGCCGAAGGCAAGAATTGGTCCTAATGACCTGAAAACTCTAAAACACATACACATAATATATCCATAAGAGAGTGGATAGTATGATTTGACCATGAATATGCGGGAGGAAAGTTGTGCTTAGGTCAATACGAATACCTAACTCATCCTGAAAAGTCCTCAAGAAGTTGGAACTTAACTCAGCACCCCGATCCGTTATAATAAAGATCAACACATTATGAAGATTAACCACCTCATGAATATAGATACGGTCTAACCTCTAGGCAATAAATAAAGACTAAATAGGGAGGAAGTGTTCTATCTTGGTCATCCAATCACTGATGACCAAATGATGTTGTGTTTGTTGAGTCTACTTGGAGTTTATCATATGACTATATAGTGATTTTGTGTTGTAATAATAAAATCTTGAAGATATGTACCTTAAAAAAATATACAACAACTTATGAGTTATTGATAATGATGCTTCCATTGGACATCGAGAATGAATCAATCCGTTGAAAATCAGAATTAATTACTGGTAGTCAAGTAAGTACCCAAGGTGAAAGACTTTTAGATAAACTCATGAAAGATCTAAAGCAATATAAAACTGGAAGAGAACTAGATAAACATTTTTTTGATTAAACTGAGAATGAAACAAAAGAATTTAACATCCACACATTGATGGAAAATGCACAAAGTTAGATTTCTAATTAAAGCTTAAATTATTTGTGATATATTAGTTGTTCCATTTTCAATTGTCGCATTCGAGTCTGTATTTAGTACAGGAGGACGTCTTCTTGATTTATTTAGGATTTCATTATTTTGACATTGGTGCTTGTTTTAGTTTGTCTTCAAGAATGACTATGAAGTGAATAATCAATGTGATGTATCACTGTTTACGAAGATGTAGATAATCTCAAGCAAACTGAAACAAATATTAGTACTTTTACTATATTTATTGGATATCGTTTTTGCAAATAATATTTATTTTGTTGTATGTTGTTCCTAGAATGAAACTTTTACAAGTTGAATTTTCAAATATTAGACTATTAGATAATCGAGAAGCTCTTGGGTTATAGAAAAATTCTGTTGAAGAAATGTAAGAACAATTTAATGACCACAAAATGACGTAAATGTCAAAAGGAAATACTAAAGATTTCTGAACTGTTAGAGTTACATATAAAGGTTATAAAGGTTAAGTATATCTCACATTGAGAAGGATAGGAAACACACTTTGATATATCATAATCTTCTTACTGATAAATTTTGAAATAAACCTTTATAAATGGTAGTAAATAAAGATGATCCAAATAAGTAATGGACAAGAGTTTATGAAGTGACTAAAATTTAAAATTGTCAGCGAAGTCATACAATTCAACATAAAGAGAAATGATTAAAATGCAATCTTGAAGCTAAGTGGAAGAGTGGCAACATCTATTTATTTGTTTCTTTATTATTTTATCTTCCTTTTCTATTATGACCAACATTCTTTTTGTTTGTTTTAATACTTGAATCTTTTTTTACCGAAAGATTCATATTCGGATCTTCCTTAATTAGTTGATGGATTCCAATTTAATTCAACTTCAACTAGTGAGAGCCTTTTAATACACTATAGATAGGAAAAACATGACGACATAATCAAAATAAAATTAAACAATTTTTTTGTTTGTAAAATTCATAGTAACCAGAAGTAAACAAGAACCAAACTATTATCGAACAATTCTAGAAACCTCTAGGAACTATATGATATTGTAAAGTAGGATAGACATAAGGTTTGTAGGAATTACCTTATAGAGGTCATTGATGGACAAAATTTTATGCTTCCTACTACTGCTTGCATGATACTATAATTTCCATCATTTGCATATCTTGTCAAAGTTTTGGACCATAATTGACAATAATTTCAATTAAAATATAATTTGCATTATTCGAAAGATTCTTTTCACATGTATCGCGTAATTTCAACCACGTTACATGTGAACATTTTCATTTGAATAATTCTGATCATATTTAAATGACAATATTGTCAATTACGACTCAAAATTTTTGACAAGATAGGAAAATGATGGAAATTACCGTATGGAATATTGAGAACAATAATATTTTGTTCCATTGATAACCACTATAGGACATCATATAAACATTATGTTTTTCTTACTTTAGAACATCAAATATTTTAAACAAGTTTCTTGTGTCGTTCAACTATAGTTTTCTTCTTTTTCACTTTTGGTTATTTTTTATTTGAAAAAAAAAGAAATTGGTATACTTAATTTAAAATCTCTTCATGTTTTCTTGCATTCCAAAGTGTACTATAGGCTCTTAGTTGAAGCTTCATTTGATTGAAATCTTTCGACTATAAAAGATCTAAATATGAATCATTCCGTAAAACAACACTCAGTATCAAAACAAATAAAGAGAATTTTAGTTTTGAGAAAAACAGGAGAGAACAATAACGACGAAAAATAAATGGGTGTTGAAACTTCTTCAACTTATCTTCAAGAATGCATTTTAATCATTTGTATGAAGGTTGAATAGTATTAAATCATTTATAATTTAAAATTTACGATATTATATAAACTTTGTCAATTACTTCATTATTTCGCTTTTGTTAATTACCTTCTATAAAGGTTTATTTTAAAATTCATAAATTATAATGACCTTTATTTTAGTGTGCTTTGGTTCTTTTGCCCCTTTTAATAGCTTTTGTATTGCTCTTATATGGTGCAAGGTTAGGTGACATTTTTTTTTGAGGTGGTAGGGTGAGTTTTGAGTAGTGTTTTCCATTTGAGAGGCTAAATTTTTGAAGAGATAGCTTCAGTCAAAATCTGGATATTTTGATGTTGGGTTGAAATTATGTAAGTTCTATAAACTTTGGATTAATGATTGCTTCTATTCTCTATATTATCATGTTATTATCATCAAGTATTGAACCATTAGCACCGTTCTTATGTAAGTCAATGAAACTTCTCTATGATGATGAATCAATAAGAAATAGAATAAGAAGGATAAGGTAGAAGTAGTAGCATGTCTCATTTTTCTTTGCCACACTTGTTCTAATGTCAAATCTAGCCAAGTGATTTTATTGATACCAATAGATAAATTGAGTGACCTTTTAAGAATTAGCTCAAGTCATCAAAATATTATATATTAAGGAAAAAAGGGTGATAAATTCCCTTGCACTACGCAAATAAAATGCATTTTGTTTATTCTTTGGTTCATTTAACTACTAATAACGGCTAGCATCTAAGACTTGTTACCCATAGGAATCTTCTCACTATCAGGACTCTTTTTCTTTTGGTTATGAGCCTTTTTATCTTTATAATTGTAATTACGTATGTTTCTCTAAGTTGTTATTTTATTATAAGGCTTGAATTAAGATAACAAGCCAATACAATAATCAACAAAGAAAATTTAATCTACGTCAGTTCTTCTCTTTCTCTTTATGGTATTCAGAGCTCTATTGCTTTAACAAGCTTGATCCTTCTTTTCCCTCCCAGCCCAAACGCCTCCAGCCAAAAATGGTCTCAAATACAAGTTTCATCAATGCCGACAACATCTCCGTTTCAAAATTTGTTGTCCAGTTCAATCCAGTTACTCAACTCCCCTTCAAAGTTGCTGATAGCCATAACTTTTTGTTGGGGAAGGCTCAAGTGTCCATGCTTATGCGTGGACACAACCCCTTTGGTCTCTTGATGAAACTCTCTCTGAAAGCAACCTCGAAGTATCCAATCTTGCCTATGTTTCGTGCTTTCAAAAAGATCAGCTTATACAAAATACTATCTTTGAAATAGCAGATGTGACCATTGGTAGTACAGTTGCTTCTGCTCCAAATGCAAAAGTCACATGGGATGCCTTGCATACTACTTATGCAAATAAATCTCAAACTCGTATCTTTAGTCTTATAGACCTTCTAGTCTGTCTCCCCAAAGACTCTCGTCTTGCTGCAAACTATCTTCATCAAGTTTGATCTGTTTGTGATGCACTTGACACTGCTGGCTCCCCTGTATCTAATGACGAATTGGTTGTCCAGATTTTCACTTGTCTTGGGTTTGAATTTTGAGAAATGCCAACTGTTATCCGAGCTCGAGATTTGGCGATCCACTATGAAGAACTATATGAAAAGCTCCTTGACCAGGATCTTTTCCTTCAGCATGAGGAAGCCAAAAATATAACCAATGTTCTCAGTACTGCCAACTTTACTCAACGGACTACTTCTGATCATACCCAGCAGATCTCCAACAATAACAAGAACACTAATCGATGATCCAATGCACAACATCAGGGAAATCATAATCAATCTTGGCGTAAGAATCAACAACCTCGGTGCAACAACAAACAACAACAATCTTCCAATAATAATCTCTACTGCCAACTCAGTGATGGTAGAGGTCATACTGCTCGTGTCTGAAAAACACTCTCTCACAATCATCTTCAAGTGCGTGCTAATTATGATACACACCTCCAGAACCAGTCAGCTCAACGAATTATTGATGGCTATATTGATAATTTAATAGTAATGTATAGGATGACATAAAGATTATAAGGGTCATTCTTAAGTGATTCAAAGAATGATATGGTATATCAAAGAGAGTAAAGAATGTTGAGTCTTATTTTGATAGACTTGTGTCCCTTACTTGATATATCTATGAATGATATGTAAATACGAGATGTATTGACTAGGTAGTCTTAGTGCACCATTTTCATGTATGAATGAATGATATGTGAGACCTTAAATGATCCTAAGAAGGTCATGTACGTTTAACCTTAAAACTAGTGGTAAGGTTATGTTATGAACTTTAAAGTCGAGAGTCGTAGTAGTATCCTTCATGTAAAGGATGATGGACTTAGGGTTTATTATCTAAAGCGACATCATATCATCCATAGGGAAGTCATGATGAGATATCTATGTCAACATTATAAGGTAGCGCTAGTGGACATCTTTTGAAGGGTAAATGTGATTGTGTTATTAATTAGATATGGAACCCCTTTGTATGAACCTTTAATGTTAATTAATCTATGAGAACGAAGGTTAGCACAGAGTGATTATGTTATAGTAAGTAGCTTAATTTGAAAAGGAGATTAGAGTACAATGTAGAACACCCTCATCGGAGTAGGTAAGAACTCCAGAGTCCATGTTTGGCTATCATAGTGTATGTCTGTTATTGCTTATTCATCATAGGGGATACCTACTAGCATTAGAGAAATTCTGTGAAGTCTAGGTGGTGGTATGGGACGATATTTAGATATTGCACAATAGGCTTTAAAGGTGCTAGTTAGAGTCCCCAGGAACATTAAATGAATGTAGTTATGTAATGAATGAGTCTTAAATGAACTAATGAATGTAATGACTTAAGTTTAGAAAGCATGTGAAATTGATAAGTAATTATGTAGAGTAGTTAAGGGTTGTCGAGTTAAGGTGTGAAGGGGGCATAGGAATGATCACTTCGTAACTTACCTAGATAAGTGTTAAGAATGACTCTAGCTATGGAAGATGGTTAATTATGTGGACATTATCTAATACTTACGTAGTCTTAATGATTATATAGGTAATCTTGAAGAGGTTAATAATGCAAGTTATCTTCTAAATTTTCTCAAGTACGTCTTTCGATAGCGTTTGGAAGGAGAACGCCATATCATATATATGTTGATGTATTAGCTGAGAATGATTCTATCTTAGGTAGTCTAGAGGGTATTTTAAATGTGTGTGATGGGATTGTATTAATGGTCGTTTCACAACTCATTCAAGTGACACATAAAATTACCTTCGGTAAGAGTTTCTCATATTCATGTGTATGATGCATTGTAAGTGTGTATTTTATTATAGGTGGTCCTAAGAATCATTTAGGTGTGCCTAGAAAGGTCGTATGGGCGGTCTCTCTTTGTCTTTCTTAAGTGAGTCTTAGGATAGATTTTATTGAGGGGATTACATGCTAAAAAGTGTGTAAAAAGTGAAGCTAAGGAACTTCTATAACAGTGAAGAAGTTCACTGAATAGTGAAGTATTTCACTGTAATGTGTTCTTTAAAAATGTAATAAATTATTTAAATGTTATCTTACGCGTTTATAAGGTGTTAAATGTTATTCTTATGATTATGATATGATTTTATAATGGAAAACATGCATATTTCCAATAAATGTTCATTTTCATGATTTATTGAATTATGCCATACATAGTACATGTGGTTGTACTAATTCCATGATTTTATATATCTTTAAAAAGATTCATAGGTGAAGGTGCTTTTTGATAGCTAAGCTTGGATTAGAAGATCGTGCAAGCAAGTTGAAGTATGTCCTCATTTGACTCGAGGGCATAAATGTATTTTATTTCTTTATTGAAGTATTGTGATAGACTTAGTTGTACTTCTTCGTATTGTTTATGGGTCGTGTCGAAAAGTATTTCTTGTGTTTAAGGTTGATGAAATGAGACTTAGTATTTCCTATGAGTTTTGCATGAAAGAGTTTTAAAGACTTAAAGAATGTTTATGAAAAGTTTTAATTCCACACTACTCTCGATATGTTTATATGCCATGAACAATACGAAAGGGTTTGTACAAGACCTCCGAGATGTCAAGTACGATGGTTGAACTCTGAAAGTGCCATATTTTCTAGGGTGTGGTCTCAGGATGTAACAAGCTTGGAATAAGAGCATAGGTTAAGAAAGTGGTCTTAGGAATGAAAAAATCTCATCAAGTCACGTCTATTAGAGTATTAACCATTTGTGTGAGTTGCACCACATCTCTGGGCTAGAGTCTATAGGATGATAGAGTTTCCCATCATTACTACTCATATGTCGTTCCGTAGAGTAAAAGTTATGAGTACTATTTTCTTATGGGTTTCCTTGTGTTTTTATGAAGATGAATACGCGGAGGACACCAGCTAGGAGGATTGAGGAGAATGATTTCAATGAGGAGATTCCTCTTCTAGTTGAATAAGTTTCTCAAGTTGCTCAAGGTGATAGAGTCTCTATTGGAGGTCAAGGTAATGAGGTTCTGGTGGTTCCATCCCCCGGAAATGATCAATGGTGAAATTAGAGAGGTTTTTCTTACTTTAGCCCGAGCATTGACTACCCATGTGAATATGGGTCTTGCACCTAGAGTGAATGTTGGGGAGCGCACAATTCTATCTAGATTGAGAGACTTTATGAGGATTAATCCTCTTATGTTTCTTGTCTCTAAAGTGGGAGAATATCCCCATAAGTTTCTAAATGAGGTGTATAAGATAGTGCATTCTATGAGGGTGACTACTCGGGAGAAAGTGGAATTGGCTTCGTATAAATTGAAAGATGTTGCTCAAGTGTGGTGAACACAATGGAAATACAATAGGCCGGTAGAGTCGGGTCCTAATGAGTGGGAAGAATTTAAGGAAGCTTTTCTTGGAAAGTACTTTCCCCGTGGGAGGAGGGAGGTTAATATGAGTGTTGAGGAATACTCTTTGAAGTTCTCTATGTTGTCTAAATATGCTCCTTCTGTCTAACCCTAGGGATGAGATGAGTAGTTTTTTGACGGGTGTCACCTATCTACTGAGGGAAGAATGTCGTACGGCCATGCTACATAATGATATGGACCTTTCTAGATTCAATGTGTATGCTCAATCAATTGATGAGTCTAAACTTGGTAGGATTGCTAGAAAACTTGAAAAGGACTGGTTCAAGTGATCAAGGTCAACCTAGGTTAAAAAATAGGTCTCCAACTCAAGAAGAACCTAGGAGTCCTAAGGTGTTTGATAGACGAGGTGGTTCTCAAAAAGAAAAGTCTGAATGTGCTTCTTGTCGAAAAAGGCACAATGGGAAGTGTGTAGCTGCTATTAGTGGTTGATTTGGTTGTGGGAAGGATGATAATAAGGTGATATATTGTCCTACAATTGTGTCTAGAGGAAGATAGGGTAAGCAAGTTTCTCCTAATCTTCCAAAGGATGATGCTCCAAATAACAGGCGTTTCTATGCACTCCAGACTAGAGGAGAAAAGTAGTGAGAATGATGATGAATGATGGTAAGTCCTTATATTTCTGTTTAGTGTTATGAGTTCCTTCTAATCCGGGGAGTATGTTGAGTAAAGGAGTTCTGATAGATTGTCTCATCTCTTCAATTCAACTCAAGTGTGAGAGTAGAAAGTCATGGAAGTATGTTGCATGTGCATTGTGTTTAGGGGTCTTTTTGAAATAAAATTTCATTAATTCCTTGCATTGTGCACTATATGAATTTATGATTATGTTGTAAAATGTGTTTATGTGATTTTACCTTGCATATTAACATTTTCCTATCATGAATTGCCAAAAAGTTGTATTTTTGATATTTGAAAGCAGGTTCATTGTAAAACTGCCAGGACAATCTGCTCATTGTAAAAAATTTGAGATATTGACTAATTTATTATTTGTTCTAAATTTTTTGCAATGTTGTTATAAATGATTTATATGATCAAGATATTTCATATAAAATAAGTTTTTTATATTTCGAATGAAGGATGTGAGTTTTATGGCATAATGAGTTATAGAATTTATTCTAGTTTCTTGTTCTGTCATGATGCTCTTGATTATGTGTAATTCATGATTTCCAATATTTTTTTTATAATGTGTTATATGATGTTGTCATGAGTTTCTAGTTGAATCTCTATTATTGGAAGTGTTCGGAGAGTGACAAGTTTCATTTAAGAATGAATTTTTTCCAAGTGGGAGAGATTGTAATACAAGGAAAATGACATAGGTAAATCTATAGATTAAAGTGGTGGTCATGAGGGTCTAAGGTCATAAAATGGTCTATAATGTGGTATTGAGGCAATTTCTAGAATTTTAGCTGATTTATAAGTGAAACGTCAAGGGACGACTAAGACGTTCGACGACTAAGTCACCTATGTGCCTCATGTATGGTTATATACTTTTATGTGTGTTTTATGAGTTAATTAGGTCCTTATATGAGTTATTATAGTATTTATAGTTAGTATTTGAAGTTTCATGAAGTTTGGAGGTCAAACGTCCAAGAACGTTCATGACGTTTGCAAGGTTTGCCTTGAAACGACCTTGTGTTTGTTGGCATGTTTCATCAAGTTTTACGTGTTTGTTTTGAATGAAATTGATGTGAGAGGTCATAAAATCGTATACAAACATATTCGGGTTGGAAACGTCCAGGTGAAAGTCCCCAAGGATCAACCAAGGGTCCTTGACAAAGGACCCTTTCCTTGAGTCAGTCAAAGATAGCCCCAAATGACGGAGGCACTAGACGGCTCGTGGGCCAGTCAACGCCCCGTTGATGGGTGTATTGGGTCAGTACTTAGGCGTGGTATAAGGAAAATCCAAGGACCAACCTCATTCCCAAACCATGGACCAACATAACAGTCCATTGGTTGAGGGACGCTCCGATGGTGGCCATCCGTCTGTGAGGCTGTCTCCTATGAAAGTCACTGTTACGTCAAGGGGTGAATTGGTAAATTCACCCACGTCAAAATAATAGAAAGGGAGGTTAATTAAGGGTATTTAAACATGTTTATAAGCCTTTAACACTCAGAAGAATTCATTCTTCAAAATCAAAATCCAAAATCCCTTAGAAATTCCCTAGAACTCCATTGGAGCCAAAACTAAAGGAAGGGCTTGGATTGGAGGTTTGAGTGGTGACTCTTAATCAAATTGGAGTATTATATTTATTTATGTATGATTTTTTATCCTTGAAAATCTATTCATCAAGGAGCCCACCTTCCAAAGAATTTTCTAATGTTTTCAAAGATGAATTGTCCAATTTCATGATCTATTAATGGGCATTAAAGGTTTTAAAGCATTGAATATTGATTGAATTGTTGTTAATTAGATTAGTTTAACTCAATTAACCTATTAAATCATGTAATTGATGAACCCTAGTTTTTGACTACTTTATGGGTTAAGTGATTTGGACTTAATACTTATGAATTCTAGTGTAGTTTTCTATGGGCTATTGATTGATTGAATGAATGCATTGTTGATATCTAGGTTGACTTATATTGATTAATATATACTTAATTGACCTACTTTCATTGAATATTATAGTTTTTATGTTGAATTATTAGTTATGGCCATGAGTAAGGGCCTTATGATATTGAATTTGATGATTTAGCTATGGATTGAAGTGGTGAGAGTGGATTGGTGGTACGCTGCCCTAATTCTATTTATGTTATGTTAATTAGACCTCAATTATATTGTGATTTGTATATCCACTAATGGTTGCGGTGCTATGTGCTTTACTTGCAATTGATGTGGCCTTGTCGGCGTTACATTATGTAATATGATGATCATGACCTTGTCAACACGACTTGAAGTATTATGATGATTTGTGTAGATGATTTATGTGAAGAATGACCATATATATCTACATGTGATTAAGTAAAAGTATGTGTTCTATCTATGTATATTAGGAGATCATGCTACACTATAACTATGTGCTTATGTGTGTGGTCTTAGAGTTGCTACATGATTGTTCCTTCTTGACTATATGAGTTATATGGATATATCGATGATGTTATAATAATGTATAGGATGACATAAAGATTATAAGGGTCACTCCGAAGTGATTAAAAGAATGATATGCTATATGAAAGAGAGTATAGAATATTGTGTCTTGTTTTGATAGACTTGTGTCCCTTACTTGATTTATATATGAATGATATGTATATACGAGATGTATTGACTAGGAAGGCTTAGTGCACCTTTGTCATGTATGAATGAATGATATGTGAGACCATAAATGATGCTAAGAAGGTCATGTACATTGAACCTTAAACCTAGTGGTAAGGTTATGTTATGAACTTTGAAGTCGAGAGCCGTAGTAGTATCCTTCATGTAAAGGATGATGGACTTAGGGTTGATTAGCTTGAACGATATCATATCATCCCTAGGGAAGTCATGATAAGCTATCTATGTCACCATTGTAAGGTAGTCCTAGTGGACATCTCTGTAAGGGTAAATATGATTGCGTTATGAACTAGATACGGAATCCCTTTGTATGAACCTTTAATGTCAATTACTCTATCATAACGAAGGTTAGCACCGAGTGATTATGTTATAGGAATTATACCTACTTGAAAAAGAGACTAGAGTACAATGAAGCTCTAATTGAGAATGAGACTAGAGTGCATATAATCCCTTCATACTCCTTAACCATGTTCCTACATGGGATGTGTCCTAGTTCTACCCTTGGCAAGTTGAACACCCTCATCGGAGTAGGTTAGAACTTCGGATTCCATACTTAGCTATCATGGTCTATGTCGCTTATCGCCTATTCTCATCATATATGATACCTAATAACATTAGAGAAGTTCTAAGAAGTTTAGGTGGTGGTGTGTGATATACCGTGGTTTCATGGTATTATTAATACTTTTTCCTTATGTTTAGTGTCTCCAAAAGCCTTTTTGTGCTAATTTTTATATAAGTTTCTCCTTATTTGCAGAAAATCTATTCAAAGATGAATGCGGAGGTTTCGAGCGAAGAAATGCAGAATAGAGCACCTACGGAGCTTGTGACGGTCCGTCGTGCTTGTGACGGTCCGTAGGTCACAGCGTAGTGCAGCTGCTGAAGGAAGATGGGGAAGTCTGACCAAGTGTGGGGTTACGAAAAATGTGACGTTCTGCCGTGCCTATGACGGTCCGTCCTGCAGGATCGTCATGAAGTTCAGAGAAGTAGTCCTAGTACCCAGATTCCAAGAGTTTAAGTGTTTTGGAATGAAGACCCTCGACGGACCGTCGTGTCTATAATGATCCGTCATACTTGCCATCGAGGGTAATAAGAGAGCAGAAGAAGAAATTTCACAAGTATGGGATGACGGAGTCTAGTACGGTCCGTCGTGACTACGACGATCCGTTGCATGGTCTGTCGACCCATCCGCATTTTTACAAATTTCCAAAAATTAGAGTCTTTGTTTAATTAGGTTTTTATTTTCTATAAATAGTTTGAAAAACCTCGTTTTTGAGGTTACACTCTGGATCATTATTAGACTCGGTGTATTATTAGTTAGACTCCGTATTGTTAGACTCTGGATCATTATTAGACTCTGTGTATTAGTGTTAGACTCTTGATTTATTTGTAGACTCTTTGAGAGATTATTGATTATATTGAGACTTTTATCATTGATTGTGGGTGATTTTTGATGATTAATCGAGTGAACTTTGGGATTTTACTCTTTCTCATTGAAGTAAGTACATGAATTCTTATCTAATATATTTGAATATCATGACTATGAGTAACTAAACTCCATAACTAGGGTTGTGTGAACCATAGGCAAATAATGATATAAAACCTAACTAAAATAACAATTCTAAAATAGTGTCTTGCAAGTATTAATAATTCTTTCGCTTAGAAGTCTTTTTAAAGAATGGCCAACGTTAGAACTCGCCTTAATGATACTTGCCGGACCAAGGAGGTAGATAATAGGAAAAGAATTATAAACATAGATTTAGTGTATACTATCTAATAGAGTAGGATTGATTGGTACGAGGTAATAACTTAGTCAAATATCGAATACGATACTTAATATGAGGTAAAGATAAGGGTTAGGATAGCAACACACGTAGCCGGACCAAGGTGCGGAGTGAGATTTTCTAGATGCCGGGCCAAGGATTTAGAAATACATAACTTATCACTTTGCATGCAAGATACTAGGAAAGAATTGTTATAGTTAAAATTAGAAAGTTATGAATCTGTGGGGAACACGTAAACCCTAGTTACTTTGATTAATTGATTAAACTCCAACATTTAAAGCTGTTAAGTGTCTCTTTGAATTTAGTTAGTTTTTTTCATTCATTTAGAAATAGAAACCCCCTTTTTTATCGTTTTTGCTTTCCAAGGAATTAATTGACTGAACAATAGTAATAATAGGTTAAAGTTAAGTCTAAACTTTTTTTCTCGTGGGAACAATCCCAACCTCACTAGTTTGGTCATTTACTTGACACGACCGCATTACTTCTTCATTGAGAAGTAAGTTTGAGCGTATCAGTGTGGGACGCTCCATATACATTGTATAATATGCTTTGAAGGTGTTCTTTATAGTCCTTAGGTCTTCTCCAAGACCACTAATTGAATGAGTCTTAAATGAACTAATTAATGTAAGGATTAAATTAAGAAAGCATGTTAAATGAATAAATACTTATATAGAGTAATTAATGGTTGTTTAGTTAAGGTGTGAAGGGGACATAGGAATGGTCACATCGTGTATTACCTAGATATGTCTTAATAATTACTATAGTTTGGGAAAATGGTTGATAATTTGTACATGATCTTAGACTTAGGTAGTCTTAAGGATTATATAGGTTAATCTTGAAGAGATTAATCATGGAAGTTATCTTCTCGATTTACGTAAGTCTTTTGATAGCCTTTGGATGGAGAATGTCATATCATCTATATGTTGATGTACTAGGTGATATTGATTGTATCTTAGGTAGTCTAGAGAATCTTTTAAGTGTGTGTGAAGGAATGGTATGGGTGGTCGCTTCACAACTCACTTAAGTGAGACTTAGAATCACTTTTGCTCATGTTCATGTGTATGATGTATGGTTAGTGTGTAACTCATTATAGGTGGTATTAAGAATCATTTAGGTGTGCCTATAGAGGTTGTATGTGCAGTCTCTCTTTGTCGTACTTAAGTGAGTCTTAGGATAACTTTTAGTGAGGGGATTACATGCTAGAAGGTGTCTAAAGTGAAGTTAAGGAACTTCATTTTAGCAGTGAAGTAGTTCAGTGTAATGTGTTCTTTAAAAATGTACTAAATTGCGTAAATGTTATCTTATGTGTTTCTAAGGTGTCAAATGTTATTCTTATGATTGTGATATAATTTTGTAATGGAGAAGAAGCATATTTCCAATAAATGTCCGTTTTCAGGATTTTATGCATTATCCCATATTTAGTACATGTGGTTGTACTAATCCCATGCTTTTATCTATCTCTAAAGTGATTCATAGGTGAAGGTGCTTTTGGAGAGATAATCTTGGATTAAAAGATCGTTCAAGAAAGTTGAAGTATGTCCTCATTTGACTTGAGGGCATAGATGTCTTCTATTTTTTTTCCGAAGTATTGTAATATACTTAGTAGTACTATATTAGTATTGTGTATGGGCCGTGTCCCAAAGAATTTCTTGTGCCTAAGATTTGATGAAATGAGACTTAATATTTCATATGAGTTTTACATGAAAGAATTTTTAAAGACTTATAGAATGTTTATGAAAAGTAGTAATTCCGCACTACTTTTCATATATTTATATGCGATGAACGATACTAAAGAGTTTGTACAAGACCTTTGAGAGGTCAAGTATATGGGTTGCACTCTGAGAGTGCCATACCTTCTAGGGTGTGGTGTCGAGTTATTTCAAAATTATATTTATCTAGGGATGTAATATTTTTGGAAGATCCTTTTATATTTTTTTTCCAGATTCTATAATAAAGATAACGTTTCTTGGGATAACATTTCCGTTGAACGACAATCCAAAGAGAAATCTAATTCACTTTTGCATTACTTTTATCAATTCCTCCTGCTAGTAACTATGTTGCCCATGGTTACTCAACACCTGCAAGCTATGTCCTCCGCTCCAGATGGTGTCTCTACATAATCAGGTAATAATTATCCTGTCTCAACCAGACAGCCATCAAAGTACACCCAATGACTACTAGATCACAAACTCATAGCCTTAAACCTCGTCAGTTTCTCACAACCTCTACATTAGCTCTAAAATTCCCATAACTTATAAGAAAGCCAAGCTAATTCGCCAATGGAATTCAACAATGCAAGTCGACCTTCATGCTCTGGCTCACAACCATTCTTGTGATTTGGTTCCATGTGACTCTTCCTAAAACATGGTGGATTGTAAGTGGTTATTCCAAGTTAAACTTAAACTTGACGGCTCTATTGATAGGTACAACGCTCGTTTGGTAACCAAGGGATTTACACAGCGCCGGACTTGATTATCATTCCACTTTAAGTCCAATAGTCAAGCCTACTATTGTCTGTCTCGTCGTAAGTATCGTCACTCAACTTGATTGTCATGTCAATTAGCAGGATGTTAACAATGCCTTCTTGCAGATTCGTCTTACTGAAGAAGTTTACATGTTACACCCACCGAGATTTTAAAACTACGGAAATCCTACCCATGTATGTCGTCTTCAGAAGGCAATTTATGGCCTCAAAAAGGCTCATCGTTCTTGGTACACCAAATTCAAATAATATATCCTGACGTTGGGTTTTGTTAAGTCGAATTCTGATTCCTCACTCTTCTTTATTCATAAAGTTGGGCTCACTGTGTATATTTTAGTTATGTGGATGATGTATTAGTGATTGGTAATCACCAATGAGGTGTTCATTTTATCTTTTAGGATGTTTCTCCATGTTTTTCACTGAAGGACATAGGATCTCTTCATTACTTTCTTGTTATTGAGGTGATTCTTTCTTCTGCTGATCTTATACTCTCTCAAGAGAAGTACATTATGGATCTCCTACATGACGTAGCTGTGGATAACTTCAAAGTTGTTTCTACACCTACGACATCTACTATAGTTTTTGATCCATCGCCTGATAATCATCTAGTTGATGGTTCCTTATATCGGCGCATAATTGGCATGCTTCATTACCTTTCACTCACACGTCTGGACATAGATTTTGCTGTCAGCAAGTGGTACCAAGCTATGCATCAACAATTTACGTCTCATTGGGTTGCTCTTAAACGACTTTTGCTCTATATCCTTTCAAGTACCTCTTTTGGTGTGCTCATTGTCAATAAAACTGATCGTAGGTTGCTCACGTACTTTGACTCAGACTGGGCGTGGGATCATTATGATTGCACTTCGAAAACTCGATACGTTATATATCTTTGTATTTCCCCTATTTCATGGTCTTAAAAGAATGTTCAGTTTCTCGTTATTCTACAGAGGCAAAATAACAAGCATTTGCTCCTACTGTTTCTAAACCTAATTGGCTCACCCATCTCTTTCAAGAACTTCAGTTTCCTCTGAATGCTGCTCCACAAGTTATTTCTGACAATATCAGCACCACTTATATTTGTGCGAATCCTATTTCCATAGACGCATGAAGTATATGGTCATTGACTTCCATTTTGTCCGTGAGATGGTTGAGCGCAAGCAACATGAAGTTTTCCATTTACATGCTGCTATCAAGGTGCAGATCTTCTTACAAAGCCTCTTCCGCGTGCACTTTTTGGTAACCATTTCTCCAAGTTGGGCATAGTAAAACTCGATGCCAACTTGAGGGGGTGTAATAATTGTTGACACCCAATTTTTGACCCTCTTCGACAATAAATTTTTTTGAGTTTCTTATTTCCTAACGAGTTGAAGTAATTGACATTATAAATTCAAAAATGTTTTTCAAATCAATTTAAAATAACGTTAGTCGATTTCTATAGTTTTCTTTTTAGTAATATAATTTTGTTTACTAGTCTTAATGTGTGTGTGTGTGTGTGTATATATATATATATATATATATATATATATATATATATATATATATATATATATATATATTTATTTATATATATATATATATATATGCATATATTTAGTTCATTTTGTCAAAAATACTCAAAAATTGTCTCAAGGGATTTTAGTTTTACTTAACGCTTCATTAAATTGATTTTTGTCAAAAATAGTATCTCATATTTCGATTCTTTAGTTAATAATTGAGTAGCTATTTTATCTCGTTAAATTTAAGAAGATCGTCGATTTTTTTAGTTAATTCATCTTTTTTGATTTTTATCTTAATTTTTTAATTAAATTCATTTGGATTTATTGGTTTTCCTTTTAAGCCCCCCAAGAGATTTTGGTGTTGGACTCCCTCAGCAAGTTTCCATCCCACTCAATTAACCCTAACTCCCGGCCAAATTCTCCTAATTCACGACCCCACCCATCCTTTTCTTCCCCCAAAGAGGTTAAAAATCGAGGAGCGTCTAAAAATCATGACAGCTTGAAGCTTACGCGTACACAGTCCCTTCCTCACTGAAATACCCAACATACAAATACCCAAATGCGTGCAATAGCAGCAACTCACATTTCGAATGGTGCGAGTTCAAAGAAGAAATGACAACATTTCCCTCTGCGCGTGAACGACACCAAATGCACCTCAACGTTTCTTTCCCTTAGTCTCTGCGTTGTACGTCTTTTCGCCAGCTATGGCCTCCTTCAAGAACGTCCTTGCAACCGCTTATTCATCCTTGTGGCCAAGGGATGGTGACACGTAGCATATAAGGACGATTGGGATGATCCTGACATTCCGCGTCATTGTCGGACCCGGATATTACGGAATTTGGAGCTTGAATCTTGTACAAACCCAGCTGCTCTTCCTTTGTGAGATTTTTTTTTAAAAAATTGAAACATGAAGCTGACGATTTTGTCCACATTCCCCTTACCATAATTCTTGGCTTATATATAGTTTCCTTTTCTTCACAAAAGAAAGGATTTTTGAGGGCTTGGACTTTTAAGGCTTAGAATAGAGAAGGAATTTTCTTCTAAAAAAAGTTGAAAGAGTTTTTTGGAGAGAGATAGATGAACAGAGAACTGATTTTAGGCGGAAAAAAGTATTTTCATACGGAATCCAAAGGAGTTGAAGTTTATCGTTCAACTTTGTGTTCTTTTCGCTCTCGTCAGAGTTCGCCGGAGTTCCCAGTGTCACATTGAGGAGTGTAAAGTTCTTTTGCTACTCTTCATTTCTCCCAAGTTTGATGCTTCAAGAATGGTAACTCCATCCTCCTATTCTTGTTCACATTGAGTCTCCGATGGCACTATTTTTCGTAGGATATATTCTCTATTTTACCGGCGATCGACTCTTTTATTATTTTTTGGAAGTTTTTTGACCCCCTAATAACCAAGCTTGACTTTGTTTCTTCGATTTAAACTTTTTTTTCTTTTCTTTGGTTTCGGTAGTGTGTTTCAAGACCTGTTATATTTAATTTTTTTTTGTCAAATATTGGTGGTCATCTGTTCAAGTGTGCCCTCTCTTTTGAAGAATTTTTAATTTTGTTAATTTCTAGAGTTTTTTTTGTTTCCAAAACATGTTTTTGAACCCGCTTCGTTTAGCTTTGAAAAGATTTTCTTTCATTATTTCTTTGGTCTATTTGTTACTCGATCTGTTTGGTTTTAGAGTGTAATTAAGAGTAACTAAGCTAGCATTTTGGTGTTTCTATTGTCTGTTTATATAAAAATGTTTTTTTTGTTATTTTCGTGTTTCAAGATCGCTTTACTGTCTAACATGGCGTAGCTGTAATACTTTCCTAATGGTGGAATATCAATCCTTAGTGTCTCATGTGTGCCGTCTCGTTTTAAGCTAAGTCATCGCGTTTGGTAGTAGTTTTTCTTGTGAGCATTTGCTATTTGTATATTCGAATGATGATGTTTTACCGAGGTTCTCCTCTTTGTACCCATTTCTAATTTTTAGTAAAACAGTGGCACATTTAACCACCTCTGTGTATTGTTCTGTTTTGGCTTAAAGTGTTTAATTTTGTTTTAGATGTGGATTCATTATCGCCCTTGATTCGCTTCCGATTGCGCCTTGATATTCATGATCTATTGTCCCTTTTGTGTCATGGTCTGCCTTCCATATTTATTATTTCTCCATGTGAATTTTATTTATTTACATAGTTTTGTTTTTTTTTTACTATTAGGAAGAGTACATTTTCGGTGATTTGTTTTAGTTTAAAAGGATACTTGTTCAATGTGTATGACAAACAGATGTATGATGTAGTGTACTTAACATGTTAGCATTTATTTTCTGCCCATATGCAAAATGGCCCAAAGTCATGCATATTATTCGTTGAAATATAAGTTAATCGTCATAGTCGGAAAGCTTTATATGAAATAGATTTAAGCATTACCTGAGCATTAAAATCTCTCAAGTATTTATTATGCTATTTGGTATTCTTAGAACATGGGAATGTCATTTGTAGGAGCTTCACTTTAACCTCTAATAACGCATCAAAGTTGCATAATTAATGAAAGAATATAGAAGGGATAACAAGCTACACAAATGCATAGATTAAGGCTCATGATATTAGATCTAAGTCTACTTTTTCGGTCTATAAGGACCTAGCCAATCCATACGATTTCGGAGAAATGCCAAATTCACAAGGCTCAAAATACCAAGGGAACACTAATTTATCCTAGACTATGGTCAAAGACTCTTCAACAAGTAGTAAAACAAGTAAATCACATAACAAATTTCAATATACATGCGACCCCCAACAAACATAGTATATCCCTCAAATTAGTAGTAATCAATAATTAATCAAGGTTCCTAAGAAGAAAAGTATGAATAACTATGTACATTCCCCATATTTACACTAATCATCATGGTTTCTCACATTCATGCTCAATACAATTACAAAATTGATTCTATCAAATGTTTTTAACACAATTTTGCCACCTAAATCAATGGAAACAACAACAAGCAATAAAAAAGCTTGTTTTACGCTAAAAGAAGAAAAATAGCAGCTTCTAGGAAATATGTAACATCTCGTAAACCGTAATTACCAAGAATAAACTAAGAAAATAAAATTTATCATTTTTGGATTAAATAGGAAAAATTTGGAAAAAAAATTCCTGAGTTAAGAAAGTAAGGTTTGGTCATTTTTAAATGACCATAACTTTTAGCTCGGGATGAATTAAAGTCATTTTATTGTATGGTTAGAAATCACATGCGAAGATCTTTCCAATGGCGCCAAGTTTGCATGATTTTGATATCATATGTACGATACATGTCATTTGGAAGTTGGGCTATTGAATCAAGTAAAGTTCAATCCGCATTTTAGTAAGGGTAAAATAGTCTTTCCACCTTAATATTTCCAAATTAGTTTTAAAGGTTTATTTGGGATAAAACTAATCCTTAAGTCTGTTTTATAAAAAAATTATTCAAGCTTAGGGATTGGGAGAAAAGAGAAGAGAAGAAGGAGAAGGGAGAAGGGTGATGAACGCTAAGGACCCGCAAGTGAAATTCGTCAGGGGTGATCCCTATCAGGGTATGTGGGAACTTTTGTGTTGGATTAATTCAGCCACACACAAATTTGTTTCAATTTAGAAATTTATGAGTTGATTTCACGTCAGAAGTTGAAGTTCTTAAAGAAAAGTTTTGAATTCTTGTTGATTGAATTGTTGGCTGCCATTGTTGGTTGATTCTTGTTTCTCCGGGTTGTTTTTGAATTGAATTCAGTGGGTATTGAGGGTACTAATAGTCCCAAGTATTTGGTGAAAGAACTAGAGGGATTTGGAGGGTTTAGAGATCGAAAAACATAGAGAAAATTCGTTAAACGGACATGGGCAAATCCAGGTGCGTCATGACTCCAGTGCGCCAGAATGGGGATTCAATTATCTGGGGTGTGGCGCGGCGCGCCACCAATGCGCCAAAACCAAGCCTCAGTCAGCTAGGGTGGCGCGACGCACTACCAGTGCACCGGATTGACATTTTTCTCCTAGTTTTTCGTAGTTTAGCCTTCGTAAATTCTTCAAAGGTACATTAACAGCTTCCGATGATTCTAATTACTTAGAGTTATTTCTAAACACCTATAAATAACTAAATAACTCAAATAATAACCTTGAATCCATAATCCAATTCAAGGAAATTTAAGATCAAAGCCAATGAAGTTAAGATTCAAGCCTAAAAGTGAAGAAGCAAGTCAAAGTGAGTTCTTAAAGTTTCCAATAGTCTTTAACAAACAATTTAACTTTGTTTTAAGGCTCAAACTACAAGTTAAGCAAAGAGTAAAAAGTTGAGTTAAATTCTGAAAAGGTATAGGGGAACTAAGTATTCCATAAGTGTTAAGTTGTAAGTTAAGCAAAGAGTATAAAAATTTATAAGGGAACTAAGTTATCCATGAGAGTTACAAATGTTTTCAGATTTTGAGTAAGAAAGGAAGCTAGACTTCCAACATAGCCTTTGGCAATTTTTTAGTAAAGAGGAAACTATAATTTCGAAGAGAGTTTTTAAAAGCTTTGTTTGAGCAAATTACCTCAAACCAGAGAAGAAGTTGTTGTTTCAAACATATGAGCTAAGTATTTTGGGAGTAATATTGAACACCGATACGGGGATTCGAGTTCATATTAACTCAAGCCCCATAAACCATGCAGCCAACATGGACAGAAGAAGGGTCATACTTTTTAGATCATTCTTTATTGCTTTTTAGCATAGACTAGTAAATCCACTTAGTAGTTCAGGTTCTATATAGACGGCAAGGTATAGGTTGGTCCTGTTTCTACGTGATGTAAGACGTTGTACCATAACTTAGGATCATAGTGATTGTTGTTGGTTAAGAATCTCCCACATAAACTATACTACTTTCATATTTAAGTAAAGCTGAGTTTGTTATTGCATTTCTTTAACGAACTAAGTTCTTTACACTATTTTACAAGCTTTAAAAATATATTGCATGTGTCTTTACTACTATGTATTGAGATAATATTTCATGAATTAAGAAAAGCCAATGCAAGTTCTCGCATACTCATACATTCAATGTAATTCTACCAGTTGGCCTTCATCGTATCATGATGCAGGAAATCAGAATCAACATCCAGCACCTCGCTAATCCAGTTTGAGCATCCATAGATAGTGCTGAGCCTCCTCGCATTCGGAGAGCCTTTTTTATTTCATTCTGTCTTTTCATTATAGAATGTTTTGTTGTTTGTACCAACATTCAGCTTAGTATTTTTACAGGCTTCATAAACAAATAGTGTTAGTTCTGGGTGTTTTCATTTGATTTGTAAACAATAAAATTTAAGTGCCATTTTGGCCAGCCTATTACATTTTAAGTATTTCTCTTGAGAATGTTCCTTACTTTTTGTAAATATGTTAAGTCAAGTCTTCCTTTGAGTTGAGTAAGTCCGGCCAAGGGTCCGTTCAAGGCCAGCTATGGTCATTGGTTGCTGGCCAGGTCCAGGGTGTACGCTCGAGGCGTTATAAATATTTAGCTCAAACAGAGGTTCACCGACAAAATCAAATTACTCCACTATGTATCCCTGACAATTAGAAGCACATGGGATTTTCAATCACCAAAATCTAAATTTGGACATGATATAATAATGGTTGCGACTCAAGCTTAAATACATAGGCCATGGAGTTGCTTTCTCAACCGCGAGGCCACGCCTTGTAGCTGGTTGCGAGTAAGAGTCAAGAATATTTGAAGGCTCAAAAAACCTAGAAAATCAATCCTTCATATCATGATTAGTCTCCAAAATTGCCTACTTATCTAGAAGATACTTACAACATACCTTAACTACATGAATGTCTCTCGAATGCAATCATCGCACTTCTCTGTCTACAATGGAAAATGGCGCCTCCATGAAGGTTATGCAGTCATCCAACTTTATTAAATCGCACTGAAGTACATTAGACGCATCATGAACATACATGCGCAACATCGAAACTTGAAAGACTATGTCAACAGATGAGAACATCAGAGACAAATCTAACTCAACCTACCTCTATATCTGAGCGAAGGATCTCAATAGGCCAAATATACATTGGATAAGCTTGCCCAGCCTCCCCAATGTCGTCACACCCTTCATTGATGATATATGGAAGAAAAATCTATCATAAGCTTAAAACTTCAAAGGTATCTAGGAACCTACGATCCATACAAATCATATGCCTGATATGAATTGTCTGAAGTATATCCTGAATCATTGTCACCTTCTCCAAAGCCTCCTTAATCAAGTTTGTACCATGAAGGCTAGGCTTTGTAGACTCAAACCAACCAATTGGAGAGATAAAACTCCCACCATATATTGCCTCAAACAGGTTATCTAAATGACACAATTATAGTTGTTATTACACACAAAG
This sequence comes from Solanum arcanum, assembly GCA_027789145.1. Taxonomy (NCBI): domain Eukaryota; kingdom Viridiplantae; phylum Streptophyta; class Magnoliopsida; order Solanales; family Solanaceae; genus Solanum; species Solanum arcanum. The sequence continues at coordinate 14,498,960 of CM050937.1, forward strand.
TCTGCCAAAGGCAAGAATTGGTCCTAATGACCTGAAAACTCTAAAACACATGCCCATAATATATCCTTAAGAGATTGGATAGTATGCTTTGACCATCAATACGCGGGAGGAAAGTTGTTCTTAGGTCAATGCGAATACCTAACTCATCTTGAAAAGTCCTCAAGAAGTTGGAACTGAACTCAGCACCCCGATCCGTTATAATTAAGATCAACACATTATGAAGATTAACCACCTAATGAATATAGATACGGTCTAACCTCTAGGCAATAAATAAAGACTGAATAGGGAGGAAGTGTGCTAACTTGGTCATTCAATCACCGATGACCCAAATGATGTCAACACCTATAAGACAAACTTGCCACAAACGTTTTAGTGATGTGATCCCACTTCCAATCGAAAATAGATATTCTCTAGAACTTACTACCAGGTCTCAAACACTCAACCTTCACCTATTGCTACTCATGTAATGGAACATATAGTGTGTAATATATCTCCTTATGTTGGTTCACCAGTAATGTTGCCTTAAGTAACGATAGTTTTTTACAATGCCCGGATGAATAAAAAACCTAAAATGAGCCTCATGAAGTATCTGTTGAATTATACCTTTAGTATTTAAACACAAGTATAGCCTCAAAAACGTAAAATCCAATCTGAATCCAACATAACCTGACTAATATCACCTACTAACACACAATTTAAAAGTTCCACTATAACTTTATTGTCAAATTGATGGTTATATATCTGATCAAGTAAAGAAAATTTAACTCCCACACAATCTAAAACAAACCTAGAATATAGAACATCATGAATCATCTAATTAACTTAGAAGTGAATGTCTAATTCAAAAGGTCTCTCAATAGCAGATAAGAAGGCTAGACTACCATACTCACCGCCTTCCTACTCAAGGCTTCACTACAACATTCGTCGTTCCCAGATGATAGATACTAGATATGTCATTGTATTTTTAAAAAATCAATCAAGTGATGCTGCTTTAAAGTTAGGTCCTTTTGGATCACAACATACTAAGATAAGTGTAGATCTCATGAAAAACTACATACAAGTAGTGCATCTAGAACTTAAGAAAAAAAGCTACAACCGCCAACTCCAAGTTATCATTGGGTTAGTTGCCCTCGTGGAGTCTAAGTTGACTCAAAACATAGCAATAAGCAAACTAGGTTATATCAAAACATAATCCAAGAAAATATTGGATGCGTCATAATAGACCGACAAGTCGTCGTTCTCAACGGGAGAGTAAATACATGAGTTGTGCTCAGCAACTCTTGATCATTCATTGACTCAAATCACACTTCTCAGACCACTCAAAAGGAACATCTAGGCTAGTTAATTGGGTCAAAGGTGCAACGATGGTGGAGATTCCGGCCACAAACCCTTTGTAGTAGCCAGTAAAACTGACAATGCTTCGAACATCAGTATTCGAACTGGGCCTAGACCAATCACAAATTGCCTTAATCTTTTATTGGATCTACTATGATGACATAATTGGACACCACATACCCTAGAATAGTATAAAGTCTAGCAAAAACTCACACTTCGAGACTTGGCATAAAGTCGTTGATCTTTCAAAGTGTAAACAACAATCCACATATACTTCTAATGATCACTCCTACTCTAAGAGTTGAAAGAATTTCATCTATGAATACAATGACAAACAAATACAGTTACAACCTAAACACCCACATCATCAAGTCCATGAAGGTGGTGGGCATTAGTCATCCCAAAAGACATCACTAAAAATACATTGTGTCATCCTGAAGCTAGTCAAATATATCATCAATCATATGAATGATCTAGCGATATTTCACTATCACCTTGTTCAACTGCATATAATTAAGATAACAGTAGTGTCCCAAGGCGATACACTAGGCCTGATGAACCACTTACCCAATATATATGAAGTTGAACGCTTATCTCTATAGAACCTATCCAAAATGGCATTATGGGAATAGGTCGAGTATGTCCAGTTCAAGATGAATAGGAAAATCAATGTCATGGTCTAGGGGTAGGCTTGGTAGGTCAGTAGGGAATATATCTACAAAACCGTAGATGACTAGAATGGACTCAACTAAAGAAACCTCCTTACTCAGATCATGCATATTTACCAAGTAAGACAAACAATCGCTAGACATTAGCCTTTAAGCTTGAATGAAAGAGATAACTTTAAACATTGTGTATCTTATGGAGCCTTGCCACACCATCGGGGGGAAACCAGGCATGAATAAGGTAAAGGTCTTAGAGAAGCAATCTAAAATTGCACGAAAGGGGGATAACAAATTCATGCGAAGATTCACATAAAAATCAAGCATATTTAACAATATAAGGTAAGCCTAAGTGCCACATGTTTGGATAGTAACAAATCATGATAGAACCAAGTATCCTCTACTAAGGCTCATGCAGAGGGGCCGAGACACGCAATGACATTGCCATAGGCTGAAAAATCATACCCATATGAGAAAAATAATAAAGAGACACATAATAATAGGTAGAGCCTAGAACGGGATGATGGAACAACAAAATCATACTTGTGATCACATCATCTGGTGTCTCAATTTCCGCAACACTGGAGATACATAGAAATAACCCTGTCCACATATGCCCAGGAAATCAGTCCTACCATCTATATACCTCCATAGGAAGCATCCCAGATACTCTTTTTCCACTGCGATGGTCCTGACCCTAACCTTGACCCTTAGCAGAAGGTGCTGCTAGTGTTGCTGGTGTTAATGAAGCAATCCTCCTACAAATGGGAAAATATTTAGACCAATAATACATTTTTCCACCATTAAAACAATGCAAAGATGATCTAATCCTAGAAGAACGACCACCATGAATTGAAATACTAGCTTGGGACCCATGACTCTAACTAGATCCAACCTTCCTGTTGCTATAGTTATCACCCTCTAAACTCTCAAACGATTCCTGAATAAGTCAACTTGGCTGACCTTTGTGAAATTGCTTCGTGGCCTATTATAACAATCCCTCTCATTCGAACGATACATGCTATAACTGACCTCATGTCTAGCCCTCTTGTCGCTATCATATTGCGCCTCACCGTAGAGTTGATCAATAGTCTTAACCCATGAATAAAGCACTGAACTCTCTCCTCCTTAGTAGGTAGAATTATGATAGCGTGACGAGAGAACTCATGAAATATTTTAAATGATAATATTGTTAATTGAGGCTCAAAACTTTTGAAAAGAGACAACAAGGATGAAAATTATCATATCAAGTAAGTAATACCGAGAAGTAGGGATGTCCAAAATCAAACCGTAATTGATAAGCCAACCACAAAGTTGACGTATTGACCTATTGGTATTGGATTATCTAACACATTAATGTTTTATAATTAACGACTTATAGATGTGAGGAGAATTATCCAATTTAATTATTGGATAAATTGTTAAGTACTTAAGACTTACCATGTTTACATTTTTAGGTATATTAACCTCGTCTAATATTTTTCCCAGGTTCATAAGAGTAATTATATATATTTTTCCTTTGTTAGTCCTAATCTTTAAAGGTTAAAGCCATAAAGCATGGAAAACCTATTTAGTTTTTTTGTTATTATATATTTTGACATATAAACTAGTGAGAAAGTCGAGAAACTCAAAAAATCACTATATTTTAAAAGAGAGTAAACTGTAAAGCCACATGTACGTATCTTCATATCTTTTACTCTTCTTGTTGATCACTACTCAGTTGCTTCTCAGATTTCATGTTTATATTATTAATCCTTCTCTCTTGTTGGTAGGTACTGAGTAAAGTCTCCATCTCTCTTTGTTTATCTATTTGCCTCCCTTCTTAATGTGTTTCTTTTTGGCTTTTCTTCTTTTTTTACTTGTTTTTTTTTTGTTTCTCCATAAGAATAATAATGTGTATGCAATTTAGGAATGTCAGTGTAGTGTACTACATATGTTATCTTTGTCTAGTTATTTCATTTTAGTCCCTTCTTTGGTTGATTGTGCATGGAATGTGTTTTCTGAGTGTTGAATATATTTTATTATGCAAATATTGACTCAAATGTTTATTTCAAACGTAATTTGTTAGGTGCTTTCTTCCCAATCGCCTTATTTATTGTCGCACTGGTTTAGTCAATCCGACTGGTGCACTTGCTTTTGTTGTAGTTTGTTAGTCTACTTTGATTCGTAAATCAACCGAAGCAAGAACTGAACAGAGGCTTCAGGCTATGAGGCTTCCTTCTGTTCCTCTAGGTCTTTTCTTAGGTAAGGAAATATATTATTTTTAAAAAGAATCAAGAGAATGCGCTAGAACCGAAGTAAGTAACGTAAGTGAAGGATATATCAAATCTTCAATATCAATCTATGTGACTGTAAAGAACTTTCTAAGCAATTGACTAAGATGGAAACTGATTTGATGAGCGATAAGCACATTCAAGTGACGTGTATGATGCATGTTGTGAATCTTATCGTTCAGGATAATTTAAAAGAAAATTAATCTTTTATTTAATGTGTTAGACATGTAGTGCAATATGGTAGGTTTAAAAGGTTTCAAGAAAGTTGTGATGATGAACAACTCAATTGCAAAAAATATTTATTCTCTACCTAATGTGAAGTAGAGCTATTGAATTTTAGAAAATACTTTCAAATAATGCTTTTCGCGAAATTATCCTGAGAAATGACTTTGAGAATTGTTCTGTTAAAGTTAGAAATCATTGTAGGTGAACTACTGAGACACGATCAGGTGCACGTGTAAAGAATTATCAAATTTCTTTAAGTAGGTTTTCTCCTTACACTGAAAATATCTCGATTAGTTTATGTGACATCAAATATTCATTTTCTCAAAATATGTGTGACGGTTCTTTTCTGAATCAATTAATTGTTATTGACACTGAATTGGGGATTGACATTTTTAAAGCCTACAATTTTTATTTTTTTAATAGTTGAAAATATATTTTCTCCAACTTTATACAATTATTGAAAATATTCCTTATTTTTTAAAATGTTATCATTTTTATTAGTTTATTTTGAATTTGGAATGATTTTAATTATTAGAATTTTTTTCACAATGCGTACAATATGAAATATTGTTTGATATTTCGAAACCACCGTTTTGATTAAATTAATTTTTATATGCGATGAATCATACTAATTTGAGCACAATCTATTAATTCATTAAATACAACTAATGAATTACATACGTATTTAATTATCATATTTTTTTTTAGCACAATTTTGATAGTCAATAATTTTGACTGCTTTTATAATTCTTAACTTAATCATGAAGTATATAATTGGTAAATTTTTTTAGGTGTTCTCTTTTTTGGGTAGGGGGGGGGGGAGATTTCTCAAAGGGAGAGTCCTAAAAAAAGATTTTCACTCCATGTCTAGATCTCAACTCCACCATCTCATCTCCTTACTGCTGAAGAAGACAACGAACACGACACCACTAAACCAGTAGAAAGCTTCCACCACCTTCCACCTCTAGCTTTCTCTGTCACCACAACCTCTCACCGATAGAAGAACTCATAGGAGAGTTCCAAGTTTCAGCTAAACACGATAACTAAATGAGCTTAAAGCTCCTATCAGACCCAAAATTACAACCCCATCCTCCTTTCTCCCTTCTCACGTTGCTATCCATGAGGAGATCCACCCTACGATGAGCCACAGAACCAAACCACAACCAACAGTAGATCTGCCTACAACCACACAACATGAAAGTAAAACCCCACTCCATCCTCTTTGCCACTCCAACAAACGACAAATGAACAACCAGATTTGAACACCAAAACCCCATCCCGTCCTCTTCACCACTCGTTTGAACACAACCGAATCACAGATCTCACAACCAAAACCCCTCTCAGTTCTCTTCACAACTCTAGTGAACACAAACAACCCAGATCTTATAACCAAAACCCCCACTCTGTCCTTTTTGCCACTCTAGTGGACGACAAACGAACCCCAGATCTCACCAGCAAAACCCTATTTCGTCCTCTTTACCACTTTCAGTGAATGAAAAACAAACCACAAGTTCTCACCAGAAAAACTTCACTGCTCCACTTCTTTGGTGCTCAAAACTGCAACCAGTTTGCTTAAGCTCAAGCTTCTGCAACCAACAAACAACTTTCTTACCCACTCCCCCTTTTATGTATTTTTCCATTTTCATGTTTTTTTGGTCAACACCAACTAACAACAATGAATCCGGTCTTGAACAACCCTCCATTTTAGTTGAGATTTGCTACTATTGCGTCATCTATTTTGAAGTCTATTTTGATCTTCCATGTGTTTATTTTACTTTTTATTTCTAAGAATGTCTATTATTAGTTGAATGATTCAAAATTTTAGTGCTATTAGTTGAAGTACTTTTAGGAGGCTTTTATGTTTCTCTAAGAGTTCTAAATTGTTGATTTTAGTCAGTTAGCAGGTAATGGGTTAGTGCTAAACTAGTGCTCCATTTTCATCTCTATGTGTTTGTTTCCAAGTTCTGTTTGAGGACATGTATCTTTGCTTTCGAAAAGCAATAGAAAAGATGAGTTTCTCTGTGTTAACATCTTACAGTAGTCGCTCATCTCTTTTGCCAACATCTTTGGCAGTGTTTTCTAATTTTAGTGAGGTTGTTGTCATTTTAGTATAGCTTTAGTCTACTATTTAGATCTGGAAAGAAAATTTAAAACTCAACAAGTCATATTCTTTTTTTGTTTTGATAATTTTAGTTTAGATGGTTGTTGTACTTTTGGTTGTTTTCCAGTGATGGTGAAATTTTCCAAGCAACCTTTTTGTTCATTAAATAATGATTTATTAATATGGTTAGTTTTGGTTATTTCTTATGGCAGTTCATGTTTTTTCCCCACCTTTGTTAACCTTCTTTGTTTGATTATTAATGTTCATTGTTAGTGATAGTTGTTAAGAACTATTTTACATTAATTCTTTAGTTATCTATTTGACTGTAAGTATTACATAATAAATTTACTGATAGAGATTATTGTTAAGAACTATTTTTGCATTAATTCGTAATTTCTAGTTTTACCTTTAAGTATTAGATAATAAATTTACTAGGTTAACATACATTGTTATTGTTTTTAGGTAGTTCATGTATCAAATGAATTTGTCTTTTACATTTAGTAGTTAACTCTATTTAAGTTGGTGTTTAAGAAGATCTGAATAATCTTGAACCAATGGAAAAGAGTATTAGTACTTTTGTTATAACTATTGTGTATTGTTGTTACAAATGATTTATATTTGTTGTATATTGTTCTCTTCAAATCTAGCTAGTAGGGGAAAAGATACTAATGTAGTTGATTTGCAGTACAATTCAGATGAGTGTATGTGCTTTTATTATAATTATTGTGTATTGTTGTTACAAATAATTTAATTTTGTTATATATTGTTGTTCTCTATAGATTCAGCTAGCACCGGAAAAGATCTTAACGTAGTTGACGTGCAGTACAATTATACCTAAAAGGTGACTTTTACAAGGTTAGATTTTTAAAAATATTAAACTTCTGATGTACAACAATCCTCCTCTAGAAAATATGGTCCTAATTTTTCTCAATAGTTTTTTTTTTCATTTTATTAAACACATATTTTCTCACTCTTCAATTTCTGCATAATGGATGATAGAAAAAAGATAAAGAAAACCAAAATAATTTTAATCTTGGCTCATTTTTCTTGTTTGTATTGGCTTTTTTCTTGCTTATTTTATTTTCTTGAGAATTCAAAGTTGGGTGACAGTTTGTTGAGTCTACTTGGAGTTCATCATATGACTATATCGTGATTTTGTGTTGTAATTATAAAATCTTGAAGATATGTACCTTAAAAAATATACAACAACTTACGAGTTATTGATAATGATGCTTCCATTGGACATCGAGAATGAATCAATCCGTTGAAAATCAGAATTAATTACTGGTAGTCATGTAAGTACCCAAGGTGAAAGACTTTTAGATAAACTCATGAAAGATCTAAAGCAATATAAAGCTGGAATAGAACTAGATAAACATTTTGGTGATTAAACTGAGAATGACACTAAAGAATTTAACATCCACACACTGATGGAAAATGCACAAAGTTAGATTTCTAATTCAAGCTTAAATTACTTGTGATATATTAGTTGTTCCATTTTCAAGTGTCGCATTCAATCTGTATTTAGTACGGGAGGACGTCTTGTTGGTTTATTTAGGATTTCATTATTTTGACATTGGTGCTTGTTTTAGTTTGTCTTCAAGTATGAGTATGAAGTGAATAATCAAAGTAACGTATCACTGTTTACGAAGATGTAGATAATCTCAAGCAAACTGAAACAAATATTTGTAATTTTACTATATTTATTGTATATCATTTTTGCAAATAATTTTTATTTTATTGTATGTAGTACCTAGAAGGAAACTTTTACAAGTTGAATTTTTAAAAAAATTAGACTATTGGATAATCAAGATGGTCTTGGGTTATAGAAAAAGTCTGTTGAAAAAATGTAAGAACAATTTAATGACCACAAAATGACGTAAATGTCAAAAGGAAATACTGAAGATTTCTGAACTTTTAGAGTTACATTTAACACGTGAATTGATAAAGGTTATAAAGGTTAAGTATATCTCACATTGAGAAGGATAGGAAACACACTTGGATATATCATAATGTTCTTACTGATAAATTTTGAAATAAACCTTTATAAATGGTAGTAAATAAAGATGATCCAAATGAGTAATTGACAAGAGTTTATGAAGTGACTAAAATTTACAATTGTCAGCGAAGTGATACAATTCAACATAAAGAGAAATGATTAAGATGCAATCTTGAAGATAAGTGGAAGAGTGGCAACATCCATTTATTTGTTTCTTTATTATTTTATCTTCCTTTTCTATTATGACCAACATTCTTTTTGTTTGTTTTTATACTTGAATCTGTTTTTACCGAAAGATTAATATTCGGATCTTCCTTAATTTGTTGATAGATTCCAATTTAATTCAGCTTCAACTAGTGAGAGCCTTTTAATACACTGTAGATAGGAAAAACATGACGAGATAATCAAAATAAAATTAAACAAATTTTTGAACCAGAAGTAAACAAGAACCAAACTATTATCGAACAATACTAGAAACCTGTAGAAACTATATGATATTATAAAGTAGGATAGACATAAGGTTTGTACGAATTACCTTATAGAGGTCATCGATGAACAAAATTTTATGCTTCCCACTATTCCTTGCATGATACTATAATTTCCATCATTTTCATAACTTGTCAAAGTTTTGAACCATAATTGACAATATTTTCCATTAAAATATAATTTGAATTATTCGAAAGATTATTTTCACATGTATCGCGTAATCTCAACCAATTTACATGTGAACATTTTTATTCGAATAATTCTGATAATATTTAAATGACAATATTGTCAATTATGACTCAAATTTTTTGACAAGATAGGAAAATGATGGAAATTATCGTATAGAATATTGAGAACAATAATATTTTGTTCCATGGATAACAACTATAGGACATCATATAAACAATATGTCTATCTTACTTTAGAACATCGGATATTTTAAACAAGTTTCTTGTGTCGTTCAACTATAGTTTTCTTCTTTTTCACTTTTGGTTATTTTATATTTGAAAAAAAGAAAGAAATTGGTATACTTAATTTAAAATCTCGTCATGTTTTCTTGAATTCCAAAGTGTACTATAGGCTCTCACTAGTTGAAGCTTCATTTGATTGAAATCTTTCGACTATAAAAGATCTATATATGAATCATTCGGTAAAAGAACACTCATGTATCAATACAAATAAAGAGAATGTTAGTTTTGAGAAAAACAGGAGAGAACAATTACGACAAAAAAATAAATGGGTGTTGAAACTTCTTCAACTTATGTTCAAGATTGCATTTTAATCATTTCTATGAGTGTTGAATAGTCTCAAATCATTTATAATTTTACATTTAACACATTATATAAATTTTTTCAATTCCTTCATTATTTCGCTTTTGTTAATTACCTTCTATAAAGGTTTATTTCAAAATTCATAAACTATAATGACCCTTATTTTTGTGTGCTTTGATTATTTTTCCCCTTTTCATAGGTTCTGTATTGCTTTTATATGGTGCAAACTTAGGTGACATTTATTTGAGGTGGTAGGGGGAGTTTTGAGTAGTGTTTTCCATTGAAGAGGCTAAATGTTTGAAGAGTTGGCTTCAGCCAACATATGGATATTTTGATGTTGGGTTGAAATTATATAAGTTCTATCAGCTTTGGATTAATGATTGCTTCTATTTTCCATATTATCATGTTATTATCATCAAGTATTGAACCATTAGCACCGTTCTTATGTAAGTCAATGAAACTGCTCTATGATGATGAATCAATAAGAAATAGAATAAGAAAGAGATGGTAGAAGTAGTAGCATTTCCCATTTTTCTTTGCCACACTTGTTCTAATGTCAAATCTAGCCAAGTGATTTTATTGATACCAATAGATAAATTGAGTGACCTTTAAAGAATTATCTCAAGTCATCAAAATATTATATTTTAAGGAAAAAGGGTGATAAATTCCCTTGCACTATGCAAATAAAATACATTTTTTCATATTTTGGTTCATTTAAGTACTAATAACGGCTAGCATCTAAGACTCTTGTTACCCATAGGAATCTTCTCACTATCAGGACTCTTTTTATTTTGCTTATGAGCCTTTTTATCTTTATAATTGTAATTATGTAGGTTTCTCTAAGTTGTTATTTTATTATAAGCCTTGAATGTAAGATAACATGCCAATACAATAATCAACAAAGAAAATTTCATCTACGTCCAGAGCTCTATTGCTTTAAAAAGCTTGATCCTTTTTTCCCTCCCAGCCCACACGCCTCCAGCCGAAAATGGTCTCAAATACAAGTTTCATCAATGCCGACAACATCTCCGTTTCAATATTTTTGTCCAGTTCAATCCGGTTACTCAACTCCCATCAAACTTGCTGAAAGCCATAAATTTTTGTTGTGGAAGTCTCAAGTGTCCATGATTATGCCTTGACACAACCCCTTTGGTCTCTTGATGAAACTCTCTCTGAAAGCAACCTCGAAGTATCCAATCCTGCCTATGTTTCCACCTTTCACAAGATCAGCTTATACAAAATGCTTTCTTGGATATAGCAGATGTGACCATTGACAGTACAGTAGCTTCTGCTCCAAATGCCAAAGTCACATGGGATGCCTTGCATACTGCTTATGCAAATAAATCTGAAACTCGTATCATTAGTCTATTAGACCTTCTAGCCCGTCTCTCCAAAGACTCTCGTCTTGCTGCAGACTATCTTCATCAAGTTTGATCTCTTTGTGATGGACTTGACACTTCTGGCTCCCCTGTATCTAATGAAGAATTGGTTGTCAAGATTTTCACTTGTCTTGGGTTTAAATTTTGAGAAATCTCAACTGTTATATGAGCTTGGGATTTGGCGATCAACTATGAAGAACTATATGAAAAGCTCCTTGACCAGGATCTTTTCCTTCAGCATAAGGAAGCCAAAAATCTAACCAATGTTCTTAGTACTACCAACATTACTCTAGGGACTACTTCCGATCCTACCCGTCAGAGCACCAACAATTAGAAGAACAATAATCGATGATCCAATACACAACATCAGCGAAATCATAATCAATCTTGGCGTAATAATCAACAACCTCGGTGCAACAACCAACAACAACAATCTTCCAATAATAACCTGTACTGCAAATTCAATGATGGTAAAGGTTATACTGCTCGTGTCTGCCAAACACGCTCTCACAATCATCTTCAAGTGCGTGCTAATTATGCAACACACCTCCAGAACCAGTGAGCTCCATGAATTATTGATAGTTGTGCCACCCAGCATATTGAGTTAGACACACAAAGTCTAACTACTACGCAAGACTACCACATCTTGGAGGAAGTCATCATCCGTAATGGTAATACCATTCCAATCACTCATATTGGTAATGTGGACGTTAATAAATTAAATCACCAATACAAGCTTCAACATGTCCTTTGCGCTCCAGCTATTACAAATTGTGTAATATCTGTCTCAAAGTTTTGTAAAGATTATTTATGGAATTTTTCCTTTTTTCATACCTTGTGACTGATCTGACTATGAGGGAACTCTTCTCTCGCAGATGGAGTAAAACTGGTTTGTACGAGTGGTCACCAGGAGATATTGATGGTCCGCCATAATGCAATGTCGTTGTTACTTACAATAGGTTGCATCAACGATTAGGCCACCTAATCGTTATATTTTAAATAAGTTTTCGCATGATTTTTCTATTTCAGTAGTTGGTTCAAAAAGTAGTACTGATTGTCATTAATGTTATTATAATAAAATCCACATGCCTTTTTCTAAATGGACTTTGAACAGTGCCAATCCATTAAATTTACTTTACAATGATTTGTGGGGGCTGTCTACGGTTTTACTTGTAGTTGATGTGGCCTTGTTGGAATTACTTTACGTTATATGATGATCATGGCCTTGTCGGAACTACTTGAAGTCTTATGATTATATGTGTAGTTGATTTATGTGAAGTATAACCATATCTATATACATGTGATTAAGTGAAAATATGTGTTCCTTCTATGTATATTAGGAAATCATGTTAGACTATGATTATGTGCTTATGTGTGTATTCTTAGAGTTGATGCATGATTGTTCCTACTTGACTATATGAGTTATGATGGCTATATTGATGTGTTATAGTAATGTATAGGATGACATAAAGATTATAAGGGTCATTCCTAAGTGATTTAAAGAATGATATGGTATATTAAAGACAGTAAAGAATGTTGTGTCTTATTTTGATAGACTTGTGTCTCTTACTTGATATATGTATGAATGATATGTAAATACGAGATGTATTAACTAGGTGGTCTTAGTGGACCATTATCATGTATGAATGAATGATATGTGAGACCTTAAATGATGCTAAGAAGTTCATGTACGTTTAGCCTTAAACCTAGTGGTAAGGTTATGTTATGAACATTGAAGTCGAGTGCCGTAGTAGTGTCATTCATGTAAAGGATGATGGACTTAGGGTTAATTATCTAAAACGACATCGTATGATCCATAGGGAAGTCATGATGAGTTATCTAAGTCGCCATTATAAGGTAGCGCTAGTGCACATCTTTGGAAAGCTGAATGTGATTGTGTTATGAATTAGATATGGAACCCTTTTGTATGAACCTTTAATGTTAATTACTCTATGAGAACGAAGGTTAGTACCGAGTGATTATGTCATATGAAGTAGCTCAACTTGAAAAGGAGATTAGAGTACAATGTAGAACACCCTCATCGGAGTAGGTTAGAATTCCGGATTCCATGTTTGGCTATCATAGTCTATGTCGGTTATTACTTATTCTCATCATATGTTATACCTACTAGCATTTGAGAAGTTCTATGAAGTCTAGGTGGTGGTATGGGACGATATTTAGATATTGCACAATAGGCTTTAAGGGTCCTAGTTAGAGTCCCCAGGAACGTTAAATGAATGTCCTTATGTAATGAATGAGTCTTAAATGAACTAATGAATGTAATGACTTATGTTTAGAAAGCATGTGAAATTAATATGTAATTATGTAGAGTAGTTAAGGGTTGTCTAGTTAAGGTGTGAAGGGGGCATCGGAATAGTCACTTCGTAACTTACCTAAATAAGTGTTAAGAATGACTCTAGTTATGAAAGATGGTTGATTGTGTGGACATTATCTAATACTTACGTAGTCTTAAGGTAATCTTGAAGAGGTTAATCATGCAAGTTATCTTCTAGATTTACTCAAGTAAATCTTTTGATAGCGTTTGGAAGGAGAACGTCATATCATATATATGTTGATGTATTAGCTGAGAATAATTCTATCTTAGGTAGTGTAGAGGATATTTTAAGTGTGTGTGTGAAGGGATTGTATTAATGGTCGCTTCACAACTAATTCAAGTGACACTAAAAATTACCTTCGGTAGGAGTGTCTCATGTTCATGTGTATGATGCATTGTAAGTGTGTATTTTATTATAGGTGGTTCTAAGGATCATTTAGGTATGCTAGGGAGGTCGTATGGGCGGTCTCTCTTTGTCTTTCTTAAGTGAGTCTCAGGATAGATTTTATTGAGGGGATTACATACTAAAAAGTGTGTAAAGTGAAGCTAAGGAACTTCACTATAACAGAGGAGAAGTTCACTGAATAGTGAAGTATTTCACGCTAATGTGTTCTTTAAACATGTAATAAATTGTTTAAATGTTATCTAACGTGTTTATAAGGTGTTAAATGTTATTCTTATGATTATGATATGATGTTATAATGGAAAAGATGCATATTTCAAAAAAATGTCCATTGTCATGATTTTATGCATTATGCCATACATAGTACATGCGGTTGTACTAATTTCATGCTTTTATCTATCTCTAAAAAGATACATAGGTGAAGGTGCTATTGGATAGCTAAGATTGGATTAGAAGATCGTTCAAGCAAGTTGAAGTATGTCCTCATTTGACTCGAGGGACTAAATGTATTTTATTTCTTTATTGAAGTATTGTAATAGACTTAGTTGTACTTATTCGTATTGTATATGGGCCGTGTTGCAAAGTATTTCTTGTGTCTAAGATTTGATGAAATGATAGTTATTATTTCCTATGAGTTTTACATGAAAGAGTTTTTAAGGACTTAAAGAATGTATATGAAACGTTTTAATTCCGCACTACTCTTGATATGTTTATATGCGATGAACGATACGAAAGGGTTTGTACAAAACATCCGAGAGGTCAAGTACGATGGTTGAACTCCGAGAGTGCCAAATTTTCTAGGGTGTGGTCTCAGGATGTAACAATCTTGGAATAAAAGCATAGGTTAAGAAAGTGGTCTTAGGAATGAAAAAATCTCATCAAGTCACGTCTATTAGAGTATTGACCATTGGTGTGAGTTGCAACACATCTCTGGGCTAGAGGACTATTTTCTTATGGTTTTCCTTGTGTTTTTAGGAAGATGAATACGCGGAGGACACCAGCTAGGAGGATTCGGGAGAATGATCTGATTGAGGAGATTCCTCCTCAATTTGAACAAGTTGCTTTAAGTTGCTCAAGGTGATAAAGTCTCTATTGGAGGTCAAGGTAATGATGTTCCGGTGGTTCCGCCGGAAATGATAAATGGTGAAATTAGAGAGGTTTTTCTTACTTTAGCCCAAGCATTGACTACCCATGTGAATATGGTTCTTGCACCTAGAGTGAATGTTGGGAGAGCACAATTCTATCTAGATTGAGAGACTTTATGAGGATTAATCCTCCTATCTTTCTTGTCTCTAAAGTGGGAGAATATCCCCAAGAGTTTCTAAATGAGGTGTATAAGATAGTGCATTCTATGGGGGTGACTTCTCGGGAGAAAGTGGAATTAGCTTTGTATCAATTGAAAGATGTTGCTCAAATGTGGTGAACACAATGGAAATACAATAGGCCGGTAGATTCGGGTCCTAATGAGTAGGAAGAACTAAAGGAAGCTTTTCTTGGAAAGTACTTTCCCCGTGGGAGGATGGAGGTTAAGGTAGAGGAGTTTATCAACCTCAAGAAAGGAAATATGAGTGTTGAGGAATACTCTTTGAAGTTCTCTATGTTGTCTAAATATGCTCCATCCCTTGTGTCTAACCCTAGGGATGAGATGAGTAGTTTTTTTACGGGTGTCGCCGATCTACTGAGGGAAGAATGTCATACGGCCATGCTACATGATGATATGGCCCAAGCTAGATTCATGGTGTATGCTCAATCAATTGAGGAGTCTAAACATGGTAGGATTGCTAGAAACTTGAAAAGGAGTGGTTCAAGTGATCAAGATCAGCCTATGTTAAAAAAAGAGGTCTCCAACTCAAGAAGAACCTAGGAGTCATAAGGTGTTTGATAGAGGAGGTGGTTCTCAAAATTAAAAGTCTACATGTGCTTCTTGTGGAAAAAGGCACTATGGGAAGTGTCTAGCCGGTATTAGTGGTTGATTTGGTTGTGGGAAGGATGATAATAAGGTGATATATTGTCCTACCATTGTGTCTAGAGAAATATAGGGTAAATAAGTTTCTCCTAATCTTCCAAAGGATAATGCTCCAAATAACAGGCGTTTCTATGCACTCCAGACTAGAGGAAAAAAGTTGTGAGAATGGTGATGAATTATGGTAAGTCCTTATATTTCTCTTTAGTGTTATGAGTTCCTTCTAATCTGGGGAGTATGTTGAGTAAAGGAGTTCTGATAGATTGTCTCATCTCTTCAATTTAACTTAAGTTTGAGAGTAGAAAGTCATGGAAGTATGTTGCATGTGCATTGTGTTTAGGGGTCTTTTTGAAACTGAATTTCATTGATTCCTTGCATATTAACATTTTCCTATCATGAATTGCCTAAATTTGCATTTTTGAAATTTCAAAGCAGGTTCACTGTAAAGCTGCCAGGAAAAAATCTGCTCATTGTAAAAAATTTGAGATATTGACTAATTTATTCTTTGGTCTAAATTTTTTGGAATTTTGTTATAACTGATGTATATGATCAATATAGTGAATATAAAACAAGTTTTTGCTATTTCGAATGAAGGATGTGAGTTTAATGGCATAATGAGTTATAGAATTTATTCTAGTTTCTTGTTGTGTCATGATGCTCTTGATTATGTGAAATTGATGTTTTCCTATATTTTGTTTTGTATAATGTATTATATGATGTTTTCATGAGTTTCTAGTTGAATCTCTATTATTGGAAGTGTTCGGTGAGTGACAAGTTTCATTTGAGAACGAATTTTGTCCAAGTGGGAGAGATTGTAATACCTCGAAAATGACATAGGTAAAGCTATAGACTAACATGGTGGTCATGATATTCTAAGGTCATAAAATGGTCTATAATGTGGTATTGAGGCAATTTCTAGAATTTTATGTGATTTATTAGTGAAACGTCAAGGGACGACTAAGACGTTCGACGACTAAGTCACCTATGTGCCTCATGTATGGTTATATACTTATATGTGTATTTTATGAGTTTTATAGGTCCTGATATGAGCTATTATAGTGTTTCTAGTCAGTATTTCAAGTTTCATGAAGTTTGGAGGTCAAACGTCCAAGAACGTTCGAAAGGTTCGCCTTGAAATGACCTTGTGTGTCTTGGAATGTTTGGTCGAGTTTTACGTGTTTGTTTTGCATGAAATTCATATGTGAGGTCATAAAATCGTATACAAACATATTCGGGTTGGAAACGTCCAGGTGAAAGTCCCCAAGGACCAACCAAGGGTCCTTGACAAAGGACCCTTCCCTTGAGTCACTCAAAGATAGCCCCAAATGACGGAGGAAGTAGACGGCTCGTAGGCCAGTCGATGCCCCCTCGATGGGTGTATTGGGTCAGTACTTAGGCGTTGTATAAGGACAAGACAAGGACCAACCTCATTCATAAACCATGGACCAACATAACGGTCCATTAGTTGAGGGACGCTCCGATGGTGGCCATCCGTCTGTGAGGCTGTCTGCTACGCAAGTCACTGTTAAGTCAAGGGGTGAATTGGTAAATTCACCCACGTACAAATAAGAGAAAGGGAGGTTAATTAAGGGTATTTAAACATGTTTATAAGCCTCTAAGACTTAGAAGAATTCATTCTTCAAAATCAAACTCAAAAATCCCTTAGAAATTCCCTAGAACCCCATTGGAGCCAAAACTAAAGGAAGGGCTTCGATTGGAGGTTTGAGTGGTTATTCTTCATCACATTGGCGTATTATCTTTTTTTAACTCAATTAACCTATTAACTCATTTATTTAATGAACCCTAGTTTTTGACTACTTTATGGGTTACGTGATTCGGACTTAATACTTATGAATTCTAGTGTAGTGTTCTATGGGCTATTGATTGATGGAATGAATGCATTGAATTTATATCTAGGTTGCCTTAGATTGATAAATATATACTGAATTGACCTACTTTAATTGAATATCATAGTTTACGTATTGAATTATTGGTTATAGCCATGAGTAAGGGTCTTATGATATTGAATTGGATGATTTAGCTATGGATTGAAGTGGTGAGAGTGGATTGGTGGTACGCTGCCCTAATAATCTTTATGTTATGTTAATTAGACTTCAATTATATTGTGATTGGTATATCCACTTATGGTGGCGGTGCTATGTGCTTTACTTGCAATTGATGTGGCCTTGTTTGTTACATTATGTAATATGATTATCATGACGTTGTCGACACGACTTAAAGTTTTATGATAATTTGTGTAGTTGATTTATGTGAAGAATGACCATATATATCTACATGTGATTAAGTAATAGTATCTGTTCCTTCTATGTATATTAGGAGATCATGCTACACTATAACTATGTGCTTATGTGTGTGGTCATAGTGTTGATACATGATTGTTCCTTCTTGACTATATGAGTTATATGGATATGTCGATGATTTTATAGTAATGTATAGAATTACATAAATATTATAATGAATAATATGCTATATGAAAGAGAGTAAAGAATATTGTGTCTTATTTTGATAGACTTGTGTCCCTTACTTGATATATGTATGAATGATATGTATATACGATATGTATTGACTAGATAGGCTTATTGCACCCTTGTCATGTATGAATGAATGATATGTGAGACTTTAAATGATGCTAAGAAGGTCATGTACATTGAACGTTAAACCTAGTGGTAAGATTATGTAATGAACTTTGAAGTCGATAAATGTAGTAGTATCCTTCATGTAAAGGATGATGGACTTAGGGTTGATTAGCTAGAAAGATATTATATCATCCCTAGGGAATTCATGATGATCTATCTATGTCACAATTGTAAGGTATCCCTAGTGGACATCTATTGAAGGGTAAATATGATTGCGTTATGAATTAGATATGAAACCCCTTTGTATGAACCTTTAATCTCAATTACTCTATGAGAACGAAGGTAAGCACCGAGTGATTATGTTATAGGAAGTAGCTCTACTTAAAAAAGAGACTAGAGTACAATGTATCTCTAATTGAGGATGAGAATGTGGTGTGGGACGCTCTCTATGCATTGCATAATAGTCTTTGAAGGAATTCTTTATAGTCCTTACGTCTTCTCCAAGATCATTAATTGAATGTCTTGATGTGATTAATGAGTCTTAAATGAACTAATTAATGTAATGGATTAAATTAAGAAAGCATGTTAAATGAATAAATACATATATAGAGTAGTTAAGGGTTGTTTAGTTAAGGTGTGAAGGGGACATAGGAATGGTCACTTAGTGTATTACCTAGATAAGTCTTAAGAATGACTCTTGTTAGGGAAGATGGTTGATAATTTGTACATGATCTTAGACTTAGGTAGTCTTAAGGTTTATATATGTAATCTTGAACAGATTAATCATGGAAGTTATCTTCTCGATTTACCTAAGTCTTTTGATAGCCTTTGGATGGAGAATGTCATATCATCTATATGTTGATGTATTAGGTGAAATTGATTCTATCTTAGGTAGTCTAGAGGATCTTTTAAGTGTGTGGGAAGGAATAGTATGGGAGGTCACTTCACAACTCACTTAAGGGATACTTAGAATCACTTTTGGTCATACTCATGTGTATGATGTATCGTATGTGTGTAACTCATTATAAAGTGTATTAAGAATCATTTAGGTGTGCCTATAGAGGTTGTATGTGCAGTCTCTGTAGTCTCAGGATAACTTTTAGTGAGGGGATTACATTATAGAAGGTGTCTAAAGTGAAGTTAAGGAACTTCATTTTAGCCGTGAGGTAGTTTAGTGTAATGTGTTCTTTAAAAATGTATTAAATTGGTTAAATGTTATCTTATGTGTTTCTAAGGTGTCAAATTTTATTCTTATGATTGTGATATAATTTTGTAATGGAAAAGAAGCATATTTCTAATAAATGTCCGTTTTCGGGATTTTATGCATTATGCCATACTTACTACATGTGGTTGTACTAATTCCATGCTTTTATCTATCTCTAAGGTGATTCATAGATGAAGGTGCTTTTGGAGAGCTAATCTTGGATTAGAAGATCGTTCAAGAAAGTGGAAGTATGTCCTCATTTGAATTGAGGGCATAGATGTCTTCTATTTTTTTTTATCGAAGTATTGTAATAGAGTTAGTAGTACTATATTAGTATTGTGTATGGGCCGTGTTCCAAAGAATTTCTTATGCCTAAGATTTGATGAAATGAGACTTAATATTTCCTATATGTTTTACATTAAAGAGTTTTTAAAGACTTATAGAATGTTTATGAAAAGTAGTAATTCAACTACTTTTCATATATTTATATGCGATGAACGATCTTGAAGAGTTTGTACAAGACCTTTTCTGAGGTCAAGTATATGGGTTGCATTCAAGAGTGCCATACCTTCTAGGTTGTGGTCTCGAGTTAATTCAAAATTATATTTTTCTATGGATGTAATATTTTTGGAAGATCCTTTTCAAAATATTTTTTCCAGATTCTGTAATATAGTTAACGTTTCTTGGGATAACATTTCCGTTGAACAACAATCCAAAGAGGAATCTAATTCACTTTTGCATTCCTTTTATCAATTCCTAACTATGTTGCCAACGATTACTCAACACCTTCAAGCTATATCCTCTGCGCCAGATGGTGTCTCTACATAACCAGGTAATAATTCTCCTATATCAACCAGCCAACCACCAAAGTACACCCAATGACTACTAGATCACAAACCCATAGCCTTAAACCTCGTCAGTTTCTCACAACCTCTACATTGCCTCTAAAAATCTCATAACTTATAAGCAATCCAAGATAATTCGCCAAAGGAATTCAACAATGCAAGTCGAACTTGATGCTTTTGTTCGCAACAATTGTTGTTATTTGGTTCCATGTTACTCTTCCTAAAACGTGGTGGATTGTAAGTGGTTATTCCAAGTTAAACTTAAACTTGACGGTTCTATTGATAGGTACAACGCTCGTTTGGTCACCAAGGGATTTACACAAAGCCGGACTTGATTATCACTCAACTTTAAGTCCAATAGTCAAGCCTACTATTGTATGTCTCGTCGTAACTATCGCCAATCAACTTGATTGTCATGTCCATCAGCTGGATGTAAACAATGCCTTTTTGCATATTCGTCTTACTGAAGAAGTTTACATGTAACACCCACCGAGATTTTAAAACTACGGAAATCCTACCCATGTATATTGTCTTCAGAAGGCAATTTATGTCCTCAAACAGGCTCATCGTGCTTGGTACACCAAATTTAAATAATATCTCCTTACGTTGGGTTTTGTTAAGTCGAATTCTGATTCCTCACTCCTCTTTTTCATAAAGCTGGTCTCACTGTGTATATTATAGTTTATGTGGATGATATATTAGTAACTGGTGATCACCAATGAGGTGTTCATTTTATCTTTTAGGAACTTTCTCCACGTTTTTCACTGAAGGACATAGGACCTCTTCATTACTTTCTTGGTATTGAGGTGATTCTTTCTTCTACTGATCTTATACTCTCTCAAGAGAAGTACATTATGGAACTCCTACATGAGGTAGCTATGGATAACATGAAAGTTGTTTCTACACCTATGACATCTACGATAGTTTTTGATCCATCGCTTGATAATCATCTAGTTGATGGTTCCTTATATCGACGCCTAATTGGCATGCTTCATTACCTTTCATTCACACGTATGGACATAGATTTTGCTATCAGCAAGTGGTACCAAGCTATGCATCAACAATTTATGTATCATTGAGTTGCTCTTAAACGACTTTTGCGCTATATCCGTTCAAGTACCTCTTTTGGTATGCTCATTGCCAACGAAATTGATCGTAGGTTGCTCAGATACTCTGACTCACTCTGTGCATGGGATCGTTATGTTTGCACATCGAAAACTGGATATGTTATATATCTTTGTATTTCCCCTATATTATGGTCTTAAAAGAATGTTCAGTTTCTCGTTATTCTACAGAGGCAAAGTATCAGGCATTTTCTTCTACTGTTTCTAAACCTAATTGGCTCACCCATCTTTTTCAAGGATTTCAGTTTCCTCTGAATGCTGCTCCACAAGTTCTTTGTGACAATATCAGCACCACTTATATTTGTGCGAATCCTATTTCCATAGACGGATGAATTATATGGTCATTGACTTCCATTTTGTCCGTCAGATGGTTGAGTGCAAGCAACTTGAAGTTTTCCATTTACATGCTGCTATCAAGTTGCAGATATTCTTACAAAGACTCTTCCACGTGCACTTTTTGGTAACCATTTCTCCAAGTTGGGCATTGTAAAACTGGATGCCAACTTGAGGGGGTGTAATAATTGTTGACACCCAAATTTTGACCCTCCTCGACAATAATTAATTTTTGAGTTTCTTATTTCCTAATGAGTTGAAGTAATTGACTTTATAAAATTCAAAAATGTTTTTCAAATCAATTTGAAATAACGTTAGTCGATTTCTATAGTTTTCTTTTTAGTAATATAATTTTGTTTACTAGTCTTAATGTGTGTGTGTATACATATATATACATATATATATATATACATATACATATATTTATTTCATTTTGTCAAAAATACTCAAAAATTGTCTCAAAGGATATTAGTTTTACTTAACGCTTCATTAAATTGATTATTGTCAAAAATAGTATCTTATATTTCGATTCTTTAGTTTATAATGGAGTTAGATATTTTATCTCGTTAAAATTAAGAAGATCATCGATTTTTTTACTTAATTCATCTTATTTGATTTTTAACTTAATTTTTTAATTAAATTCATTTGGATTAATTGGTTTTCCTTTTAAGCCCCCCAAGAGATTTTGGTGTTGGACTGCCTTAGCAAGTTTCCATCCCACTCAAATAACCCTAACTCCCAGCCCAATTCTCCTAATTCACGACCCACCCATCATTTTCTTCCTTCAAAGAGGTTAAAAATCGAGGAGCGTCTAAAAATCATGACAGCTTCGAGCTTACGCGTACACAGTCCCTTCCTCACTGAAATACCCAGCATAAAAATACCCAAATGCATGCAATCGCAGCAACTCACATTTCGAATGGTGCGAGTTCAAAGAAGAAAACGACAACATTTCCCTCTGCGCGTGAACGACACCAAATGCACCTCAACGTTTCTTTCCCTCAGTCTCTGTGTTATACGTCTTTTCGCCAACTATGGCCTCCTTCAAGATCGTCCTTGCAACCGCTTATTCGTCCTTGTGGCCGAGGGATGGTGACACGTAGCATAGAAGGACGATTGGGATGATCCTGACCTTCCACGTTATTGTCGGACCCAGATATTACGGAATTTGGAGCTTGAATGTCGTACAAACCCAGCTGCCCTTCCTTTGTGAGAATTCTTTTTTAAAATTGAAACAGGGGGCTGACGATTTTTTCCTCATTCCCCTTACCATAATTCTTGGCTTATATATAGTTTCCTTTTCTTCACAAAAGAATGGATTTTTGAGGGCTTGGACTTTTAAGGCTTAAAATAGAGAGGGGATTTTCTTAAAAAAAAAAAAGCTGAAAGAGATTTTTGGAGAGATATAGGTGAACACAGAACTGATTTTAGGGGGGAAAAGGTATTTTCAAATGGAATCCAAAGGAGTTCAAGTTTTTCGTTCAACTTTGTGTTCTTTTTTCTCTCGTCAGAGTTCGCCGGAGGTCCCAGTGTCACATTGAGGAGTGTAAAGTTCCTTCGCTACTATTCATTTCATCCAATTTTGCTGATTCAAGAATGGTAACACCATCCTCCTATTCTTGTTCACATCAGTCTCCATGGCACTATTTTTCTTTGGATATCTTCTCTATTTTTCCGGAGATCGACTATTTTATTATTTATTGGAAGTTTATTGACACCCTAATAACCAAGCTTGACTTTTTTTCTTTGATTTAAAGTTTAGTTTTTTTTCTTTTCTTTTGTTTCGGTAGTGTGTTTTAAGACAGGTTAAATTTACCTTTTTTTGTCAAATATTGGTGGTCATCAGTTCAAGTCTACCCTCTCTTTTGAAGAATTTTTAATTTGGTTAATTTCTAGAGTTTTTTTTGTTTTCAAAACATGTTTTTGAACCAGCTTCGTTTAGCTTTAGAAAAGATTTTCTTTCATTATTTCTTTGGTCTATTTGTTACTCGACCTGTTTGGTTTTAGAGTCTAGTTAATAGTAAATAAGCTAGCATTTTGGTGTGTCTATTGTCTGTTGATATAAGAATATTTTTTTTGTTATTTTCGTGTCCCATCATCACTTTATTGTCTAACATGGCTTAGTTGTAACCCTTTCCTGATGGTTGAATATCAATCCTTAGTGTCTCATGTGTGCCGTCTCGTTTTAAGCTATGTCTTCGCGTTTGGTAGTAGTTTTTCTTGTGAGCATTTGCTATTTGTATATTGGAATGGTGATGTTTTACCGAGGTTCTCCTCTTTGTAACCATTTCTAATTTTAAGTAAAACAGTGGCACGTTAACCACCTCTGTTGATTGTTCTATTTTGGCTTAAAGTGATTATTTTGTTTTAGATGTGGATTCATTATCGTCCTTGTTTCGCTTCCGATTGCGTCTTGATATTCATCATATATTGTCCCTTCTGTGTCATGGTCTGCCTTCCCTATTTATTATTTCTCCATATGCATTTTATTTATTTACATATTTTTTTTTTGTTTTACTTTTAGGAAGAGTACATTTTCGGTGATTTGTTTTAGTTTAAAAGGATACTTGTTCATTGTGTATGACCAACAGATGTATGATTGTAGTGTACTTAAATGCTAGCATTAATTTTCTGCCCATATGCAAAATGGCCCAAAGTCATGAAGATTATTCGTTGAAATATAATTTAATCGTCATAGTCGGAAAGCTTTATATGAAATAGATTTAAGCATTGCCGGAGCTTTAAAATCTCTCAAGTATTTATTATGCTATTTGGTATTCTTAGAACATGGGAATGTCATTTGTATGAGCTTCACTTTAGCCTCTGATAATGCATCAAAGTTGCATAATTAATGAGAGAATATAGAAGGGATAGCACACTACACAAACACATATTTAAGGCTCATGCTATTAGATCTAAGCCTACTTTTCCGGTCTATAAGGACCTAGCCAATCCATACGACTTCGGAGAAATGCCTAATTCACAAGGCTCAAAATACTAAGGGAACACTACTTTATCCTAGACTAAGGTCAAAGACTCTTCAACATGTAGTAAAACAAGTAAATCACATAAAAAATTTCAATATACATGCGACCCCCAACTAACATAGTATAGCCCTCGAATTAGTAGTAATCAATAATTAATCAAGGTTCCGAAGAAGAAAAGTATGAATAACTATGTACATTCCCCAAATTCACACTAATCATCATGGCTTCTCACATTCATGCTCAATACAATTACAAAATTTATTATATCAAATATTTTTAAACTATGTCTGAATTTAAGTTCCAAATTTTAACACAATTTTGCCACCTAAATCAATGGAAACAACAACAAGCAATCAAAAATCTTGTTTTACGCTAAAAGAAGAAAAATAGCAGCTTCTAGGCAATATGTAACATCTCGTAAACAGTAATAGCCAAGAATAAACAAAGAAAATAAAATATATCATTTTGGAAAGAAAAGGAAAAATTTGGAAAAAAATGTCCTAAGTTAAGAAAGTAAGGTTCGGTCATTTTCAAATGACCATAACTTCTAGCTCGGGATGAGTT
This sequence comes from Solanum arcanum, assembly GCA_027789145.1. NCBI lineage: Eukaryota > Viridiplantae > Streptophyta > Magnoliopsida > Solanales > Solanaceae > Solanum > Solanum arcanum. The sequence goes on from CM050937.1 coordinate 14,524,545, forward strand.
AAAGTCATTTTATTGTGTGGTTGGAAATCACTTGTGAAGATCTTTCCAATGTCGCCGAGTTTGCATAATTTTGATATCATATGTCCGATACATGTCATTTGGAAGTTGGGATATTGAATTAAGTAAAGTCAAATCCACATTTTATTGAGGGTAAAATAGTCTTTCAACCTGAATATTTCCGAATTAGTTTTAAAGGTTTATTAGGGATAAAACTAATCCATAAGTAAGTTTTATAAAAAAAAATTATTCAAGCTTAGGGATTGGGAGAAGAGAGAAGAGAAGAAGGAGAAGGGAGAAGGGTCATGAACGCTAAGGTCTCGCAAGTGAAATTCGTCAGGGGTGATGGGGTGTGGCGCGGCACGCCACCAGTGCGCCAAAACCAAGCCTCAGTCAGCTAGGCTGGCGTGACACACTACCAGTGTACCCGGATTGGCATTTTTCGCCTAGTTTTTCGTAGTTTAGCCTTCATAAATTCTTCTAAGGTACATTAACACCTTCCGATGATTCAAATTACTTAGAATTATTTCTAAACACCTAGAAATAACTAAATAACTCAAATAATAACCTTGAATCCATAATCCAATTCAAGGAAATTTAAGATCAAAGCCAATGAAGTTAACAGTCAAGTCTAAAAGTTAAGAAGTAAGTCAAAGTGAGTTCTTAAAGTTTCCAATAGTCTTTAACAAACATTTTAACTTTTTTTTTAAGGCTCAAACAACAAGTTAAGCAAAGAGTAAAAAGTTGAGTTAAATTCTCACAAGGTATAGGGGAACTAAGTATTCCATAAGAGTTAAGTTGTAAGTTAAGCAAAGAGTATAAAAAGTTCTAAGGGAACTAAGTTATCCTTGAGAGTTACAAATGTTTTCAGATTTTGAGTAAGAAAGGAAGCTAGACTTCCAACATAGCCTTTGGCAATTTTTTAGTAAAGAGGAAACTATAATTTTGAAGAGAGTTTTTAACAGCTTTGTTTGAGCAAATTACCTCAAACCATAGAAGAAGTTGTTGTTTAAAACATATGAGCTAAGTATTTTGGGAGTAATATTGAGCACCGATATGGGGATGCGAGTTCATATTAACTCAATCCCTATAAACAATGTAGCCAACATGGACAGAAGAAGGGTCATACTTTTTAGATCATTCTTTAGTTCTTTTTAGAATAGACTAGTGGATCCACTAAGTAGTTCAGGTTCTATATAGACGGCAAGGTATAGGTTGGTCCAGTTTCTACGTGATGTAAGACGTTGTACCATCACTTAGGCTCATAGTGATGGTTGTTGGTTAAGAATCTCCCACAGAATCTATATTACTTTCATATGTAAGTAAAGCTGAGTTTGTTATTGCATTTCTTTAACGAACTAAGTTGTTTATACTATTTTACAATCTTTAAAAATATATTGAATGTGTCTTTACTACTATGTATTGAGATAATATTTCATGAATTGAGTAGATCCAATACAAGTTCTCGCATACTCATACATTCAATGTAATTCTTCCATTTGGCATGCATCGTATCATGATGCAGGAAATCAGAATCAACATCCAGCACCTCGCTAGTCCAGTTTGAGCATCCATAGCTAGTGGTGAACCTCCTCGCATTCGGAGAGCCTATTTTATTTCATTCTGTCTTTTCATTATAGAATGTTGTGGTGTTTATACCAACATTCATCTTAGTATTTTTAGAGGCTTCATAGATAGATAGTGTTAGTTCTGGGACTTTTCATTTGATTTGTAAACAATAAAATTTAATTGCCATTTTTGCCAGACTATTACATTTAAGTATTTCTCTTGAGAATGTTCCTTACTTTTTGTAAATGTGTTAAGTCAAGTCTTCCTTTGAGTTGAGTAAGTCAGGCCAAGGGTCCGCTCAAGGCCATCTATGGTCATTGGCTGCTGGCCAGGTCCAGGGTGTAGGCTCGAGGCGTTATAAAATATTTATCTCAAACGGAGGTTCACCGACACAATCCAATTAATCCACCATGTATCCCTAAAAATTAGAAGCACATGGGATTTTCAATCACCAAAATCTAAATTTGGACATAAGAGAAATCTCAAAACAACCAACATGAGATATGAATGGTTGCGACTCAAGCTTAAATAAAGAGGCCATGGAGTGGCTTTCTCAAACGCGAGGCCACGCCTTGCGGCTGGTTGCGAATATAGAAGACCAAGTGTGAATGCGAGACAAACAGGCTGCTCGAGAATGTGGTATCCCACATGAGAATGTGCACTCTAACGCATCAAACGCTCCGCAAACTCAGTTGACACTAAAGTGGAAAGCCTCGAAACATTGACAGGATGACCAAGATTCGTAAGTAACCCTGTACATGCAAACAAACCATGACATTCTATTGTATTAGACATTATAGACTCAACAGAACCATCAAAACATCCATGTGAGTTCTTCTCTATGACAAGAGGGTCCTACACCTTATTTCTATTTAAAGCCAAAATCCATGAGGGGCCTCGAAATCAGCCCCAAAGACTAATGACCTATACGAAGGGTCATTTTAGATCAAACTCAACATCTTGAGATAATCATACTAACAGAATTCTCATCCAAGCTCATTCACTCAGAATATTGACTAAATTTAAACTTAGGCCTCAACTTGAAAGTTAAAATGCCTAATTGCACAAACTCGCACTAAAAGCCTCGGGAGTGGTGTTGAGTATGATACTAGCCTAAAATACCCTTCTGGAGCTGATGAAATCAACAAAATTTGATTATGAAGACATCTTAAAATCCTAATGAAAATGACCGTTCACAGTTCAAAATTTCCAATACACTAAAACTGTATAAAACTAAATGAATGACACAGTACCAAACTATTTTTCCCATAAACTCATAATTGAATTGGGGTTACTACATGAAGTTCCAAACAAAGAGCATGAGGAATAAGTACATAAATGAACTTCAAGTTATTACAAATCCACTATTAAACAATATTGTTGTGTTTGAAAGTAAGAGTCAAAAATATTTGAAGGCTCAAACAACCTAGAAAATTAATACTGCATATCATGATTAATCTCCAAATTTCCTTCTTATGTAGAAGATACTTCGAACATACCTGAACAACATGAATGTCTCTCGAGTGCAATCGTCGCACTTCTCTGGCTACAATAGAAAATGGCGCCTCCATGAAGGTTATGCAGTCATCCAACTTTATTACATCGCACTGAAGTACATTAGAATCATCATGAACATACATGAGCAACATCAAAACATGAAAGACTATGTCAATAGATGAGAACATTATAGACAAATCTAACTCAACCAACCTCTATATCTGAGCGAAGGATCTCAATAGGCCCAATATACCTGGGATAAGCTTGCCCAGCCTCCCCAATCTCGTCACACCCTTCATCGATGATATATAGAAGAAAAATCTATCATAAGCTAAAAACTTCAAAGGTATCTAGGAACCTACGATCCGTACAAAGCATATGCCTGATATGAAATGTCCGAAGTCTATCCTGAATCATTGTCACCTTCTCCAAATCCTCCTTAATCAAGTTTATACCATGAAGGCTAGGCTTTGTAGACCTAAACCAACCAATTGGAGAGAGACAACTCCCACCATATATGGCCTCAAACAGCTTATCTAAATGACACAATTATAGTTGTTATTACACACAAAGTCTGCCAAAGGCAAGAATTGGTCCTAATGACCTGAAAACTCTAAAACACATGCCCATAATATATCCTTAAGAGAGTAGATAGTATGCTTTAACCATGAATATGCGGGAGGAAAGTTGTGCTTAGGTCAGTACGAATACCTAGCTCATCCTGAAAGGTCCTGAAGAAGTTTGAACTGAACTTAGCACCCCGATCTGTTATAATGAAGATTAACACATTATGAAGATTAACCACTTAATGAATATAGATACGGTCTAACCTCTAGGAAATAAATAAAGACTGAATAGGGAGGAAGTGTGCTAACTTGGTCATTCAATCACTGATGACCCAAATGATGTCAACACCTCTAAGACAAACTTGCCACAAACGTTTTAGTGATGTGATTCCACTTCCAATCCAAAATAGATATTCTCCAGAACATACTACCAGGTCTCAAACACTCAACCTTCACCTATTGCTACTCATGTAATGGAACATATAGTGTGTAATATATCTCCTTATGTTTGTTCAGCAGTAATGTTTCCTTAAGTAAAGATTGTTTTTTACAATGCCCGGATGAATAAAATACCTAAAATGAGCCTAATGAAGAATAAATTGAATGAAACCCTTAAGTATTTAAACACAAGTATAGCATCTAAAACGTAAAATCCAATCTGAATCCAAGGTAACCTAACTTATATCACCTAGTAACACTCAATATAAAAGTTCCACTATAACTTCATTGACAAATTGATGGTTATATATCTGATCAAGTAAAGAAAATTGAACTCCCACACAATCTAAAACAAACCTAGAATATAAAACATCCAAATGAATCATCTAATTAACTTAGAAGTGAATGTCTAATTCAAAAGGTCGCTCCATAGCAGATAAGAAGGCTAGACTACCATACTCACCGCCTTCCTACTCAAGACTTCACTACTACATTCGCCGTTCGTAGATGGTAGATACTAGATATGTCATAGTATTTTTAAAAAATCAATCAAGTGATGTTGCCTTAAATTTAGGTCCTTTTGGATTACAACATACTAAGATAAGTATAGATCTCACGAAAAACTCCATACAAGTAGTGCATGTAGAACTTAAGAAAAAAAGCTACCACCGCCAACTCCAAGTTATCATTGGGTTAGTTGCCCTCATGGAGTGTAAGTTGACTTGAAACATAAGCAATAAACAAACTATGTTATATCAAAACATAATCCAAGAAAATATTGGATGTGTCACAATAGACCGACAAGTCGTCGTTGTCAACTGGAAGAGTAAATACATGAGTTGTGCTCAGCAACTCTTGATCTTTCATTGACTCAAATCACACTTCCCACACAACTCAAAAGGAACATCTAGGCGAGTTAATTGGGTCAAAGGTATAATGATGGTGGAGATTCCTGCCACAAACCCTCTGTAGTATCCTGTAAAAATTACAAAGCTTCGAACATCAGTATCTGAAGTTGGCCTAGACCAATCACAAATTGCCTTAATATTTTACTGGATATACTATGATGCCATAATTGGACATCACATACCCCTAGAATACTATAAAGTCTATCAAAAACTCACACTTCGAGACATGGCATAAAGTCGTTGATCTTTCAAAGTGTAAACCACAATCCTCATATACTTCTAATGATCACTCCTACTCTAAGAGTTTACAATAATTTCATCTATGAAAACAAGGACAAACAAATACAGTTATAACCTAAACACCCACATCTTCAAGTCCATGAAGGTGGTGGGCATTAGTCATCCCAAAAGACATCACTAAGAATACATTGTGGCACCCTGAAGCTAGTCAAATATATCATCAATCATATCAATGATCTAGCGATATTTCAGTATCGCCTTGTTCAACTGCATATAATTAAGATAACAGTAGTCCCAAGGCGATACACTAGGCCTGATGAACCACTTACCCAATATATATGAAGTTGAACGCTTATCTCTATAGAACCTATCCAAAATGGCATTATGGAAATAGGTCGAGTATGTCCAGTTCAAGATGAATAGGAAAATCAATGTCATGGTCTAGGGGTAGGCTTGGTAGGTCAGTAGGGAACATATCTACAACACCATAGATGACTAAAATGGACTCAACTAGAGGGACCTCCTTACTCAGATCATGCATATTTACCAAGTAAGACAAACAATTGCTAGACATTAGCCTTTAAGCTTGAATGAAAGAGATAACTTTAAACGTGTGTATCTTATGGAGCCTTGCCACACCATCGGGGGAAAACCAGGCATGAATAAGGTAAAGGTCTTAGAGAAGCAATCTAAAATTGCACGGAAGGGGGATAACAAATTCATGCGAAGATTAATATTAAAATCAATCATATTTAACAATATAAGGTAAGCCTAAGTGTCACATGTTTGGATAGTAACAAATCATGATAGAACCAAGTATCCTCTACTAAAGCTCATGCAGAGGGTCCGAAACACACAATGATGTTGCCATAGGCTCAAAAATCATACCCATATGAGAAGAATAATAAAGAGACACATAATAATAGGTAGAGCCTAGAAGGGATGATGGCACAACAAAATCATACTTGTGATCACATCATCTGGTGTCTCAATTTCCGCCCCACATGAGATACATAGAAATAACCCTGTCCACAAATGCCCAAGCAATCAGTCCAACCATCTAAGCTAGCGTTTGGGCATAGATATTCAAATATTTTTGGCAAATATTATTTGGATGAAAATTTGGGTGAAATTTTACCATGTGTTTGGCCATAGAATTTGAGAAACATATTTCATTTTTTTAAGAAATATGATTTATACCCGTAAGTTTTTAAACTATCAAACTAACCATAAATTTGTATTACATAGCACAATAGAAATCTCACGTAACAAGATTTATGACTTCCGCAACAAATAAACAAGAATCATTACAGTAAATATTCGTATAGTGAAAAGGTCTTGGTACAAATCATGATAATGAAAATACAACTAATATAAATTCGGAAAAAAAAAAGAGAAGAAAACAAAAGGAAATAAATATTGCAATCACTGAAGAACCTATGCTTTCTCATTTGAAAGAGTTCAACCTATTCTTTAATATAATCTTCCCATATTTTATGAAAAATCTCTTCTCGATGAGCTTGCATTTCCGAATCAGATGATCGAGAAGATGAAGCGATGTTGTTACCCTGAGCCAATAGTTCGTCACTTTCATCAACAACCATATCATCATTTTCATATTCATTGAATATTCCATCACTACTTTGGTGTTCACGTAAAAAATTATTGGTTGGTGTCAATAAATATATTATTTTTGTAAAATAAAAAGTTAAGGGTAAAAATTGAATTTCTAAAACTTTCCAAATAATGAAATTTGGCCCAAATACTAGTTTTTTCTAGTATTTGGGAATTTGGAAAATTTGCCAAAATAATTTGCCAAGTTTTTTCCCATGTTTTACTTATAAAATTTATGGCCAAACGGGCCCTAAATACCTCCTTAGGAATAATCCCAGATACTCTTTTTCCACTGCGATGGTCCTGACCCTGACCTCGACCCCTAGCAGAAGGTGCTTCTAGTGTAGCTGGTGTAAATGAAGTAATCCGCCTAAAATGGGAAAATCTTTGGACAAATAATACATTTTTACACCTTTAAACAATGCCAAGATGATCTGATCCCAGAAGAACGACCACCATGACTTGAAATACTAGCTTGGGACCCATGACTCGAACTAGAGACAACCTCCCTCTAGCTATACTTATCACCTTCTAAACTCTCAAACGAGTCTTGAATAGGTAAACTTGGCTGACCTTTGTGAAATTTCTTCGTGGCCCATTATACCAGTCCCTCTCCTTGGAACGATACCTGCTATAACTGCCCTCATGTCTAGCCCTCTTGTCGCTATCATATTGGGCCTCACGGTATAGTTGATCAATAGTGAAGGCGTGATAAAAAAAAATATAGAAAGGAGTTAACCACTGAGACCTTAGACTAAATATCAACTCACAGTTATAGTCTTAACCAATGAATAAAGCACTGAACTCTCTCCTCCTTCAAAGGTAGAATTATGATAGCGTGACGAGAGAACTCATGAAATATTTTAAATGATAATATTGTTAATTAAGGCTCAAAACTTTTGAAAAGAGACGAAAAGGATGAAAATTATCATATCGATTAAGGAATACCGAGAAGTAGGGATGTCCAAAATCAAACCTAATTGATAAGCCAACCACAAAGTTGACGTATTGACCTATTGGTATTGAATTATCAAACACATTAATGTTTTATAATTAACGACTTATAGATGTGAGGAGAATTATCCAATTTGCTAATTTGATAAATTGTTAAGTAGTTAAGACTTACCATATTTACATTTTTAGGTATATTAACCTCATCTAATATTTTTCCAAGGTACATAAGAGTGATTATATATATTTTTCCTTTGTTAGTCCTAAACTTTAATGGTTAAAGCCATAAAGCATTGAAAACCTATTTACTTTTTTTGTAATTACATATTTTGCTGTACAAACTAGTGAGAAAGTCGAGAAACTCAAAAAATCACTATAGTTTAAAAGAGTGTAAATTGTAAAGCCACATGTGCGTATCTTCATATCTTTGACTCTTCTTGTTGATCACTGCTCAGTTGCTCCTCAGATTTCATGTTTATATTATTAATCCTTCTCTCTTGTTGGTAGGTACTGAGTAAAGTCTCCATCTCTCTTTGTTTATCTATTTGCCTCCCTTCTTAATGTGTTTCTTTTTGGCTTTTCTGCTTTTTTTACTTTTTTTTGTTTCTCCATAAGAATATTAATGTGTATGCAATTTAGGTATGTGAGTGTAGTGTACTACACATGTTATCTTTGTCGTATTATTTCATTTTAGTCCCTTCATTGGTTGATTGTGCATGGAATGTGTTTTGTGAGTGTTGGATATATTTTAGTACGCAAGTATTGTCTCAAATGTTTATTTCAAACTAATTTATTAGGTGCTTTCTTCTCAATCGCCTTATTTATTGTTGCACTAGTTTAGTCAATCCGATCGGTGCACTTGCTTTTGTTGTAGTTTGTTAGTCTACTTTGATTCGTAAACCAACCGAAGCAAGAACTGAACAGAGGCTTCAGTCTATGAGGCTTCCTTTTATTCCCCTAGGTCTTTTCTTAGGTAACGAAATATATTTTTTTAAAAAAATCAAGAGAAAGCGCTAGAACCGATGTAAGTAACGTAAGTGAAGGATATATCAAATCTTCACTGTCAATCTATGTGATTGTAATGAATTTTATAAGCAATTGAGTAAGATGGAAACTGATTTGAAGAACGATAAGCACATTCAAGTGAGGTGTATGACACATGTTGTGAAACTTATCGTTCAGGATAATTCAAAAGAAAATTAATCTTTTATTTAATATGTTAGACATTTCATGCGATATTGTAGGTTTAAAAGGTTTCTAGAAAGTTGTGATGATGAACAACTCAATTGCAAAAATATTTATTCTCTACCTAATGTTAAGTAGAGCTATTGAATTTGAGAAAATATTTTCAAATATTGCTTTTCGCAAAATTATCATGAGGTATGACTTTTAGAATTGTTTTGTTAAAGTTAGAAATCATTGCAGGTGAACTACTGAGCAACGATCAGGTGCACGTGTAAAGAATTATCAAATTTCTTTAAATAGGTTTTCTCCTTACACTGAAAATATCTGGATTAGTATATGTGAAATTAAATATTCATTTTCTAAAAATTTGTGTGATCGTTCTTTTTTGAATCAATAGATTGTTATTGACACTGAATTTTGGATTGACATTTTTAAAGCATACTTCTAATTTTTATTTGTTAAATAGTTGAAAATATATTTTCTCCAACTTTATACAATTATGGATAATATTCCTTATTTTTTTAAAATGTTATCATTTTTATTAGTTTATTTTGAATTTGGATTGATTCTAATTATTAATATATTTTTCACAGTGCGTAGAATATGAAATATTGTTTAATATTTCAAAACCACCGTTTTGATTAAATTTATTTTTATATGCGATTAATCATACTTATTTGAGCACAATCAATTAATTCATTAAATACAACTAATTAATTACACACGTATTTAATTATCATATTGTTTTTAGCACAATTTTGATAGTCAATAATTTTTACTGCTTTTATAATCCTTTACTTAATCATGAAGTATATAAGTGGTGAATTTTTTTAGGTGTTCTCTTTTTTGGGTTTGGGGGGGGGGGGGGGGTATTTCTCAAAGGGAGAGTCCTGAAAAATGTTTTTCTCTCCATGTCTAGATCTCAACTCCACCATTCTTTTGCCAAAAAACTCAAACTACCACCCATCTCCCCTCCTTACTGCTGAAGAAGACAACGAACACGACACCACCAAACCACTAGAAAGCTTCCACCACCTACCACCTCTAGGTTTCTCTATCACCACAACCTCTCACCGATAGAAGCACTCATAGGTGAGATCCAAGTTTCAGCGAAACACGATAACTAAATGAGCTTAAAGCTCCTATCATACCCAAAATTACTACCCCATCCTCCTTTCTCCCTTTTCACGTTGCTATCCGTGAGGAGATCCACCCTCCGATGAACCAGAGAACCAAACCACAACCAACAGTAGCTCTACCTACAACCACACAACATGAAAGTAAAACCCCACTCCATCCTCTTTCCCACTCCAACAAACGACAAACGAACAACCAGATCTGACCACCAAAACCCCATCCCGTCCTCTTCACCACTAGTGTGAACACAACGGAATCACATATCTCACAACCAAAACCCCTCTCCATTCTCTTCACCACTCTAGTGAACACAAACAAACCCAGATCTTATAACCAAAACCCCCACTCTGTCCTTTTTGCCACTCTAGTGGACGACAAACGAACCCCAGATCTCACCAGCAAAACCTTATTTCGTCCTCTTTACCACTTCAGTGAATGAAAAACGAACAACCAGTTCTCACCAGAAAAACTTCACTTCTCCACTTCTTTGGTGCTAAAAATTGTGACCAGTTTGCTTAAGCTCAAACTTTTACAACCAACAAAAAACATTCTTACCCACTCCCCCCTTTTATGTATTTTTCCATTTTCACGTTTTTTTGGTCAACACAACCTAACAACAACGAATCAGGTCTTCAACAACCCTCCATTTCAGTTGAGATTTGCTACTATTGTGTCATCTATTTTGAAGTCTATTTTGATCTTGCATGTGTTTATTTTACTTTTTATTTCTAAGAATGTCTATTATTAGTTAAATGATTCAAAAGTTTAGTGCTATTAGTTTGAAGTACTTTTAGGAGGCTTTTATGTTTCTCTAAGAGTTCTAAATTTTTTATTTTAGTCAGTTAGCAGGTAATGGGTTAGTGCTAAACAAGTGCTCCATTTTCTTCTCTCAATTTGTTTGTTTCCAAGTTCTATTTGAAGACTTGTATCTTTGCTTTCGAAAAGCAATAGAAAAGATGAGTTTCTCTGTGTTAACATCTTAGAGTAGTCTATCATCTCTTTTGCCAACATCTTTGGCAGTGTTTTTTAATTTTAGTGATGTTGTTGTCATTTTAGTATAGCTTTAGTCTACTATTTAGATCTGGATAGAAAAGTTAAAACTCAACAAGTCATATTCTTTTTTTGTGTTGATAATTTTAGTTTTGATGGTTGTTGTACTTTTGGTTGTTTTCCAGTGGTGGTGAAATTATCAAAGCAACCGTTTTGTTCATTAAATAATGATTTATTATTATGGTTAGTTTTGGTTATTTTTTATGGCAGTTCATGTTTTTTCCCCACCTTTGTTAACCTACTTTGTTTGATTATTAATGTTCATTGTTAGTGATAGTTGTTAAGAACAATTTTCCAATAATTCTTTAGTTATTTATTTGACTTTAAGTATTACATAATAAATTTACTGTTAGAGATTATTGTTGCGAACTATTTTTCATTAATTCGTAATTTCTATTTTTAACTTTAAGTATTAGATGATAAATGTACTGGGTTATCATACATTGTTATTCTTTTTAGGTATTTCATATTTCAAATAAATTTGTCTTTTACATTTAGTAGTTAACTCTCTATTTAAGTTGGTGTTTAAGAAGATCTGAATAATCTTGAACCAATTGAAAAGAGTATTAGTACTTTTGTTATAATTATTGTGTATTGTTGTTACAAATGATTTATATTTGTTGTACATTCTTCTCTTCAAATCTAGCTAGCAGGGGAAAAGATCCTAATGTAGTTGATTTGCAGTACAATTGAGATGAGTGTATGTGTTTTTATTATAATTATTTTGTATTGTTGTTACAAGTAATTTATATTTGTTATATATTGTTGTTCTCTACAGACTCAGCTAGCACCGGAAAAGATCTTAAGGTAGTTGACGTGCAGTACAATTATATCTAAAAGGTGACTTTTACAAGGTTAGATTTTTAAAAATATTAAAGTTTTGATGTACAACAATCCTCCTCTAGAAAATATGGTCCTAATCTTTCTCAATATTTTTTTTTAATTTTAATAAACACATATTTTCTCACTCTTCAATTTCTGCATAATGGATGATAGCAAAGAGATAAAGAAAACCAAAATAATTTTACTCTTGGCTCATTTTTCTTGTTTGTATTGCCTTTTTTTCTTGCTTATTTTATTTTCTTGAGAATTCAAAGTTAGGTGACAGTTTTTTGTGTCTACTTGGAGTTTATCATATGCCTTTATAGTGATTTTGTGTTGTAATAATAAAACCTTTAAGATATGTACCTTAAAAAAATATACAACAACTTATGAGTTATTGATAATGATGCTTCCATTGGACATCGAGAATGAATCAATCGTTGAAACCAGAATTAATTACTGGTAGTCAAGTAAGTACCCAAGGTGAAAGACTTTTAGATAAACTCATGAAAGATCTAAAGCAATATAAAGCTGGAATAGAACTAGATTAATATTTTGGTGATTAAACTGAGAATGATACTAAAGAATTTAACATCCACACATTGATGGAAAATGCACGAAGTTAGATTTCTAACTCAAGCTTAAATTACTTCTGAAATATTAGTTGTTCCATTTTCAAGTGTCACATTCGAGTCTGTATTTAGTACAGGAGGGTGTCTTCTTGTTTTATTTAGGATTTCATTATTTCGACATTGGTGCTTGTTTTAGTTTGTCTTTAAGAATGACTATGTAGTGAATAATTAAAGTAACGTATCACTGTTTACGAAGATGTAGATAATCTCAAGCAAACTGAAACAAATATTAGTACTTTTACTATATTTATTGTATATCGTTTTTGCAAATAATTTTTTTTTGTTGTATGTTGTACCTAGAAGGAAACTTTTACAAGTTTAATTTTTAAATATTAGACTATTGGATAATCGAGAAGCTCTTGTGTTATAGAAAAAGTCTGTTGAAGAAATGTAAGAACAATTTAATGACCACAAAATGACGTAAATGTCAAAAGGAAATACTAAAGATTTCTGAACTTTTAGAGTTACATATAACACGTGAATTGATAAAGGTTATAAAGGTTAAGTATATCTCACATTGAGAAGGATAGGAAACACACTTGGATATATCATAATGTTCTTAATGATAAATTTTGAAATAAACCTTTATACATTGTAGTAAAAAAAGATGATCCCAGTAAGTAATTGACTATAGTTTATGAACTGACTAAAATTTAAAATTGTCAGCGAAGTGATACAATTCAACATAAAGAGAAATAATTAAAATGCAATCTTGAAGCTAAGTGGAAGAGTGGCAACATCCATTTATTTGTTTCTTTATTATTTTATCTTTCTTTTCTATTATGACCAACATTTTTTTTGTTTGTTTTGATACTTGAATCTTTTTTTACCGAAAGATTCATATTCGGATCATCCTCAATTAGTTGATAGATTCAAATTTAAGTCAACTTCAACTAGTGAGAGCCTTTTAATACACTGTACATAGGAAAAACATGACGAGATAATCAAAATAAAATTGAACAATTTTTTTGTTTGTAAAATTCGTAGTAACCAGAAGTAAACAAGAACAAAACTATTATCGAACAATACTAGAAACCTGTAGAAATTATATGATATTATAAAGTAGGATAGACATAAGGTTTGTAGGAATTACCTAATAGAGGTCATTGATGGATAAAATTTTATGCTTCCCACTATTACTTGCATGATACTAGAATTTCCATCATTTTCATATCTTATCAATGTTTTGAACCATAATTGACAATATTTTCCATTAAAATATAATTTGCATTATTCGAAAGATTATTTTCACATGTATCGCGTAATCTCAACAAAGTTACATGTGAAAATTTTCATTGGAATAATTCTGATCATATTTAAATGACAATATTGTCAATTATGACTCAAAATTTTTGACAAGATAGGAAAATGATAGAAATTATGGTATGGAATATTGAGAACAATAATATTTTGTTCCATGGATAACCACTATAAGACATCATATAAACATTATGTTTCTTGTGTCGTTCAACTATAGTTTTCTTCTTTTTCTCTTTTGGTTATTTTATATTTGAAAAAAAAAAAGAAATTGATATACTTAACTTAAAATCTCTTCATGTTTTCTTGCATTCCAAAGTGTACTATAGGCTCTTAGTTGAAGCTTCATTTGATTGAAATCATTCGACTATAAAAGATCTAAATATGAATCATTCGGTAAAAAACACTCAAGTATCAAAACAAATAAAGAGAATGTTAGTTTTGAGAAAAACAGGAGAGAACAATAACGACAAAAAAATAAATGGGTGTTGAAACTTCTTCAACTTATCTTCAAGATTGCATTTTAATCATTTGTATGAATGTTGAATACTATCAAATCATTGATAATTTTAAATTTAAGACATTATATAAACTTTGTCAATTACTTCATTATTTCGCTTTTGTTAATCATCTACTATAAAGGTTTATTTCAAAATTCATAAACTATAATGACCCTTATTTTTGTGTGCTTTGATTCTTTTGCCCCTTTTCATAGCTTCTATATTGCTCTTATATGGTGCAAGGTTAGGTTACATTTCTTTTTGAGGTGGTAGGGTGAGTTTTGAGTAGTGTTTTCCATTTGAGAGGCTAAATGTTTGCAGAATTGGCTTCAGTCAACATCTGGATATTTTGATGTTGGGTTGAAATTATGTAAGTTCTATCAACTTTGGATTAATGATTGCTTCTACTCTCCATATTATCATGTTATTATCATAAAGTAATGAACCATTAGCACCGTTCTTATGTAACTCCATGAAACTTCTCTATGATGTTGAATCAGTAAGAAATAGAATAAGAAGGATAAGGTAGAAGTAGTAGCATTTCTCATTTTTCATTGCCACACTTGTTCTAATGTCAAATCTAGCCAAGTGATTTTATTGATACCAATAGATAAATTGATTGACCTTATAAGAATTAGCTAAAGTCATCAAAATATTATATTTTAAGGAAAAAGGGTGATAAATTCCTTGCACTATGCAAATAAAATGCATTTTGTTTATACATTGGTTCATTTAACTACTAATAACGGCTAGCATCTAAGACTCTTCTTACCTATATGAATCTTCTCACTATCAGGACTCTTTTTATTTTGCTTATGAGACTTTTTATCTTTATAATTGTAATTATGTAGGTTTCTCTAAGATGTTATTTTATTATAAGCCTTGAATGTAAGATATCAAGCCAATACAATAATCAACAAAGAAAATTTAATCTACGTCCAGTTCTTCTCTTTCACTTTATGGTATTCAGAGCTCTATTGCTGTAACAAGCTTGATCCTTCTTTTCCCTCCCAGCCCAAACGCCTCCAGCCGAAAATGGTCTGAAATACAAGTTTCATCAATGCCGACAACATCTCCGTTTCAAAATTTGTTGTCCAGTTCAATCCGATTACTCAACTCCCCATCAAACATGCTGATAGCCATAACTTTTTGATGGGGAAGGCTCTAGTGTCGATGCTTATGCGTGGACACAACCCCTTTGGTCTCTTGATGAAACTCTCTTTGAAAGAAACCTCGAAGTATATAATCTTGCCTATGTTTCCTGCTTTCAACAAGATAAGCTTATACAAAATGCTATCTTGGAAATAGCGGACGTGACCATAGACAGTATA
The DNA here is from genome assembly GCA_027789145.1 of Solanum arcanum. NCBI lineage: Eukaryota > Viridiplantae > Streptophyta > Magnoliopsida > Solanales > Solanaceae > Solanum > Solanum arcanum. The sequence continues at coordinate 14,540,239 of CM050937.1, forward strand.
GTCGCTTCTGCTCAAAATGCCAAAGTCACATGGGATACCTTGCATACTTCTTATGCAAATAAATCTCAAAATCGTATCTTTAGTCTTATAGACCTTCTAGCCCGTCTCCCCAAAGACTCTTGTCTTGCTACAGACTATCTTAATCAAGTTTGATATTTTTGTGATAGACTTGACACTCCTGGATCCCCTGTATCTAATGAAGAAGTGGTTGTCAAGATTTTCCCTTGTCTTGGGTTTGAATTTTGAGAAATATCAACCGTTATCCGAGCTCGAGATTTGGCGTTCCAGTATGAAGAACTATATGAAAAGCTCCTTGACAAGAATCTTTTCCTTCAGCATGAGGAAGACAAAAATATAACCAATGTTCTCACTGCTGCCAACTTTACTCAATGGACTACTTCCGATCCTACCCGTCAGAGCTCCAACAATAACAAGAACACTAATCGATAATCCAATGCACAATATCAGCGAAATCATAATCAATCTTGGCGTAAGAATCAACAACCTCGGTGCAACAACCAACAACAATAATCTTCCAATAATAACCTCTACTACCAACTAAGTGATGGTAGAGGTCATACTGCTCGTGTCTGCCAAACACGCTCTCACAATCATCTTCAAGTGCGTGCTAATTATGCTACACACCTCCAGAACCAGTCAGCTCCACGAATTATTGATGGCTATATTGATGATTTTATAGTAATGTATAGGATGACATAAATATTACAAGAGTCATTCCTAAGTGATCCAAAGAATGATATGGCATTTTAAAGAGAGTAAAGAATGTTGTGTCTTATTTTGATAGACTTTTGTCCCTTACTTGATATATGTATGAATGATATGTAAATACGAGATGTATTGACAAGGTAGGCTTAGTGCTCCATTTTCATGTATGGATGAATGATATGTGAGACCTTAAATGATGCTAAGAAGGTCATGCCCGTTTAACCTTACACTAGTGGTAAGGTTATGTTATGAACATTGAAGTCGAGAGCCGTAGTATCCTTCATGTAAAAGGATGATGGACTTAGGGTTGATTATCTAAAACGACATCATATCATCCATAGGGAAGTCATGATGAGCTATCTATGTCGACATTATAAGGTAGCGCTAGTGGACATCTTTGGAAGGGTAAATGGGATTTTGTTATGAATTAGATATGGAACCCCTTCGTATCAACCTTTAATGTTAATTACTCTATGATAACGAAGGTTAGCACCGAGTGATTATGTTATAGGAAGTAGCTCATCTTGAAAAGGAGATTAGAGTACAATGTATAACACCCTCATCGGAGTAGGTAAGAACTCCAGATTCCATGTATGGCTATCATAGTGTATGTCGGTTATTGCTTATTCATCATATGGGATACCTACTAGCATTAGAGAAGTTCTATGAAGTCTAGGTGGTGGTATGGGACGATATTTAGATATTGCACAATAGGCTTTAAAGGTGCTAGTTAGAGTCCCCAGGAACATTAAATGAATGTCCTTATGTAATGAATGAGTCTTAAATGAACTAATGAATGTGATGAATTAAGTTTATAAATCATGTTAAATTAATAAGTAATTATGTAGAGTAGTTAATGGTTTTCGAGTTATGGTGTGAAGGGGGCATAGGAATGGTTACTTCGTAATTTACCTAGATAAGTGTTAAGAATGACTCTACCTATGGAAGATGGTTAATTATGTGTACATTATCTAATACTTACGTAGTCTTAATGATTATATAGGTAATCTTGAAGAGGTTAATAATGCAAGTTATCTTCCAGATTTACTCAAGTTAGTCTTTTGATAGCGTTTGGAAGGAGAACGTCATATCATAGATTTACTCAAGTTAGTCTTTTGATAGCTGAGAATGATTCTATCTTAGATTTACTGAATAGTGAAGTATTTCATTGTAATGTTTTCATTAAAAATTTAATAAATTGTTTAAATGTTATCTTACGTGTTTATAAGGTGTTAAATGTTATTATTATGATTATGATATGATGTTATAATGGAAAATATGCATATTTCCAATAAATGTCCATTTTCATGATTTTATGAATTATGCCATGCATAGTACATGTGGTTGTACTAATTCCATGCTTTTATTTATCTCTAAAAGATTCATAGGTGAAGGTGCTTTTGGATAGCTAAGCTTGGATTAGAAGATCGTTCAAGCAAGTTGAAGTATGTCCTCATTTGACTTGAGGGCCTAAGTGTATTATCTTTCTTTATTGAAGTATTATAATAGACTTAGTTGTACTTATTTGTATTGTATATGGGCCGTGTCGCAAAGTATTTCTTGTGTTTAAGATTTGATGAAATGAGACTTAGTATTTCCTATGAGTTTTACATGTTAGAGTTTTTATAGACTTAAAGAATTTTTATGAGAAGTTTTAATTCCGCACTACTCTTGATAGGTTTATATGCGATGAACGATACGAAAGGGTTTGTACAAGACCTCCGAGAGGTCAAGTACGATGGTTGTACTCCGAGAGTGCAATATTTTCTAGATTGTGGTCTCAGGATGAAACATGCTTTGAATAAGAGTATAGGTTAAGAAAGTGGTCTTAGGAATGAAAAAATCTCATCAAGTCACGTCAATTAGAGTATTGACCATTGGTGTGAGTTGCAATACATCTCTGGGCTATAGTCTACAGGACGATAAAGTTTCCCTTCATTACTACTCCTATGTCGTTCCGTAGAGTAAAAGTTATGAGTACTATTTTCTTATGGGTTTCCTTGTGTTTTTAAGAAGATGAATACGCGGAGGACACCAGCTAGAAGGATTGAGGAGAATGATCTGAATGAGGAGATTCCTCTTCAAGTTGAAAAAGTTTCTCAAGTTGTTCAAGGTGATAGAGTCTCTATTGAAGGTCAAGATAATGAGGTTCCGGTGGTTCCCCCGGAAATGATCAATGGTGAAATTAGAGAGGTTTTTCTTACTTTAGCCCGAGCATTGACTACCCATGTGAATATGGGTCTTGCACCTTGAGTGAATGTTGGGGAGAGCACAATTCTATCTAGATTGAGACACTTTATTAGGATTAATCCTCCTATCTTTCTTGTCTCTAAAGTGGGAGAATATCTCAAAATTTTCTAAATGAGGTGTATAAGGTAGTGCATTCTATGAGGGTGACTTGTCGGGAGAAAGTGGAATTGGCTTCGTATAAATTGAAAGATGTTGCTCAAGTGTGGTGAACACAATGGAAATACAATAGGCCGGTAGAGTCGGGTCCTATTGAGTGGGAAGAATTTAAGGAAGCTTTTCTTGTAAAGTACTTTCCCCGTGGGAGGAGGGAGGTTAAGGTAGAGGAGTTTATCAACCTCAAGCAATGAAATATGAGTGTTGAGGAATACTCTTTGAAGTTCTCTATGTTGTCTAAATATGCTCCATCCTTTCTGTCTAACCCTAGGGATGAGATGAATAGTTTTTTGACAGGTTTCGCTGATCTACTAAGGGAAGAATGTTGTACCGCAATGCTACATGATGATATGGCCCTAGCTAGATTCATGGTGTATGGTCAATCAATTGAGGAGTCTAAACTTGGTAGGATTGCTACAAAACTTGAAAAGGAGTGGTTCAAGTGATCAAGATCAACCTAGGTTAAAAAAGAGGTCTCCAACTCAAGAAGAACCTAGGAGTCCTAAGGTGTTTGATAGAGGAGGTGGTTCTCAAAAAGAAAAGTCTAAATGTGCTTCTTGTGGAAAAAGGCACTATGGGAAGTGTCTAGCCAGTATTAGTGGCTGATTTGGTTGTGGGAAGGATTTTAATAAGGTGATATATTGTCCTACAAATGTGGCTAGAGGAAGATAGGGTAAATAAGTTTCTCCTAATCTTCCAAAGGATGAGCTCCAAATAACAGGCGTTTCTATGCACTCCAGACTAGAGGAGAAAAGTTGTGAGAATGATAATGAATGATGGTAAGTCCTTATATTTCTCTTTAGTGATGTGATTCGTTCTAATCCCGGGAGTATTTTGAGTAAAGGAGTTATGATAGATTGTCTCATCTCTTCAATTCAACTGAAGCTTGAGAGTAGAAAGTCATGGAAGTATGTTGCATGTGCATTGTGTTTAGGGGTCTTTTTGAAATTGAATTTCATTGATTCCTTGCATTGTGCACTATATGAAGTTAGGATTATGTTGTAAAATGTGTTTATGTGATTTTACCTTGCATATTGACATATTCCTATCATGAATTGCCTAAAAGTTGCATTTTTGAAATTTGAAAGCAGGTTCACTGTAAAGCTGCCAGGAAAATCTGCTCATTGTAAAAAATTTGAGATATTGACTAATTTATTCTTTGGTCTAAATTTTTTGCAATTTTGTTATAACTGATGTATATGATCAAGATAGTGAATATAAAACAAGTTTTTGTTATTTCGAATGAAGGATGTGAGTTTTATGGCATAATGAGTTATAGAATTTATTCTAGTTTCTTGTTGTGTCATGATGCTCTTTATTATGTGAAATTGATGTTTTCCTATATTTTGTTTTGTATAATGTGTTATATGATGTTGTCATGAGTTTCTAGTTGAATCTTTATTATTGGAAGTGTTCGGAGAGTGACAAGTTTCGTTTGAGAATGAATGTTGTCAAAGTGGGAGAGATTGTAATACCTCGAAAATGACATAGGTAAAGCTATAGACTAAAATGGTGGTCATGAGGGTCTAAGGTCATAAAATGGTCTATAATGTTGTATTGAGGAAATTTCTAGAATTTTAGGTGATTTATAAGTGAAACGTCAAGGGATGACTAAGTCGTTCGACGACTAAGTCACCCATGTGCCTCATGTATGGTTATATACTTATATGTGTGTTTTAATAGTTAATGAGGTCCTTATATGATTTATTATAGTGTTTATAGTTAGTATTTCAAGTTTCATGAAGTTTGGAGGTCAAACGTCCAAGAACGTTCATGACGTTCGAAAGGTTTGCCTTGAAATGACCTTGTGTGTCTTGGCATGTTTCATCGAGTTTTACGTGTTTGTTTTGAATGAAATTCATGTGAGAGGTCATAAAATCGTATACAAACATATTCGGGTTGGAAACGTCCAGGTGAAAGTCCCCAAGGACCAACCAAGGGTCGTTGACAAAGGACCCTTTCCTTAAGTCAGTCAAAGATAGCCCCAAATGACGGAGGCAGTAAGCGGCTCGTGGGCCAGTCGATGCCCCGTCGATGGGTGTATTGGGTCAGTACTTAGGAGTGGTATAAGGAAAAGCCAAGGACCAACCTCATTCCCAAACCATGGACCAACATAACGGTCCATTGGTTGAGGGACGCTCCGATGGTGGCCATCCGTCTGTGAGGCTGTCTCCTACGCAAGTCACTGTTAAGTTAAGGGGTGAATTGGTCAATTCGCCCACTTCAAAATGAGAGAAATGGAGGTTAATTAAGGGTATTTAAACATGTTTATAAGCCTTTAACACATAGAAGAATTCATTCTTCAAAATCAAATTCAAAAATCCCTTAGAAATTCCATAGAACTCCATTGGAGCCAAAACTAAAGGAAGAGCTTGGATTGGATGTTTGAGTGGTTATTTTTCATCACGTTGGAGTATTATATTTATTTACGTATGATTTTTTATCCTTGAAAATCTATTCATCAAGGAGCCCTCCTTCCAAAGAATTTTCTATTGTTTTCAAAGATGAAATGTCCAATTTCATGATCTATCAATGGGCATTAAAGGTTTTAAAGCATTGAATATTGATTGAATTGTTGTTAATTAAATTATTTTAACTCAATTAACCTATTAACTCATGTAATTGATGAACACTATTTTTTGACTTCTTTATGGGTTAAGTGATTTGGACTTAATACTTATGAATTCTAGTGTAGTTTTCTATGGGCTATTGATTGATGGAATGAATGATTGTTGATATATAGGTTGACTTAGATTGATTAATATATACTGAATTGACCTACTTTCATTGAATATCATAGTTTATGTATTGAATTATTAGTTATGGCCATGAGTAAGGGCCTTATGATATTGAATTGGATGATTTAGCTATGGATTGAAGTGGTGAGAGTGGATTGGTGGTACGCTGCCCTAATTCTCTTTTGTTATGTTAAATAGATTTCAATTATATTGTGATTGGTAAATCCATTAATGGCGGCGGTGCTATGTGCTTTACTTGCAATTGATGTGGCCTTGTCGGCGTTACTTTATGTAATATGATGATCATGACCTTGTCAACACGACTTGAAGTATTATGATGATTTGTGTAGTTGATTTATGTGAAGAATGACCATATATATCTACATGTGATTAAGTAATAGTATGTGTTCCTTCTATGTATATTAGGAGATCATACTACACTATAACTATGTGTTTATGTGTGTGGTATTAGAGTTGATACATGATTGTTCCGTCTTGACTATATTAGTTATATGGCTATATCGATGATGTTATTATAATGTATAGGATGACATAAAGATTATAAGGGTCACTCCAAAGTGATTCAAAGAATGATATGCTATATGAAAGAGAGTAAAGAATATTGTGTCTTGTTTTGATAGACTTGTGTCCCTTACTTGATATATGTATGAATGATATGTATATACGAGATGTATTGACTAGGTATGCTTAGTGCGACAATATGATATGTATATACGAGATGTATTGACTAGGTATGCTTAGTGCGCCATTGTCATGTATGAATGAATGATATGTGAGACCTTAAATGATGCTAAAAAGGTCATGTACATTGAACCTTTAACCTACTGGTAAGGTTATTTTATGAACTTTGAAGTCGAGAGCCGTACTAGTATCTTTCATGTGAAAGATGATGGACTTAGGGTTGATTAGCTAGAACGATATCATATCATCCCTAGGGAAGTCATGATGAGCTATCTATGTCACCATGTAAAGGTAGCCCTAGTGGACATCTTTGGAAGGGTAAATATGATTGCGTTTATGAACTAGATACGGAATCCCTTTGTATGAAACTTTAATGTCAATTACTCTATCAGAACGAAGGTTAGCACCAAGTGATTATGTAATAGGAATTATACCTACTTGAAAAAAAGACTAGAGTACAATGTAGCTCTAATTGAGAATGAGACTAGAGTGCATATAATCCCTTCACACTCCTTAACCATGTTCCTACATGGGATGTGTCCTAGTTCTACTCTTGGCAAGTTGAACACCCTCATCGGAGTAGGTTAGAACTCCGGATTCCATTCTTTGCTATCATGGTCTATGTGGTTTATCGCGTATTCTCATCAATTGTGAAACCTACTAGCATTAGAGAAGTTCTACGATGTTTAGGTGGTGGTGTGTGATATGTCGTGGTTTCACGCTATTGTTAATACTTTTTCCTTAAGTTTAGTGTGTCCAAAAGACTTTTTGTGCTAATTTTTATATAAGTATCTCCTTAACTGCAGGAAATCTGTTCAAAAAAGAATGCGGAGGTTTTGAGCGTAGAAATGCAGAATAGAGCACCTACAGAGCTTGTGACGGTCTGTCGTGCTTGTGACGGTCCGTAGGTGGCAGCGTAGTGCAGCTGCTGATTGAAGATGGAGAAGTCTGACCAAGTGTTGGGTTACGAGAAATGTGACGTTCCGTCATGCCTATGACGGTCCGTCCTGCAAGTTGTCATGAAGTTCAGCGAAGTAGTCCCAGTACCCAGATTCCAAGAGTTTAAGTGTTTTGGAATGAAGATCCTCGACGGACCGTCGTGTCTGTGATGATACGTCATACTTGCCGTCGAGGGTAATGAAGAGAGAAGCAGAAGAAATTGCACATGTATGGGACGACGGAGTCCATGACGGTCCGTCGTGACCACGACGATCCGTCGACCGAACCGCGTTTTGACAAATTTCCACAAAAAGAGTCCTTTTTTAATTAGGTTTTTATTTTTTATAAATCGTTCAAAAAACCTCGTTTTTGAGGTTAGACTCTGGATCATTATTAGACTCTGTGTATTAGTGTTAGCCTCTTGATTAATTTGTAGACTCTTTGAGAGATTATTGATTATCTTGAGACTTTTATCATTGATTGTGGGTGATTTTTGCTGATTAATCAAGCGAACTTTGAGATTTTACTCTTTCTCATTGAAGTAAGTACATGAATTCTTATCTAATATACTTGAATATCGTGATTATGACTATGAGTAACTAAACTCCATAACTAGGGTTGTGGGAACCATAGGCAAATAATGAAATAAAAACTAACTAAAATAACAATTCTAGAATAGTCTCTTCCATGTATTAATAATTCTTTTGCTTAGAACTCTTTTTAATGGATGGCCAACGTTAGAACTCGCCTTAATTCTACTTGCCGGAACAAGGAGGTAGATAATAGGAAAAGAATTATCAACATAGATTTAGTGTATACTATCTAATAGGCAAGTATTGATTGGTACGAGGTAATAAATTAGTCAAATACCAAATACGATACTTAATATGACGTAAAGATAACGGTTAGGATAGCAACACACGTAGCCGGAGCAAGGTGCGGAGTGAGATTTTCTAGATGTCGGGCCAAGGATTTAGAAATACATACCTTATCACTTTACATGCAAGATACTAGGAAAGAATTGTTATAGTTAAAATTATCAAGTTATGAACCTTTGGGGAACACGTAAATTCTAGTTACTTTGATTAATTGATTAAACTCCAACATTCAAAGTCATAAGTGTCACTTTCAATTTAGTTAGTTATTTTCATTCTTTTAGAAATAGAAACCCCCCTTTTTATTGTTTTTGCTTTCCAAGGAAGTAATGGACCAAACAATAGTAATAATAGGTTAAAGTTAAGTCTAAACTATTTTCCTCGTGGGAACGATCCCAACCTCACTAGTTGGGTTATTTACTTGACAGGACCGCTTTAATTCTTATTTGAGAAGTAAGTTTGAGCGCATTAGTGTGGGATTCTCTCTATATATTGCATAATAGGCTTTGAAGGTGTTCTTTATAGTCCTTAGGTCTTCTCCAAGACCATTAATTGCATGTCTAGATGTGATAGACGAGTCTTAATGAACTAATTTATGTAATGGATTAAATTAAGAAAGCATGCTAAATGAATAAATACTTATATAGAGTAGTTAAGGGTTGTTTAGTTAAGGTGTGAATGGGACATAGGAATGGTTACTTAGTGTATTACCTAGATAAGTCTTAAGAATGACTCTAGTTAGGGAAAATTGTTGATAATTTGTACATTATCTTAGACTTAGGTAGTCTTAAGGATTATATAGGTAATCTTTAAGAGATTAATCATGGAATTTATCTTTTCGATTTACGTAAGTCTTTTGATAGCCTTTGGATGGAGAATGTCATATCATTTATATGTTGATGTATTAGGTGAAATTGATTCTATCTTAGGTAGTCTAGAGGATCTTTTAAGTGTGGGTGAAGGAATAGTATGGGCGGTCGCTTCACAAATCACTTAAGTGAGACTTAGAATCACTTTTGGTCATGTTCATGTGTATGATGTATCGTAAGTGTGTAACTCATTATAGGTGGTCTTAAGAATCATTTAGGTGTGCCTATAGAGGTTGTATGTGCAGTCTCTCTTTGTCGTACTTAAGTGAGTCTTAGGATATCTTTTAGTGAGGGATTACATGCTAGAAGGTGTCTAAAGTGAAGTTAAGGAACTTCATTTTAGCAGTGAAGTAGTTCAGTGTTCTTTAAAAATGTATTAAATTGCTTAAATGTTATCTTATGTGTTTCTAAGGTGTCAAATGTTATTCTTATGATTGTGATATAATTTTGTAATGGAAAAGAAGCATATTTCCAATAAATGTCCGTTTTCAGGATATTATGCATTACGCCATACTTAGTACATGTAGTTTTACTAATCCCATGCTTTTATATATCTCTAAAGTGATTCATAGGTGAAGGTGCTGTTGGGGAGATAATCTTGCATTAGAAGATCGTTCAAGAAAGTTGAAGTATGTCCTCATTTGACCTGAGGGAATAGATGTCTTTTTTTTTTTTTTATCGAAGTATTGTACTAGACTTAGTAGTACTATATTAGTATTGTGTATGGGCCTTGTCCCAAAGAATTTCTTGTGCCTAAGATTTGATTAAATGAGACTTAATATTTCCTGAGTTTTACATGAAAGAGTTTTTAAAGACTTATAGAATGTTTATGAAAAGTAGTAATTCCGCACTACTTTTCATATATTTATATGCGATGAACGATACTGAAGAGTTTGTACAAGACCTTTGAGAGGTCAAGTATATGGGTTGCACTCCGAGAGTGCCATACCTTCTAGGGTGTGGTCTCGAGTTAATTCAAAATTATATTTATCTAGTGATGCAATATTGTTGAAAGATCCTTTTCAAAATATTTTTTCAAGATTCTGTAATAAAGTTAACGTTTCTTGGGATAACATTTCCGTTGAACAACAATCCAAAGAGGAATCTAATTCACTTTTGCATTCCTTTTATCAATTCCTCCTGCCAGTAACTATGTTGCCCACGGTTACTCAACACCTGCAAGCTATGGCCTCCGCTCCAGATGGTGTCTCTACATAATCAGGTAATAATTCTCCTGTCTCAACCAGCCAGCCATCAAAGTACACTCAATGACTACTAGATCACAAACTCATAGCCTTAAACCTCGTCAATTTCTCACAACCTCTACATTAGCTCTAAAAGTCCCATAACTTATTAGAAAGCCAAGATAATTCGCCAATGGAATTCGACAATGCAAGTAGAACTTGATGCTCTTTTTCGCAACTTCTTGTGATTTGGTTCCATGTGACTCTTCCTAAAACATGGTGGATTGAAAGTGGTTATTCCAAGTTAAACATAAACTTGACGGTTTTATTGATAGGTACAGCACTCGTTTGATCACCAAGGGATTTACACAGCGCCGGACTTGATTATCATTCCACTTTAAGTGCAATAGTCAAGCCTAGTATTGTCTGTCTCGTCGTAACTATCGCCACTCAACTTGATTGTCATGTCCATCAGCTTGATGTTAACAATGCCTTCTTGCAGATTCGTCTTACTGAAGAAGTTTACATGTGACACCCACAGAGATTTTAAAAATCCGGAAATCCTACCAATGTATGTCGTCTTCAGCAGGCAATTTATGGCCTCAAACAGGCTCATCGTGCTTGGTACACCAAATTCAAATAATATCTCTCGACGTTGGGCTTTGTTAAGTCGAATTCTGATTCCTCACTCTTCTTTATTCATAAAGCTGTCTCACTGTGTATATTTTAGTTTATGTGGATGATATATTAGTGATTGGTAATCACCAATGAGGTGTTCATTTTATCTTTTGGGATCTTTCTCCACGTTTTTCACTGAAGGACATAGGACCTCCTCATTATTGAGGTGATTCTTACTTCCACCGATCTTATACTCTCTCAAGAAAAGTACATTTGGATCTCCTACATGAGGTAGCTATGGATAACTTCAAAGTTGTTTCTACAGTTACGACATCTACTATAGTTTTTGATCCATCGCCTGATAATCATCTAGTTGATGGTTCCTTATATCGGCACATAATTGGCATGCTTCATTACCTTTCATTCACACGTCTGGACATAGATTTTGCTGTCAGCAAGTGGTACCAAGCTATGCATCAACAATTTATGTCTCATTGGGTTGCTCTTAAACGACTTTTGCGCTATATCCGTTCAAGTACCTCTTTTGGTGTGCTCATTGCCAATGAAACTGATCATAGGTTGCTCACGTACTCTGACTTAGACTGGGAATGGGATCATTATGACCGCAAATCGAAAACTGGATATGTTATATATTTTTGTATTTCCCCTATTTCATGGTCTTAAAAGAATGTTCAGTTTCTCTTTATTCTACATAGGCAAAATAACAGGCATTTGCTGCTACTGTTTCTAAACCTAATTGCTCACCCATCTTTTTCAAGAACTTCAGTTTCCTCTGAATGCTGCTCCACAAGTTCTTTGTGACAATATCAGCACCAATTATATTTGTGCGAATCCTATTTCCATAGACCCATGAAGTATATGGTCATTCACTTCCATTTTGTCCGTGAGATGGTTGAGCGCAAGCAACTTGAATTTTTCCATTTACGTGTTGCTATCAAGTTGCAGATCTTCTTACAAAGCCTCTTCCGTGTACTTTTTGCTAACCATTGCTCCAAGTTGGGCATAGTAAAACTCGATGCCAACTTGAGGGGGTGTAGTAATTGTTGACACCCAATTTTTGACCCTCCTCGACAATAATTAATTTTTGAGTTTCTTATTTCCTAACGAGTTGAAGTAATTGAATTTATAAAATTCCAAAATGGTTTTCAAATCAATTTGAAATAACGTTAGTTGATTTCTATAGTTTTCTTTTTAGTAATATAATTTTGTTTAGTAGTCTTAATGTGTGTGTGTGTGTGTGTGTCTATATATATATATATATATATATATATATATATATATATATATATATATATATATATATATATATATTTAGTTCGTTTTGTCAAAAATACTCAAAAATTGTCTCAAAGGATTTTAGTTTTACTTAACTCTTCATTATATTGATTTTTGTCAAAAATAGTATCTCATATTTCGATTCTTTAGTTAATAATTGAGTAGCTATTTTATCTCGTTAAAATAAAGAAGATTGTCGATTTTTTTAGTTAATTCATCTTATTTGATTTTTAGCTTAATTTTTAAATTAAATTCATTTGGATTAATTGGTTTTCCTTTTAAGCCCCTCAAGAGATTTTGGTGTTGGACTCCCTCAGAAAGTTTGCATCCCACTCAAATAACCCTAACTCCGAACCAAATTCTCCTAATTCACGACCCCACCCATCCTTTTCTTCCCCCAAAGAGGTTAAAAATCGATGAGCGTCTAAAAATCATGACAACTTCGAGCTTACGCGTACACAGTCCCTTCCTCACTGAAATACCTAGCATACAAATATCCAAATGCGAGCAATAGCAGCAACTCACATTTCGAATGGTGCGAGTTGAAAGAAGAAATGACAACATTTCCCTCTGCACGTGAACGACACCAAATGCACCTCAACGTTTCTTTCCCTTACTCTCTGCGTTGTACGTCTTTTCGCCAGATATGGCCTCCTTCAAGATCGTCCTTGCAACCGCTTATTCGTCCTTGTGGCCGAGGGATGGTGACACGTAGCATACAAGGACGATTTGGATGATCCTGACCTTCCCCTTCATTGTCGGGCCAGGATATTACGGAATTTGGAGCTTGAATCTCGTACAAACCCAGCTTCCCTTCCTTTGTGAGAAATTTTTTTTAAAATTGAAACAGGGGGATGAAGATTTTGTCCTCATTCCCATTACCATAATTCTTGGCTTATATATAGTTTCCTTTTCTTCACAAAAAAAGGGATTTTTGAGGGCTTGGACTTTTAAGGCTTAGAATAGAGAGGGGATTTTCTTCTAAAAAAAGTTGAAAGAGATTTTTTGAGAGATATAGGTGAACAGAGAACTGATTTTAGGCGGAAAAAGGTATTTTCATACGGAATCCAAAGGATTTCAAGTTTATCGTTAAACTTTGTGTTCTTTTCGCTCTCGTCAGAGTTCGCCGGAGTTCCCAGTGTCACATTGTGGAGTGTAAAGTTCCTTTGCTACTCTTCATTTCTTCCAAGTTTGCTGCTTCAAGAATGATAACTCCATCCTCCTATTCTTGTACACATTCAGTCTCCGATGGCACTATTTTTTGTTGGATATGTTCTCTATTGTTCCGGCGATCGACACTTTTATAATTTATTGGAAGTTTTTTGACCCCCTAATAACCAAGCTTGACTTTGTTTCTTCGATTTTAAACTTTAGTTTTTTTTCTTTTGTTTCGGTAGTGTGTTTTAAGACAGGTTAAATTTACCTTTTTTTTGTCAAATATTGGTGGTCATCTGTTCAAGTCTGCCCTCTCTTTTGAAGAATTTTTAATTTGGTTAATTTCTAGAGTTTTTTTTTTGTTTCCAAAACATGTTTTTGAACCCGCTTCGTTTAGATTTAGAAAAGATTTTCTTTCATTATTTCTTTGGTCTATTTGTTACTTTATCTGTTTGGTTTTAGAGTGTAATTAAGAGTAACTAAGCAAGCATTTTGGTGTTTCTATTGTTTGTTTATATAATAATGTTTTTTTTTATTTTCGTGTCCCATGATCGCTTTACTAACTAACATGGCGTATTGTAATCCTTTCCTAATGGTCGAATATCAATCCTTAGTGTCTCATGTGTGCCGTCTCGTTTTAAGCTAATTCATCGTTTGGTAGTAGTTTCTCTTGTGAGCATTAGCTATTTGTATATTGGAATGATGATGTTTTACCGAGGTTCTCCTCTTTGTACCCATTTCTAATTTTTAGTAAAGCAGTGGAACATTTAACCACCTCTGTTGATTGTTCTGTTTTGGCTTAAAGTGTTTAATTTTGTTTTATATGTGGATTCATTATCGCCCTTGTTTCGCTTCCGATTGCGTCTTGATATTCATGATGTATTGTCTCTTTTGTGTCATGGTCTGCCTTCCCTATTTATTATTTCTCCATATGCATTTTATTTATTTACATAGTTTTGTTTTGTTTTACTTTTAGGAAGAGTACATTTTCGGTGATTTGTTTTAGTTTAAAAGGATACTTGTTCATTGTGTATGACCAACAGATGTATGATTGTAGTGTACTTAACATGTTAGCATTAATTTTCTGCCCATATGCAAAATGGCTCAAAGTCATGCATATTATTCGTTGAAATATAATTTAATCGTCATAGTCGGAAAGCTTTATATGAAATAGATTTAAGCATTTCCGGAGCTTTAAAATCTCTCAAGTATTTATTATGTTATTTGGTATTCTTAGAACATGGGAATGTCATTTGTATGAGCTTCACTTTAACCTCTGATAACGCATTAAAGTTGCATAATTAATGAGAGAATATAGAAGGGATAACAAGCTACACAAACGCATAGATTAAGGCTCATGATATTAGATCTAAGTCTACTTTTCCGATCTAAGCTACACATGCTAATGTGTTCTTTAAACATGTAATAAATTGTTTAAATGTTATCTAACGTGTTTATAAGGTGTTAAATGTTATTCTTATGATTATGATATGATGTTATAATGGAAAAGATGCATATTTCAAAAAAATGTCCATTGTCATGATTTTATGCATTATGCCATACATAGTACATGCGGTTGTACTAATTTCATGCTTTTATCTATCTCTAAAAAGATACATAGGTGAAGGTGCTATTGGATAGCTAAGATTGGATTAGAAGATCGTTCAAGCAAGTTGAAGTATGTCCTCATTTGACTCGAGGGACTAAATGTATTTTATTTCTTTATTGAAGTATTGTAATAGACTTAGTTGTACTTATTCGTATTGTATATGGGCCGTGTTGCAAAGTATTTCTTGTGTCTAAGATTTGATGAAATGATAGTTATTATTTCCTATGAGTTTTACATGAAAGAGTTTTTAAGGACTTAAAGAATGTATATGAAACGTTTTAATTCCGCACTACTCTTGATATGTTTATATGCGATGAACGATACGAAAGGGTTTGTACAAAACATCCGAGAGGTCAAATCGATGGTTGAACTCCGAGAGTGCCAAATTTTCTAGGGTGTGGTCTCAGGATGTAACAATCTTGGAATAAAAGCATAGGTTAAGAAAGTGGTCTTAGGAATGAAAAAATCTCATCAAGTCACGTCTATTAGAGTATTGACCATTGGTGTGAGTTGCAACACATCTCTGGGCTAGAGGACTATTTTCTTATGGTTTTCCTTGTGTTTTTAGGAAGATGAATACGCGGAGGACACCAGCTAGGAGGATTCGGGAGAATGATCTGATTGAGGAGATTCCTCCTCAATTTGAACAAGTTGCTTTAAGTTGCTCAAGGTGATAAAGTCTCTATTGGAGG
Organism: Solanum arcanum; assembly: GCA_027789145.1. Taxonomy (NCBI): domain Eukaryota; kingdom Viridiplantae; phylum Streptophyta; class Magnoliopsida; order Solanales; family Solanaceae; genus Solanum; species Solanum arcanum. The sequence goes on from CM050937.1 coordinate 14,556,045, forward strand.
TCAAGGTAATGATGTTCCGGTGGTTCCGCCGGAAATGATAAATGGTGAAATTAGAGAGGTTTTTCTTACTTTAGCCCAAGCATTGACTACCCATGTGAATATGGTTCTTGCACCTAGAGTGAATGTTGGGAGAGCACAATTCTATCTAGATTGAGAGACTTTATGAGGATTAATCCTCCTATCTTTCTTGTCTCTAAAGTGGGAGAATATCCCCAAGAGTTTCTAAATGAGGTGTATAAGATAGTGCATTCTATGGGGGTGACTTCTCGGAGAAAGTGGAATTAGCTTTGTATCAATTGAAAGATGTTGCTCAAATGTGGTGAACACAATGGAAATACAATAGGCCGGTAGATTCGGGTCCTAATGAGTAGGAAGAACTAAAGGAAGCTTTTCTTGGAAAGTACTTTCCCCGTGGGAGGATGGAGGTTAAGGTAGAGGAGTTTATCAACCTCAAGAAAGGAAATATGAGTGTTGAGGAATACTCTTTGAAGTTCTCTATGTTGTCTAAATATGCTCCATCCCTTGTGTCTAACCCTAGGGATGAGATGAGTAGTTTTTACGGTGTCGCCGATCTACTGAGGGAAGAATGTCATACGGCCATGCTACATGATGATATGGCCCAAGCTAGATTCATGGTGTATGCTCAATCAATTGAGGACTCTAAACATGGTAGGATTGCGAGAAACTTGAAAAGGAGTGGTTCTAGTGATCAGGATCAGCCTATGTTAAAAAGAGGTCTCCAACTCAAGAAGAACCTAGGAGTCATAAGGTGTTTGATAGAGGAGGTGGTTCTCAAAATTAAAAGTCTACATGTGCTTCTTGTGGAAAAAGGCACTATGGGAAGTGTCTAGCCGGTATTAGTGGTTGATTTGGTTGTGGGAAGGATGATAATAAGGTGATATATTGTCCTACCATTGTGTCTAGAGAAATATAGGGTAAATAAGTTTCTCCTAATCTTCCAAAGGATAATGCTCCAAATAACAGGCGTTTCTATGCACTCCAGACTAGAGGAAAAAAGTTGTGAGAATGGTGATGAATTATGGTAAGTCCTTATATTTCTCTTTAGTGTTATGAGTTCCTTCTAATCTGGGGAGTATGTTGAGTAAAGGAGTTCTGATAGATTGTCTCATCTCTTCAATTTAACTTAAGTTTGAGAGTAGAAAGTCATGGAAGTATGTTGCATGTGCATTGTGTTTAGGGGTCTTTTTGAAACTGAATTTCATTGATTCCTTGCATATTAACATTTTCCTATCATGAATTGCCTAAATTTGCATTTTTGAAATTTCAAAGCAGGTTCACTGTAAAGCTGCCAGGAAAAAATCTGCTCATTGTAAAAAATTTGAGATATTGACTAATTTATTCTTTGGTCTAAATTTTTTGGAATTTTGTTATAACTGATGTATATGATCAATATAGTGAATATAAAACAAGTTTTTGCTATTTCGAATGAAGGATGTGAGTTTAATGGCATAATGAGTTATAGAATTTATTCTAGTTTCTTGTTGTGTCATGATGCTCTTGATTATGTGAAATTGATGTTTTCCTATATTTTGTTTTGTATAATGTATTATATGATGTTTTCATGAGTTTCTAGTTGAATCTCTATTATTGGAAGTGTTCGGTGAGTGACAAGTTTCATTTGAGAACGAATTTTGTCCAAGTGGGAGAGATTGTAATACCTCGAAAATGACATAGGTAAAGCTATAGACTAACATGGTGGTCATGATATTCTAAGGTCATAAAATGGTCTATAATGTGGTATTGAGGCAATTTCTAGAATTTTATGTGATTTATTAGTGAAACGTCAAGGGACGACTAAGACGTTCGACGACTAAGTCACCTATGTGCCTCATGTATGGTTATATACTTATATGTGTATTTTATGAGTTTTATAGGTCCTTATATGAGCTATTATAGTGTTTCTAGTCAGTATTTCAAGTTTCATGAAGTTTGGAGGTCAAACGTCCAAGAACGTTCGAAAGGTTCGCCTTGAAATGACCTTGTGTGTCTTGGAATGTTTGGTCGAGTTTTACGTGTTTGTTTTGCATGAAATTCATATGTGAGGTCATAAAATCGTATACAAACATATTCGGGTTGGAAACGTCCAGGTGAAAGTCCCCAAGGACCAACCAAGGGTCCTTGACAAAGGACCCTTCCCTTGAGTCACTCAAAGATAGCCCCAAATGACGGAGGAAGTAGACGGCTCGTAGGCCAGTCGATGCCCCCTCGATGGGTGTATTGGGTCAGTACTTAGGCGTTGTATAAGGACAAGACAAGGACCAACCTCATTCATAAACCATGGACCAACATAACGGTCCATTAGTTGAGGGACGCTCCGATGGTGGCCATCCGTCTGTGAGGTATGCGCTCACGCAAGTCCTTTGTTAAGTCAAGGGGTGAATTGGTAAATTCACCCACGTACAAATAAGAGAAAGGGAGGTTAATTAAGGGTATTTAAACATGTTTATAAGCCTCTAAGACTTAGAAGAATTCATTCTTCAAAATCAAACTCAAAAATCCCTTAGAAATTCCCTAGAACCCCATTGGAGCCAAAACTAAAGGAAGGGCTTCGATTGGAGGTTTGAGTGGTTATTCTTCATCACATTGGCGTATTATCTTTTTAACTCAATTAACCTATTAACTCATTTATTTAATGAACCCTAGTTTTTGACTACTTTATGGGTTACGTGATTCGGACTTAATACTTATGAATTCTAGTGTAGTGTTCTATGGGCTATTGATTGATGGAATGAATGCATTGAATTTATATCTAGGTTGCCTTAGATTGATAAATATATACTGAATTGACCTACTTTAATTGAATATCATAGTTTACGTATTGAATTATTGGTTATAGCCATGAGTAAGGGTCTTATGATATTGAATTGGATGATTTAGCTATGGATTGAAGTGGTGAGAGTGGATTGGTGGTACGCTGCCCTAATAATCTTTATGTTATGTTAATTAGACTTCAATTATATTGTGATTGGTATATCCACTTATGGTGGCGGTGCTATGTGCTTTACTTGCAATTGATGTGGCCTTGTCGGCGTTACATTATGTAATATGATTATCATGACGTTGTCGACACGACTTAAAGTTTTATGATAATTTGTGTAGTTGATTTATGTGAAGAATGACCATATATATCTACATGTGATTAAGTAATAGTATGTGTTCCTTCTATGTATATTAGGAGATCATGCTACACTATAACTATGTGCTTATGTGTGTGGTCATAGTGTTGATACATGATTGTTCCTTCTTGACTATATGAGTTATATGGATATGTCGATGATTTTATAGTAATGTATAGAATTACATAAATATTATAATGAATAATATGCTATATGAAAGAGAGTAAAGAATATTGTGTCTTATTTTGATAGACTTGTGTCCCTTACTTGATATATGTATGAATGATATGTATATACGATATGTATTGACTAGATAGGCTTATTGCACCCTTGTCATGTATGAATGAATGATATGTGAGACTTTAAATGATGCTAAGAAGGTCATGTACATTGAACGTTAAACCTAGTGGTAAGATTATGTAATGAACTTTGAAGTCGACAGCCGTAGTAGTATCCTTCATGTAAAGGATGATGGACTTAGGGTTGATTAGCTAGAAAGATATTATATCATCCCTAGGGAATTCATGATGATCTATCTATGTCACAATTGTAAGGTATCCCTAGTGGACATCTATTGAAGGGTAAATATGATTGCGTTATGAATTAGATATGAAACCCCTTTGTATGAACCTTTAATCTCAATTACTCTATGAGAACGAAGGTAAGCACCGAGTGATTATGTTATAGGAAGTAGCTCTACTTAAAAAAGAGACTAGAGTACAATGTATCTCTAATTGAGGATGAGAATGTGGTGTGGGACGCTCTCTATGCATTGCATAATAGTCTTTGAAGGAATTCTTTATAGTCCTTACGTCTTCTCCAAGATCATTAATTGAATGTCTTGATGTGATTAATGAGTCTTAAATGAACTAATTAATGTAATGGATTAAATTAAGAAAGCATGTTAAATGAATAAATACATATATAGAGTAGTTAAGGGTTGTTTAGTTAAGGTGTGAAGGGGACATAGGAATGGTCACTTCGTGTATTACCTAGATAAGTCTTAAGAATGACTCTTGTTAGGGAAGATGGTTGATAATTTGTACATGATCTTAGACTTAGGTAGTCTTAAGGTTTATATATGTAATCTTGAACAGATTAATCATGGAAGTTATCTTCTCGATTTACCTAAGTCTTTTGATAGCCTTTGGATGGAGAATGTCATATCATCTATATGTTGATGTATTAGGTGAAATTGATTCTATCTTAGGTAGTCTAGAGGATCTTTTAAGTGTGTGGGAAGGAATAGTATGGGAGGTCACTTCACAACTCACTTAAGGGATACTTAGAATCACTTTTGGTCATACTCATGTGTATGATGTATCGTATGTGTGTAACTCATTATAGGCGGTATTAAGAATCATTTAGGTGTGCCTATAGAGGTTGTATGTGCAGTCTCTGTAGTCTCAGGATAACTTTTAGTGAGGGGATTACATTATAGAAGGTGTCTAAAGTGAAGTTAAGAAACTTCATTTTAGCCGTGAGGTAGTTTAGTGTAATGTGTTCTTTAAAAATGTATTAAATTGGTTAAATGTTATCTTATGTGTTTCTAAGGTGTCAAATTTTATTCTTATGATTGTGATATAATTTTGTAATGGAAAAGAAGCATATTTCTAATAAATGTCCGTTTTCGGGATTTTATGCATTATGCCATACTTACTACATGTGGTTGTACTAATTCCATGCTTTTATCTATCTCTAAGGTGATTCATAGATGAAGGTGCTTTTGGAGAGCTAATCTTGGATTAGAAGATCGTTCAAGAAAGTGGAAGTATGTCCTCATTTGAATTGAGGGCATAGATGTCTTCTATTTTTTTTTATCGAAGTATTGTAATAGAGTTAGTAGTACTATATTAGTATTGTGTATGGGCCGTGTTCCAAAGAATTTCTTATGCCTAAGATTTGATGAAATGAGACTTAATATTTCCTATATGTTTTACATTAAAGAGTTTTTAAAGACTTATAGAATGTTTATGAAAAGTAGTAATTCCGCACTACTTTTCATATATTTATATGCGATGAACGATACTGAAGAGTTTGTACAAGACCTTTTACAGGTCAAGTATATGGGTTGCATTCGAAGAGTGCCATACCTTCTAGGTTGTGGTCTCGAGTTAATTCAAAATTATATTTTTCTATGGATGTAATATTTTTGGAAGATCCTTTTCAAAATATTTTTTCCAGATTCTGTAATATAGTTAACGTTTCTTGGGATAACATTTCCGTTGAACAACAATCCAAAGAGGAATCTAATTCACTTTTGCATTCCTTTTATCAATTCCTAACTATGTTGCCAACGATTACTCAACACCTTCAAGCTATATCCTCTGCGCCAGATGGTGTCTCTACATAACCAGGTAATAATTCTCGTATATCAACCAGCCAACCACCAAAGTACACCCAATGACTACTAGATCACAAACCCATAGCCTTAAACCTCGTCAGTTTCTCACAACCTCTACATTGCCTCTAAAAATCTCATAACTTATAAGCAATCCAAGATAATTCGCCAAAGGAATTCAACAATGCAAGTCGAACTTGATGCTTTTGTTCGCAACAATTGTTGTTATTTGGTTCCATGTTACTCTTCCTAAAACGTGGTGGATTGTAAGTGGTTATTCCAAGTTAAACTTAAACTTGACGGTTCTATTGATAGGTACAACGCTCGTTTGGTCACCAAGGGATTTACACAAAGCCGGACTTGATTATCACTCAACTTTAAGTCCAATAGTCAAGCCTACTATTGTCTGTCTCGTCGTAACTATCGCCAATCAACTTGATTGTCATGTCCATCAGCTGGATGTAAACAATGCCTTTTTGCATATTCGTCTTACTGAAGAAGTTTACATGTAACACCCACCGAGATTTTGAAACTACGGAAATCCTACCCATGTATATTGTCTTCAGAAGGCAATTTATGTCCTCAAACAGGCTCATCGTGCTTGGTACACCAAATTTAAATAATATCTCCTTACGTTGGGTTTTGTTAAGTCGAATTCTGATTCCTCACTCCTCTTTTTCATAAAGTTTGGTCTCACTTGTGTATATTATAGTTTATGTGGATGATATATTAGTAACTGGTGATCACCAATGAGGTGTTCATTTTATCTTTTAGGAACTTTCTCCACGTTTTTCACTGAAGGACATAGGACCTCTTCATTACTTTCTTGGTATTGAGGTGATTCTTTCTTCTACTGATCTTATACTCTCTCAAGAGAAGTACATTATGGAACTCCTACATGAGGTAGCTATGGATAACATGAAAGTTGTTTCTACACCTATGACATCTACGATAGTTTTTGATCCATCGCTTGATAATCATCTAGTTGATGGTTCCTTATATCGACGCCTAATTGGCATGCTTCATTACCTTTCATTCACACGTATGGACATAGATTTTGCTATCAGCAAGTGGTACCAAGCTATGCATCAACAATTTATGTATCATTGAGTTGCTCTTAAACGACTTTTGCGCTATATCCGTTCAAGTACCTCTTTTGGTATGCTCATTGCCAACGAAACTGATCGTAGGTTGCTCAGATACTCTGACTCAGACTGGGCATGGGATCGTTATGATTGCACATCGAAAACTGGATATGTTATATATCTTTGTATTTCCCCTATATTATGGTCTTAAAAGAATGTTCAGTTTCTCGTTATTCTACAGAGGCAAAGTATCAGGCATTTTCTTCTACTGTTTCTAAACCTAATTGGCTCACCCATCTTTTTCAAGGATTTCAGTTTCCTCTGAATGCTGCTCCACAAGTTCTTTGTGACAATATCAGCACCACTTATATTTGTGCGAATCCTATTTCCATAGACGGATGAATTATATGGTCATTGACTTCCATTTTGTCCGTCAGATGGTTGAGTGCAAGCAACTTGAAGTTTTCCATTTACATGCTGCTATCAAGTTGCAGATATTCTTACAAAATATTATATTTTAAGTCATCAAAATATTATATTTTAAGGAAAAAGGGTGATAAATTCCTTGCACTATGCAAATAAAATGCATTTTGTTTATACATTGGTTCATTTAACTACTAATAACGGCTAGCATCTAAGACTCTTCTTAACTATATGAATCTTCTCACTATCAGGACTCTTTTTATTTTGCTTATGAGACTTTTTATCTTTATAATTGTAATTATGTAGGTTTCTCTAAGATGTTATTTTATTATAAGCCTTGAATGTAAGATATCAAGCCAATACAATAATCAACAAAGAAAATTTAATCTACGTCCAGTTCTTCTCTTTCACTTTATGGTATTCAGAGCTCTATTGCTGTAACAAGCTTGATCCTTCTTTTCCCTCCCAGCCCAAACGCCTCCAGCCGAAAATGGTCTGAAATACAAGTTTCATCAATGCCGACAACATCTCCGTTTCAAAATTTGTTGTCCAGTTCAATCCGATTACTCAACTCCCCATCAAACATGCTGATAGCCATAACTTTTTGATGGGGAAGGCTCTAGTGTCGATGCTTATGCGTGGACACAACCCCTTTGGTCTCTTGATGAAACTCTCTTTGAAAGAAACCTCGAAGTATATAATCTTGCCTATGTTTCCTGCTTTCAACAAGATAAGCTTATACAAAATGCTATCTTGGAAATAGCGGACGTGACCATAGACAGTATAGTCGCTTCTGCTCAAAATGCCAAAGTCACATGGGATACCTTGCATACTTCTTATGCAAATAAATCTCAAAATCGTATCTTTAGTCTTATAGACCTTCTAGCCCGTCTCCCCAAAGACTCTTGTCTTGCTACAGACTATCTTAATCAAGTTTGATATTTTTGTGATAGACTTGACACTCCTGGATCCCCTGTATCTAATGAAGAAGTGGTTGTCAAGATTTTCCCTTGTCTTGGGTTTGAATTTTGAGAAATATCAACCGTTATCCGAGCTCGAGATTTGGCGTTCCAGTATGAAGAACTATATGAAAAGCTCCTTGACAAGAATCTTTTCCTTGACATGAGGAAGACAAAAATATAACCAATGTTCTCACTGCTGCCAACTTTACTCAATGGACTACTTCGATCCTACCCGTCGAGCTCCAACAATAACAAGAACACTAATCGATAATCCAATGCACAATATCAGCGAAATCATAATCAATCTTGGCGTAAGAATCAACAACCTCGGTGCAACAACCAACAACAATAATCTTCCAATAATAACCTCTACTACCAACTAAGTGATGGTAGAGGTCATACTGCTCGTGTCTGCCAAACACGCTCTCACAATCATCTTCAAGTGCGTGCTAATTATGCTACACACCTCCAGAACCAGTCAGCTCCACGAATTATTGATGGCTATATTGATGATTTTATAGTAATGTATAGGATGACATAAATATTACAAGAGTCATTCCTAAGTGATCCAAAGAATGATATGGCATTTTAAAGAGAGTAAAGAATGTTGTGTCTTATTTTGATAGACTTTTGTCCCTTACTTGATATATGTATGAATGATATGTAAATACGAGATGTATTGACAAGGTAGGCTTAGTGCTCCATTTTCATGTATGGATGAATGATATGTGAGACCTTAAATGATGCTAAGAAGGTCATGCCCGTTTAACCTTACACTAGTGGTAAGGTTATGTTATGAACATTGAAGTCGAGAGCCGTAGTATCCTTCATGTAAAAGGATGATGGACTTAGGGTTGATTATCTAAAACGACATCATATCATCCATAGGGAAGTCATGATGAGCTATCTATGTCGACATTATAAGGTAGCGCTAGTGGACATCTTTGGAAGGGTAAATGGGATTTTGTTATGAATTAGATATGGAACCCCTTCGTATCAACCTTTAATGTTAATTACTCTATGATAACGAAGGTTAGCACCGAGTGATTATGTTATAGGAAGTAGCTCATCTTGAAAAGGAGATTAGAGTACAATGTATAACACCCTCATCGGAGTAGGTAAGAACTCCAGATTCCATGTATGGCTATCATAGTGTATGTCGGTTATTGCTTATTCATCATATGGGATACCTACTAGCATTAGAGAAGTTCTATGAAGTCTAGGTGGTGGTATGGGACGATATTTAGATATTGCACAATAGGCTTTAAAGGTGCTAGTTAGAGTCCCCAGGAACATTAAATGAATGTCCTTATGTAATGAATGAGTCTTAAATGAACTAATGAATGTGATGAATTAAGTTTATAAATCATGTTAAATTAATAAGTAATTATGTAGAGTAGTTAATGGTTTTCGAGTTATGGTGTGAAGGGAGCATAGGAATGGTTACTTCGTAATTTACCTAGATAAGTGTTAAGAATGACTCTACCTATGGAAGATGGTTAATTATGTGTACATTATCTAATACTTACGTAGTCTTAATGATTATATAGGTAATCTTGAAGAGGTTAATAATGCAAGTTATCTTCCAGATTTACTCAAGTTAGTCTTTTGATAGCGTTTGGAAGGAGAACGTCATATCATAGATTTACTCAAGTTAGTCTTTTGATAGCTGAGAATGATTCTATCTTAGATTTACTGAATAGTGAAGTATTTCATTGTAATGTTTTCATTAAAAATTTAATAAATTGTTTAAATGTTATCTTACGTGTTTATAAGGTGTTAAATGTTATTATTATGATTATGATATGATGTTATAATGGAAAATATGCATATTTCCAATAAATGTCCATTTTCATGATTTTATGAATTATGCCATGCATAGTACATGTGGTTGTACTAATTCCATGCTTTTATTTATCTCTAAAAGATTCATAGGTGAAGGTGCTTTTGGATAGCTAAGCTTGGATTAGAAGATCGTTCAAGCAAGTTGAAGTATGTCCTCATTTGACTTGAGGGCCTAAGTGTATTATCTTTCTTTATTGAAGTATTGTAATAGACTTAGTTGTACTTATTTGTATTGTATATGGGCCGTGTCGCAAAGTATTTCTTGTGTTTAAGATTTGATGAAATGAGACTTAGTATTTCCTATGAGTTTTACATGTTAGAGTTTTTATAGACTTAAAGAATTTTTATGAGAAGTTTTAATTCCGCACTACTCTTGATAGGTTTATATGCGATGAACGACACGAAAGGGTTTGTACAAGACCTCCGAGAGGTCAAGTACGATGGTTGTACTCCGAGAGTGCAATATTTTCTAGATTGTGGTCTCAGGATGAAACATGCTTTGAATAAGAGTATAGGTTAAGAAAGTGGTCTTAGGAATGAAAAAATCTCATCAAGTCACGTCAATTAGAGTATTGACCATTGGTGTGAGTTGCAATACATCTCTGGGCTATAGTCTACAGTGACGATAAAGTTTCCTTCATTACTACTCCTATGTCGTTCCGTAGAGTAAAAGTTATGAGTACTATTTTCTTATGGGTTTCCTTGTGTTTTTAAGAAGATGAATACGCGGAGGACACCAGCTAGAAGGATTGAGGAGAATGATCTGAATGAGGAGATTCCTCTTCAAGTTGAAAAAGTTTCTCAAGTTGCTCAAGGTGATAGAGTCTCTATTGAAGGTCAAGATAATGAGGTTCCGGTGGTTCCCCCGGAAATGATCAATGGTGAAATTAGAGAGGTTTTTCTTACTTTAGCCCGAGCATTGACTACCCATGTGAATATGGGTCTTGCACCTTGAGTGAATGTTGGGGAGAGCACAATTCTATCTAGATTGAGACACTTTATTAGGATTAATCCTCCTATCTTTCTTGTCTCTAAAGTGGGAGAATATCTCAAAATTTTCTAAATGAGGTGTATAAGGTAGTGCATTCTATGAGGGTGACTTGTCGGGAGAAAGTGGAATTGGCTTCGTATAAATTGAAAGATGTTGCTCAAGTGTGGTGAACACAATGGAAATACAATAGGCCGGTAGAGTCGGGTCCTATTGAGTGGGAAGAATTTAAGGAAGCTTTTCTTGGAAAGTACTTTCCCCGTGGGAGGAGGGAGGTTAAGGTAGAGGAGTTTATCAACCTCAAGCAATGAAATATGAGTGTTGAGGAATACTCTTTGAAGTTCTCTATGTTGTCTAAATATGCTCCATCCTTTCTGTCTAACCCTAGGGATGAGATGAATAGTTTTTTGACAGGTTTCGCTGATCTACTATGGGAAGAATGTTGTACCGCAATGCTACATGATGATATGGCCCTAGCTAGATTCATGGTGTATGGTCAATCAATTGAGGAGTCTAAACTTGGTAGGATTGCTACAAAACTTGAAAAGGAGTGGTTCAAGTGATCAAGATCAACCTAGGTTAAAAAAGAGGTCTCCAACTCAAGAAGAACCTAGGAGTCCTAAGGTGTTTGATAGAGGAGGTGGTTCTCAAAAAGAAAAGTCTAAATGTGCTTCTTGTGGAAAAAGGCACTATGGGAAGTGTCTAGCCAGTATTAGTGGCTGATTTGGTTGTGGGAAGGATTTTAATAAGGTGATATATTGTCCTACAAATGTGGCTAGAGGAAGATAGGGTAAATAAGTTTCTCCTAATCTTCCAAAGGATGAGCTCCAAATAACAGGCGTTTCTATGCACTCCAGACTAGAGGAGAAAAGTTGTGAGAATGATAATGAATGATGGTAAGTCCTTATATTTCTCTTTAGTGATGTGATTCGTTCTAATCCCGGGAGTATGTTGAGTAAAGGAGTTATGATAGATTGTCTCATCTCTTCAATTCAACTGAAGCTTGAGAGTAGAAAGTCATGGAAGTATGTTGCATGTGCATTGTGTTTAGGGGTCTTTTTGAAATTGAATTTCATTGATTCCTTGCATTGTGCACTATATGAAGTTAGGATTATGTTGTAAAATGTGTTTATGTGATTTTACCTTGCATATTGACATATTCCTATCATGAATTGCCTAAAAGTTGCATTTTTGAAATTTGAAAGCAGGTTCACTGTAAAGCTGCCAGGAAAATCTGCTCATTGTAAAAAATTTGAGATATTGACTAATTTATTCTTTGGTCTAAATTTTTTGCAATTTTGTTATAACTGATGTATATGATCAAGATAGTGAATATAAAACAAGTTTTTGTTATTTCGAATGAAGGATGTGAGTTTTATGGCATAATGAGTTATAGAATTTATTCTAGTTTCTTGTTGTGTCATGATGCTCTTTATTATGTGAAATTGATGTTTTCCTATATTTTGTTTTGTATAATGTGTTATATGATGTTGTCATGAGTTTCTAGTTGAATCTTTATTTTTGGAAGTGTTCGGAGAGTGACAAGTTTCGTTTGAGAATGAATGTTGTCAAAGTGGGAGAGATTGTAATACCTCGAAAATGACATAGGTAAAGCTATAGACTAAAATGGTGGTCATGAGGGTCTAAGGTCATAAAATGGTCTATAATGTTGTATTGAGGAAATTTCTAGAATTTTAGGTGATTTATAAGTGAAACGTCAAGGGATGACTAAGTCGTTCGACGACTAAGTCACCCATGTGCCTCATGTATGGTTATATACTTATATGTGTGTTTTAATAGTTAATGAGGTCCTTATATGATTTATTATAGTGTTTATAGTTAGTATTTCAAGTTTCATGAAGTTTGGAGGTCAAACGTCCAAGAACGTTCATGACGTTCGAAAGGTTTGCCTTGAAATGACCTTGTGTGTCTTGGCATGTTTCATCGAGTTTTACGTGTTTGTTTTGAATGAAATTCATGTGAGAGGTCATAAAATCGTATACAAACATATTCGGGTTGGAAACGTCCAGGTGAAAGTCCCCAAGGACCAACCAAGGGTCGTTGACAAAGGACCCTTTCCTTAAGTCAGTCAAAGATAGCCCCAAATGACGGAGGCAGTAAGCGGCTCGTGGGCCAGTCGATGCCCCGTTGATGGGTGTATTGGGTCAGTACTTAGGAGTGGTATAAGGAAAAGCCAAGGACCAACCTCATTCCCAAACCATGGACCAACATAACGGTCCATTGGTTGAGGGACGCTCCGATGGTGGCCATCCGTGCGTGAAATTTGTCTCCTACGCAAGTCACTGTTAAGTTAAGGGGTGAATTGGTCAATTCGCCCACTTCAAAATGAGAGAAATGGAGGTTAATTAAGGGTATTTACACATGTTTATAAGCCTTTAACACATAGAAGAATTCATTCTTCAAAATCAAATTCAAAAATCCCTTAGAAATTCCATAGAACTCCATTGGAGCCAAAACTAAAGGAAGAGCTTGGATTGGATGTTTGAGTGGTTATTTTTCATCACGTTGGAGTATTATATTTATTTACGTATGATTTTTTATCCTTGAAAATCTATTCATCAAGGAGCCCTCCTTCCAAAGAATTTTCTATTGTTTTCAAAGATGAAATGTCCAATTTCATGATCTATCAATGGGCATTAAAGGTTTTAAAGCATTGAATATTGATTGAATTGTTGTTAATTAAATTATTTTAACTCAATTAACCTATTAACTCATGTAATTGATGAACACTATTTTTTGACTACTTTATGGGTTAAGTGATTTGGACTTAATACTTATGAATTCTAGTGTAGTTTTCTATGGGCTATTGATTGATGGAATGAATGATTGTTGATATATAGGTTGACTTAGATTGATTAATATATACTGAATTGACCTACTTTCATTGAATATCATAGTTTATGTATTGAATTATTAGTTATGGCCATGAGTAAGGGCCTTATGATATTGAATTGGATGATTTAGCTATGGATTGAAGTGGTGAGAGTGGATTGGTGGTACGCTGCCCTAATTCTCTTTTGTTATGTTAAATAGATTTCAATTATATTGTGATTGGTAAATCCATTAATGGCGGCGGTGCTATGTGCTTTACTTGCAATTGATGTGGCCTTGTCGGCGTTACTTTATGTAATATGATGATCATGACCTTGTCAACACGACTTGAAGTATTATGATGATTTGTGTAGTTGATTTATGTGAAGAATGACCATATATATCTACATGTGATTAAGTAATAGTATGTGTTCCTTCTATGTATATTAGGAGATCATACTACACTATAACTATGTGTTTATGTGTGTGGTATTAGAGTTGATACATGATTGTTCCGTCTTGACTATATTAGTTATATGGCTATATCGATGATGTTATTATAATGTATAGGATGACATAAAGATTATAAGGGTCACTCCAAAGTGATTCAAAGAATGATATGCTATATGAAAGAGAGTAAAGAATATTGTGTCTTGTTTTGATAGACTTGTGTCCCTTACTTGATATATGTATGAATGATATGTATATACGAGATGTATTGACTAGGTATGCTTAGTGCGCCATTGTCATGTATGAATGAATGATATGTGAGACCTTAAATGATGCTAAAAAGGTCATGTACATTGAACCTTTAACCTACTGGTAAGGTTATTTTATGAACTTTGAAGTCGAGAGCCGTACTAGTATCTTTCATGTGAAAGATGATGGACTTAGGGTTGATTAGCTAGAACGATATCATATCATCCCTAGGGAAGTCATGATGAGCTATCTATGTCACCATGTAAAGGTAGCCCTAGTGGACATCTTTGGAAGGGTAAATATGATTGCGTTTATGAACTAGATACGGAATCCCTTTGTATGAAACTTTAATGTCAATTACTCTATCAGAACGAAGGTTAGCACCAAGTGATTATGTAATAGGAATTATACCTACTTGAAAAAAAGACTAGAGTACAATGTAGCTCTAATTGAGAATGAGACTAGAGTGCATATAATCCCTTCACACTCCTTAACCATGTTCCTACATGGGATGTGTCCTAGTTCTACTCTTGGCAAGTTGAACACCCTCATCGGAGTAGGTTAGAACTCCGGATTCCATTCTTTGCTATCATGGTCTATGTGGTTTATCGCCTATTCTCATCAATTGTGAAACCTACTAGCATTAGAGAAGTTCTACGATGTTTAGGTGGTGGTGTGTGATATGTCGTGGTTTCACGCTATTGTTAATACTTTTTCCTTAAGTTTAGTGTGTCCAAAAGACTTTTTGTGCTAATTTTTATATAAGTATCTCCTTAACTGCAGGAACTGCTCAAAAAGAATCACGGAGGTTTTGAGCGTAGAAATGCGAGAATAGAGCACCTACAGAGCTTGTGACGGTGCATCGTGCTTGTGACGGTCCGTAGGTGGCAGCGTAGTGCAGCTGCTGATTGAAGATGGAGAAGTCTGACCAAGTGTTGGGTTACGAGAAATGTGACGTTCCGTCATGCCTATGACGGTCCGTCCTGCAAGTTGTCATGAAGTTCAGCGAAGTAGTCCCAGTACCCAGATTCCAAGAGTTTAAGTGTTTTGGAATGAAGATCCTCGACGGACCGTCGTGTCTGTGATGATACGTCATACTTGCCGTCGAGGGTAATGAAGAGAGAAGCAGAAGAAATTGCACATGTATGGGACGACGGAGTCCATGACGGTCCGTCGTGACCACGACGATCCGTCGACCGAACCGCGTTTTGACAAATTTCCAGCAAAAAGAGTCCTTTTTTAATTAGGTTTTTATTTTTTATAAATCGTTCAAAAAACCTCGTTTTTGAGGTTAGACTCTGGATCATTATTAGACTCTGTGTATTAGTGTTAGCCTCTTGATTAATTTGTAGACTCTTTGAGAGATTATTGATTATCTTGAGACTTTTATCATTGATTGTGGGTGATTTTTGCTGATTAATCAAGCGAACTTTGAGATTTTACTCTTTCTCATTGAAGTAAGTACATGAATTCTTATCTAATATACTTGAATATCGTGATTATGACTATGAGTAACTAAACTCCATAACTAGGGTTGTGGGAACCATAGGCAAATAATGAAATAAAAACTAACTAAAATAACAATTCTAGAATAGTCTCTTCCATGTATTAATAATTCTTTTGCTTAGAACTCTTTTTAATGGATGGCCAACGTTAGAACTCGCCTTAATTCTACTTGCCGGAACAAGGAGGTAGATAATAGGAAAAGAATTATCAACATAGATTTAGTGTATACTATCTAATAGGCAAGTATTGATTGGTACGAGGTAATAAATTAGTCAAATACCAAATACGATACTTAATATGACGTAAAGATAACGGTTAGGATAGCAACACACGTAGCCGGAGCAAGGTGCGGAGTGAGATTTTCTAGATGTCGGGCCAAGGATTTAGAAATACATACCTTATCACTTTACATGCAAGATACTAGGAAAGAATTGTTATAGTTAAAATTATCAAGTTATGAACCTTTGGGGAACACGTAAATTCTAGTTACTTTGATTAATTGATTAAACTCCAACATTCAAAGCTGTTAAGTGTCACTTTCAATTTAGTTAGTTATTTTCATTCTTTTAGAAATAGAAACCCCCCTTTTTATTGTTTTTGCTTTCCAAGGAAGTAATGGACCAAACAATAGTAATAATAGGTTAAAGTTAAGTCTAAACTATTTTCCTCGTGGGAACGATCCCAACCTCACTAGTTGGGTTATTTACTTGACAGGACCGCTTTAATTCTTATTTGAGAAGTAAGTTTGAGCGCATTAGTGTGGGATTCTCTCTATATATTGCATAATAGGCTTTGAAGGTGTTCTTTATAGTCCTTAGGTCTTCTCCAAGACCATTAATTGCATGTCTAGATGTGATAGACGAGTCTTAATGAACTAATTTATGTAATGGATTAAATTAAGAAAGCATGCTAAATGAATAAATACTTATATAGAGTAGTTAAGGGTTGTTTAGTTAAGGTGTGAATGGGACATAGGAATGGTTACTTCGTGTATTACCTAGATAAGTCTTAAGAATGACTCTAGTTAGGGAAAATTGTTGATAATTTGTACATTATCTTAGACTTAGGTAGTCTTAAGGATTATATAGGTAATCTTTAAGAGATTAATCATGGAATTTATCTTTTCGATTTACGTAAGTCTTTTGATAGCCTTTGGATGGAGAATGTCATATCATTTATATGTTGATGTATTAGGTGAAATTGATTCTATCTTAGGTAGTCTAGAGGATCTTTTAAGTGTGGGTGAAGGAATAGTATGGGCGGTCGCTTCACAAATCACTTAAGTGAGACTTAGAATCACTTTTGGTCATGTTCATGTGTATGATGTATCGTAAGTGTGTAACTCATTATAGGTGGTCTTAAGAATCATTTAGGTGTGCCTATAGAGGTTGTATGTGCAGTCTCTCTTTGTCGTACTTAAGTGAGTCTTAGGATATCTTTTAGTGAGGGATTACATGCTAGAAGGTGTCTAAAGTGAAGTTAAGGAACTTCATTTTAGCGATGAAGTAGTTCAGTGTTCTTTAAAAATGTATTAAATTGCTTAAATGTTATCTTATGTGTTTCTAAGGTGTCAAATGTTATTCTTATGATTGTGATATAATTTTGTAATGGAAAAGAAGCATATTTCCAATAAATGTCCGTTTTCAGGATATTATGCATTACGCCATACTTAGTACATGTAGTTTTACTAATCCCATGCTTTTATATATCTCTAAAGTGATTCATAGGTGAAGGTGCTGTTGGGGAGATAATCTTGCATTAGAAGATCGTTCAAGAAAGTTGAAGTATGTCCTCATTTGACCTGAGGGAATAGATGTCTTTTTTTTTTTTTATCGAAGTATTGTACTAGACTTAGTAGTACTATATTAGTATTGTGTATGGGCCTTGTCCCAAAGAATTTCTTGTGCCTAAGATT
Organism: Solanum arcanum; assembly: GCA_027789145.1. Classification (NCBI taxonomy): domain Eukaryota; kingdom Viridiplantae; phylum Streptophyta; class Magnoliopsida; order Solanales; family Solanaceae; genus Solanum; species Solanum arcanum. Next base: position 14,573,778 of record CM050937.1, read on the forward strand.
TGATTAAATGAGACTTAATATTTCCTGAGTTTTACATGAAAGAGTTTTTAAAGACTTATAGAATGTTTATGAAAAGTAGTAATTCCGCACTACTTTTCATATATTTATATCACGATGAACGATACTGAAGAGTTTGTACAAGACCTTTGAGAGGTCAAGTATATGGGTTGCACTCCGAGAGTGCCATACCTTCTAGGGTGTGGTCTCGAGTTAATTCAAAATTATATTTATCTAGTGATGCAATATTGTTGAAAGATCCTTTTGAAAATATTTTTTCAAGATTCTGTAATAAAGTTAACGTTTCTTGGGATAACATTTCCGTTGAACAACAATCCAAAGAGGAATCTAATTCACTTTTGCATTCCTTTTATCAATTCCTCCTGCCAGTAACTATGTTGCCCACGGTTACTCAACACCTGCAAGCTATGGCCTCCGCTCCAGATGGTGTCTCTACATAATCAGGTAATAATTCTCTGTCTCAACCAGCCAGCCATCAAAGTACACTCAATGACTACTAGATCACAAACTCATAGCCTTAAACCTCGTCAATTTCTCACAACCTCTACATTAGCTCTAAAAGTCCCATAACTTATTAGAAAGCCAAGATAATTCGCCAATGGAATTCGACAATGCAAGTAGAACTTGATGCTCTTTTTCGCAACTTCTTGTGATTTGGTTCCATGTGACTCTTCCTAAAACATGGTGGATTGAAAGTGGTTATTCCAAGTTAAACATAAACTTGACGGTTTTATTGATAGGTACAGCACTCGTTTGATCACCAAGGGATTTACACAGCGCCGGACTTGATTATCATTCCACTTTAAGTGCAATAGTCAAGCCTAGTATTGTCTGTCTCGTCGTAACTATCGCCACTCAACTTGATTGTCATGTCCATCAGCTTGATGTTAACAATGCCTTCTTGCAGATTCGTCTTACTGAAGAAGTTTACATGTGACACCCACAGAGATTTTAAAAATCCGGAAATCCTACCAATGTATGTCGTCTTCAGCAGGCAATTTATGGCCTCAAACAGGCTCATCGTGCTTGGTACACCAAATTCAAATAATATCTCCTGACGTTGGGCTTTGTTAAGTCGAATTCTGATTCCTCACTCTTCTTTATTCATAAAGCTGTCTCACTGTGTATATTTTAGTTTATGTGGATGATATATTAGTGATTGGTAATCACCAATGAGGTGTTCATTTTATCTTTTGGGATCTTTCTCCACGTTTTTCACTGAAGGACATAGGACCTCCTCATTATTGAGGTGATTCTTACTTCCACCGATCTTATACTCTCTCAAGAAAAGTACATTTGGATCTCCTACATGAGGTAGCTATGGATAACTTCAAAGTTGTTTCTACAGTTACGACATCTACTATAGTTTTTGATCCATCGCCTGATAATCATCTAGTTGATGGTTCCTTATATCGGCACATAATTGGCATGCTTCATTACCTTTCATTCACACGTCTGGACATAGATTTTGCTGTCAGCAAGTGGTACCAAGCTATGCATCAACAATTTATGTCTCATTGGGTTGCTCTTAAACGACTTTTGCGCTATATCCGTTCAAGTACCTCTTTTGGTGTGCTCATTGCCAATGAAACTGATCATAGGTTGCTCACGTACTCTGACTTAGACTGGGAATGGGATCATTATGACCGCAAATCGAAAACTGGATATGTTATATATTTTTGTATTTCCCCTATTTCATGGTCTTAAAAGAATGTTCAGTTTCTCTTTATTCTACATAGGCAAAATAACAGGCATTTGCTGCTACTGTTTCTAAACCTAATTGCTCACCCATCTTTTTCAAGAACTTCAGTTTCCTCTGAATGCTGCTCCACAAGTTCTTTGTGACAATATCAGCACCAATTATATTTGTGCGAATCCTATTTCCATAGACCCATGAAGTATATGGTCATTCACTTCCATTTTGTCCGTGAGATGGTTGAGCGCAAGCAACTTGAATTTTTCCATTTACGTGTTGCTATCAAGTTGCAGATCTTCTTACAAAGCCTCTTCCGCGTGTACTTTTTGCTAACCATTGCTCCAAGTTGGGCATAGTAAAACTCGATGCCAACTTGAGGGGGTGTAGTAATTGTTGACACCCAATTTTTGACCCTCCTCGACAATAATTAATTTTTGAGTTTCTTATTTCCTAACGAGTTGAAGTAATTGAATTTATAAAATTCCAAAATGGTTTTCAAATCAATTTGAAATAACGTTAGTCGATTTCTATAGTTTTCTTTTTAGTAATATAATTTTGTTTAGTAGTCTTAATGTGTGTGTGTGTGTGTGTGTCTATATATATATATATATATATATATATATATATATATATATTTAGTTCGTTTTGTCAAAAATACTCAAAAATTGTCTCAAAGGATTTTAGTTTTACTTAACTCTTCATTATATTGATTTTTGTCAAAAATAGTATCTCATATTTCGATTCTTTAGTTAATAATTGAGTAGCTATTTTATCTCGTTAAAATAAAGAAGATTGTCGATTTTTTTAGTTAATTCATCTTATTTGATTTTTAGCTTAATTTTTAAATTAAATTCATTTGGATTAATTGGTTTTCCTTTTAAGCCCCTCAAGAGATTTTGGTGTTGGACTCCCTCAGAAAGTTTGCATCCCACTCAAATAACCCTAACTCCGAACCAAATTCTCCTAATTCACGACCCCACCCATCCTTTTCTTCCCCCAAAGAGGTTAAAAATCGATGAGCGTCTAAAAATCATGACAACTTCGAGCTTACGCGTACACAGTCCCTTCCTCACTGAAATACCTAGCATACAAATATCCAAATGCGAGCAATAGCAGCAACTCACATTTCGAATGGTGCGAGTTGAAAGAAGAAATGACAACATTTCCCTCTGCACGTGAACGACACCAAATGCACCTCAACGTTTCTTTCCCTTACTCTCTGCGTTGTACGTCTTTTCGCCAGATATGGCCTCCTTCAAGATCGTCCTTGCAACCGCTTATTCGTCCTTGTGGCCGAGGGATGGTGACACGTAGCATACAAGGACGATTTGGATGATCCTGACCTTCCCCTTCATTGTCGGGCCAGGATATTACGGAATTTGGAGCTTGAATCTCGTACAAACCCAGCTTCCCTTCCTTTGTGAGAAATTTTTTTTAAAATTGAAACAGGGGGATGAAGATTTTGTCCTCATTCCCATTACCATAATTCTTGGCTTATATATAGTTTCCTTTTCTTCACAAAAAAAGGGATTTTTGAGGGCTTGGACTTTTAAGGCTTAGAATAGAGAGGGGATTTTCTTCTAAAAAAAGTTGAAAGAGATTTTTTGAGAGATATAGGTGAACAGAGAACTGATTTTAGGCGGAAAAAGGTATTTTCATACGGAATCCAAAGGATTTCAAGTTTATCGTTAAACTTTGTGTTCTTTTCGCTCTCGTCAGAGTTCGCCGGAGTTCCCAGTGTCACATTGTGGAGTGTAAAGTTCCTTTGCTACTCTTCATTTCTTCCAAGTTTGCTGCTTCAAGAATGATAACTCCATCCTCCTATTCTTGTACACATTCAGTCTCCGATGGCACTATTTTTTGTTGGATATGTTCTCTATTGTTCCGGCGATCGACACTTTTATAATTTATTGGAAGTTTTTTGACCCCCTAATAACCAAGCTTGACTTTGTTTCTTCGATTTTAAACTTTAGTTTTTTTTTCTTTTGTTTCGGTAGTGTGTTTTAAGACAGGTTAAATTTACCTTTTTTTTGTCAAATATTGGTGGTCATCTGTTCAAGTCTGCCCTCTCTTTTGAAGAATTTTTAATTTGGTTAATTTCTAGAGTTTTTTTTTTGTTTCCAAAACATGTTTTTGAACCCGCTTCGTTTAGATTTAGAAAAGATTTTCTTTCATTATTTCTTTGGTCTATTTGTTACTTTATCTGTTTGGTTTTAGAGTGTAATTAAGAGTAACTAAGCAAGCATTTTGGTGTTTCTATTGTTTGTTTATATAATAATGTTTTTTTTTATTTTCGTGTCCCATGATCGCTTTACTAACTAACATGGCGTAGCTGTAATCCTTTCCTAATGGTCGAATATCAATCCTTAGTGTCTCATGTGTGCCGTCTCGTTTTAAGCTAATTCATCGCGTTTGGTAGTAGTTTCTCTTGTGAGCATTAGCTATTTGTATATTGGAATGATGATGTTTTACCGAGGTTCTCCTCTTTGTACCCATTTCTATTTTTTAGTAAAACAGTTGCACATTTAACCACCTCTGTTGATTGTTCTGTTTTGGCTTAAAGTGTTTAATTTTATTTTAGATGTGGATTCATTATCGTCCTTGTTTCGCTTCCGATTGCGTCTTGATATTCATGATGTATTGTCTCTTTTGTGTCATGGTCTGCCTTCCCTATTTATTATTTCTCCATATGCATTTTATTTATTTACATAGTTTTGTTTTGTTTTACTTTTAGGAAGAGTACATTTTCGGTGATTTGTTTTAGTTTAAAAGGATACTTGTTCATTGTGTATGACCAACAGATGTATGATTGTAGTGTACTTAACATGTTAGCATTAATTTTCTGCCCATATGCAAAATGGCTCAAAGTCATGCATATTATTCGTTGAAATATAATTTAATCGTCATAGTCGGAAAGCTTTATATGAAATAGATTTAAGCATTTCCGGAGCTTTAAAATCTCTCAAGTATTTATTATGTTATTTGGTATTCTTAGAACATGGGAATGTCATTTGTATGAGCTTCACTTTAACCTCTGATAACGCATTAAAGTTGCATAATTAATGAGAGAATATAGAAGGGATAACAAGCTACACAAACGCATAGATTAAGGCTCATGATATTAGATCTAAGTCTACTTTTCCGGTCTATAAGGACCTAGCCAATCCATACGACTTCGGAGAAATGCCTAATTCACAAGGCTCAAAATACCAAGGGAACAATACTTTATCCTAGACTATGGTCAAACACTCTTCAACATGTAGTAAAACAAGTAAATCACATCACAAATTTCAATATACCGGCGACCCCCAACTAACATAGTATAGCCCTCGATTTAGTAGTAATCAATAATTAATCAAGGTTCCTAAGATGAAAAGTATGAATAACTATGTACATTCCCCAAATTCACACTAATCATCATGGTTTCTCACATTCATGCTCAATACAATTACAAAATTTATTCTATCAAATGTTTTTAAACTATGTCTGAATTTATGTTCCAAATTTTAACACAATTTTGCCACCTAAATCAATGGAAACAACAACAAGCAATAAAAAAGCTTGTTTTACCCTAAAAGAAGAAAAATAGCAGCTTCTAGGCAATATGTAACATCTCGTAAACCGTAATAGCCAAGAATAAACTAAGAAAATAAAATTTATAATTTTTGGAAAGAATAGGAAAAATTTTGTTTGGTCATTTTCAAATGACCACAACTTTTAGCTCGGGATGAGTTAAAGTCATTTTATTGTATGGTTGGAAATCACTTGCGAAGATCTTTCCTATGGCACCGAGTTTGCATGATTTTGATATCATATGTCCGATACATGTCATTTGGAAGTTGGGCTATTGAATTAAGCAAAGTCCAATCCGCATTTTAGTAAGGGTAAAATAGTCTTTCCACCAGAATATTTTTGAATTAGTTTTAAAGGTTTATTAGGGATAAAACTAATCCATAAGTCAGTTTTATAAAAAAATTATTGAAGCTTAGGGATTGGGAGAAGAGAGAAGAGAAGAAGGAGAAGGGAGAAGGGTCATGAACGCTAAGGTCTCGCAAGTGAAATTCATCAGGGGTGACCCCTATTAGGGTATGTGGGAACTTTATGAGTTGATTTCAGCCACACACAAATTTGTTTCAATTTAGAAATTTATGAGTTGATTTCATGTCAGAAGTAGAAGTTCGTAAAGAAAAGTTTTAAATTCTTGTTGATTGAATTGTTTGCTGCCATTGTTGGTTTATTCTTGTTTCTCCGAGTTGTTTTTGAATTTAATTCAGTGGGTATAGAGGGTACTAATAGTCCCAAGTATTTGGTGAAAGAACTAGAGGGATTAGGAGGGTTTAGAGATTGAAAAACATAGAGAAAATTTGTTAAACGCACTTGGGCAAATCAAGGTTCGTCGTGCCTCTAGTGCTCCACAATGGGGCTTCAATTATCTGGGGTGTGGCGCGCGCGCCACCACTGCGCCAAAACCAAGCCTCAGTCAGCTAGGCTGGCCAGATGCACTACCAGTGCACCTGGATTGGCATTTTTCGCCTAGTTTTTTGTAGTTTAGCCTTCGTAAATTCTTCTATGGTACATTAACACCTTCCGATGATTCTAATTACATAGAGTAATTTCTAAACACCTAGAAATAACTAAATAACTCAAATAATAACCTTAAATCCATAATCCAATTCAAGGAAATTTAAGATCAAAGCCAATGAAGTTAAGAGTCAAGGCTAAAAGTTAAGAAGCAAGTCAAGCTGAGTTCTTAAAGTTTCCAATAGTCTTTAACAAGCATTTTAACTTTGTTTTAAGGCTCAAACTACAAGTTAAGCAAAGAGTAAAAAGTCAACTTATATTCTCAAAAGGTATAGGGGAACTAAGTATTCCATAAGAGTTTTAAAGGGAACTAAGTTATCCATGATAGTTACAAATGTTTTAAGATTTTGTGTAAGAAAGGAAGATAGACTTCCAACATAGCCTTTGGCAATTTTTTAGTAAAGAGGAAACTATAATTTCGAAGAGAGTTTTTAAAAGCTTTGTTTGAGCAAATTACCTCAAACCAGAGAAGAAGTTGTTGTTTCAAACATATGAGCTAAGTATTTTGGGAGTAATATTGAACACCGATATGGGGATGCGAGTTCATATTAACTCAAGCCCCATAAACCATGTAGCCAACATGGACAGAAGAAGGGTCATACTTTTTAGATCATTCTTTAGTGTTTTTAGCATAGAGTAGTGGATCCACTTAGTAGTTCAGGTTCTATATAGACGGCAAGGTATAGGTCGGTTCAGTTTTTACTTGATGTAAGACGTTGTACGATCACTTAGGCTCATAGTGATTGTTGTTGGTTAAGAATCTCCCACAGAAACTATATTACTTTCATATTTAAGTAAAGCTGAGTTTGTTATTGCATTTCTTTAACGAACTAAGTTGTTTATACTATTTTACAAGCTTTAGAAATATATTGCATGTGTCTTTACTACTATGTATTGAGATAATATTTCATGAATTGAGCAGAGCCAATGCAAGTTCTCGCATACTCATACATTCAATGTAATTCTGCCAGTTGGACTGCATCGTATCATGATGCACGAAATCACAATAAACATCCAGCACCTCGCTAATCCAGTTTGAGCATCCATAGATAGTGGTGAGGCTCCTCGCATTCGGAGAGCCTTTTGTATTTCAGTCTGTCTTTTCATTATAAAATGTTGTGGTGTTTATACCAAATTCAGCTTAGTATTTTTAGAGGATTCATAGACAAATAGTGTTAGTTCTGGGTCTTTTCATTTGATTTCTAAACAATAAAATTTAAGTGCCATTTTGGTCAGCCTATTACATTTTAAGTATTTCTCTTGAGAATGTTCCTCACTTTTTGTAAATATGTTAAGTTAAGTCTTCCTTTGAGTTGACTAAGCCAGGACAAGGGTCCGCTCAAGGCCAGCTATGTTCATTGGTTACTGGCATGGTCCAGGGTATCCCTGACAATTAGAAGCACATGGGATTTTCAATCACCAAAATCTAAATTTGGACATAAGAGAAATCTCAAAACAACCAACATGATATAAGAATGGTTGCGACTCAAGCTTAAATACAGAGGCCATGGAGTGGCTTTCTCAACCGTGAGGCCACGCCTTGCAGCTGGTTGCGAGTAAGAGTCAAGAATATTTGAAGGCTCAAACAACCTAGAAAATTAATCCTTCATATCATGATTAGTCTCCGAAATTGCCTACTTATCTAGAAGATACTTCCAACATACCTTAACTACATGAATTTCTCTCGAGTGCAATCGTCGCACTTCTCTGGCTACAATTGAAAATGGCGCCTCCATGATGGTTATGCAGTCATCCAACTTTGTTACATCGCACTGAAGTACATTAGACTCATTATGAACATACATGCGCAACATCGAAACTTGAAAGACTATGTCAATAGATGAGAACATCGGAGACAAATCTAACCCAACCAACCTCTATATCTGAGCGAAGGATCTCAATAGGCCCAATATACCTGGGATAAGCTTGCCCAGCCTCCCCAATCTCGTCACACTCCTCATCGATGATATTTGGAAGAAAAATCTATCATAAGATAAAAACTTCAAAGGTATCTAGGAACCTACGATCCACACAAATCATATGCCATATATGAATTGTCCGAAGCCTATCCTTAATCATTGTCACCTTCTCCAAAGCCTCCTTAATCAAGTTTGTACCATGAAGGCTAGGCTTTGTAACCCAAACAAACCAATTGGAGAGAGAAAACTCCCACCATATATGGCCTCAAACAGGTTATCTAAATGACACAATTATAGTTGTTATTACACACAAAGTCTGCCAAAAGCAAGAATTGGTCCTAATGACCTGAAAACTCTAAAACAAATGCCCATAATATATCCATAAGAGATTGGATAGTATGCTTTGACCATCAATATGCGGGAGGAAAGTTGTGCTTAGGTCAATGCGAATACCTAACTCATCCTGAAAAGTCCTCAAGAAGTTGGAACTGAACTCAGCACCCCGATCCGTTAAAACGAAGATCATTATGAAGATTAAACACCTCATGAATATAGATACGGTAAAACCTCTAGGCATAAATAAAGACTGAATAGGGAGGAAGTGTGGTAACTTGGTCATTCAATCACCGATGACCCAAATGATGTCAACACCTCCAAGACAAACTTGCCAGAAACGTTTAGGTATGTGATTACACTTCCAATCCAAAATAGATATTCTCTAGGACATACTACCAGGTCTCAAACACTCAACCTTCACCTATTTCTACTCATGTAATGGAACATATAGTGTATAATATATCTCCTTATATTGGTTCACCAGTAATGTTGCCTTAAGTAACGATAGTTTTTTACAATGCCCGGATGAATAAAATACCTAAAATGAGCCTCATGAAGTATCAGTTGAATGATACCCTTACTATTTAAACACAAGTATAGCCTCTAAAACGTAAAATCCAATCTCAATCCAAGGTAACCTGACTAATATGACCTACTAATACTCAATTTAAAAGTTCCACTATAACTTTATTGCCAAATTGATGGTTATATATTTGATCAAGTAAAGAAAATTGAACTCCCACACAATCTAAAACAAACCTAGAATATAAAACATCTAAATTAATCATCTAATTGACTTAGAAGTGAATGTCTAATTCAAAAGGTCGCTCCATAGCAGATAAGAAGGCTAGACTACCATACTCACCGCCTTCCTACTCAATGCTTCACCACTACATTCGCCGTTCCTAGATTGTAGATACTAGATATGTCATACTATTTTTAAAAAATCAATCAAGTGATGTTGCCTTAAATTTAGGTCCTTTTGGATCACAACATACTAAAATAAGTGTAGATCTCATCAAAAACTCCATACAAGTAGTGCATCTAGAACTTAAGCAAAAAAGCTACAACCGCCAACTCCAAGTTATCATTGGGTTAGTTGCCCTCATGGAGTCTAAGTTGACTCGAAACATAAGCAATAAAAAAACTATGTTATATCAAAACATTATCAAAGGAAATAGTGGATGCTTCATAATAGACCGACAACTCGTCGTTCGCAACTAGAAGAGTAAATACATGAGTTGTGCTCAGCAACTCTTGATCTTTCATTGACTTAAATCACACTTCTCAGACCACTCAAAAGGCACATCTAGGCGAGTTAATTGGGTCAAAGGCGCAACGATGGTGGAGATTCCTGCCACAAACCTTTGTCGTAGCAAGTAAAACTGACAATACTTCGAACATCAGTATCTGAACTGGGCCTAGACCAATTAAAAATGGTCTTAATCTTTTACTGGATCTACCATGATCCCATAATTTGACACCACATACCCCTAGAATACTATAAAGTCTAGAAAAAACTCACACTTCAAGACTTGGCATAAAGTCGTTGATCTTTCAAAGTGTAAACCACAATCCTCATATACTTCTAATGATCACTCCTACTCTAAGAGTTCACAAGAATTTCATCTATGAATACGATGACAAACAAATACCGTTACAACCTAAACACCCACATCATCAAGTCCATGAAGGTGGTGGGCATTAGTCATCCCAAAAGACATCACTAAGAATACACCGTGGCACCCTGAAGCTAGTCAAATATATCATCAATCATATGAATGATCTAGCGATATTTCACTATCACCTTGTTCAACTGCATATAATATAATAACAGTAGTGTCCCAAGGCTATACACTAGGCCTGATGAACCACTTACCCAATATATATGAAGTTTAACGCTTATCTCTATAGAACCTATCCAAAATGGCATTATTGGAATAGGTTGAGTATGCCTAGTTCAAGATGAATAGGAAAATCAATGTCATGGACTAGGGGTAGGCTTGGTAGGTCAGTAGGGAACATATCTACAAAACAATAGATGACTAGCATGGACTCAACTAGAGGGACCTCCTTACTAAGATCATGCATATTTACCAAGTAAGACAAACAATCGCTCGACATTAGGCTTTAAGCTTGAATGAAAGAGATAACTTTAAACAGTGTGTATCTTATGGAGCCTTGCCACACCATCGGGGAAAAACCAGGCATGAATAAGGTAAAGGTCTTAGAGAAGCAATCTAAAATTGCACGGAAGGGGGATAAGAAATTCATGCGATGATTTACATCAAAATCAAGCATATTTAACAATATAAGGTAAGCCTAAGTGTCACATGTTTTGATAGTAACAAATAATGATAGAACCAAGTATCCTCTACTAAGGATCATGCAGAGGGGCCGAGACACGCAATGATATTGCCATAGGCTCAAAAATCATACCCATATGAGAAAAATAATAAAGAGACACATAATAATAGGTAGAGCCTAGAACAGGATTATGGCACAACAAAATCATACTTGTGATCACATCATCTGGTGTCTCAATTTCTGCCCCACTAGAGATAGAAATAACCCTGTCCACATATGCCCAGGAAATCAGTCTTACCATCGAATACCTCCTTAGGAAGCATCCCAAATACTCTTTTTCCACTGCGATGATCCTGAGCATGACCTCGACCCCTAGTAGAAGGTGCTGCTAGTGTAGCTGGTGTAAATGAAGCAATCCACCTACAAATGGGAAAATCTTTAAACCAATAATACATTTTTCCACCATTAAACAATGCAAAGATGATCTGATCCCAAAAGAACGACCAACATGACTTGAAATACTAGCTTGGGACCCATGACTCTAACAAGAGACAACCTCCCTCTAGCTATACTTATCACCATCTAAACTATCAAACGAGTCCACAATAGGTCAACTTGGCTAACCTTTGTGAAATTTCTTTGTGGCCTGTTATAACAATCCATCTCCTTGGAACGATACCTGCTATAACTGCCCTCATGTCTAGCCCTCTTGTCACTATCATATTGGGCCTCACGGTAGATTTGATCAATAGTGGAGGCATGATAAAAAACATAAAGAAAGGAGTTAACCACTAAGACCGTAGACTGAATCTCAACTCACAGTTATAGTCTTAACCCATGAATAAAGCACTGAACTCTCTCTTCCTTAGTAGGTAAAATTATTATAGCGTGACGAGATAACTCATGAAATATTTAAAATGATAATATTTTTAATTAAGGCTCAAAACTTTTGAAAATAGACGAAAAGGATGAAAATTATCATATCAAGTAAGGAATACCGAGGAGTAGCGATGTCCAAAATCAAACCGTAATGGATAAGCCAACCACAAAGTGGACGTATTGACCTATTGGTATTTGATTATCGAACACATTAAAGTTTTATAATTAACAACTTATTGATGTGAGGAGAATTATCCAATTTACTTATTCGATAAATTTTTCAGTAGTTAATACTTACCATATTTACATTTTTAGGTATATTAACCTCATCTAATATTTTTCCCAAGTACATAAGAGTAATTATATATATTTTTCCTTTTTTAGTCCTTAACTTTAAAGGTTAAAGCCATAAAGTATGGAAAACCTATTTACTTTTTTGTAATTATATATTTTTCCGTATAAACTAGTGAGAAAGTTGAGAATCTCAAAAAATCACTATAGTTTAAAAGTGTGTAAATTTTAAAGCCACATGTATGTATCTTCATATCTTTTACTCTTCTTATTGATCACTGCTCAGTTGCTTCTCAGATTTCATGTTTATATTATTAATCCTTCTCTATTATTGGTAGGTACTGAGTAAAGTCTCCATCTCTCTTTGTTTATCTATTTGCCTCCCTTCTGAATGTGTTTCTTTTTGGCTTTTCTGCTTTTGTACTTGTTTTTTTTGTTTCTTCATAAGAATAATAATGTGTATTCAATTTAGGTACGTGAGTGTAGTGTACTACATATGTTATCTTTGTCTAATTATTTCATTTTAGTCCCTTCTTTGGTTGATTGTGCATGGAATGTGTTTTCTGAGTGTTGGATATATTTTAGTATGCAAGTATTGACTCAAATGTTTATTTCAAACGTAATTTGTTAGGTGCTTTTTTTTCAATCGCCATATTTATTGTTGCACTGGTTTAGTCAATCCGACCAGTGCACTTGCTTTTGTTGTAGTTTGTTAGTCAACTTTGATTCGTAAACCAAGCGAAGCAAGAACTGAACAGAGGCTTCAGCCTATGAGGCTTACTTCTATTCCTCTAGGACTTTTCTTAGGTAAGTAAATATATTTTTTTAAAAAAAATAGAATCAAGTGAAAGCGCTAGAACCGATGTAAGTAACGTAAGTGAAGGATAAATCAAATCTTCATTGTCAATCTATGTGATTGTAAAGAATTTTCAAATCAATTGACTAAGATGGAAACTGATTTGATGAACGATAAGCACATTCAAGTGAGGTGTATGACCCATGTTGTGAATCTTATCGTTCAGGATAATTTAAAATCAAAATTAATCTTTTATTTAATATGTTAGACATGTCGTGCAATATGGTAGGTTTAAAAGGTTTCAAGAAAGTTGTGATGATGAACAACTCAATTGCAAAAATATTTATTCTCTACCTAATGTTAAGTAGCGCTATTGTATTTGAAAAAATATTTTCAAATAATTCTTTTCGCGAAATTATCATAAGACATGACTTTGGGAATTGTTTTGTTAAAGTTAAAAATCATTGCAGGTGAACTACTAAGCAACGATCAGGTGCACGTGTAAAGAATTATCAAATTTATTTAAATAGGTTTTCTCCTTATACTGAAAACATCTGGATTAGTTTATGTGACATTAAATATTCATTTTCTCAAAATTTGTGTGATCGTTATTTTTTGAATCAATTGATTCTTATTGACACTGAATTTTTGATTGACATTTTTAAAGCATACTTCAAATTTTTATTTTTTAAATAGTTGAAAATATATTTTCTCCAACTTTATACAATTATTGATAATATTTCTTATTTTTTAAATGTTATCATTTTTATTAGTTTATTTTGAATTTGGATTGATTTTAATTATTAGTATTTTTTTCACAGTGCGTAGAATATGAAATATTGTTTAATATTTCCAAACCACCGTTTTGATTAAATTAATTTTTAATTCATTAAATACAACTAATGAATTACATACGTATTTAATAATGATATAGTTATCAGCACAATTTTGACAGTCAATAATTTTAACTACTTTTATAATCCTTTACTTAATCATGAAGTATATAAGTGGTGAATTTTTTTAGGTGTTCTCTTTTTTGGGTTGGGGGTGGAGATTTCTCAAAGGGAGAGTCCTGAAAAAAGTATTTCACTCCATGTCTAGATCTCAACTCTACCATTGTTTTGCAAAACAACTCAAACTACCACTCATCTCCTCTCCTTACTGCTAAAGAAGACAACGAACACGACACCACCAAACTACTAGAAAGCTTGCACCACCTACCACCTGTAGCTTTCTCTGTCACCACAACCTCTCACCGATAGAAGAACTCATAGGTGTGATCCAAGTTTCAGCGAAACATGATAACTATATGAGCTTAAAGCTCCTATCAGACCTAAAATTACTACCCCATCCTCCTTTCTCCCTTCTCACGTTTTTATCCGTGAGGAGATCCACCCTCCGATGAACCAGAGAACCAAACCACAACCAAAAGTAGCTCTGCCTACAACCACACAACATGAAAGTAAAACCCCACTCCATCCTCTTTGCTACTCCAACAAACGACAAACGAACAACCAGATTTGAGCACCAAAACCCCATCCCGTCCTCTTCACCACTCGTGTGAACACAACGGAATCACAGATCTCACAACCAAAAGCCCTCTACATTCTCTTCACCACTCTAGTGAACACAAACAAACCTAGATCTGATAACTAAAACCCCCACTCTGTCCTTTTTTCCACTTTAGTGGACGACAAACAAACCCCGGATCTCACCAGCAAAACCCTATTTCGTCCTCTTTACCACTACATTGAATGAAAAACAAACCACCAGTTCTCACCAGAAAAACTTCACTTCTCCACTTTGTTGGTGCTCAAAACTGCGACCAGTTTGCTTAAGCTCAAGCTTCTGCAACCAACCCACTACCCCTTTTATGTATTTTCAATTTTTAGGTTTTTTTGGTCAACACCAACTAACAACAATGAATCCGGTCTTCAACAACCCTCCATTTCAGTTGATATTTGTTATTATTGTGTCATCTGTTTTGAAGTCTATTTTGATCTTCCATGTGTTTATTTTACTTTTTATTTCTAAGAATGTCTATTATTAGTTGAATGATTCAAAAGTTTAGTGCTATTAGTTGAAGTACTTTTAATAGGCTCTTATGTTTCTCTAAGAGTTCTAAATTGTTGATTTTAGTCAGTTAGCAGGTAATAGGTTAGTGCTAAACTAGTCTCCATTTTCTTCTCTCAATTTGTTTGTTTCCAAGTTCTATTTGAAGACTTGTATCTTTGCTTTCGAAAAGCAATAGAAAAGATGATTCTCTGTGTTAACATCTTAGAGTAGTCACTCATCTCTTTTGCCAACATCTTTGGCAGTGTTTTTTAATATTAGTGAGGTTGTTGTCATTTTAGTATAGCTTTAGTCTACTATTTAGATCTGGATAGACAAGTTAAAACTAGATAAGTCATTTTTTTTTTTGTGTTGATAATTTTAGTTTAGATGGTTGTTGTACTTTTGGTTGTTTTCCAGTGATGGTGAAATTTTCGAAGCAACCTTTTTATTCATTAAATAGTGATTTATTATTATGGTTAGTTTTGGTTATTTTTTATGGCAGTTCATGTTTCCTCCCCCCACCTTTGTTAACCTACTTTGTTTGATTATTAATGTTCATTGTTAGTGATAGTTGCTAAGAACTATTTTCCATTAATTCTTTAGTTATCTATTTGACTTTAAGTATTACATAATAAATTTACTGTTAGAGATTATTGTTGAGAACTATTTTGCATTAATTCGTAATTTCTATTTTTACCTTTAAGTATTAGATAATAAATTTACTTGGTTATCACACATGTTATTGTTTTTAGGTAATTCATATTTCAAATAAATTTGTCTTTTACATTTAGTAGTTAACTCTATTTAAGTTGGTGTTTAAGAAGATCTGAATAATCTTGAACGAATTGAAAAGAGTATTAGTACTTTTGTTATAATTATTGTTTATTGTTGTTACAAATGATTTATATTTGTTGTATATTGTTCTCTTCAAATCTAGCTAGCAGGGGAGAAAATCATAATGTAGTTGATTTGCAGTATAATTGAGATGAGTGTATTTGCTTTTATTATAATTATTGTGTATTGTCGTTACAAATAATTTATATTTGTTATATATTGTTGTTCTCAACAGATTCAACTATCACCGGAAAAGATCTTAACGTAGTTGACGTGCAGCACAATTATACCTAAAAGGTCACTTTTAAAAGGTTAGATTTTTAAAAATATAAAACTTCTGATGTACAACAATCCTCCTCTAGAAAATATGGTCCTAATCTTTCTCAATAGTTTTTTTTTTCATTTTAATAAACACATATTTTCTCACTCTTCAATTTCTGCATAATGGATGATAGCAAAAAGTTAAAGAAAACCAAAATAATTTTAATCTTGGCTCATTTTTCTTGTTTGTATTGGCATTTTTTCTTGTTTATTTTATTTTCTTGAGAATTCAAAGTTGGGTGACAGTTTGTTGAGTCTACTTGGAGTTTATCATATGCCTATATAGTGATTTTGTGTTGTAATAATAAAATCTTGAAGATATGTACCTTAAAAAAATATACAACTTATGAGTTATTGATAATGATGCTTCCATTGGACATCGAGAATGAATCAATCCGTTGTAAATCAGAATTAATTACTGGTAGTGAAGTAAGTACCCAAGGTGAAAGACTTTTACATAAACTCATGAAAGATCTAAAGCAATATAAAGCTCGAATAGAACTATATAATCATTTTGGTGATTAAACTGAGAATGACACTAAAGAATTTAACATCCACACATTGATGGAAAATGCACAAAGTTAGATTTCTAATTCAAGATTAAATTACTTGTGGTATATTAGTTCTTCAATTTTCAAGTGTTGCATTCGAGTCTGTATTTAGTACAGGAGGACGTCTTCTTGATTTATTTAGGATTTCATTATTTCGACATTGGTGCTTTTTTTAGTTTGTCTTCAAGAATGACTATGAAGTGAATAATAAAAGTAATGTATCACTGTTTACGAAGATGTAGATTATCTCAAGCAAGCTGAAACAAATATTAGTACTTTTACTATATTTATTGTATATCGTTTTTGCAAATAATTTTTATTTTGGTGTATGTTGTACCTAGAAGGAAACTTTTACAAGTTGAATTTTTAAAAAATTAGACAATTGGATAATCTAGAAGCTCTTGGGTTATAGAAAAAGTCTGTTGAAGAAATGTAAGAACAATTTAAAGACTACAAAATGACGTAAATGTCAAACGGAAATACTGAAGATTTCTAAACTTTAAAGTTACATATAACACGTAAATTGATAAAGGTTATAAAGGTTAAGTATATCTCACATTGAGAAGGATAGGAAACACACTTGGATATATCATAATGTTCTTACTAATAAATTTTGAAATAAACCTTTATAAATGGTAGTAAATAAAGATGATCCAAATAAGTAATTGAAAAGAGTTTATGAAGTGACTAAAATTTTAAATTGTCAGAGAAGTGATACAATTCAACATAAAGAGAAATGATTAAAATGCAATCTTGAAGCTAAGTGGAAGAGTGGCAACATCCATATTCGGATCTTCCTTAATTAGTTGATAGATTCCAATTTAATTCAGCTTCGACTAGTGAGAGCCTTTTAATACACTGTAGATAGGAAAAACATGAGGAGATAATCAAAATAAAATTAAACAAATTTTTTTGTTTGGAAAATTCATAGTAACCAGAAGTAAACAAGAACCAAACTATTATCGAACAATACTAGAAACCTGTAGAAACTATATGATATTATAAAGTAGGATAGACATAAGGTTTGTAGGAATTACCTTTTGGAGGTCATTGATGGACAAAATTTTATGTTTCCCACTATTCCTTGCATGATACTATAATTTCCATCATTTTCATATCTTGTCAAAGTTTTGAACCATAATTGACAATATTTTCCATTAAAATATAATTTGCATTATTCGAAAGATTACTTTCACATGTATCGCGTAATCTCAACCAAGTTACATGTGAACATTTTCATTCGAAAAATTCTTATCATATTTAAATGACAATATTTTCAATTATGACTAAAATTTTTTGACAAGATAGGAAAATGATGGAAATTATTGTATTGAATATTGGGAACAATAATATTTTGTTCCATGGATAACCACTATAGGACATTATATAAACATTATGTTTATCTTACTTTAGAACATCAGATATTTTAAACAAGTTTCTTGTGTCGTTCAACAATAGTTTTCTTCTTTTTCACTTTTGGTTATTTTATATTTAAAAAAAAGAAATTGGTATACTTAATTTTAAATCTCGTCATGTTTTTTTGCATTCCAAAGTGTACTATAGGATCTTAGTTGAAGCTTCATTTGATTGAAATCTTTTGACTATAAAAGGTGTAAATATGAATCAATTGGTAAAACAACACTCAAGTATCAAAATAAATAAAGAGAATGTTAGTTTTGAGAAAAACAGGAGAGAACAATAACGACAAAAAAATAAATGGGTGTTGAAACTTCTTCAACTTATCTTCAAGATTGCATTTTAATCATTTGTATGAATGTTGAATTGTATCAAATCATTTATAATTTTAAATTTAAGACATTATATAAACTTTGTCAATTACTTCATTATTTCTCTTTTGTTAATTACCTTCTATAAAGGTTTATTTCAAAATTCATAAACTATAATGACCCTTATTTAGTGTGCTTTGGTTCTTTTTCCCTTTTTCATAGCTTCTGTATTGCTCTTATATGGTGCAAAGTTAGGTGATATTTTTTTGAGGTTGTAGGGTGAGTTTTGAGTAGTGTTTTCCATTTGTGAGGCTAAATGTTTGAAGAGTTGGCTTCAGTCAACATATGGATATTTTGATGTTGGGTTGAAATTATGTAAGTTCTATCAACTTTGGATTAATGATTGCTTCTATTCTCCATATTATCATTTTATTATCATCAAGGATTCAACCATTAGCACCGTTCTTATGTTAGTCAATGAGACTTCTCTATGATGATGAATCAATAAGAAATAGAATAAGAAGGATAAGGTAGAAGTAGTAGCATTTCTCATTTTTCTTTGCCACACTTATTCTAATGTCAAATCTAGCTAAGTGATTTTATTGATACCAATAGATAAATTGAGTGACCTTTTAAGAATTAGCTCAAATCATCAAAATATTATATTTTAAGGAAAAAGGGTGATAAATTCCCTTGCACTACGCAAATAAAATGCATTTTGTTTATACTTTGGTTCATTTAAGTACTAATAACGACTAGCATCTAAGACTCTTGTTACCCATAGGAATCTACTAACTATCAGGACTCTTTTTATTTTGCTTATGAGCCTTTTTATCTTTATAATTGTAATTATGTAGGTTTCTCTAAGTTGTTATTTTATTATAAGCCTTGAATGTAAGATAACAAGCCAATACAATAATCAACAAAGAAAATTTCATCTACGTTCAGTTCTTCTCTTTCTCTTTATGGTATTAAGAGCTCTATTGCTTTAACAAGATTGATCCTTCTTTTCCATCCTAGCCCAAATGCCTCCAGCCAAAAATGGTGTCAAAAACAAGTTTAATCAATGCCGACAACATCTCCGTTTCAAAATTTGTTGTCCAGTTCAATCCGGTTACTCAACTCTCCATCAAACATGCTGATAGCCATAACTTTTTGTTGGGGAAGGCTCAAATATCCATGCTTATGTGTGTACACAACCCCTTTGGTCTTTTGATGAAACTCTCTTCGAAAGCAACCTCGAAGTATCCAATCCTGCCTATGTTTCCTGCTTTCAACAAGATCAGCTTATACAAAATGCTATCTTTGAAATAGCGGATGTGACCATTGGCAGTACAGTCGCTTCTACTCCAAATGCCAAAGTCACATGGGATGCCTTGCATACTTCTTATGCAAATAAATCTCAAACTCGTATCTTTAGTCATATAGACATTCTAGCCCGTCTCTCCAAAGACTCTCGTCTTGCTGCAGACTATCTTCATCAAGTTTGATCTCTTTGTGATGGACTTGACACTGCTGGCTCCCCTGTATCTAATGAATAATTGGTTGTCAAGATTTTCACTTGTCTTGGGTTTGAATTTTGTGAAATCTCAACCGTTATCCGAGCTCAAGATTTGGTGATCCACTATGAAGAACTATATGAAAAGCTCCTTGACCATGATCTTTTCCTTCAGCATGAGGAAGCCAAAAATATAACCAATGTTCTCAGTATTGCCAACTTTACTCAAGGGACTACTTCCAATCCTACCCGTCAGAGCTCCAACAATAACAAGAACACTAATCGATGATCCAATGCACAACATCAGCGAAATCATAATCAATCTTAGCGTAAGAATCAGCAACCTCGGTGCAACAACCAACAACAACAATCTTC
This sequence comes from Solanum arcanum, assembly GCA_027789145.1. Lineage (NCBI taxonomy): Eukaryota > Viridiplantae > Streptophyta > Magnoliopsida > Solanales > Solanaceae > Solanum > Solanum arcanum. Next base: position 14,593,962 of record CM050937.1, read on the forward strand.
CAATAATTTCTCTTCTGCCAACTCAGTTATGGTAGAGGTCATACTGCTCGTGCCTTCCAAACACACTCTCACAATCATCTTCAAGTGCGTTCTAAATATGCTACACACCTCCAGAACCAATCAGCTCCACGGATTATTGATAGTGGTGCCACCCACCATATCACGTTAGACACACAAAGTCTAACTACTAAGCAAGACTACAAAGGCTTTGAGGAAGTCATCATGCATAATGGTAATACCATTCCAATCTCTCATACTGGTAATGTGAACTTTAATAAATTAAATCACCAATTCAAGCTTCAACATATCCTTTACGCTCCAGCTATTACAAATAGTCTAATATATGTCTCTATGTTTTGTAAAGATAGTAACTTATCAATGCAATTTTTTCCTTTTTCTTACCTTCTGAAGGGTCTGATTATGAGGGAAGTCTTCTATCGCAGATGGAGTAAAAATGGTTCGTATGAGTGGCCACCAGGGGATATTGATGGTCCGCCACAATGCAATGTCGTTGTTCCTTACAATCGGTTGCATGAACGATTAGGCCACCTAATCGTCAAGTTTCAAATATGTTTTCGCATGATTTTTCTATTTCAGTAGTTGGTTCAAAAAATAGTACTGATTGTCATTCATGTTATTATAATAAAGCAACATGCCTTTTTTTAAATTTACTTTGAAAACTGCCAATCTATTAAATTTACTTTACAATGATTTGTGGGGGCTGTCTACGGTTTTACTTGTAGTTAATGTGGCCTTGTTTGCATTACTTTATGTTATATGATGATCATGGCATTGTCGGAACTACTTGAAGTCTTATGATGATATGTGTAGTTGAGTTATGTGAAGTATCACCATATCTATATAAATGTGATTAAGTGAAAATATTTGTTCCTTCTATGTATATTAGGAGATCATGTTAGATACGACTTTGTGCTTATATGTGTAGTCTTAGAGTTGATGCATGATTGTTCCTAGTTTACTATATGAGTTATGATGGCTATATTTATGATGTTATAGTAATGTATAGGATGACATAAAGATTATAAGGGTCATTCCTAAGTGATTCAAAGAATGATATGGTATATTAAAGAGAGTAAAGAATGTTGTGTCTTATTTTGATAGACTTGTGTCCCTAACTTGATATATGTATGAATGATATGTAAATACGAGATGTATTTACTAGGTAGGATTAGTGCACCATTGTCATGTATGAATGAATTATATGTGAGACCTTAAATGATGCTAATAAGGTCATGTACATTTAACCTTAAACCTAGTGGTAAGGTTATGTTATGAACATTGAAGTTGAGAGCCATTTTAGTATCCTTCATGTAAAGGATGATGCTTAGGGTTGATTATCTAAAACGACATCATATCATCCATAGGAAAGTCATGATGAGGTATCTATGTCGCCATTATAAGGTAGCGCTAGCGGACATCTTTGTAAGGGTAAATGTGATTGTGTTATGAATTAGATATGGAACCCTTTTGTATAAACCTTTAATGTTAATTACTCTATGAGAACGAAGGTTAGCACCGAGTGATTATGTTATAGGAAGTAGCTCAACTTGAAAAGGAGAATAGAGTACAATTTAGAACACCCTCATCGGAGTAGGTTAGAACTCTATATTCCATGTTTGGCTATCATATTGTATGTCAGTTATTGCTTATTCTCATCGTATGGGATACCTACTAGCATTAGAGAAGTTCTATAAAGTCTAGGTGGTGGTATGGGACGATATCTAGATATTGCATAATAGGCTTTAAAGATGCTAGTTAGAATCCCTAGGAACATTAAATGAATGTCCTTATGAATGAATGAGTCTTAAATTAACTAATGAATGTAATGACTTAAGTTTAGAAAGCATGTTAAATTAATAAGTAATTAAGTAGAGTAGTTAAGGGTTGTCTAGTTAAGGTGTGAAGGGGGCATAGGAATGGTCACTTCGTAACTTACCTAGATAAGTGTTAAGAACGACTCTAGGTATGGAAGATGTTTGATTATGTGGACATTATCTAATACCTACGTAGTCTTAAGGATTATATAGGTAATCTTGAAGAGGTTAATCATGCAAGTTATCTTCTAGATTTACTCAAGTAAGTCATTTGATAGCATCTGGAAGGAAAACGTCATATCATATATTTGTTGATGTATTAGCTGAGAATTATTCTATCTTAGGTAGTCTAGAGGATATTTTAAGTGTGTGTGAAGGGATTGTATTAATGGTCGCTTCACAACTCATTCAAGTGACACTTAAAATTACCTTCGGTAGGAGTGTCTCATGTTCATGTGTATGATGCATTGTAAGTGTGTATCTTATTATAGGTGGTCCTAAGGATCATTTAGGTGTGCTTAGAGAGGTCGTATGGGTGGTATCTATTTTTTTTTTAAGTGAGTCTTAGGATAGATTTTATTGAGGGGATTACATGCTAAAAAGTGTGTAAAGTGAAGCCATCACTATAACAGTGAAGAAGTTCACTGAATAGTGAAGTAATTCACTGTAATGTGTTCTTTAAAAATGTAATAACTTGTTTAAATGTTATATTACGTGTTTATAAGGTGTTAAATGTTATTCTTATGATTATGATATGATGTTATAATGGAAAGGATGCATATTTACAATAAATGTCTATTTTCATGATTTTATGCATTATGCCATACATAGTACATGTGGTTGTACTAATTCCATGCTTTTATCTATCTCTAAAAAGATTCATAGGTGAAGGTGCTTTTGGATAGCAAAGCATGGATTAGAAGATAGTTCAAGCAAGTTGAAGTATGTACTCATTTGACTCGAGGCATAAGTGTATTTTATTTCTTTATTGAAGTATTGTAAAAGACTTAGTTGTACTTATTCGTATTTTATAAGGGCCGTGTCGCAGAGTATTTCTTGTGTCTAAGATTTGATGAAATGAGACTTAGTATTTCCTATGAGTTTTACATGAAAGAATTTTTAAAGACTTAAAGAATGTTTATGAAAAGTTTTAATTCCGCACTACTCTTGATATGTTTATATGCGATTAACGATACGAAAGGGTTTGTAAAAGACCTCCGAGCGGTCAAATACGATAGTTGCACTCCGAGAGTGCCATATTTTCTAGGGTGTGGTCTCAGTATGTAACAAGCTTTGAATAAGAGCATAGGTTAAGAACGTTTAGGAATGAAAAGTCTCATCAAGTCACGTCTATTAGAGTATTGACAATTGGTGTGAGTTGCAACACAACTCTGGGCGAGAGTCTACAGGACGATAGAGTTTCCCTTCATTACTACTCCTATGTCGTTCCGTAGACTAAAAGTTATGAGTACTATTTTCTTATAGTTTTCCATGTGTGTTACGGAAGATGAAAACGCGGAGGACACCATCTAGGAGGATCGAGGATAATGATCTGAATGAGGAGATTCCTCCTCAAGTTGAACAAGTTGCTCAAACTGCTCTAGGTGATAAAGCCTCTATTGGAGGTCAAGGTAATGAGGTTCCGGTGGTTCCCCCGGAAATGACCAATGGTGAAATTAGAGAAGTTTTTCTTACTTTAGCCCGAGCATTGACTACCCATGTGAATATGGGTCTTGCACCTAGAGTGAATGTCGGGGAGAGCACAATCCTATCAAGATTTAGAGACTTTATGAGGATTAATCCTCCTATCTTTCTTGTCTCTAAAGTGGGAGAAGATCCCCAAAAGTTTCTAAATGAGGTGTATAAGATAGTGCATTCTAAGGGGGTGACTTCTTGGGAGAAAGTGGAATTGGCTTCGTATAAATTGAAAGATGTTTCTCAAGTGTGGTGAACACAATGGAATTACAATAGGCCGGTAGAGTCGGGTCCTAATGAGTGGGAAGAATTTAAGGATGATTTTCTTGGAAAGTACTTTCCCGGTGGGAGGACGGAGGTTAAGATAGAGGAGTTTATCAACCTCAAGCAAGGAAATATGAGTGTTGAGGAATACATTTTTAAGTTCTCTATGTTTTCTAAATATGCTCCATCCCTTGTGTCTAACCCTAGGAATAAGATGAGTAGTTTCTTGACGGGTATCGCTGATCTACTGAGGGAAGAATGTCGTACGGCCATGCTACATGATAATATGGCCCTACCTAGATTCATGGTGTATGCTCAATCAATTGAGGAGTCTAAACTTGGTAGGATCGCTAGAAACTTGAAAAGGAGTGGTTCAAGTGATCTATATGTTGATGTATTAGGTGAAATTGATTCTATCTTAGCTAATCTAGAAGATCTTTTAAGTGTGTGTGAAGGAATGGTATGGGCGGTCACTTCATGACTCACTTAAGTGATACTTAGAATCACTTTTGGTCATGTTCATGTGTATGATGTATCGTAAGTGTGTATCTCATTACAGGTGGTCTTAAGAATCATTTAGGTGTGCCTATTGAGGTTGTATGTGCAGTCTCTCTTTGTCGTACTTAAGTGAGTCTTAGGATAACTTTTAGTGAGGGGATTACATGCTAGAAGGTGTCTAAAGTGAAGTTAAGGAACTTTATTTTAGTAGTGAAGTAGTTCAGTGTAATGTGTTCTTTAAAAATGTATTAAATTGCTTAAATGTTATCTTATATGTTTCTAAGGTGTCAAATGTTATTCTTATGATTGTGATATAATTTTGTAATGGAAAATATGCATATTTCCAATAAATGTCCGCTTTCAGGATTTTATGCATTATGCCATACTACATGTGGTTCTACTAATCCCATGATTTTATCTATCTCTAAAGTTATTCATAGGTGATGGTTCTTTTGGAGAGCTAATCTTGGATTCGAAGATCGTTCAAGAAAGTAGAAGTATGTCCTCATTTGACTTGAGGGCATAGATGTCTTCTATTTTTTTATCGAAGTATTGTAATAGACTTAGTAGAACTATATGAGTATTGTGTATGGGCCGTGTCCCAAAGAATTTCTTCTGCCTCAGATTTGATGAAATGAAACTTAATATTTCCTATGAGTTTTACATTGAAGAGTTTTTAAAGACATATAGAATGTTTATGAAAAGTAGTAATTCCGCACTACTTTTCATATATTTATATGCGATGAACGATACAGAAGAGTTTGTACATGAACTTTGAGAGGTCAAGTATATGGGTTGCATTGCGAGAGTGCCATACCTTCTAGGGTGTGGTCTCGAGTTAATTCAAAATTATATTTATCTAGGGATGTAATATTTTTGGAAGATCCTTTTCAAATTATTTTTTTCCAGATTCTGTAATAAAGCTAACATTTCTTGGGATAACATTTCCGTTGAACAACAATCCAAAGAGGAATCTAATTCACTTTTCCATTTCTTTGATCAATTCCTCCCGCCAGTAACTACGTTGCCTACGGTTACTCAACACCTGCAAGCTATATCCTCTGCTCCAATGGTGTCTCTACATAATCAAGTAATAATTCTCTTGTCTCAACCAGCAAGCTAACAAAGTACACCCAATGACTACTAGATCACAAACTCATAGCCTTAAACCTCATTTGTTTCTCACAACCTCTACATTGCCTCTAAAATTCCCATAACTTATAAGCAATCCAAGCTAATTCGCCAATGGAATTCAACAATGCAAGTCGAACTTGATGCTCTTGTTCGCAAACCATTCTTGTGATTTTGTTCCATGTGACTCTTCCTAAAACGTGGTGGATTGTAAGTGGTTATTCCAAGTTAAACATAAAATTTACGGTTCCATTGATAGGTACAATGCTCGTTTGGTCACCAAGGGATTTACACAGCGCCGGAATTGATTATGATTCCACTTTATGTCCAATAGTCAAGCCTACTATTGGTCTTGTCGTAACTATCGCCTACTATGCCTTCTTGCAGATTCATCTTACTTAAGATGCTTACATGTGACACCCACCGAGATTTTAAAACTCCGGAAATCCTACCCATGTATGTCATCTTCAGAAGGCAATTTATGGCGTCAAACAGGCTCATCGTTCTTGGTACACCAAATTTAAATAATATCTTCTTACGTTGGGTTTTGTTAATTCGAATTCTGATTCCTCACTCTTCTTTATTCATAAAGCTGGGCTCACTATGTATATTTTAGTTTATGTGGATGATATATTAGTGACTGGTAATCACCAATGAGGTGTTCATTTTATTTTTTAGGATCTTTCTCCACGTTTTTCACTGAAGGACATAGGACCTCTTCATTACTTTCTTGATATTGAGGTGATTCTTTCTTCTACTGATCTTATACTCTCTCAAGAGAAGTACATTATGGATCTCCTACATGAGGTAGCTATGGATACATCAAAGTTGTTTCTACACCTTCGACATCTACTATAGTTTTTGATCCATCGCTTGATGATCATCTAGTTGATGGTTCCTTATATTGGCGCATAATTGACATGCTTCATTACCTTTCATTCACACGTCTGGACATAGATTTTTCTGTCAGCAAGTGGTACCAAGCTATGCATCAACAATTTATGTCTCATTGGGTTGCTCTTAAACGACTTTTGCGCTATATCCGTTCAAGTACCTCTTTTGGTGTGCTCATTGCCAATGAAACTGATTGTAGGTTTCTCCCGTACTCTGACTCAAACTGGGCATGGGATCATTATGATTGCACATCGAAAACTGGATATGTTATATATCTTTGTATTTCCCCTATTTCTTGGTCTTAAAAGAATGTTCAGTTTCTCGTTATTCTACAGAGGCAAAATTTCGGGCATTTGCTGCTACTGTTTCTAAACATAATTGGCTCACCCATCTTTTTCAAGAACTTCACTTTCCTCTGAATGCCGCTCCACAAGTTCTTTGTGACAATATCAGCACCACTTATATTTGTGTAAATCCTATTTCCATAGACGCATGAACTATGTAGTCATTAACTTCCATTTTGTCCGTGAGATGGTTGAGCGCAAGCAACTTGAAGTTTTCCATTTACATGCTGCTATCAAGTTGCAGATCTTCTTACAAACCCTCTTCCGCGTGCACTTTTTGGTAACCATTTCTCCAAGTTGGGCATATTAAAACTCGATGCCAACTTGAGGGTGTGTAATAATTGTTGACACCTAAATTTTGACTCTCCTCGACAATAATAAATTTTTGAGTTTCTTATTTCCAAACGAGTTGAAGTAATTGACTTTATAAAATTCAAAAATGTTTTTCAAATCAATTTGAAATAACGTTAGTCGATTTCTATAGTTTTCTTTTTAGTAATATAATTTCGTTTACTAGTCTTAATGTGTGTGTGTGTGTGTGTGTGTCTATATATATATATATATATATATATATATATATATATATATATATATATATATATATATATATATATATATATATATATATATATATATATATATATATATATATATATATATATATATATATATATATATATATATATAGTTTATTTTATAAAAAATACTCAAAAATTGTCTCAAAGGATTTTAGTTTTACTTAAAGATTCATTAAATTGATTTTTGTAAAAAAAAGTATCTCATATTTCGATTTTTTAGTTTATAATTGAGTTAGCTATTTTGTCTCGTTAAAATTAAGAAGATTGTCGATTTTTTTTAATTAATTCATCTTATTAGATTTTTAGCTTAATTTTTTAATTAAATTCATTTGGATTAATTGGTTTTCCTTTTAAGCCCCCCAAGAGATTTTGGTGTTGGACTCCCTCAGCAAGTTTCCATCCCACTCAAATAACCTAACTCCCAGACCAATTCTCCTAATTCAGTACCCCACCCATCCATTTATTCCCCCAAAGAGGTTAAAAATCGATGAGCGTCTAGAAATCATGAGTGTTCGAGCTTACGCGTACACAGTCCCTTCCTCACTGAAATACCCCGCATACAAATAACCAAATGCGTGCAATAGCAACAACTCACATTTTGAATGGTGCGAGTTCAAAGAAGAAACGACAACATTTCCCTCTACACGTGAACGACACCAAATGCACCTCAACGTTTCTTTCCCTCAGTCTTTGCGTTGTACGTCTTTTCGCCAGCTATGGCCTCCTTTAAGATCATCCTTGCAACTGCTTTTTCGTCCTTGTGGCCGAGGGATGGTGACATGTAGCATACAAGGACGATTGGGATGATCCTGACCTTCCGCGTCATTGTCGGACCCGGGTTAGTTTTCTTTTCGCTCTCGTTACAATTCACCAGAGTTCCCAGTGTTACATTGAGGAGTGTAAAGTTCCTTTGCTAATCTTCATTTCGTCCAAGTTTGCTGCTTCAAGAATGGTAACTCCATCCTCTAATTCTTGTTCACATTCAGTCTCTGATTGCACTATTTTTCGTTGGATATGTTCTCTATTTTTTCGGCGATCGACTCTTTTATTATTTATTGAAAGTTTTTTGACCCCCTAATAACCAAGCTTGACTTTGTTTCTTCGATTTAAAGTTTAGTATTTTTTTCTTTTCTTTTGTTTCGGTAGTGTGTTTTAAGACATGCTAAAATTACCTCTTTTTGTCAAATATTGGTGGTCATCTGTTCATGTCTTCCCTCTCTTTGGAAGATTTTTTAATTTGGTTAATTTCTAGAGTTTTTTTTTTGTTCCAAAACATGTTTTTGAACCCGCTTTGTTTAGCTTTAGAAAAGATTTTCTTTCATTATTTCTTTGGTCTATTTGTTACTCGATCTGTTTGATTTTAGAATGTAGTTGAGAGTAACTAAGCTAGCATTTTGGTGTGTCTATTGTCTGTTGATATAAGAATGTTTTTTTTTTATTATTTTCGTGTCCCATTATAGCTTTACTGCCTAACGGCGTAGCTGTAACGCTTTCCTAATGGTCGAATATCAATCCTTAGTGTCTCATGTGTGCCGTCTCATTTTAAGCTAAGTCATCGCGTTTGGTAGTAGTTTTTCTTGTGAACATTTGCTATTTTTATATTGGAATGGTGATGTTTTACCGAGGTTCTCCTCTTTGTACCCATTTCTAATTTTAAGTAAAACAGTGGCACATTTAACCACCTCTGTTGATTGTTCTATTTTGGCTAAAAGTGTTTAATTTTGTTTTAGATGTGGATTCATTATCTTCCTTGTTTCGCTTCCGATAGTGTCTTGATATTAATCATCTATTGTCCCTTTTGTGTCAGGGTCTGCCTTCCCTATTTATTATTTCTCCATATGCATTTTATTTATTTTCATAGTTTTGTTTTGTTTTACTTATAGGAAGAGTACATTTTCGGTGATTTGTTTTAGTTTAAAAGGATACTTGTTCGTTGTGTATGACCAAAAGATGTATGATTGTAATGTACTTAACATGTTAGCACTAATTTTCTGCCCTTATGCAAAATCGCCCAAAGTCATGCAGATTATTCGTTGAAAGATAATTTAATCGTCATAGTCGGAAAGCTTTATATGAAATAGATTTAAGCATTGCCGGAGCATTAAAATCTCTCAAGTATTTATTATGCTATTTGGTATTCTTAGAACATGGGAATGTCATTTGTATGAGCTTCACTTTAAACTCTGATAACGCATCAAATTTGCATAATTAATGAGAGAATATAGAAGGGATAACAAGCTACACAAACTCATAGAATTAAGGCTCATGCTATTAGATCTAAGTCTACTTTTCCGGTCTATAAGGACCTAGCCAGTCCATACGACTTCAAAGAAATGCAAAATTCACAAGGCTCAAAATACTAAGGGAACACTACTTTATCCTATAATAAGGTCAAAGACTCTTCAACATAAAGTAAAACAAGTAAATCACATAACAAATTTCAATATACATGCGACCCCCAACTAACACAGTATAGCCTCGAATTAGTAGTAATCAATAATTAATCAAGGTTCCTAAGAAGAAAAGTATGAATAACTATGTACATTCCCCAAATTCAAACTAATCATCATGGTTTCTCACATTCATGCTCAATATACAATTACAAAATTGATTCTATCAAATGTTTATAAACTATGTCTGAATTTATGTTCCAAATTATAACACAATTTTGCCACCTAAATCAATGGAAACAACAACAAGCAATAAAAAAGTTTGTTTACGCTAAAAGAAGAAAAATAGCAGCTTCTAGGCAATATGTAACATCTCATAAACTGTAATAGAAAAGAATAAACTAAGAAAATAAAATTTATCATTTTGGAAATAACAGGAAAAATTTGGAAAAAAATTTCCTAAGTTAAGAAAGTAAGGTTTGGTCATTTTCAAATGACCATAACTTTTAGCTCGGGATGAGTTAAAGTCATTTTATTATATGGTTGGAAATCACTTGTGAAGATCTTTCCAATGGCGCCGAGTTTGCATGATTTTTATATCATATGTCCGATATATGCCATTTGAAAGTTGGTCTATTGAATTAAGTAAAGTCCAATCCACGTTTTAGTAAAGGTAAAATAGTCTTTCCACCTGACAATTTCCGAATTAGTTTTAAAGGTTTATTAGGGATAAAACTAAGTCTTAAGTCAGTTTTATATAAAAAAATTTATTCAAGCTTAGAGATTGGGAGAAGAGAGAAGAGAAGAAGGAGAAGGGAGAAGGGTCAAGAACGCTAAGGTCTCGCAAGTGAAATTCGTCATGGGTGATCCCTATCAGGGTATGTGGGAACTTTTGTGTTGGATTAATTCAGCCACACACAAATTTGTTTCAATCTAGAAATTTATGAGTTGATTTAATGTTAGACGTTGAAGTTTTGTTGATTGAATTGTTGGCTGCCATTTTTGGTTGATTCTTGTTTCTCCGGGTTGTATTAGAATTGAATTCAGTGGTTATTGAGGGTACTAATAGTCCCAAGTATTTTTGAGGGTTAAGAGATTGACAAACATAGAGAAAATTCGTTAAATGCACTTGGGCAACTCCAGGTGCGTCGTGCCTCCAGTGCGCCAGAGTGGGGCTTCAATTAGCTTGGATTAGAAAATCATTCAAGCTAGTTGAAGTATGTCCTCATTTGACTCGAGGGCATAAATGTATTTTATTTCTTTATTGAAGTATTTAAATAGACTTAGTTGTACTTATTCGTATTGTATATGGGCCGTGTCGCAATGTATTTCTTGTGGCTAAGATTTAATGAAATGAGACTTAGTATTTACTTTGAGTTTTACATGAAAGAGTTTTTAAAAACTTAAAGAATGTTTATGAAAAGTTTTAATTGCGCACTACTCTTGATATGTCTATATACAATGAACGATACGAAAGGGTTTGTACAAGACCTCCGAGAGGTCAAGTACGATGGTTGCACTACGAAAGTGCTATATTTTCTAGGGTGTGGTCTCAGGATGTAACAAGGTTGGAATAAGAGCATAGGTTAAGAAAGTGGTCTTAGGAATAAAAAAATCTCATCAAGTCACGTCTATTAGAGTATTGACCATTGGTGTGAGTTGCAACACATCTCTGGGCGAGAGTCTACAGGACGATAGAGTTTCCCTTCATTACTACTCCTATGTCGTTCTGTCGAGTAAAAGTTATTAGTATTATTTTCTTATGGTTTTCCTTGTTTTTTTAGGAAGATGAATACGCGGAGGACACCAGCTAGGAGAATTGAGGAGAATGATCTGAATAAGGAGATTTCTCCTCAAGTTGAAAAAGTTGCTCAAGGTGATAAAGTCTCTTTTGGAGGTCAAGGTAATGAGGTTCTGGTGGTTCCCCCGGAAATGACCAATGGTGAAATTAGAGAGGTTTTTCTTACTTTAGCCCGAGCATTGACTACCCATGTGAATATGGTTCTTGCACCTTGAGTGAATGTCGGGGAGAGCACAATCCTATCTATATTGAGAGACTTTATGAGGATTAATCCTCCTATCTTTCTTGTCTCTAAAGTGGGGTGACTTCTCGGCAGAAAGTGGAATTGGCTTCGTCTTAATTGAAAGATGTTTCTCAAGTGTGGTGAACAAAATGGAAATACAATAGGCCGGTAGAGTCGTGTCCTAATGAGTGGGAAGAATTTAAGGATGCTTTTCTTGGAAAGTACTTTCCCCGTGGGAGGAGGGATGTTAAGGTAGAGGAGTTTATCAACCTCAAGCAAGGAAATATGAGTGTTGAGGAATACTCTTTGAAGTTCTCTATGTTGTCTAAATATGATCCATCCTTTGTGTCTAACCCTAGGGATGAGATGAGTAGTTTTTTGAAGGGTGTCGGCGATCTACTGAGGGAAGAATGTCGTATGACCATGCTACATGATGATATGGCCCTAGCTAGATTCATGGTGTATGCTCAATCAATTGAGGAGTCTAAACTTGGTAGGATTGCTAGAAACTTGAAAAGGAGTTGTTCAAGTGATCCAAATCAACCTAGGTTAAAAAAGAGGTCTCCAACTTAAGAAGAACCTAGGAGTCCTAAGGTGTTTGATAGAGGAGGTGGTTCTCAAAATGAAAAGCCTACATGTGCTTCTTGTGGAAAAAGGCACTATGGGAAATGTCTTGCCGGTATTAGTGGTTGATTTGGTTTTGGGAAGGATGATAATAAGGTGATATATTGTACTACCATTGTGGATAGATGAAGATAGGGTAAACAAGTTTATCCTAATCTTTCAAAGGATGATGCTCCAAATAACAGGCATTTCTATGCACTCCAGACTAGAGAAGAAAAGCTGTGAGAATGATGATGAATGATGGTAAGTCCTTATATTTCTCTTTAGTGTTATGAGTTCCTTCTAATCCGGGGAGTATGTTGAGTAAAGGAGTCCTGATAGATTGTCTCATCTCTTCAATTCAACTCAAGTTTGAGAGTAGAAAGTCATAGAAGTATGTTGCATGTGCATTGTGTTTAGGGGTCTTTTTGAAATTGAGTTTCATTGATTCCTTGAATTGTTCACTATATGAAGTTATGATTATGTTGTAAAATGTGTTTATGTGATTTTACCTTGCATATTAACATGTTCCTATCATGAATTGCCTAAAAGTTGCATTTTTGAAATTTGAAAGCAGGTTCACTGTAAAGCTGCCAGGAAAATATGCTCATTGTAAAAAATTTGAGATATTGACTAATTTATTCTTTGGTCTAAATTTTTTGCAATGTTTTTATAAATGATGTATATGATCAAGCTAGTGAAAATAAAACAAGTTTTTGCTATTTCAAATGAAGGATGTGAGTTTTATGGCATAATGAGTTCTAGAATTTATTCTAGTTTCTTGTTGTGTCATGATGCTCTTGATTATGTGAAATTGATGTTTTCCTAGATTTTTTTTTGTATAATGTGTTATATGATGTTTTCATGAGTTTCTAGTTGAATCTATATTATTGGAAGTGTTCGGAGAGTGACAAGTTTCATCTGAGAACGAATATTGTCCAAGTGGGAGAGATTGTAATACCTCGAAAATGACATAGGTAAATCTATAGACTAACATGGTGGTAATGAGGTTCTAAGGTCATAAAATGGTCTATAATATGGTATTGAGGCAATTTCTAGAATTTTAGGTGATTTATAAGTGAAATATCAAGGGACGACTAAGACGTTCGACGACTAAGTCACCTATGTGCCTCATGTATGGTTATATACTTATATGTGTGTTTTATGAGTTAAGTCCTTATATGAGTTATTATTGTGTTTATAGGAAGTATTTTAAGTTTCATCAAGTTTGGAGGTCAAACGTCCAAGAACGTGCATGATGTTCGAAAGGTTTGCCTTGAAACCACCTTGTGTGTCTTGGCATGTTTCATCGAGTTTTACGTGTTTGTTTTAAATTAAATTCATGTTAGAGGTCATAAAATCGTATACAAACATATTCGGGTTTGAAACTTCCAATTGAAAGTCCCCAAGGACCAACCAAGGGTCGTTGACAAAGGACCCTTTCCTTGAGTCAGTCAAAGATAGCCCCAAATGACGGAGGCAGTAGACGGCTCGTGGGACAGTCGATGCCCCTTCAATGGGTGTATTGGGTCAGTAATTAGGCGTGGTATAAGGACAAGCCAAGGACCAACCTCATTCCCAAACCATGGACCAACATAACGGTCCATTTGTTGAGGGACGCTCCAATGGTGGCCATCCGTCTGTGAGGTTGTCTCCTACGCAAGTCATTGTTAAGTCAAGGGGTGAATTGGTAAATTCACCCACGTACAAATAAGATAAAGGGAGGTTAATTAAGGGTATTTAAAGATGTTTATAAGCTTTTAACACTTAGAAGAATTCATTCTTCAAAATCAAAACCAAAATCCCTTAGAAATTCCCTAGAACTCCATTGGAGCCAAAACTAAAGGAAGGGCTTGGATTGGAGGTCTGAGTGGTGATTCTTCATCACATTGGAGTATTATCTTTATTTAAGTATGATTTTTGATCCTTGAAAATCTATTAATCAAGGATCCCACCTTCCAAAGAATTTTCTAATGTTTTCAAAGATGAATTGTCAAATTTCATGATCTATTCGTGGGTATTGAATTGTTGTTAATTAGATTATTTTAACTAAATTAACCTATTAACTCATGTAATTGATGAACCCTAGTTTTTGACTACTTTATGGGTTAAGTGATTTGGACTTATTACTTATGAATTCTACTGTAGTTTCTATGGGCTATTGATTGATGGAATGAATGCATTGAATTGATATCTAGGTTGCCTTAGATTAATTAATATATACTTAATTGACCTACTTTCATTGAATATCATAGTTTATGTATTGAATTACTGGTTATGGCCATGAGAAAGGGCCTTATGATATTGAATTGGATGATTTAGCTATGGATTGAAGTGGAGAGAGTGGATTGCTGGTACACTGCCCAAATTATCTTTATGTTATGTTAATTAGACTTCAATAATATTGTGATTGGTATATCCACTTATGGTGGCGGTGCTATGTTCTTTACTTGCATTTGATGTGGCCTTGTCGGCGTTACTTTATGTAATATGATGATCATGACCTAGTCGACACTACTTCAAGTATTATGATGATTTGTGTAGTTAATTTATGTGAAGAATACTTATATAGATTAGTTAAGGGTTGTTTAGTTAAGGTGTGAAGGGGACATAGGAATGGTCACTTCATGTATTACCTAGATAAGTCTTAAGAATGACTCTAGTTAGGGAAGATTGTTGATAATTTGTACATGATCTTAGACTTAAGTATTCTTAAGGATTATATAGGTAATCTTGAAGAGATTTATCATGGAAGTTATCTTCTCGATTTACCTATGTCTTTTTATAGCCTTTTGATGGAGAATGTCATATCATCTATATGTTGATGTATTAGGTGAAATTGATTATATCTTAGGTAGTCTAGAGGACCTTTTAGGTGTGTGTGAAGGAATGGTATGGGCGGTCGCTTCACAACTCACTTAAGTGAGAATTAGAATCACTTTTGGTCACGTTCATGTGTATGATGTATCGTAAGTGTGTATCTCATTATAGGTGGTCTTAAGAATCATTTAAGTGTGCCTATGGAGATTGTATGTGCAGTATCTCTTTGTCGTACTTAAGTGAGTCTTAGGATAACTTTTTAGTAAGGGGATTACATGCTAGAAGGTGTCTAAAGTGAAGTTAAGGAACTTCATTTTAGCAGTGAAGTAGTTCAGTGTAATGTGTTCTTTAAAAATGTATTAAATTGCTTAAATGTTATCTTATGTGTTTCTAAGGTGTCAAATGTTATTCTTATGATTTTGATATTATTTTGTAATGGAAAAGATGCATATTTCCAATAAATGTCCGTTTTCAAAATTATATGCATTCTGCCATACTTAGTACATGTAGTTGTACTAATTTTATGCTTTTATCTATCTCTAAAGTGATTCATTGGTGAAGGTGCTTTTGGAGAGCTAATCTTGGATTAGAAGATCGTTCAAGAAAGTTGAAGTATGTCCTCATTTGACTTGAGGGCATAGATGTCTTCTATTTTTTTTATCGAAGTATTGTAATAGACTTAGTAGTACTATATTAGTATTGTGTATGCGCCGTGTCCCAATGAATTTCTTGTGCCTTAGATTTGATGAAATGAGACCTAATATTTCCTATGAGTTTTACATGAAAGAGTTTTTAAAGACTTATAGAATGTTTATGAAAATTAGTAATTCCGCACTACTTTTCATATATTTATACGCGATGAACGATATGGAAGAATTTGTACAAGACCTTTGAGAGGTCAAGTATATGGGTTGCACTCGGAGAGTGCCATACCTTCTAGGGTGTGGTCTCGAGTTAATTCAAAATTATATTTATCTAGGGATGTAATATTTTTGGAAGATCCTTTTCAAAATATTTTTTTTCCAGATTCTATAATAAAGTTAACGTTTCTTGGGATAACATTTCCGTTGAACAACAATCCAAACAGGAATATACTTCACTTTTGCATTCCTTTTATCAATTCCTCCCGCCAGTAACTACGTTGCCCACAATTACTCAACACCTGCAAGCTATATCGTCCACTCAAGATTGTGTCTTTACATAATCAGGTAATAATTCTCCTGTCTCAACCAGCCAGCCACCAAAGTACACCCAATGACTACTAGATCACAAACTCATAGCCTTAAACGTCGTCAGTTTCTCACAACCCTTACATTGCCTCTAAAATTCGGATAACTTATAAGCAAGCCAAGCTAAATCGCCAATGGAATTCAAAAATGCAAGTCGAACTTGATGCTCTTGTTCGCAGCCATTCTTGTGATTTCGTTCCATGTGACTCTTTTTAAAACGTGGTGGATTGTAAGTGGTTATTCAAAGTTAAACATAAATTTGACGGTTCTATTGATAGGTATAACGCTCGTTTGGTCACCAAGGGATTTACACAGCGCCGGACTTAATTATCATTCCACTTTAAGTCCAATAGTCAAGCCTACTATTGTCTATCTCATCGTAGCTATCGCCACTGAACTTGATTGTCATGTCTATCAGCTTGATGTTAACAATTCCTTCTTGCAGATTCGTCTTACTGAAGTAGTTTACATGTGACACCCACCGATATTTTAAAACTCCGGAAATCCTACCCATGTATGTCGACTTCAGAAGGCAATTTATAGTTTCAAACAGGCTTATCGTGCTTGGTACACCAAATTCAAATACTATCTCCTTACGCTATCAGCAAGTGGTACCAAGCTATGCATCAACAATTTATGTCTAATTGGGTTTCTCTTAAACGACTTTTGCGCTATATCCGTTCAAGTACCTCTTTTGGTGTGCTCATTGCCAATGAAACTGATCGTAGGTTGCTCACGTAGTGTGACTCCGACTAGGCATGGGATCATTATGATCACACATCGAAAACTGGATATGTTATATATCTTTGTGTGTCCCCTATTTCATGGTCTTAAAAGAATGTTCAGTTTCTCGTTATTCTATAGAGGAAAAATATCGGATATTTGTTGCTACTGTTTCTAAACCTAATTGGCTCACCCATCTTTTTCAAGAACTTCAGTTTCCTCTGAATGCTGCTCCACAAGTTCTTTGTGACAATATGAGCACCACTTATATTTGTGCGAATCCTTTTAACATAGACGCATGATGTATATGGTCATTGACTTCCATTTTGTCCGTGAGATGGTTGAGCGCAAGAGACCTTGAAGTTTTCCATTTACATGCTGCTATCAAGTTGCAGATCTTCTTACAAAGCCTCTTCCGCGTGCACTTTTTGGTAACCATTTCTCCAAGTTGGGCATAGTAATACTCGATGCCAACTTCAGGGGGTGTAATAATTGTTGACACCCAAATTTTGACCCTCCTCGACAATAATTAATTTTTGAGTTTCTTATTTCCTAACGAGTTGAAGTAATTGACTTTATAAAATTCAAAAATGTTTTTCAAATCAATTTGAAATAACGTTAGTTGATTTCTATAGTTTTCTTTTTAGTAATATAATTTTGTTTATTAGTCTTAATGTGTTTGTATGTGTGTGTGTGTATGTGTGTGTGTGTATGTGTGTGTGTGTGTGTGTATATATATATATATATATATATATATATATATATATATATACATATATATATATACATATATTTAGTTCATTTCGTCAAAAATACTCAAAAATTTGTTTTCCTTTTATGCCCCCAAGAGATTTTGGTGTTGGACTCCCTCAACAAGTTTCCATCCCACTCAAATAACCTAACTCCCAGCCCAATTCTCCGAATTCACAACCCCACCCATCCTTTTCTTCCCCCAAAGAGGTTAAAAATCAAGGAGCGTCTAAAAATCATGACACCTTCGAGCTTACGCGTACACAGTCCCTTCCTCACTGAAATACCCAGCATACAAATACCCAAATGCGTGCAATAGCAGCAACTCACATTTCGAATGGTGTGAGTTCAAAGAAGAAACGACAACATTTCCCTCTGCGCATGAACGACACCAAATGCACCTCAACGTTTCTTTCCCACAGCCTCTGTGTTGTACGTCTTTTCGCCAGCTATGGCCTCCTTAAATATCGTCCTTGCAACCTCTTATTCATCCTTGTGGCCGAGGGATGGTGACACGTAGCATACGAGGATGATTGGGATGATCCTGACCTTCCGCGTAAATGTCGCACCCAGATATTACGGAATATGGAGCTTGAATCTCGTACAAACCCAGCTGCCCTTCCTTTGTGAGAATTTTTTTAAAAATTGAAAAATGGGGCTGACGATTTTGTCCTCATTCCCCTTACCATAATTCTTGGCTTATATATAGTTTCCATTTCTTCACAAAAGAAGGGATTTTTGAGGGCTTTGACTTTTAAGGTTTTGAATAGAGAGGGGATTTTATTTTTAAAAAAAAGTTGAAAGAGATTTTTGGATAGATATAGGTGAACAGAGAACTGATTTTAGGCGGAATAAGGTATTTTCATAAGGAATCCAAAGGGCTTCAAGTTTATCGTTCAACTTTGTGTTTTTTTCGCTCTCGTCAGATTTCGCCAGAATTCGCAGTGTCAAATTGAGGAGTGTAAAGTTCAGTCGCTACTCTTAATTTCGTCAAAGTTTGCTGCTTCAAGAATGGTAATTTCATCCTCCTATTCTTGTTCACATTCAGTCTCCAATGGCACTATTTTTCTTTGGATATGTTCTCTATTTTTCCGGCGATCGACTCTTTTATTATTTATTGGAAGTTTTTTGACCCCCTAATAACCAAGCTTGACTTTGTTTCTTCGATTTAAAGTTTAGTTTTTTTTTCTTTTCTTTTGTTTCGGTAGTGTGTTTTAAGACAGGTTAAATTTACCTTTTGTTGTCAAATATTGGTGGTAATCTGTTCAAGTCTGCCCTTTTGAAGAATTTTTACTTTGGTTATTTTCTAGAGTTTTTTTTTGTTTCCAAAACATGTTTTTGAACCCTCTTCCTTTAGCTTTAGAAAAGATTTTGTTTCATTATTTCTTTGATCTGTTTGGTTTTAAAGTGTAGTTAAGAGTAACTAAGCTAGCATTTTGGTGTGTCTATTTTCTGTTGATATAAGAATGTGTTTTTTGTTATTTTCGTGTCCCATGATTGCTTAACTGTCTAACATGGCGTAGTTGTAACCCTTTCCTAATGGTTGAATATCAATCCTTAGTGTCTCATGTGTGCCGTCTCATTTTAAGCTAAGTCATCGCGTTTGGTTGTAGTTTTTCTTGTAAGCATTTGCTATTTGTATATTGGAATGGTGATGTTTTAGCGAGGTTCTCCTCCTTTTTTGTAAAACAGTGGCACATTTTACCACCTCTGTTATTTGTTCTGTTTTGTATTAAAGTCTTTAATTTTGTTTTAGATGTGGATTCATCATCGTCCTTGTTTCGCTTCCGATTACGTCTTGATATTCATGATCTATTGTCTCTTTTGTGTCATGGTCTGCATTCCCTATTTATTATATCTCCATATGCATTATATTTATTTACATAGTTTTGTTTTGTTTTACTTTTATAAAGAGTACATTTTCGGTGATTTGTTTAAGTTTAAAACGATACTTGTTCATTGATTATGACCAACAGATGTATGATTGAAGTATACTTAACATGTTAGCATTAATTTTCTGCCCATATGCAAAATGGCCCAAAGTCATGCAGTTTATTCGTTGAAATATAATTTAATCGTTATAGTCGGAAAGCTTTATATGAAATAGATTTAAGCATTGCCGGAGCTTTAAAATATCTCAAGTATTTAATATGCTATTTGGTATTCTTAGATCATGGGAATGTCATTCGTAGGAGCTTTACTTTATGCATATGATTGTCTTGTTTTCTTCTCGTATCGTTAAAATCAAATTGTATTAGTACATGAGCTTAATATTAGTGATTCTCTTTCACTAGGCGAGTGTTTCTCCACTCACTTATTTTCCTTTCTTTTGTGTTACATGTCAATCCATTCGAGTTCATCATGAACTTTTTTTCTACATCACTAGAGAGCCATAAAGGATCCAAATATTCATCTGGGTCAGTCAGCCATAAAATGAGGCGCACATAGCTTGGAGTAGAAAAACTCAGAGCGAATAAGAACTGTTGAAGACGTGGGATCTATCAGGCCCCTGTATTTTATATTTTTTCATCTTTTATCGTTTTGTATTTTGGGGCCTAAGTCCTTGTCTATTTTATATTCGGAGTGATTATTTATTATTATTGTATGCTTAGTCTAGGACAGGTACAAAAGAAAGAAAAATGGGTCAAAAACACAAAACAGGTGGGTCCAAAAACCGGTCAAGGCGAACAGAACTCGGATATGGAACCCAATCTCTTTCCCTCTCTATTATTTGTTATTTATTTACTTGCTTTATGTGTTAGTTAGTTTTAAGTTAAGAAAACTCCAAATTCCCCGTAAACTCCTCAAATGTTTTATCAACATAAAACCAATAATTTTGCAAATAACTCACTTAGATAATAAGTGAATGTTTTAATTCTTTACCCTCCTTCATGATTTTCAAATTAAAGCGATTTTAGCCAAATACAAAGTTAGTTGTCAGGTTGGGGAAGGACTTTGCCTACTGGTGCAAAGAATCCCATGTAGCATTCATAGATCATTACATCCTATTTGAACATGCAAGCTTCTACTCCAATTACAACCGAGAGTTCAAGGTCTCTTACAAAGAATGGAACGATATTCGTCCTCTAGCATTTTGTGTGGCGTTGTTGGGAACAATGGTCTTCCCTTATGGCCCTAGTCTGAGCATCAATACCCGAGTTATAACACTCGCGCATACTTTTTTCAAAGGTTATGAGAACCAAGGGACAACAAAGTACTATCCTATAGTTCTGATTATCATGTACGATATGTAGCGAGCCCTGCGAAAGTGCAAAGATGACATCGATACTTCCAAGGATGCAACTTGCTACTTCAATAGTGGATCCTCCGCCATTTAGCGAAGGGTACTGGGACTCGGGAGATGCATACTCTTGATAACAAGAACACCCTTAAAGATTTGAATGACATGTTGTACCTGACGAATTTGGACAATCCGAGAATAAGGGGGAGATGGGCTAAAATTTTCTCCGAATTGAGAGAAGAGGATGTCCAATAGATGCTTGACCGTTTTATCTCCAAAAAAGTCTTCGTGGAGAGCCGCAAACATATTGTGCTTCCTCTCATGGGTATTCGGGGAATTCACCCTTATGCACCCTTTCGAGTCTTACGATAGTTCGGGAGGAGACAAATTGTACCCAAAGAAGCGTACTATGGCTCTTATGTATACAATATTACAGATGATAGTGTGCACGATGCGACTGAAATGTTCACAAAATGTAAAAGTGCCAAGAATTAAAATAAAGACACCATCTCCCCTAACCGATTCGATGCTGGATATGACAAGGGTAACACAAAATGGCTAAAGAAGGACATACAAAATGTCTCCTCCCAAACCCCGCGCAGTTTTCTCAGCATAATGGACTGATAAGCCAACGCAATGGCCGAGCTACAAGAGGTAAAGAAAGAGGCGCAAGAGGTGTACCCTGATTTGTCGAGAACCAAGATACTCTTGAGAAGGTGACCCAAGAGGTGGAAAGACTAAGGTGTGGTTATGATGATTTTGATACCTGGGTCAAGGAGAAAATCGAGAGGATACGATACGAAAGCTTGGAAGACAAAGGACGCCTGGGTGAAGGAATCTTTCTGATGCTAAGGTATATGTTTCAACAGTACAAGACTCAGGGGAACGGCGACAGAGCAGGACCATCCGGAGTGGCATAGTGGAGTTCTACCCTGCGTGAGTTTTTATATGTATTTACGTTGTTTTTAGCCCCTGTGTGGGCCTGCCTTTATTATACTTTCAAATGGCCCATGCGTGTGTTTTTCTTTAAGATTTTATCCTCTATTTCCCTTTTGGGCACATTATTATTCACTAGTAAAATATATTTTTGGGGGAATTGTTTATTTGGTTTAAATTCACGCGTATCATTCAAATATGCTAGACCTGCCTTTGACACAAAAGCTACAACCCTAACGCTGGATGAGGATCTGGCATCATAGATGAAGAGAAAGAAAGATGTTGAGATGAACACAGAGGACTTGCGAGAGAAGTTGGACATCCTTCGGTTGCAAGCGCAACAAAGAGAAGCAAGAAAGGCGAGGATAGAATTGGATACCACCGCTCTGTTAGCTAAAAGCATGTCACTTGATGAGGAGCTGACAGTGAAAATGGAAGAATTCGCCTTCATGAGAGAAAGGATGGCCGCACTAAGGAAGAAGAACAAAATCTTCCATAGCAACAAGCTTGATAAACATCAGAAAATGCGCAAAAAATACCCCGGGTATGAGCAATGAGCTAATAGTGGTCCCAATAACGCTAACCCTGAAGTAACTAGGGAAGACGACGACGAGGAAATCATCTACAAACCTCCATTCCTAGGTTGTCTGAAAGGAGGAGACTAATGCTGCAATAAGAAAGGAATTGACTACCGTGTATTCATCATTTTATATTAAAAAAGCTCTATTGTTGACTTTAAAATTCCTTGTAATCATACTGAATGAATGAATGAAAATGTTTTATCCTGTACCCAAACTACGTTGGGCCTGAATTCTCCTTGCGAGATATGTAGGCAACCTCTCCAGGCCCGGCCCCTATCCTTAATAACTTTCATTATCCCTTCATGTTACGAGAAGATACGAAGACCATATCAACAGACGTCAGAGAGAAGCTGCAAAAAGATCGTAGCTCAATGTGATTTAGCTTTTCTGAGACAACGTCAAAACTAAAACAAGCAATTTCCTGTATGTTTAAAAATTTGTTTCCATCTTCACCCCTAGGTTAAAGATATCCTCAAACAAAGCAACTTGTGTATTTATCTTCTCTCTGTGTGATATTATGCATTTTGTACTCTGAATCTGCACTGACAAATCTTTCTTTGATTTGTTTTCCTTCTCAGGTACTTTGAAACTGATTTTTGTCGATCAAAAGCTGGCAGATCATTCCTATTTAACAAGATCAAAAGGTCCTGCAGATTCCTTTCCTAGACAAAGATAAGACAAAGGAAAGTCAGTTCTGTGGGATAATAATGAAGAAGTGGTGGCTCAACCCACCGTAGTAGACCTGAATGAGTTGATTCTGCAGCAGATTGCATAGATGAGGGTGGAAATCCAAAGGAGATAGGGTCTGCCCTCCGCCAGGTGTTGCTGCTAACATTGCTGATGGGAGACCTCCAATATACTTCCCTTCCTCAAATATGGATCCAACCGAGAACCAGCCATCTACACCTTCTCATAATCCATCAGTTATAGATCTGACTACCAAAAATCCCCATGTATCCTACAAAAATCCACCTCCTCCTCAAAACAACCACCCACAAATGCCACCCCATCCTAAAAATGACCACCATCAAACTACTCCTCCCGCGCAAAATCAAAACAAAAATCAAAATCAAAATACTTTTAATCCACAAACATCTCACCACAACTTAAAACAGAATACCAATCCTCAAGCTTAGACACAAAATTATCAAACCACTCAGAATGCTCAGAGTCTCTGTAGGAACACCCTTACCAAAGAGAGCCACTTTCCAAATTCCCGTTCCTGCGAGCACGATGTGCACGGTTTCAAGATGGACCATTACGAGGAACAGGAAAACGAGTGGAGGGCATAGGAAGAGTTAAAGGTCTACACAAAAGAAGAGATCAAGAAAGCCATGAAAGAGCTCCAATGCGTCCCCGATATCGCCGGGCTTAGTTATGGAGACTTGTGAATTCATCCAAATTTGGACCTTCTAGAAGGGTTCAAGATCCTGAAGTTTGACACCTTCAGAGGATTAGGCAACCCGATGGCTCATCTGAGAGCCTACTGTGACCAGCTCGTAGGAGTTAGAAGGGATGAAGCTTTATTGATGTGACTCTTTACCTTTGATCCTGCATTGTTAGTCAACCCTATATCTAAAGGGAATTTTAAAAGCCATTCCTATTCCCACACACCAATACCAACGGGTTCCCCCACCGACCTAGTGACACACCAAACAACGCCTTTCTCTTTCTCTGATTATAAAGCCCCCTGATCCCTTTATTTGTCTTTCCTCCCCCAGAATAAGTAAGACCCTTCACTTTTGAATTAAGAAAAAAGAGGGGTGAGCGCTCGTTTGAAGTGGAAAAGGACCAAAGCCTGCGCGGAGAAGCTCTTGAATGGTTTACATTGCATGAAACCAAGCAATGGCCCAGCTGGAACGCATTGGCCAAAGATTTTATCAACCGATTTTCTTAAACGTATAAATTGTTCCAGACCGATACTCTTTGAAGAAGATGAAGAAAAAATCAACCAAGAGTTATAGGAAGTTCGCCTATAGTTGGAGAAAGAAAGCGGCAAGGGTGAGACCACCTATGTCAGAGAAAGAAATCGTTGAAGTATTCATGCGGATGCAAGAGCCAAAATATTATGAAAGAATAATGTTGTTTGTTGGGAAAAAATTACCGAGATAGTCGAGATTGGTGAGACTATCGAGGATGGATTAAAATCAGGAAAGATAGCTTGTGTAGCCGCATCACCAGGATCATCAGGGTTGTTGAAGAAGAAAAGAGAGGAAATTACTGTTGTTTCATATAGGGGAAGGAAAACCCTAGAAGCTCGTCATATTCCCAAGGTCACTCTCGACCTTCCCAAAAGCCCCACCAAGCTTGCTACACACAAGCTGGTCATCCCTAGCATCCTCCAATTTATCAGAATGCTACCTCCACTTATCAAAATGTCCAAACTCCACTACACAAAAGTTCACCCTAAATTACAAAAATCCATCTCCCATTTACCCAAATCATCCTCCACCCTACCAAATTCCATCTCCCTACAAGAGTATTGCTACCAACTAAGCTAACGTGCAGTCGAGCTACCGTGCACCCCCTCTTTTTTATCATGTCCAAACTCCACTATACCAAAATTCCCCTCCGAATCACCTATCTCCATCACAAAACTACCAAACAAATCCATATCCCAGAAGCCAAGCTCCCCGTCCAAATACAAGAAGTTATCAACAGGTGCCTCCTCCTCAAGAAGGCATTTATGACCCTCCCCGACCCAGATTCAAGAAGAATCCCTCAAGGAACTTGACTGCACTTTCTGAAAGCCGAACAAAGTTGTACGAGTGACTGGGTGCGGCCGGATACATCAACCTGTGGGGCCATAACCCATGGATGTCAATTCAAAATTCTACAGACACGATCAGAGATATGCTTATCATTCCAACAGTGTTGGGCATGATACTGAGGATTTTATCAACCTCAAGCACAAAATTCATGATTTGATTGAACAAGAGGTAGTCTCTCTCCAACCAGCGGAACCAAATGTCAACACCAACCCGTTGCTGAATTATGGGGGCGACAATGTCAATATGATCGAGATAGACGATGAATGGTGTGGAACCAGAATGATTACTCACATCGTTCACGATGATTTGGAAAAGGTTGTGACTTCTTTGAGAATCAAAGAAAAGAAAGAATTCGTTATTTTGACACCCACAAAGGTTGTTGCTTTGGTGCATCAAAAACTCTCATCAAGCCTAAGTTTGTTATTAAAGCTGCTGCAGCTCAAGGCATGACAAGGTCCGGAAGATGTTACACTCCTAACGATCTTGCTCTCGGAGGTCAAAAGAAGGATTAGGCTAAAATGCCAATAAGCGAAGGAGAAGCGGAGAAATTTTGGAGAAGAAAGCAGCCGGAAGATTATTCTATCATCAAGAATTTTGAGAAGACTCCAGCCCAGATCTTTGTATGAGCTGATGAGTTCTCTGTCGCATAGGAAGGTCTCTATGAAGGACCTCGATGATATGTATGTTCCCATAGGCACAAGGAGGGAAAACATGGACGCTATGATTCACCAGGTTATTCGAAGGCACCGAATCATATTTTGTAACGATGATATTCCTTTTTAAGGGAGGTCACACAACAAGGCGTTCTACATCATTTTGGTATGCCGCGAAAAGGTTGTCAACCGCGTCTTAGTAGATGATGGATCTGGTCTAAATATCTACCTGTTGTTAACGTTGAGGCAACTAAGATTTGACCTTGGGAAGCTGGAACAAAACCAATTCAACGTAAGAGCCTTTGATGGGGTCCAGAGAGATACATTGGGAGCAATGAATTTGATCATCTAAATGGGTCCGACAAAATTCAGTGGACAATTTCAAGTATTGGATATCGATTCGAGCTATAACCTCTTTCTGATAAGGCCCTTTATCCATATAGCTGGAGCTGTCCCTTCTACTCTACATAAGATGATGAAACTCGTTTGGAAGAACGAAGAGCTGGTTATTCATTGCGAAGGGAGTCACTCTAGTAGACCGGTTGAATGGTTTTGATTCAAGTTTCGGATTGGGAAGAGATTCCCAAGGAATTATTGAGCCTATTTTGGTCCTTTTCAAGGGAGCCAGATATGGTTTGGGGTACATCCCCACAGATGATTACATGAAGACGAAGAAGAGGAATGATCAATCATTGGATAAGAAGATCCCACATTTGTATCAATCCTTCCCAATCCGGGAGTATGCCGAGCATGAAGACCTTGGGGAAGGAATCTGTGACCTCTTCGAGGAAATCGATGTTGTTATTGAGGAAGAGGTCGAGCTAGCTGGTATCCGCGATGCTGAGCAAGGAGAAATTCTCCAGAACTAGACCTCCATACCTATCGTGATCCCCCAAATTCCTCGGTAGAAAGGCATCATTTCATGCACATAAAATTGGTGGTAGTCCGGAAGTAGCTCGAGGCCCACCATTTTACATTTTCTTAACTGTTTAAATTTTCAAATTTTCATCGTGAAATTCAAATAAGGCAACATGTCCCTATTCCATAGCCAAATTTTGCATTGTTTTCCAATTTCAATGAAAGCCTCCTCTGTTTTTAAACTTTATTTATTTATTCATATGTTATACTCTACTTCCCTAACTTTTTCTGCTTATGGTTTCAGTAATGTAGGTTTTAGACCTGCCAATGCCATGACATGTCACGAGCTGAATAAAAAAATGAGGTAGGTGATGACGCAGTTGATGATTACAAAGAAGAAAGTGAGGAACCAGAGTATGTGGCAAGGAATTCCGGCAGTTCGAAAACCAGCATAAGCCGAATATAGAGGAAGAAAAAATAGTGAATCTGGGAGACCCAAAATGTGTTAAAAAGGTTAAGATAAGCATCTACTTAAATGAAACTTAGATAAAGGGCCTAATTCATTTGCTTGGTGAATATATTGATGTGTTCATTTGGGAAGTCGACAACATGCAAGGACTGAGTACCAGTGTCATATCTCATAAACTGCCGATTGATTCAGGGTTTGATCTGCTGAAGCAAAAGGATCGGAAGTTCAAGCCTGAACTAAGTTTAAATATCAATGAATAGATCACCAAGAAAATATAATCTCTATTGGTGGAAGTGACAAAATAACCAACTTGGTTAGCCAATGTTGTTCCAGTTGCCAAGAAAGACGAGAAAATCAGGACTTGTGTCGAATATAAAGATCTGAAGAAAGCTATCTCGAAGGATAATTTTCCGTTTCCAAATATTCATATTTTGATTGATAACTGCACTAGGCATGAAATGGAGTCTGTGTGGATTGTTATGCAGGTTATCATCAGATTCTGATGGATGAGGAAGATGCAAAAAAAATAGCTTTCATTACACCTTGGGTTGTATATGACTACAGGGTGATGTTTTTTGGACTCAAAAATATTGGTGCTACCTACATGAGGGGTATGACGACCATATTTTATGACATGATTCATAAGGAAATTGAAGTGTATGTGGATCACGTCATAATCAAATCCTTTGAGAGTTCGGATCACTTTACACATCTAAGAAAATTCTTTGATCGTTTGCGTCGTTACAATTTGAATTTAAATCTCGCCAAATGCGCTTCTGGAGTTCCAGCCGGGAAGTTGTTTGGATTTACAGTCAGCAGAAGGGTATTGAGCTCTACCCTTTTAGGATTAAAGCAATTCAAGAGTTACCTCCGCTGAAGACGAAAAAAGAGGTGATGAGTTTCTTAGGGAGGTTAAACTACATCAGTCGATTCATAGCTCAATCAACCATGGTATGTCAGCCTATTTTGAAGCTGTTGAAGAAAGACGCCCCGACCAAGTGGACTGAAGAATGTCAGACTGCTTTTGATGATATCAAGAAATATTTGTCCAATCCACCAGTATTGGTTCCTCCGCGGGAAGGGAGTCCTTTGTTGTTGTACTTGTCTATCTCAGATAGTGCATTCAGATGCGTACTTTGTTAACATGACTAGACATGAAAGAATGAAAGGGCTATCTATGATATAAGCAAGATGTTTACCTCATTCGAGTCTCGTTACACTTGTTGAAGAGAACGTGTTATGCTTTGACGTGGCTATCCCAGAAGCTGTGACATTATTTGTCTTCTTATACTACATACCTTATTTCAAGAATGTATCCGCTAAAGTATATCTTCCAGAAGGCAATTCTGAACGGAAAGTTAGCTAAGTGGAAAATGTTGTTGAGTGAATTTTACAATGTGTATGTGACTCAGAAAGTGATAAAGGCACAAACATTGGATGATCATATTGCAGAAAATCTTGTTGATGAAGAGTATGAACCACTTAAAACTTATTTTCACAATGAAGAAGTGTCATTTGTGGGTGAGGATATTTCTGAAGCATGTCCAGGTTTGAGATTATTCTTTGATGGAGCGGCAAATCATCAAGGTAAAAAAGGTATTGGATCTGTCTTAGTGTCACAATATGTTCAGCACTACCCCATGACAGCTAAGCTCCGATTTAATTGCATGAACAACATGGCTGAATACGAGCTTGTATTCTTGGTTTGAAGATGGTCATCGACATGAATGTCTACGAGTTGTTGGTTATTGGAGATTCAGACCTTGTAAATCATCAAGTTCAAGGACAATGGGTTGTGAAGAACCAAAATATTATACCTTCCATACAATATGTGTAGAAGTTATGCAAAAGATTTTGTAAGATCGAGTTCAGACATACTCCCTGAATACACAATGAATTGTCTGATGATATTTCCACCATCGCTTCGATGATTAAACATCCAGATAAAGATTATATTGATCCTCTGGATATAGAGTTGAAAGAAAATCATGTCCATTATTTCCATGTTGAAGCAAAACCAGACGGTTTGCCTTGGTATTTTGATATAAAGAAGTAATTGGAGTCTGGAACTTATCCCTAAGATACTACGTCCAATCATAAGAAGTCGATATGATGTATGGCCCCCAGTTTCTTTTTAAGTGGAGAAATATTGTATAGGAGGACTCCCGACTTCGGTCTTCTCAGATGTGTTGATGCAATCGAAGCTGTGAAACTTATTGAACAGATATATGCCGAATTTTGTGACACGCATACGAATGGGATCACTTTGGCAAGAAAGATCCTTCGAGCCAGTTATTTTCGGATGACTACGAATAATGATTTTTTCAAGTTTGTACAAAAATGTCATAAGCGTCAAGTGCAAGGTGATTTGATCAGAGTGCCACCTCACGAACTTAATGTTATGAGTTCACCTTAGCCATTTGTAGCTTGGGGTATGGATGTCATCGGTTCGATGGATCCAGCCGCTTCAAATGTACACAAATTCATGTTTGTTTCCATTTATTACTTCACCAAGTAGGTGGAAGCAGCTTCATACAAGTCGGTAACCAAGAAAGTGGTGGCTGATCTTGTTCGCAACAATCTGATATGCAGATTTGGAGTGCCAAAATCCATCATTACTGATAATGGTGCAAATCTCATAAGGCACCTGATGAGAGATATTTGTGAACAATTTAAGGTCACTCATCGGAATTCAACTGCTTATCGTCCCCAAATGAATGGAGTTGTAGAGGCTGTCAATAAGATACTGAGGAAGATGATTGACAATCACCAAGGTTTGGATGAGATTCTTCCATAAGCTTTGTTGGATTATCGAATGACTGTCAGAACATCGATGAGAGCCACTCCATATTTGCTAGTATATGGAACAGAAGCAGTCATACCTGTTGAAGTTGAGATATCATCCCTAAGGATCATCCAAGAAGCAGAGTTGAGTAATGCTGAGTGGGTCAGCAAGCGCATTGATCATTTAACTTTGATTGATTAGAAGAGAATGGTTGCCATTTGTCATGGTCAGTTGTATCGACAGAGAATGATTCGCGCTTTCCACAAGAGAGTAAGAGGTAGAACTTTTGAAATCGGTCAGTTAGTACTTAAGCACAATTTTTCCTCATCAAGATGAGTAAAAAGGAAAATTTTCACCAAACTGGCAAGGACCCTTCATGATTTGCAAGGTATTATTCAGAGGTGCTTTGGTCCTGTTAGAGATGGATGGCACCGCATGGCCAAACCAATAAACTCAGATGCCGTCAAGAGATACTACGTGTGAAGAGGCGGTTTGCATTTCTGTTATTTGCTTGTAATCATTCTGTTTTCTGGTATTCATTTTGCTTAAATTCGTATCCCTCCTGTAATGAACTACATCTGACCTAATTTCTCAAGAACGAGATACGTAGACGGCATATGTCGGCTTCGATCACCCCATTTACACCTTTTAATGTTTCCTTGTGTTTGAACTATGTTCGACCTGAATTCTCAAGAATGACATACGTAGGCGGCCTGTGTCGGCCTCGGTCGGTTTACTTTGTAATTTTTATATTTTATTAACCTTTGAGGGGGAACTAAGTTTGACTTGATTCCTGCCTCAACAGGATACGTTTGCGCCACAAGGGTTCGGTCCTATATCCCGTAAGATTTCTATTTCTCTTTACAATAAATACTGGGACAGAATTTTTTTAGAGGGACTGAAGATATTTTGAGATTTGCAACTGGGAAAGAATTTTTGAGAAGATCTCAAAAATACCGCAATCTACTCAGTTACAGTGGAAAGATAAGCAAGACAGTTAACTGGGACAGAAATTTTGAGGATGGCCACAAAATTTCAGCATAGGTTTATCTACAATTCTGGAGTGACTCTGAAAACTCCGCAGTGAATAATGAAATATACCTCCAAGCATCAGACTCAAAGAAGTTTGTTAAGCCTGATGTGACATAACTTGCCAGTGACCTTTTTCAGATATTATTTCTCAAAAATTTATTTCTCCTAAATTTTCTCTTTGTGTTTCATTTGTTTTGGCATAAAATATTTTGTCTTATCTATCAAGAATCGGGAGATCGGGTAGAGATAGCAGGACGAGGAGTAGACAACTGAAGAAATCGACAATGATCAATTTGTTTTTAAGAACTAACAATTTTTCTGTGGATGAAGGTTTATAGCTTTTCTCTAAAATCGGAAAATTATTCTGATGAATGAATATGGAAAAGTCAATGGAGGAGAAAACTATCCAAAAATCAATAGTTTTCCTAGAAGCAGGAATCATTTTATATCGCTTATGTCGGAGACTTGGGAATATGAATTGTATATTTCAATCAATTTCCAACAACATGAAATTTATAAAGAACGTCCAGCTAGATTCGAAGGTGAATCAAGCAAAAATCTCATGGAAGAGTTTACTGTTTCCGTAAAGGGCGCCATCTGCATCACATTATCAGACAAGATAGTGTCGTTACCCAGAGGGGGTCATTTATTTTATTGTCGATCAAGACGATACACTATACGAAGGGGTCATTTATTTTATCATCGATCAAGATGATATATTATCTGTAAGTAATTTTACCATCGTCAATTGAGACGATATGATTATCCAGAGGGCACCGAGAAGATCACTATGTTGCTTGAGTAAAGCACTATCTTCATTTGGTACCAAGGATACATCACAATTCAATATTCATGCATCACGAAAGATCATGCATCGCGAGTAAATATTCATGCATCGCGGAAGACCATGCATCGTGAGTCAATATCCATGCATCGCGAGTCAATATTCATGCATCGCGAGTCAATATTTCTGCATCGCCATAAGATATTCATACCTCGGAGAAATTATGCATCGCGAGTTAATATTAATGCATCGCAGAAGATAATGCATCACGAGTTAATACTAATGCATCGCGAGTTAATATTCGAGAATCGCGAGAAGATATTCATACCTCGCAGAAAGTTATGCATTGCAAGAAGATTTCATACCTCGCAAAAATTTATGCATCACGGGTAGATATTCATGCCCCATAAGAAATCATGCACTGCCAGAGAAGGAATCGTGCATCTCAAGGAAAATATTTACCCCCCAACATCAACTGCATCTTTATTTGGCAAGAGTAAATGCCAAGAGAATCATCGAAATCAACGAAGAAAATATCGACATTGCATCAGCTTTTATTTATTCGACGTCAAATGAAGAATGCGTTAAAGATTATATTGCAAATACCATACATAAACTTTATTTGCTTACTTCAAACCAATCGAGTTGAAATCCGAATATCGAGGAGACCGATTAAGTGTCAACATGGTAAAAGACAATGTCTCCAATTTAAATTGTATTTTGTGCTGACAAGTTTTATCTCTGTCTTCGTTGAGAGCATCCGTAAGGATGAATTCTCCAAAAGATACAAAAAGGTGCAGACGATATCAAAAAGGATGCAGCACAACATGGAACTTTTCTTAGCAGCGAACTGGGACACAGTCCAAAGAAGAATGTCAAACTCTTAGGAAGCGAGCAAAGGAACGACTTCCACCACAATCAAACGACCCCTTATCAGAAGGAATGTTTTTTTCAGTTTTATTAGTTTCCATCTCGCATCAGAAAATTTTGATCTACCGGATGTAAGTTTCCAATCTGAGTGACAATGCGCTAGGAGCTTGGAATACAAGAACAAATGAATATATATATATATATATATATATATATATATACATATAATATACATATATACATATATGAATATATATATATATGTATATATATATATATACACACACACACACACACACACACACATATATATATATATATATATATTATATGTTTTCATATATTTAGTTCATTTTGTAAAAACAAATACTCGAAAATCGTCTCAAAAGATTAAACATTTACTTAGCGCTTCATTAAATTGATTTTTATTGAAAATAGCATTTCATATTTCAAGTCTTTTGTTTATAATTGAGTTAGCTATTTCATCTTGTTAAAATTAAAAAGCTCGTCGATTTTTGTTAGTTATTTCATATTATTCAATCATTAGCTTAATTTGTTAAATAAATTCATTTGGATGAATTTGTTTCCCTTTTAACACCCCCCCCCCCCCCCCCAAGAGATTTTGGTGTTTGACTCCCTCAACAAGTTCCTAGCCAACTAAAATAATCCAAATCCCAGCCCAATTCTCCTAATTCCGACCCGGACCATCCTTTTCTTTCCCCAAAGAGGTTAAAAATCGAGGAGCGTCTAAAAAGCATGATAGCTTCGAGCATACGCGTACACAGTCCCCTCCTCAACGAAATACACAGCATACCCATACCCTAATGAGTGCAATAACAACAAATCACATTTCTAATGGTGCGAGTTCATGGAAGAACCGACAACATTTCCCTCTGCGCTTGAACGTCACCAAATGCACCTCAACGTTTCTTTCCCTCTGTCTCTGCGTTGTACGTCTTTTCGCCAGCATTGGCCTCTTGCAAGATCGTCCTTGTAACCGCTTATTCGTCCTTGTGGCCATGGGATGGTGACACGTAGCATACAAGGATGATTGGGATGATCCTGAATTTCCGCGTCATCGTCACACCCGGATATTACGGAATTTGGAGCTTGAATCTCGTACAAAACTAGCTACCCTTCTTTGTGAGAAATTTTTTTAAAATTTAAAAAAAGGGGGTTGACGATTTTTTCCTCATTCCCCTAACCCTAATTCTTGTCTTGCATATAGTTACCTTTTTCTTCACAAAAGAGGGGATTTTTGAGGGATTGGACATAGAGAGGGGATTTTCTAAAAAAAAAAAGGTTGAAAAAGATTTTTGGAGAGATATATGTGAATAGAGAACTGAGTTTAGGGGAAAAGGGTATTTTCGAACGGAATCCAAAGGAGTTTGAGTTTATCGTTGTTTTTTTCACTCTCGTCAGAGTTCGCCAGATTTCCCAGTGTCTCATTGAGGTGTGGAAAGTTCCTTCGCTGCTCTTTATTCCGTCCAAGTTTGCTGCTACAAGAACGATAACTCCACCCTCCTATTCTTGTTCACATTTAGTCTCCGATGGCACTATTTATCGTTGGATATTATCTATGTTTTTCCGGCGATTGACTCTTTTGTTATTTATTGGAAGTTTGTTGACATCCTAAGAACCAACATTGACTTTGTTTCTCCGATTAAAAGTTAAGTCTTTTTTTTTCTTTTCTATTGTTTCGGTAGTGTGTTTTAAGTCTGGTTAAATTTCCATTTTTTTGTCAAATATTGGCGGTCATCTATTCAATCCTTCCCTCTCTTTTGAAGCATTTTAAATTTGGTTGATATCTAGAGTTTTGTTTTGTTTCCAAAACATGTTTTCGAACCCGCTTCGTTTTCCTTTAGAAAATATTTTCTTTCATTATTTCTTTGGTCTATTTGTTACTCGATCTTTTTGGTTTTAGAGTGTAGTTAAGAGTAAGTTATTTTTCTTTCTTCATCTTGAGCTTGACCAAGCTCCTTAAGCTATGTGCGTAAAATCTGAAATTTCCGGCAACCATTAATAGTGCCATTTGTATAGCTCTCATGTTAACTTAACTAGCGATGTTTTCTTCGTACATTTGTTCCTGTATTCGTGAGTTAGTCATTATCAGTTTTTTATTGATTGTTCTTGAACACCAGTTGGTGTTTTCATTTAGTCTGTCACTAGTGCCATTTCTTTCGAATAACATCAGAATGTCGAAGTTAACCAAGCTAGCATTTATATTGGTTTTTATTCTCTGTTGATATAAGACTGGGTTTTTTTGTCATTTTCGTGTCCCATGATCGCTTTACTCTCTAACATGGCGTAGCTGTAACCCTTTCCTAATGGTCGAATACCAGTCCTTAGTTTCTCATGTGTGCTGGCTCGTTTTAAGCTAATCATCGCGTTTGGTAGTTGTTTTTCTTGTGAGCATTTGCTATTTGTATACTTGAATAATGATGTTTGACCGAGGTTCTCCTCTTTGTACCCATTTATAATTTTTAGTAAAACAATGGCACATTTAACCACCTCTGTTGATTGTTTTGTTTTGGCTTAAAGTGTTTAATTTTGTTCTACATGTGGATTCATTATCGTCCTCGTTTCGCTCCCGATTGCGTATTGATATTCATGATATATTGTCCCTTTTGTGTCACCGTCTGCCTTCATGATTTATAATTTCTCCACATGCATTTTATTTATTTACTTTGTTTTGTTTTGCTTTGTTTTACTTTTAGGAAGAGTACATTCCCGCTGTTCTGTTTTAGTTTAAATGGATAATTGTTGATTGTGGTTGACCAATAAATGTATGATTGTAGTGTAGTTAACATGTTTGCATTAATTTTCTGCCCATATGCAAAATGGCCCAAAGTCATGCAGATTATTCGTTGAAATATAATTTAATCGTCATAGTCGGAAAGCTTTATATGAAATAGATTTAAGCATTGCCGGAGCTTTAAAATATCTCAAGTATTTAATATGCTATTTGGTATTGTTAGATCATGGGAATGTCATTCGTAAGAGCTTCACTTTAAGCATATGATTGTCTTGTTTTGTTCTCGTATCGTTAAAATCAAATTGTATTAGTACATGAGCTTAATATTAGTGATTCTCTTTCACTAGGGGAGTGTTTCTCCACTCACTTATTTTCCTCTCTTTTTGTGTTACATGTGAATCCATTCGAGTTCATAATGAATTTCTTTTCTACATTACTGGAGAGACATAAAGGATCCAAAGCTTCATCCGGGTCAGTCATCCATAAAATGAGGCGTACAAAGCTTGGAGTAGCGAAAACTCAAAGCAAATAAGAAGTGTTGAAGACTTGGGATCTATCAGCCCCCTTTATTTTATATTTTTTCATTGTTATCGTTTTGTATTTTGGGGCGTAAGTCCTTGTCTCTTTTATTTTTGGAATGACTATTTATTATTATTGTATGGTTAGTCTACGACAGGTAGAAAAGAAATAAAAATGGGTCAAAAAAACCAAAAGAGGTGGGTCCAAAAACCGATCAAGACGAACAGAACTCGGATTTCGAACCAAATCTCTTCCCTCTCTTATTACTTGTTCATTTACTTGCTTTATGTGTTAGTTAGTTTTAAGTTAAGAAAAATCCAAATTCGCCGCAAATGCCTCAAATGTTTTATCAACATAAAACCAATAATTTTGCAAATAACTCACTTATATAATAAGTTGATGTTTTAATTCTTTACCCTCCTATGTGATTTTTGAAATTAAGCGATTTTAGCCAAATACAAAGTTAGTTGTCGGATTGCCGTGTAAAGCGGAACATCTTAGGTGCCTTGAAAACCTTTCTAAGACATTAATAAGAATTCCCGAACCCCACTAATTGTTTTCAAATATTTTTTATGTTAACCCTTTTGAAAACATCGTTTTTCTTGATTCTTCTCAAAAGATTAAGTGGCAACTCTAAAAAGTTGAAAATCTCAAAGACAAAATGTTTTTCCTTTTTCCAAATAAACAATAATGGCTAGCATCTAAGACTCTTGTTACCTACAAGACTCTTCTCACTTATAGGACTCTAAGTTGTTATTTTATCCTTAGCCTTATATGTAATACACTGGCTATATAACAGGCCAATACAATAATCAATAAAGATAAGTTCATCTATGTCCAGTTCTTCTCTTTTGCTTTAAGTACGCCTTTATGATTATCGAAATGGGCCAAAAATATCCATAATGCAACGGAAAATGCTTAAAATATTTAATTACTTTTAATTTGTCTACCTTCCCAATTCCATTTCTCTCACACGATTTATTTTTTCCTCATTCAAACCCTATCCTCCTCTTGTATAATTCTCAAATATACTTAATTAAGTGTAACTTTTCTTCATTTATGATGATATCAAATTAACTCGGCATATTTGATTGTTTATAGAATGTCTCAAGGCTCTAAATTTTTAATATAGATATAATAAGATCATATGCTGATGTGGAATTGCAGCAGTGTTCCATGTCATAATGTGGACTCATTCAAATTCAGGGAGACGACTTTTCAGGCTTGGCAGCCTGACGTAGAAAAAAAGTCTGTGTTTTAATATCTTTATAATCAGGTATGTAA
This sequence comes from Solanum arcanum, assembly GCA_027789145.1. Taxonomy (NCBI): domain Eukaryota; kingdom Viridiplantae; phylum Streptophyta; class Magnoliopsida; order Solanales; family Solanaceae; genus Solanum; species Solanum arcanum. Next base: position 14,631,278 of record CM050937.1, read on the forward strand.
GACTATTATAGTATTGGAATAGTTTGTGGTCACACCCTATATCTACTTTTAAATTAGTAAAAAGGTAATATAGGGTTCTATTCTATTCATAGATTTGAGTATTCTTGAGATGAGTTGATATTGAGTTCTGAGTTCTTGAGTTCTTAATTATTAAATTTCTATTCCCGATTATTGAATTTTTGTATATTTTGCATTGTGATTTATTCACTTGATTTTTCATTGTCCATTCTTTAGCATGACCCATATCCCTAAGTACTCATTGAGTTCTTATTAAGAATCTTTAAACAAACGTAATGTTTTGAACTTATTTTTGAGAAAGAAAAGAGGAGTCTTGAGAAAGAATCTAGAAAATTATTTAAGAAAGAGAATAAGGGAACTAAGTAGTCCCAAACGTGTCATTGTTACATTAAGAAAGAGAAATTTTGATTTCCAAAAGACTTAATGAGTTTAGATATACTTCAAGCATTACCTCTTTTAAGAGGGCATTTTTAGCAATTTCCTAAAATAGAGAAAAAATGTTTTATACAATGGAGCCTAAGTATATAATAATTCGGAGTAGTATTGAGAATCAATATAGGGATGTGTCAGATAAATGGAAATCCCCATAAACCATGTTTTTCAACATGGGTAAAGGATCATTCTTTTTAATGAATTCTTATTGCTTTGTGGTCCACTTAGTAGAGAAGTTTATGTACTAAACGGCATATGATAGTTCTAGCAATGTAGGGGATACGTTGTCTCATTACATAACTCATACTAATGACTGTCAATTATAGAATCTCCAAATAGAGTTAAAAGTATATTCTTAATACATATATTGATTAATATGTTTAGTTCATAGATGAGTAAGCACTATTGTAAAGTTTCAACAATTTCATTTCTTTACTTTCAGTTGAGAAAATATCTATACTAATTATTGTCCTTTCATTCAGTTATTTTTTATCTAACTATATTATATACTCGTATATTCAATGTACTGATGTCATTCGACCTGCATCTTTTAATGACTCAAATACAAGTTCTTAGAATCCTCAACAGGAGTGTGTTGAGATCTTTTTATTCGCTAATCAACTTTTGAGAGATAGCTCCTTGCTTCAGGAGGACTCTAGTTTTATGATTTATTTGCATTATTTCTCTTGAGGAGTCGGGGATCTCGTCCCGACACTCATCTTCATATAATAGAGGCTTCATAGATAGATAGCTTTGGAGAGTACTTCGTATATTCAGAGAGTTTTGAGACTTATTACACTGTTGATTCAGCACTTATTATAATTTGATCCTTGTGAATATATGAGTAAGTCTTCCACCTATAGATAGAAAATATGAGGGTTTGCTTTGGGGCCAATAATTATTCTCGAGTATCGGCCAGATCCAGGGTGTAGGCTCAAATCGTTTACTTGTGGGTTAAAATGGTATTGTTCATTGTGATTCTAATCATACATTATTATTTGAGAGTGTTTGTTGGATTAGTACTATGCTGGTACAAAAATACTAATCATATAATACACCTTGTATGAATACTAACTCTTGTTAGCTATGGTTTGCACCGGTACACTTATAATATGTGAGTGGGGTCCTCGAATGAACCGAGTATATGAAGTTATGGCGATGAGAGGACCAAGTTCTTGTAATTTTGATCATGTCAGAAATGCCTCCAGGTATGGTTGATTCGTGATATTGTGACTAGGTGTCTATATAATCACAATTGTTGTATATGTGTTGGTTTGTGCTACTGTGTTTTAGTTGTCTATTTACATGCATGAATTGGTCTGGCTTTGTGATCCTATAAGTGTATTGGTTGTGTACTAATAATGCACATGTTCTTTTCTTGTTGAGTGCAATGCCTTTTCCGGCGGTTGATCTATAAGTACATTTGTTGTGTACTAATAATCCACATGTTCTTTTTGTTGAATGCCTTGAATCGGACCCGTTACAACAGAAAGGACGGGGGTCTCACTGCCCGGTGAGCGAGTCGGGAGTCCAGTGGGCGACGCTTCACAGTCCAGGGCGCGCTACTGCCTGGGGTCCGGGGTGGAGTCGCCCCCGGCCCGACGGTATACAATATTGTTGTATTGGGCCCTTAATTATCTGTCAATTCTGTATTTTGGGCCCTAGCCTGTTAGGGCATAGTTTAGCACTATATATAGACGCTATGGCAAACCCTATTCTGTAATTCTATTTTTGCCTCTCCATACTAAAACTGCTCCCTCTCTTCCCCGTGGACGTAGCCAATTTATTGGTGAACCACGTAAATCTGTTGTCTTGTTTTTCGCGTTTATATTTTCTCGTATTATATCGAATTTTGCATAACACTTTTCTTGTTGAGTACAACGCCTTCTCTGGCAGCTGATACAAAACCTCAGTTAAGGGATAGTTGACTTTGAATCCAAGGGTGAGCTACTCTTCTATGATGACATGGTTCCTCTACATTATTTTTTGTCCATTTTTTAAACTATTAGTTCACATTTTCTATTGTTTTGGGGTTTCATCCCCATAATTGACATTTTAATGTTTATGCATTACAACTTCTGATTCTAGAGGGTTTTATTTTCGCAATGTTTTGACTGTTGATCGAGTTTATGGAAAGTAAATTCTTTAGTTGTTTACCTGTTTTCCTAGTATTCATATCATGACTTGGTTTAAATAAATAGTGTGTTGGGGTAATTTCAAGTTCGTACTTGGTTCTTCCAACAGGTGATTTAGTATGGATATTACTCACGACAGTCTGAATTCTTACAAATTAATTTTGGAATATGTTTGTATGCATGTTCAATGGTATAGTATATATAAGCATAAATTAATTTCGTATTTCTTTAGGTTCAATTGTTCTCCAACTTTGGATTCTTTGTTTATTTAAACAACAGATTGATCTTGCCTTGTATTTTTGATTTCACAATATACATTCAACATGCTCTAATCAGAGAACAAAAACAAAGAGTGTTCTATGACGAACATAAAATCTGTAAAACACATGAAAGAAAAATCCGAAAATTACCATGAACTATTCATGGAAAGTATTAAGTAATTATACATAGTACACTTGATTTGGGTTAATTGTAATTTTCCTTGTCCACATAAAAAATTTATTGAATATTTTTTTAAGTCTAATATTATCATTAAGTAATTTCTTTTAAAAAAATAATCAAACTAATAGTAGTAGAATTTAAAAAAAAAAAGTATAATTAATGAAAAATACTTGTAAAATAAATACTTAACTAACATTTTTCAAGAAGGGAGCAATTCAAAACTTCCCATTAAAAGATAGGAAGAAATCAGACAACTATGTATAACAGGAAAAATCGAATAATATAATGTCGAGTTCCATAATTATTCACCTCTTCATTAACCTAATTGATATATTCCTATTTTCCTTTTTTTTTTTTTCCCTCTACATTTTAAACTCAATAATCATTTCTAATTAATTTTTCAAGACTATTATTAATGAAATGAATGTTAACTTTTTACGTTGTCCCATCATACTTTCAAAGTCATCTTTCCTCTTTTATATTTTCTTTCTACTTTTAAATATACGGGATAATTTTGTGGATGATCACTCAACTTTTATTGGTTATGTTTTTTTCTACTTCCACTTGAAAAAAAATAAAGATAAAAAAAAGACGCAACTTATAAAGAGATAGTCAAATAGACAAACTAAGAGATCCGAAGAGAATGAAAGCAAGAAGTAAATGGATGACGATGATTTTTCGAGGAGGAAATACCTCAAAAAAAACAGCAAGACTATATTAGTGGTGTTATATCTATCACATAGATACATATTATTGATATTTCTATTTATTTAAATGTGAAGATAGATGCAGATTCTAATATATAATTATGAATCTCGAAGTATTCAAATAAGATAGTTTATAATTATGTATATATCACTAAAAGTACACATCGATGGAAAAACAAAAAAAGATCAAGAGGGCCCTCCAAAGAAGACACTATCAAATAAACAGAAGCAAAAAGTTATTCTTAGTATGCATTTATTTATCAATTACATATTATAATTGACTTATACAATTAAATAGTTTTTTTTTTCATTTGGTCATTCATGGTTTTCATGTGAGTTGGGAGTATGGTGAAGATAACCCATAGGATAAGTCTAATTATACCTTGATGGACAATAATATTAATTCTTGAAAGGAATTGAGGGATAATTAGGCATATTTATACGATTCTCTTTTTCAAAGACAACACGTTTATTGTATTCCACAATTCTTTTTTTAATTTCAGCCATTTATAAAAGAAACAAAGTGATCTACAGTATTAGAACACCTGGTCCTAGGACACCAGTTAGTAGTTTAGTCGTATTAGGATTGTCTTACTAGTTCAGCAGTTATTATTTAATTAGACTACTTTAGTTCAGTTCGTTTAGGAGTCTTATTACTTTCGTTGTAACTCTATTTAAGAACTTGCTGCCTTCATTAATAAATGCACATTCAGTAAATATGGTATCAGAATTCTCCACGCTCTAAAGAGTACGATCTAGATTTTTTTCTTCTTCTTTTTCCTCTCCTCACGCAGATCAGCAACAATGACGAACAACAATGGCAACAATACCAGAGTTGTCAATGCTGATAACACGACAAGCACCAATTCTACCATTCAATTCAATCCCGCATCCCAATTACCCATCAAACTAAGTGGTGGTCACAACTTCGCCACCTGGAAAGCCCAATTTTCCATGCTTATGTATGGCTACAACCTCTTTGGCCATCTCGATGGAACCAGTCCGTCCCCTAGTCGCACGATTACCCTCGGCACGAATATCTCTCCCAATCCTGCCTTCTTAACTTTGTTCCGTCAGGATCAACTCATCCAGAATGCTCTCATGGCTTCTGTCGAACCCACTATTGCCCCTACTGTTGCAGCCGCTGACTCGACTAAATCAGCTTGGGATGGCTTGCATACCACTTATGCGAACAAATCTCAAACTCGAGTCTTCAGTCTGCGTGATCAGCTTGCCCGTGTCACTAAGGACTCTCGCTCTATTACTGAATATATTCATACTATTCGGTCCTTTTCGGATGAGTTAGCCACTGCTGGTGCTCCTGTTTCCAATCCTGAACTCATTGTCAAGATACTTAGTGGTCTAGGTCCTGAATTTCGTGAAATATCTGCTGCCATTCGTGCACGCGATACGCCTATCTCCTATGAGGAACTGTTTGAAAAGTTACTAGACTTTGAACTCTTCCTCCGCCACGAGGATGCTAAGAAACTATCTAGTACTATCACTGCTGCAGTTGCTACTCCCACTAAATTCAACTCCAATAATCGCAACAACCGTAGACAAACTAACAACTCTCAACAATGGCGCCAGAACTTGCGTCCAAGCGCTCCACCACAAGGGCAATCCAATTCAAATTCAAACGGTATTATTCGCTGTCAACTATGTAACAGAATTGGCCACACCGCCAATGTTTGCCGCTCGAGATCTCATAATCACTTTAAAGCAAAAGCCAACTATGCCGCTGGGCTTACAATGGAGACCAATCCCTGGATAGTTGACTCAGGAGCCACCCATCACATCACAACAGAGCCGCACAACCTACAACCATACCACGGTAACGAAGATGTCTCCATGGGTGATGGTAACAAAATTCCTATATCTCACACTGGTTATACTAAATTAAATGCATCAAATAATGTTTTTAAGCTAACTCACACTTTGTGTGCCCCTTCCATCAAACGCAAGCTTATCTCTGTTTCTAAATTCTGTCAAGACAATCTTAAGTCTATTGAATTTTTTCCTTTTAACTTTGTTGTGAAGGATCTGAAAACATGGCAGCCACTGGTGCACGGTCGGACTAACAATGGACTATATGAGTGGCCTGTATCACATTCCCAAGCTCACATTATCTCCACATCCTGCCCTCTCACTACTTGGCACCAACGTCTTGGTCATCCTCACTCTAGAGTTCTTAGGTTTATTTTGAATGAATTCTCGCTACCGTTTCATGAGAGAGACCAAAATTTTCATTGTAATTCATGTTTATCTAATAAAGCTCATCAACATCCTTTTACTCAATTATCATTGTGTAGCTCTAAACCACTTCAAATTATTTTCAGTGAATTATGGGGGCCATCACCAGTCTTATCTCTTGATACAAAGTTGTATTATTGTATTTTTGTTGACCAATATACGAAGTACACTAAGCTCTACACACTAACAAAGAAAAGTGAAGTTAAAGATATCTTTCAAAAATTTCATCTTGGAAAATGATAAATTTAAATAATCAACACAAGAAATAACCAAAATGGTTTTCCGAGGAGGAACTACCTGACCAAAGAAAAGAAGAACACACTGATGGTACTGAAGAAATTTTAAATGAAAAAGCACAATGAAATTTAAATCCTTAAACATAAATGTCACACAAAAAAGTAGTAACCTGAATTGTAGTCATTAGATTGAATATAAAGTTCAAATTTTTTAACATATAATTTGTTTCATCAAATCTGTCACGAACCAATTTCCCAAGTTATGAGGACAACCACTAAAATCCACCAGTAGGTTAGTCGATCCGTGTGAGTGGACAATAATAAGTCGACTCAAAGTCAATAGACAAGCTAACATATATACAGAAGGAGACATGTTGATCCAAGATTCAAGTTCTCACCCTCATCTTCGATATCCACTAGCTATAAAAATGGCACAAAATGATCAATGCTGGTAGCTACTACCAGCAAGTGCATCATGTGAAGTTGCATAACGTAGCATACGTACAAAATAAACGTACTTAGTAGGCATTATAAGACGAATGAGCTAGAAAAGCAAAGGCAATATGATAAGATAGAATCTAGACATAAGCTAAGGTCAAAGCAAACATGAAAAAAGGCACACAAGCAAACACAATGTCAATCTAAGTACAACTAAACAAAACCTACCTAAACCCCATAAGTCCAGAAGGTATACTCGTGCACAAGTTTAAATGATATCCGAACGGACACCATAAGCCCCACATGTACATATAATATTTAAGTTTACAAGTAAAAAGAGTAACCCAAATTTGAATCCACGAACATCAGTCAGGCTCCCAGCCCAAGTAACCAAGAACAAGTCAACTCTCATCCCATCTAGATAAAGTGACAGTAAACCCAGGCTACCCAGCAAAACCATCTACTTCTAGGGGCGTAATCCGCCAACTAGAAAGAGTGACCCGGGGTCATATCGACTCCGTGGAGGATCTCAAATATCAAGGCCTCTTAACCATCAAGTCCACTCCTAGGAGCATAAGCTTCCTAGCTAAAAAGAGTGTCCATGGGGAATATCGGCCCCGAAGAGGATCCATCATATGCCCCAAGCCACTATTGATTGATGTCCACTCTCAAATATATCACAAAAGGCTGCAATCCTATAGTACTCCAATCTAGAGAAAACACATAATCTCCAATAATTCATTGAAGTCGCATAATTAGGGAGAGAAGACAGTAGGGCTAACAAGCTGCACAAACGCCTAGATCAAGGCTCATCTTATTAGAATTATCTATGCTATTCTGGTTTACAAGGACCTAGTCTTTCTGTATGACTTTGGAGAAATACCAAATTTTCATGGCTCACGGTAGTAAGGTAAAACTAGTTTATCCTAGACTAGGGCCAAACATGCTTCAAGAATCACGTAGTAAAACATGTAAATCACAAAACAAACTTCAAAATATATACGACCCCCAACAAACATACTATAGCCAATGAATTAGTAGAAATCAATAATAAATCATGATTTCTAAGATTGAAAGCATGATTAATTATGTACATGCCCCCAATTTGAAGGAATCGTCATGGGTTCACACATCACGCTCAATACAATTAGAAGAGAAGTCGTGACCTACATGTAGGCCACTATGTGCTAGATCACAAGGCCATAGTTATTCTCTTCTAAATGGACTCTTAATGGTGATGTTCTATCAAGAATTGTATCATATTGTCAATTTGATCATAGAGACACTAAAACTACCCAAATAATGGCATATCAATTTAAGAGTCAAACAGAAATCGTGGGATCTATGCCGAAAATTTCAAATTTAACTCTATCAAATGATTCTAAACTATGCCTGACTTATGTTCCAAATTTTAACACAATTCACGTTTTAATTAGTGAAACAACAACACAAGCAATAAAATACCAATTTTATGCTAAAAGAAAAAAAAATAACTTCTAGGCAATATTCAGTTCAAATGGTGGTTCATTGACACACTCCAATTACTCCACCATGTATCCCAAACAAAAGCATGTGGGTCATTAAATAACCAAAATGTGAATTCCTATGGAAGAGAAATTAAAAAATAACCAAAAGAAGCTAAGGCTAGTTGCGACTCAACCTTAAATAGAGAGGCCATGAGGTGGCTTTCTTGACCGGGAGGCCATGCCTTGCAGCGGGATGTGATCATAGAAGCCCAATTGTGAATGCGAGGCCAACCAGCTTCTCGTGAATGTTGTAGCCTACAAGAGAATGTTGTCACGCCTACACCATGTACATGGCGGACACTAAATGAACATTGTTGGCCTATAGAGGACCGTTGGCTTGGGTTATTTAACTTAGCAGAAGACAAAATTCAATAAATATAACGATAAAAACTCAAATGAAGTGATAAGAATACTAATTGAGAATGTTGCCAAGGTATAAAACATTCAATTAAACAAAATTTGCAACCTAATGTCTTAACAAATAGAAAGAATGAGCAGACTAAAGGACTAACATCTGACTGTTTATCTATGAAGCTCTAAAATTTGAGTGGATGTTGGTACTAACCCCACAACATCCTAAAAACGGAAGTAGTGAAAAGCACAAGTCCTTCAGAATGCAAGAAGGCTCACCACTGACTCTATAATGCTCAATAGGATCGATGGTTTTTCGGATACCGATTCTTGTTACCTGCGTTTGTATCATGATGCATTGAATTTACGAGTATGCGAGTTGGAATTCTAAAATCACTTAAGCTTAAAAAGAGTAAGAAGGAACATTTACCTTGGATCTGCTCAATTCATAAATAATATAAGTCAATATAACTAACTTATTTCAATAAAAAGTAATTTAAAAACAAGTGCAATATGAATAAAAGTTTTTTGTAAACATGTTGTAAACTCTGTATGTATACTAAGGATTAAAATAACTCTAAGATATATTTAAAAATTACGAATAAACTTATATGTGTGTATATATATATATACATTTAATTTCTGCTGGAGTTTCTCTAACCAAAAATCATCACTTAAGAGCTATAGTGATGATACATCGATCTACTTCACGCTCTTAGCGCATCCTATATCCGACCAAAGGTATAAGACCTGAACTGCCTAATGGATCCACTAGTCTACTTTTAAAGGGTTCATCTAAAAATTATGACCCTTTTCTATCCATGGTGACTGCATAGCTTATAAGGGTTGTGAGTTGTTTGAACTCTTTACCATATTGGTTCTAAATACATCTCCAAAAATATATTGACTCTTATGTTCTAAAAACCATACTTATTCTATTATTTGAGATTAATGCTCAAAAACTAAGCTTGAAAGCTTTCTTAGAAATCTGAGTTTCCCTGTTTGCTTCACATAAAAATCTATTACTCCTAAACTTAAAACTAGCCCGAAGGCTGTTTGGAAATCTCAGTTTCATTATTTTTAAGGGTGAAAAACATTTTTATATTGCTTTGGGAATACTTAGTCCTCATATACTTCTTTGAAGAAAAGACTTCACTTTACTCTGAACTGAACTCAACCTTAAGTCTTAAAACGACATTTAAATTATTTTTGAAAGAACTTTGGAACTTGAAATGAACTTCCTCTTCTTATATTACTCAACCTAATCCTTAAGTCTTAACAACAAAGTTTAGAAAAAAATTATAAAAGACTTCTTGAAAGGAATTTAAGAACTTTCTAGATTCGGCTCTAAACTTTCCTTGAATTTGATGTTATAGATTCAAGGTTTTAATTCATGTTTCTGGATGGTTTCCATATGATTAGAATTCATTTAGAGTAGTTCGAATCATTGGGTAGTGTTAAAACACTTTAGAAAGCCTTAATCGGACTAAATTATGAAAATATTTTGCAAAATACACCGATTAGAGCGCATCCTGGGCGCACCGCTCCAGGGCTCATCCTAGAAGAGTGTAAGTGTGCCGCTCCAGGCCCTCAGGCGCAGATGTGGTGCACCACGCTCGACATTGCCCATGTGACGCCTAACAAATTTTCATCATATTTTCCTGACCTTAAATCGTTTTGATTTGAGTTTTTTTCTCAAATTCACCTTAGATTTATGTAACCAATTCAGATATAAAAGGATATAACCCAAAAAACTCTAGAAAACTTTATTCCTCAAAAAATTTATAAACATCAACTTATGTTCAAGAACGAAAGCAATTCAAGATCAACATTTAAGAACATTCACAACCCAATCTTTTAGGATGAAATCAAGTTGAATAAAACATGGTTGGAACGTGGGTGAACAAACCTAACGTTATGGAAGACTCACATACCTCTTTAGGGATCACCCCCGACGAAATCCACAAGTTAACTTTGACGATCTTGGCGAATCTTTCCCTCTTTCTTCTTCTATTCTCTTCTCTTTTCTCTTTATCCCTAGCATGAAAATTCCCAACTTCTGAAAATGACTAAATTCAGTCATGACCCTTATTACCTAAAAACAGATTAAAGTAATAGGGTTGTGAAAAGACTAAAATACCCTTTAAAATCTGGAATTGGACATTTCCTTAATCCAACAACTCAACTTCTAAAGAGCATAACTCACTATTTTGGACTTGGAATCGCGAAAATTTGACGGCGTTTGAAAGATCATTACAGGGGATTTCAAACCATATGTAGAACTACTCCTAACTCATTTTGAGCTAAGAGTTATGGTCGTTGGTAAATAACAAAACTCATTTTTAACTTACTTAAGTTTTCAAGATTTACCTGTACTTTCCAAAAAGATGTATTTCCAGATTTTAAACTCCTTTCTAGTTCTTCCTAGTTGCGAGAAGTTAAAATATCTCCCCCTTAGGAACATTCGTCCTAGACTGAAGGGATTCCTACTAGACCTAGGGTAGTAATATTAAGCTCAATAACCCAAAAAGTGAATGCAACAATAACATGCTTACTCATAACTTAAAGAATACTAACGAGAAAATTAGTACCTTGGTATGTATTTTCTGCAGATTCAAAATGATGTGGATATATCTTCTTCATGTCCTCTTAAGCTTCCCATGTAGTTGTTTAATAAATTGGTTCCTCCAACGGACCTTGACTGATGCTACTTCATCTCAACTTGTGAACTTAGCGATGTAATATCTCAACCAGGATCTCTTCATAAAATAGACTATCCATGATCCCAATTTTTTTAGTTGGAATGATCAATGAAGGATAGCCCATGCACTTTTTCAACATAGAGATGTGAAACACCGGATGAACCGCTGCTAATTTGTTGGGTAGCTCTAATTTATAAGTTACATCATCAATCATCTTAGCTATGCGATAAGGACCAATGTACTAGGGACTGAGCTTCCCCTTCTTACAAAACCTTGTAACACCTTTCATGGGTGAAACTTTTAGATATACCCATACTTCAAACTCTAACGGCCTACTTCTAACATTAATGTAGGGTTTTTGACGACTTTATTCCATTTTCAATCTTTCTGTAATAACCGTTACCTTCTACATAGCTTGGTGAACTAAATTCGGTCCTATCAACCCTGCTTTACCAACTCCAAACCATCTAATATGACACCTTCATAAGGAGCCATTTGGATGTTAGAGTGGTAACTGTTGTTGTAAGCAAACTCAATGAAAGGTAGGTTATAATACCAAATCCTTTTGAAATAAACCATGCATGCCCTTAACATATCTTCTAATGTATTAATGTTACGCTCTGCTTGCTTGTCAGTCTGAGGATGAAAGGCATTACATAAGTTCAGCTTTGAACCCAAATATTTCTGAAAAGACTTCTAGAACAGTGCAGTAAATTGTGCACCTCTACTTAACTAATGGAGACTGGAACTCCATGAATTTTACCACCTCTAGGATATACAACTTAACATAATCTTCTACCAAATTAGTAGTCTTTACTGAAAAAAGTGAGCTCATTTTTGTCACACCTGGGTTCTAGACCCTAGATGAGACTGATGTTGTTAACCTCTCAGAGTTAGCAGAAAAGCGTCTTCTTAACTTTAATCACAATCATACATTTTAATTTAGAGGAAAGTTTATTTTTAACTTACTGAAGTGTACTTAGACTTCATATAATTTCTGAATAAGAGTGATATACTAATAGCTCAAACTAAACAACCATCTAATAATAGATTGAACAATTGAAATGAAGAATTGATAATAATAATAGTTGCCAAACCGCCTTAATATAAATGCTTGAACAAATATTTGAAAGGAAATTCTAGGGACAACATCTACTAGCTATATCTGATCTACTCAAGCTAGAATATAAAGCGTAGGCATCCTCGAACTCAAGAGGACCTACCAACATCTAGGGGTACTAATCGAAATAGCTTTAACTGAATCTTCAATCTTCTTCAAGGACTTGTGCTTATAAAAATAGAAATAGTATATGGGTAAGTACATGCTTGTACTAAGTATGGGTTTATGCACATAAACACGTAAGGACTATGCATGATCAAGGAAAGCTCTTCCTATGGTAACATGCCATTTTCGGAAAGTTAAGTTGCTTTATTTTCCTTATTCGTTATTTATGAATCATGCTATGAATATGACATATTTACATAAATTTAAAGCAAACAACTCATATTCTATATGAACATAAGACCTTGGAAACATGAACATAATTTTAGAACAACTCGAGCAAAAATATATATTTTTTCTCCCCCTTAAGCCGAGAGCTCCTCTCACATGCCTTAGTTTATTTTTCAGTATTTTCTTCTTTTTGTTCTGCAGTTCAATGATCTCCTTTGATCCTATGTTTTACTTACGAGTTAAATGATTCATTATAGTCCCAATCCTACAATGAATCAAATAAGTAGTCCAAAAGACTAAGGAAATAATTTAACTACCCTACTTACAAGTTAGTCTTTCCATTCTTGCTAAATTGGGCATGAAATCTGTATAAGCTAATCTTTATTGACTATTCCTATTATTTGATCATTTACATAATATAAAGATTATTTGCAATGCCCATTATTTGATCATTTCCATGATATAATGATTATTGGCTATGCCCATTATGTGATCATTTTCATGATATAAAGATTATTGGCTATACCCATTATTTGATCATTTTGCATTATATAAAGATTATTGTCTATTCCCATTATTTGATCATTTGCATGTTATTAATATTTTGGGGCATTGATTCGCCATTATGTCTCGCTCTCTTTATTGGCATAAGACAATAACTGTTAAAACTTCATTCTTATCGAACACTGGTCATTTGATTTACTTATGAATTTGCTTACTTAGGTCTCTTTTAACTTACATATCTTTTTATTTAATATCATATTCACTTTGAACATACCTTTATTTTTTTGTTTCTTTCTTACTTTCTTTATTAAATATTTAGCATTAAACTGACATAGATCATGTGAGCTAACATGAAATCTAGTGTCTTCCCCACACTTAAAAGAGGTGCTTTACCGGCTAAAGTGAATCCGAATACTAGCATTTTATCGACATAGATCATGTGAGCTAACATGAAATCCTGTGTCTTTCCCACACTAAAAAGAGGTGGTTCACCGGCCAAAGTGAAACCGAATACTTCCTAGATTTCTTAGGTGGATCCACTATCTAGTAACCTATGTTGGCATCATAGTTTAAAGACTAAGAGATTTTGGAGACCCTTATCCACCTTGGGGGTAGTCTCATCTCATGGGGCTTTCATGTGCTTGCACAAGATCATTGGCAGTCTATCGGTGATTTGCTTAGTTTATCATACTTTACAACATTTAGAGTTGACTCATACATTATTGAAGCTTGATTCTGGTATGAGGTATAGTTAGCTCAATGGATGACTTGTCATCCCTTTCTTTACTTGATGAATATGAAGTTGAATCTTACATTATCATTATGGTGTTAATGAGATCTGTCTCTCTTCCTTTAACACCCCATTCTAGGAAAATGTCATGACGCATAAGCTTTTATGTTATTTCATTACTCACCTTATCTTGTTCAATATTATTCGGTATTCATGTACCATTCGTTATGAAAGTTGTAAGGACTTATTCAATGTGCTACGATGTTCACAAGTTCATTTATTTAGGGTATGTTGGGACTTTTCCCAATCATTAGCATACCCTGGGTTATGAGTTCATTGAGTTACAACTTGTCAAGTCATTCTTTAACATGTATTTGGCCTTACAAGAACATAATAATTTACATTGGACATATAAGAGTGGTATGGCTTTGTCAATGGCCAATTCTATTATATTTTTTGGAAATAATATTGTAAGCCAATTTATTGGCATAATCCAAACTTTCACTAAATACTGGTCATGATAATATCATTAGCCAAGTCAATTAACTTCATGCATATACTATAGTAATCTCATAATTTTAAGCAAGCCAACTTTTAAGAATTTCATCTTCTCAAACACAAGTGGGCATTAAAACATTCTTTTCTCGTGTAAATGATACTCTAATCATACGATCTAACCTATAGGTCTTATTCGACATTATTAAATCATAGAATCCTATACCAACAACATGCTTGAGATTTACATTATACATACTACTAAAATCAGAAATAGGGAGAACTAGAGAGATGAACATTCGATTCATTGGGAAAAACACTAGTTTCAATTTTCTTGAATTCAAAAATGTTTGAAAAGCATCTTAGGGAAAGGAATACAACATAGAAAACCCATACCTTACTGTAGAATTGAATCTACAAAGATCACCCCGTACTTTGCACGAAAAATCTTGAAGAACTGTTGAAATTGCCTAAGGATAATTGTTCATTGTTTTTCTTACGTTTGTTATTGTTTTTGAATCATGAGGTTTCTTACCTGATTAAAATTAAGTCTAAGTATAAGGATTGAATAATTAAACTTAGGATAGCTATTATAATTAAATAATCAATTAGCTAATTACAAAAATGCCCCTCCTAAATTGACTAAAAATAGGAGAGCATTTTACTTTAGCCAAATCTAAAAATTTGTTAAGGTGTCGTGACTTGACAATGAATTTTTAATTAATTAATTGAGTTACCTAGGGTAATTACTAAAGTACCCCTAAGTCACTAGGACCATAACCAATCTCTTTGGACCATCCTAGGTTAGGTACTAGGATGTTTCTTGAATTAGTTACCCGACTTGTGTCACCCGGTTAGAATTTAAAATTTTGGGTACACTAGTTAGTTTATTTTAGTCAATCCTAGGTAAGGTAGTTAGTTAGAGCCTAGAGTTTGTTAGGAAGCTAGGTCCCACGTGTCTTGAGCATTTCGCGCGCCTTCCCCCTTACTGCCCTAACCAAATTCGGTTGGGCTTGGTTGCTTGGTATCTTGCACATGTGATTGCACATGTGTTGCTGCGCATTTCTTGTCAAATGACCCTCACTATGTTCTTGGTCACTTCTTAATATACATGATCATTTTAAATTATCTTGTACTATGGTACCTAGGCTTGACACTTGGATGCTTCGTACCTAATGTGTGTAATATGAAGTCAAACGTTTTATCTTAAGGTGTTCATTGCAGGTACAATTCCTAAACAAGCTTATATTGGAGAATTTGAACATCAAAATATATCTTAATACATAGAAACTGGATAAACATCAAAGTGTATTTTAAGTTACTTCTTAATACATAGAAATTGGCTAACACCCTTTAGCCAATATTCTCTAACATGCCCAATATTACTCAAAATTGGCATTGAGATGCCTATGTACCCCAGTATTCTTAAAACCTAGTAGACTCTTTACTAGATAAGTACATTTTCTTCAATGTTACATTCGCCCCCCCCCCCCTCTTAGGACGTTCATCCCCGAATGACACTACACATCATTTTACCTCAAATAGGGTATTTTCGAAAAACACATCAACATACTTGAAACTTTACTCTTTGTGAATATCTGATTCACAACTTACTCTGGATGATGCACATCACTCAAGGCTTATCAAAAGCTTCATATCTGAGATCGAGGAACTTCCTTCTCAATCTCACTTTAACTCAATGCACATCACAACTCATGCAACACAAAAATCATGTCAACGCTATACAAAAACAGCAACATGAATGCAAACATGAACTCATATTAACTCATATAGTGTAAGTATAAATCACACATCTACTGACTTAGAACATCAAAACTGACTAATGCACTAAAATTTAGAGTTTCTTAAACAAAATCAAACTTAGGAAGAGTATATCTAACCTCAAGAACTGAACAAGTGATGGTAACAGGATCTCATATGTGCCTCGGCCTTCCATGTTGCTCCCTCAACATGTTGGTTCCTCCATAACACCTTTACGGTGGCAACCTCCTTGTTCCTGAGCTGCTTCACATGGCCATCTAAAAATTCAACTGGAACCTCTTCATAAGAAAGGTTTTCATCGACTCCTAACCCTTAAATAGGCAGGATGGATGCTGGATAACCTAGAAACTTCTTAAGCATCGAAACATGAAACAATGGATGAACAGAAGTCAATTTATTTTGTAACTTCAGTTCATAGACAACATTCCTTACTCACTGTAAGATCTCATAAGGACCTATATACCTTAGACTCCACTTCCCTTTCTTACCAAACCTCACCACCCCTTTCACGGGTGATATCTTCAGGTAGACTTGATCACTTACCTCGAATTCAAAACCCCTCTTCCTATTATCAGCAAAGGATTTTTTAAGACTGTAAGCAGTAACCAATCTATCCCTTATCATTCACACCTTTTCCACAGCCTCATGTATGATGTCAGGGACAAGGATGGAAGACTCTCCTACCTCAAATCACCCAACTGGGGACCTATATCTCCTTCTATGCAATGCATCAAAAGGTGACATCCCAATACTTGAATGGTAGCTATTATTATAAGAGGACTCAATCAGTGTCAAGTGATCATCCCAACTCCCCTTGAAGTCAATAACACATGCTGTCAGCATTTCTTCAAGGGTCTGAATGGTACACTCTACTTGTTTATCCATCTGAGGATTAAAAGCATTACTGAGCCGTGTATCCAAGCTCTCGTGGAAAGATGTCCAAATATCATAAGTGAACATGGATCCCCTATCCGAAATGATAGATAAAGGGATACCATGCCACCTCACTATCTCATCAATATACAGCTTGGCATAATCTTCGACTCTGAAAGTAGACTTCATAAGAATGAAGTGAGCAGACTTAGTCATCCTGTCAACAATGACCCTAATGGAATTGTGAAGTTTCCTTGTCCTGGGATGACCAACCACCAAGTCCATATTATTATCCTACGACCTCCATTTTTGGATCTCAATCGACTGGGTAAGACCTCTTGGCTTAAGGTGTTTGTCCTTAGCATGTTCGCAATTGGGGCACTCTTCCACAAACTTAGAACTATCTTGCTTCATACCTCCCACCAATAGATCTCATTGAGATCATGATACATCATGGTGGAACCTAGATGAATGAAATACCTGGATCCATGAGCCTCTGCAATAATATTAGTTCTTAGATTATCAATATTGGGCACACAAAATTTAGGTATCTAAGCACACCATCCTCCCCTTAGGGAGAATGATTCATTAAGCTTACTCAACATTGAGTCTTTCAACTACATGATCACTGGGTCAAGATGTTGCTTATCTTTAACATCTATAACAAATAATGATTTAGAACTGGAATGAACTGAAACATCCCCTACTTGTTATATCTAGAAGTGCTACACCTAACCTAGCTAATTGGTGTACATCTTTAACCAGCTCCTTCTTCTCATCATAAATACGAGACACACTTCCCAATCTCAATTGGCTCAAAGCATTGGCCACTACATTGGCCTTACCTGGGTGATAGTCAACACTCATGTCATAATCTTTTAGCACCTCTATCCATCTTCTCTAACGAAGATTCAATTCTCTCTGTGTATAAACATACACAACAGCTAACTCAAGATCATGGGTAGGGTAATTCTTCTCATGGATTTTCATCTTTCTTGATGCATATGCAATTACCTTGGCATCCTTCATAAGAACACATCCCAAATCTACTCGGGATTCATCATAGTATACCACATACCCTACACCACTCCTCGACAATATGAGAACAGGGGCTGAAGTGAGTCTCTCTTTGAGCTCTTGGAAGCTCTTTTCACTAGTTTCAGACCACTCAAACTTCACCTTCTTCTTTGGTAAAGTTGTAAATGGAGTAGAAATAGTGGAAAAACACTCAAGAAACCTTCGATAATAATTAGCCAAGCCCAAGAAACTCCGGATGTTTGTAGGAGTGAAGGGGTCTCATCCAATTCTTTACTGCCTCAATCTTTTTTGGATCGACCTCTATACCCTGTTCGGACACAACATGACAAAGGTTACTATCTCAGCCAAAACTCACATTTGCTGAATTTTGCATACAACTCATGTTCCATGAGTATTTGTAATGCCATTCTCAAATGTTGTTCATGCTCTTCTATGGTCTTTGAGTATATGAGGATGACATCTATGAATACTATGTCAAAAGAATTAAGGTATTCACGGAAGACCCTCTTCGTACCTAGTACGGAAGGCAATCTTAGGAATGTCTTTTGTCTCACTCAAAACTGGTGATACCCTGACCGGAGATTTATTTTAGAAAAGAAACTTGAATCTTGGAGCTGATAAAATAGATTATCAATTCTGGAAAGAGGGTTTTTGTTCTTTATAGTGACTTTGTTGAGTTGCCGATAAGTGATACACATTCTAAGGGTTTCATCCTTTTTCTTAGCGAATAGCATTAAAGCACCCTATGGGGATATGCTCGGCTAGATAAAACCCTTATCAAGTAGGATTTTAACTGCAACTTCAACTCTTTGAGTTCAGCTGGAGCCTTTTTATAGGGAGGAATGGAAATTATTTTGGTGTTAGGATCTAAGTCAACATCAACATCAATTTCGCATTCATGAGGGATTTCTGGTGAATCCTCCGAAAAAACATCTTGAAACTCATTCACTATGGACACAAATTCAATTGAAGGAACTTCATGTTCTAAGTCATTGACTCTGACTATGTGATATGGATACCCCTTATATAACATCTTATTGGCTTTAAGATGGGAAACTATTTGGCCTATTGGATTTGAACTATGCCCTTCCCGTTCCAGCTCTAACTCATTAAGAAACTGAAACCTTACTACCCTGTTTGGACAGTCTATGGTAGCATAACACTTAAGGGGCCAATCCATACACAAAATTATATCAAACTCAATCATGTTAATTCTATTAGGTAAAAATAAGTGAATCTGTCAAGAACATGTATTGGGCAATATTGATATACTCTTTCAGCTCTAATGTCCCTATGGGAGTACTAACTAGAAAAGGTTCATGCAAGATCTCAGGAAGGAAGTAAAATTTACTAGCTAGTAAAGGAGTAACAAAAGACAATATGGATCATGGATCAAACGATTCATACACATGAAGAGAAAAGACAAACAAGTTACTAGTGATCACATCAGCTGACTTCTCTTGCTCCTCTATACCTTTCAACACATAGAAGATGTTTCTCTTGGGAGGCTCAGTTGCTGCAATAGGATTAGATCGAGGCTGAGTATCTTCCTTGGCCTGATTCTTCAAATGTGGGCAGTCCATGATTATATTCTCTCTCTTTCCTCACTCATAGCAGGCATTAGTACCTACCAAGAACTCACCTCCATGCGAAGGACCACACTTACCACACGACTTTCTGTCACACTTGGCATTTCTATCATTGCCCTTTTTGAGGCCATACTTGTACCCTTTGGCATTAGTGTTCCTGGAAAGAGTAGGATTACCTGAGTGCAGGTGCCCCTTCCTAAACATGGGCCTGTCCTGCACTCCAAAAAAACTCCTACTAGTTCTAGAACCAGCCTGATCCGAGAGCCTAGGCTTCTTGCCTTCTCGGCCTCTCTTCCTCTAACGACTTTAAACCACTACTGTGAATGTACCATCATCCTATCAAGGTCCATGTTATCATGCAACATGGATGCACGAAATTCCTCCTCCAGATCCGCCATTACACCAATCAGAAACATGCTCATCTCATCCCTGCTACTGGACACTCGAGAAGAAGCATATTTGGAAAGTTTAACAAACTTCAAGGAGTATTCCTTGACCGACATACCTCCTTGATGTAGGTTGATAAACTCCTCAACCTTAGACTCTCCCTACTCTCTGGGAAAGAACCTCTCAAAGAATCTAGTCTTGAGAATGTCCCAAGTGATGGGGATTTCTCTTGGTTCTTGGCCATCTACCCACATCTTGTACCATACCTAATCCGCATCCTTGAGATGGTATGCAGCAAACTCGTCTTTCTCCTTTTCATAAACTCCCATAGCATAGAGAATCTTGTGGACCTCGTCCACTAACTCCTGGGGATCCTCATTGGTTCAGGACCTGAAGTAGACTGGAGGATTCATCCCAGTGAAATCTCTCTGTTTTATAGCCATGGTGCTAGCATGTGGATTCTCCCTAGGAGCACCCTCTCTAGTGGCCTAAGCTGTGATAGTATGTGCCTAAGCAGTGATGGCTTAGTCCATCTGAACTAGTGCTTCTCTCACTTCTCCATCCGTCAATGCAGCTCGGTTGACAGGCACTTGCACTCCAGCAGCTAGGGCTTCAGGAGGATCTTGGTTTCCCCAGTAGCTGCTTCTCCAACTCTCCTGCCTGCGTTTCTTCTTGTGTTTATTTTTCTATATGCACACAAAAGCGGAAAGTTTGATGCTAGAATGACACAAAATGTCAAAGCTCTACACAACACGATAAAGAGTAGAAGAATGGAAGATTCGTAACATCCCTAAGTCTCTAAGTCATGGTTCTGATGCACTATACAACCATAATCTAAAAACAACACAACGTGGTTGTTTTGAGACTTAGTTCCTAGGTAATTTAACCTCATGCTCTGATACCAAGTTTGTCACACCCGGGTTCTAGACCCTAGATGAGATTGGCGTCGTTAACCTCTCAGAGGTCACAAACAAGCCTTTTCTTAGCTTTCATCACAATCATACATTTAAATTTAGAGGAAAATTTATTACTATTTAACATACTGAAGTGTACTTAGACTTCATATAATTTCTGCATAAGAGTAATATACTAATAGCTCAAACTAAAGAACCATCTATTAGTAGATTGAACAATTGAAATGAAGAATTTATAATAATAATAGTTGCCAAACCGGCCTTAATATAAAAGCTTGAACAAATATTTGAAAGGAAATGTTAGGGAAAACATCCACTAGCTATATCTAGTCTACTAAATCTAGAATATAAAGCATATGCCTCCTCGAACTCAAGAGGACCTACCAACTTCTGGAGGTACTAATCCAAACAGTTTCAAGCGAATCTTCAATCTTCTCCAAGGACCTGCGCCTATAAAAATAGTAATAGTATATGGGTTAGTACACACTTGTACTACGTATGGGTGTATGCACATAAAGACATAAGGACTATGGATGATCAAGGAAAGCTCTTCCTATAGTAACATGTCATTTTTGGAAAGTGAAGTCGCTTTACTTTCCTAATTCGTTATTTATGAATCATGATATGAATATGACATATTTTCATTAATTTAAATCACACAACTCATTTTCTATGAACATAATACCTTGGAAACATGAACATAATTTTATAACAACTCGAGCAAAAATTTATTATTTTTGCTCCCCCTTAAACCGAGAGCTCCTCTTTTATGTCGTAGTTTATTTTTCAACCTTTTCTTCTTTTGGTTGTGTAGTTCAATGATCTCCTTTGATCCTATATTTTAATTACGAGTGAAATGATTCATTATAGTCCTATTCCTACAATGAATCAAGTAAGTAATCAAAAAGACCAAGGAAATGATTTGACTACCCAACGTAAAAGTTATTCTTTCCATTCTTGCTAAATTGGGCATGAAGTCTTTATAAACCCATGTTTATTGTCTATGCCTATTATTTGATCATTTGCATAATATAGAGATTATTGTTTATTCCTATTATTTGATCATTTGAATGATAAAAAGATTATTGGCTTGCCCGTTAAGTTATCATTTCCATGATATAAAGATTTTTGATGCGCCAATTATTTGATCATTTGCATAATATAAAGGTTATCGGCTATGCCCATTATTTGATCATTTAAATGATATAAAGATTATGGGGCATTTATTAGCCATTATGTTTTGCTCCTTTATTGGCATAAGCCAATAAGTGTTAAAACATCATTCTTATCAAACACTGTTGATTTTATTTACTTATGCTTTTGATTACTTAGTTAACTTTGAAGTAACATATATTCTTCTTTGATCTCATGTTCACTTTGAACATACCTTTCTTTCTTTCTTTCTTACTTTCTTTATGAAATATTTAGCATTAAACTGACATAGATCATGTGAGCTAACATGAAATCTAGTGTCTTCCCCACACTGAAAAGAGGTGATTCACCGGCTAAAGTGAAACTGAATACTAGCATCTAACAGAAATAGATCATGTTAGCTTACATGAATTCCAGTGTCTTCCCACCATAAAAAAGAGGTGGTTCACCGGCCAAAGTGAAACCAAATACTTCCTAGCTTTCTTAGGTGGATCCACTAGCTAGTAACCTATGTTTGCAACATAGTTCAAAGACTAGGAGACTTTGGAGACACTTATCCACCTTGGTGATATTCTCATCTCATGAGGCTTACATGTGCTTGCACAATCTCATTGTTAGTATATCGGTGCTTTGCTCAATTTATCATACATTACAACTTTTAGAGTTGACTCATACATTATGGAAGATTCCTTCTAGTATGAGGTATACTTAGCTCAATGGATAACTTGTAATCCCTTTCTTTACTTGATGAATATGAACTTGAATATTACATTATCATTATTGTGTGAATGAGACTCGTTTCACGATTTCTAACACTCTATCATGTGAGTATCTTTAACATAATTGTGTAGGTGCAAGTCTCACTTCCTTTAACTCCCCATTGTAGTTCAATTTCATGAATAATAAGCTTTTATGTTATTTCATTACTCATCTTATCTTGTTCAACATTATTTGGTAGTCTTGTACCATTCTTTACGAAAGTTGTATGGACTTATTCAATGTGCTACTATGTTCAAAAGTTCATTTATATAGGGTATGTTGGGACTTGTCCCAATCATTGGCATACCCTGGGTTATGAGTTCAATGAGTTACAACATGTTAAGTCATTCTTTAAGATGTACTTGGCCTTACAGTAACATCATAATTTACATTGGACATATAAGATTGGTATGTCTTTGTCAATTTCCAATTCTATTACATATTTTGGAAATAATATTGTAAGCCAATTTATTGGGATAAACCAATCTTTCACTAAACACGGGTCATGAGAATATCATTATCCAAGTTAATTAACTTCATGTATATACTATAGTAATCTCATCATCTTAAGCAAGCCAACTTTTAACAATTTCATCCTCTCAAACAGAATTGGGCATCACAACAATCTTATCTCACGTAAATGATACTCCAATAATAAAGACCTAACCTATAGGTCTCATTCGACATAATTAATCAAATAAACCTATACATAATGATCAGTTAGAACCATATACCAACAACATGCTCGAGATTTGCATTATACAGACTACTAATATCGGAATAGGAGAACTAGGGGGATGAACATTTGATTAATTGGGGACAACCCTAGTTTCGATTTTCTAGAATTCAAAAACATTTGAAAAGCCTCTTGGGGAAAGGAATCCAATCGAAAAAAACCCATAACTTACTATAGAATTGAATCTACGAAGATCACCCCGTACGTTGCACCAAAAATCTTGAAAAACTGCCTTGAAATCGCCTAAAGAGAATTGTTCACTGTTTTTCTTACGTTTGTTACTGTTTTTGAGTTGTGAGGTTTCTTACCTAATTAAACGTGATTCTAAATCTTAGGAACTTAATATTGACTATTTCAACATAGGTTAATTGACTTAAGTAAATAATCAATTAGCTAAATACCAGAACACCCCTCCTAAATTGACTAAAAATAGGAGAGCATTTGACTTAATTAAATTTGAAAATTTGCTAAGGTGTCGCAGCTTGAACATGAATTTTTAATTAATTAATTAAGCTGCTAAATTAATTAATAAAGTAGCCTAGGGTGATTACTAAAGTACCCCTAAGTCACTAGGACCATAACCAACCTCTTTGGACCATCCTAGGTTAGGTACATGGATGTTTCTTGAGTTAGTTACCCGGCTAGTGTCACCCGGTTAGATTTTAGGATTTCGGGTACAATAGTTGGTTTATTTTAGTTAATCCTAGGTAAGTTATTTAGAACCTAGAGATTCTTAAGAATCTAGGCCCCACGTGGGTTGAGCCATTCGCGCGTCTTCCCCCTAATTGCCCTAACCGCCCTAATCGAATTTGGTTGGGGCTTGGTCGTTTGGTCTGTTGCACATGTGTTGCTACGCATTTATTGTCCAAGGACCCTCACTATGTCCTTGGGCAATAGTTAATGTAAATGATCATTTTGAATGATCATGTGCTATGGTACCTAGGCTTTACACTTGGATGCCTCATACCAAATGTGTGTAATATGAAGTCAAAAATTTGTGCTTAGGGTCTTCATTGCAAGTAAAATACCTAAACAATCTTTGATTGGAGCATTTGAACATCAAAATGTATCTTAATACATAGAAATTGTATAAACATCAAAGTGTATTTTAAGTTACTTGTTAATACATATAAATTGGCTAACGCCCTTTAGCCAATATTCTCTAACATGCCCAATATTACTCAATATTGGGCATTGGGATTCCTATGTACCCCAATACATATTTGTAAAACCTAGTAGAGTCTTCACTAGATAAGTACATTTTCTGGAATGTTACAATTTTGTCATTCTATCGACTATTACTCAAACAGAATCATGCTGCTTGCGAGATTTGGGTAATCCTATGATGAAATCCATATTAATCATCTTCCAATTAAACTCCAAAGTTCTATATTTTAATCAAAACCTCCACGCCTTTTGGTGCTCTACTTTAACTTGTTGGCGATTCGGCCACTTAGAAAATTCAACAATGCCCTTTTTCATACCAATCCACTAATATGCCTCTTTCAAATCTTCATACATGTTTGTGGAACCTTGATGAATTGAGTAGATCGAGCTATGAGTTTACTCCATGACCCTCTCTTGGTGTCCATCCACCATTGGTACACACAGTCTACCTTGATATCTCAAAATACCATCCCCCTCTTATTCAAAAGCTAATACTCTTTGATTTTGAACATTTATTTCCAACTCAAGATAAATAGGATCTTGCTTTTCCTTTTCTTTCACTTCTAATACTAGTTACAATTCAGCCCCATTCGTGAGCTCCATTCCTTTCTCTGTGGAATCTATTAGTCAGAATCCTAAGAGTGCAAGTCTATGCACATCTTTTGCTAGTTCTTTTTCCTTTTCATGAAGATGAGCGGTGCTTCCTATAGACAACTTTCTCAAGCAATTAACTACTAGATTAGCCTTACCGGGTGGAAAATAATGCTCATATCATAATGATTGAGCAATCATAACCACCTTCCTTGTCTGATACTAAGTAAGCACATGTTGTAGGCTCTTATTATCAACAAATACACAACATGAATACCATACAAATAATGACGTCATATCTTCAAGACGAACTCTATCGCAGCCAACTCAAAGTTATGGGTTGGATAATTCTTATCATGAACTTACAACTGTCTTGAGGCATAAGCTATAACCTTTCTGCATTAACACACAACCCAAACCTACTATAGATACAACACAATACACCACAAAACCTTGAGTACCTTCTGGTAAGGTCAAAACTTAGGAAATAGTCAACAACTCTTGAAAGATTTTCTCACAACCTTCAGACCGTTTAAACTTCACTATTTTCTAAATAAACTTCGTCAAAGGAGACGAAATAGATGAGAGCCCATCCACAAACCTTCTATAACATCCATCTAAACGCAAGAAACACATAATATCAGTTGGAGATGTGGGTCTAGGACAATTCTGTATTGCCTTAATTTTCTGGGTGTCAACTCTAATACCCTCACCGAAAACTATGAAACCTAAAAATGCCACAGAATCAAGCCAAAACTCACACTTAGAGAACTTGGCATACAACTACATATATCTCAGAGAATGAAGGACTATTTCAAGGTGACTAACATGATCTTTTTCATTGCTTGAATAGATTAGTATGTCACAATAAAGACGATAACAAACATATCTAGATAAGGTTTAAATACTATGATCATAAGATTCATGAAAGTTGCATGCGCATTGGTCAACCCAAAGACATGACCAAAAACTCATAATGCCCATATTTGGTTCTAAAAGTTATTTTTGGAATATCACATCCCCCAAGTTTCAACTGATGGCATCCTGATATGAGATCAATTTTCGAGAAGCAGAAAGAACCCTAAAGCTGGTTGAAAAGATAATAAATCCTTGGAAGAGGATACTTATTCTTGATGGCAACCTTGTTCAATTGATGGGAGTCTATACACATCCTAAGGGCACCATCCTTCTTTCTTACAAACAAGACCAGAGTGCCCCATGGTTAGACACTTGTTTGAATAAAACCCTTACCATAAAGATCTTTCAACTATGTTTGTGTCGTTTTATATGGTGGGATAGAGATAGGATGAGTATCTGGAAAAATATCTATACCGAATTCTATCTCTTTCAAGAGGAACTCTGGGAAGATCATCGGGAAAGACTTCATGAAATTCTTTTACTACTGCAATTGACTGAATAGAAGGTATCTCAACACTATAATCATTAACTCTATCTAAGTGACAAACACACACTTTAGAAAATTTACTCGCCTCAAGGTACGAAATAAAGTGACCCTTAGGCACTACTGAAGTACTTTTCATCTCTTAGACTAACTCAATTGGGAACTGAACTTGACTACTCGAGTTCTATGATTAGCTGAGGTATAACTGGCATGAAGCCCGTCTATACCAAGTATTACATCAAATTATACCATGTCTAACTCAATTAAATAACCTATGGTACACTTGTAATTGACGAAAACGGGACAATCATGATAGACTTGCTCTGCTAATGGACTCACCAATAGGTGTAGAAATACTGAATGGTTCACTATGTTTCTAAATAATAATATCAAAGTTCATGGCATCATCTAGATTTACAAAATATAAACTTGCTCCTTGGGTCTAGCAATGCATAATCAATAAATTCAAAGACTTGAATCATAACAGTGATAACATCTTGGTGATTGTTGAGAGGATACACGAGATTTGTTCCCCCACCAGTATCAAAAGTAGCTCCTCTAGGTGCATCCCTGTCTAGTGGATAAACTGATGAAGACTCTGCTCTATGGCAGCCCCCATTACCACTTTCACACTTATTCTTTACACACACTCTCATGAAATTTCCAGTATGACCACACTTGAAACAACAAGTTGAGTCGTCGCGACAAACACCGGAAGGATTTGTACCACACTTGGCGCAGGCAGGAGGATTATTACCCCCGTGCACCACACTAGCATATGAATATGCAGGTCTAACTCAGGAATTTTTACTAGAGTACTCACCCTTGTTCTTAGGTACATGTTCACTAACAGATGATGGAGCAAGACCCTTCTATTTCTATTGGAAAGATGACTGATTGACATTACTCTTTTGTTGTCCAGACTCATTCCATTTCTTAACTCTCTTGTTTTTGAAGTAATCTTTGTCTCTTAGATTATCCTCCTCCTACAGCTGCACATAGATCATCAACCTCAAAATTTCCATGTATCCAATAAGCATCGTTGCACATCCCTCTATGCTTGAAGAACGACCCAAACCAGCAACATACAGAGTCATCCTACTCCTCATGTCCCTAACCATTTCCAGAGCATAACGAGATAGTTGGGTGAAGTTCAACCCATACTCATGCACATTAAGAGAATCCTTCTTAAGTCTGAGGAACTCATGTACCTTGTCTTTTTTCAATTATCAGGGAAAGAAGTGCCCAAGAAGGCCTTCTCTAAACAAGCCCAACTCACAGATGGTGCATCTTCATTTTTACCCTCTTTCCATTGATGAAACTAAGTTCTAGCAATACCTTTGAGTTGGTAAGGAACTAGTTAAACTCTCTCAGTGTCAGCGACATGCTTCACTTTGAACACCTTTTTAAGTTCTTTAGTAAAGTTCTCTAGATCCTCAGTAGTGCTCGAACCAGTTTAATTCTGGGGATTCACCCTCAAGAACTCACGAATCCTTGAAGTGTCATCCCCTTCTTGTTCAGCTCATCTTTGCTGACCAACCTGATTTTCCACAACCTGACTCAGCATCCTAATTGCCTCTATTTGACATTAGTGACTTCTCCCTTGTTGCACATTAGGTGCATTATGTACCCCTTGATCCTCAACTTTTCTTATAACTAGACGACCTCTTGTTTCTTTCATGGAGACATGGTTATCTAAAAACATGGAAAAGCATGAATTAGATTTAAACCCAAACGCATGAAGGCAGTATGAAAGAACTGAAGAATTTACTAAATGTTATAACCTCCTAATTATAGATGTGGGCGCGCTTCACATCAATAACTAGGACTCAATTGACACGACTTCATAGACTCCCTAGGACTCTTGAAACATGTGCTTTGATACCAAGTTTGTCGCCCCCCAAGCCACCATCCTGGACGTGGCGAAACTCAATGACCATTGCTGGCCTTGAGCGGACCCTTAGGATGAATTATTTAACTCAATGGAACACGATATTAAATAACTATAATGATAAAAATTAAACTGAACTGATAAGCATACTAACTGAGAAAGTTGTAAAGGTTTAAAACATTCAACTGGCCAAAAGTGGAAACCAAATGTCGTAAAAAATAGAAGAAAACGAAAATACTAAAGGACTAATATCTGACTGTCTATCTATGAAGCATTTACCACTAGGATGGATTTTAGGACAGACCCCACAACATCCTTATAAAGAAAGTAATCAAAAAAACATCAAAAGGAGTACTCCAGAATGCAAGGAGGCACTTTGGAGTGCTCAACGTGATCAACAATGCACCGGATGCCGATTCTCGTTACTTGCATCTACACCGTGATACGATGCAGGGCAACTGACATCGATACATTGAATGTACAAATGTGAAATTTGGAATTTTAAAACAACTTAATCTTGAAAAGAGTAAGAAAGAACACTTACCTTTACTCTTCTCAACTCATTAACAACATACCTCAATATCACTAACTCATTTCAATACAAAAAAATTTAAAAGCAAGTTCAATATAAAAAAAAGTTGTTTGAAAACATATTGTGAACTCTGAACGTATACAAGGATACAATTAACCATAAAATGTATGTAAAAATACAAATAAACTAATGTCTGTGTATATTT
This sequence comes from Solanum arcanum, assembly GCA_027789145.1. Taxonomy (NCBI): domain Eukaryota; kingdom Viridiplantae; phylum Streptophyta; class Magnoliopsida; order Solanales; family Solanaceae; genus Solanum; species Solanum arcanum. The sequence goes on from CM050937.1 coordinate 14,660,717, forward strand.
ATATAAATACATTTAACTTTTGGGGAGTTTTTCTAACCGAAAAGCATCACTTAAGAGCTATTGTAATGATATATGGATCTATCTATCTACCTACCGCTGTCGGCGCATCTTATACCTGACAAAATGTATAAGACCTCAAATGTGTGATGGGTCAATTAGTCTATTGTGAAAGGGTTCATCTGAAAAGTACAACCCTTTTCTACCCTGGTGTTTCATGGTTTATCGGGGCTGTGAGTATTATGAACTCTCCGCCCATATCAGTGATCAATACTACTCCAAAAATATATTGTCTCTTATGTTTTAAAAATATACTTATTATGTGTTTTGATATTAGTGCTCAAAATCTTAGCTCAAAGGGTATTTGTGAAATCCTAGTTTCCCTGCTTGCTTCATTCAGAACGCTATTACTCCTTACTGATATCTACCCCAAAGGCTGATTCTTTTTAAATGTGAAAAACATTTTTATAGTGCTTTGGGAATACTTAGTCCCCATATTCTTCTTTAAAAAAAAACTTCACTCTACTCTAAAATGAAATCAACCTTAAGTTTTAAAACGATAGTTAAAACATTTTTCAATGACTAATGAAACTTGAAATTAACTTCCTCTTCTTATAATTATTGTTTACTCAGCCTGAACCTTAAGTATTAAAAACAACGTTTAAAAAGCATTTGTGAAAAACTTCTTGAAAGGACTCTAATATTTTTCTAGACTTGGCTTTAAAAACTTCCCTTAAATTGTAAGTTACAGATTCAAGGTTGTAATTCCTTTTTATGGATGATTTATATATGATAAGAAGTCATTTAGAGTATTTAGAATCATTAGGAAGTGTCAAAACACTTTAGAAAGGTTTAATCATACTGAATTACAAAAAAAGGGGGGAAAATGCCAATTCAGACATGCCCTGGGCCCGCCGCGCCACCGTCAAGCTCTAAGGCCTCATCCGGGCGCACTACAGGTGCGCTGCTCTAGGCCCACTTTTACAGATGTGATGCACCATGCCTGGCCCTGTCCAAGTAATACCTGATGAATTTTCATCTCATTTTCCTGAACATATATCAATCCAATTCGATTTCTTTGCTCAAATTCACCTTAGATCTATGCCCAGTTCCTATAAAAAGGATCTAATCCAAGAAACATCACTTTTTACTTCAAAAAACTCACAAAATTCAATTCATGTTCAATAACAAAATTAATCCATGAAGAACATTCAAAACCCAATCTTTTAGGATGAAATCACGTTGAATCAAACATTCTTGGAACGTGGGTGACCGAATCCAACGTTATGGAAGACTCACATACCTTTTTAGGGATCCCCCTGACGAAATTCACAAGTTAGGGATCCCCTTGACGAAATTCACAAGTTAACTTTGACGATCTTGCCAAATCTTGCCCTTTTACTTCTTCTCTTCTCTTCTCCTTTCTCCTTAGCTCTTGCGTGAATATTCCCAACTTCTAAAATTGACTAAATTCAGTCTTTACCCTTATTAAACTCCTACAAATATTAATACGGTGGTGAAAATACTAAAATATCTTTTAAAATCCTTGAATTGGACATTTCTTTAATCCAACAACCCAACTTCCAAAGGGTTTAACTTACTCATCCAAACTCAGAATCACGCAAACTTGGCGGCATTGGAAATTTCATTACAGGGCTTTCCAAGCATATATGGAACTACTACTAACTTATTCAGAGCTAGGAGTTATGGTTATTTGAAAATGACCAAAACTCACTTTTAACTTTCTTAAATTTTCCAGATTTCCCTATACTTTCCCAGTTGCGAGATGTTACAAATGTGCATGCCTACGCACGACCCATTTTGAATGCGAGGCTACCTCAACTAACACAAAAGTGCAAGGCTTCCAAACTTTGACGGGGTGCTCAGGATTCGTTGAAAATACTGTGCGTGCAAACAAAGTATGCTACCTCATTGAATTAAAAATTCTGGACTCAACAGAACCATGTAAACTTCTATGTGAGGTTGTTTCCATGACAAGAGGGTCCTACACCGTATTTCTATTTCAAACAAAATCCACGAGGGGCCTCAGAATCAGTTCGGAAGCCTCAAGGACTAAATGAAGGGTCGTTATAGACAATACTAAACATCCCAAAGCTAATCGTACTACGAAAATTCTCACCCAAGCTCATTTATAAAGAATGTTGACTAAATTTAAACTTAGGACTCAACTTGAAAGTTTAAATTCCATTGCATGGGTTCACATGTAAAGCCTTGGGAGTCGCGCTGACTATGCTACTAGTCTAAAAAAGACTATTCTGAAGTTGATGAAATCATCACATTTTGATTACAAGGACATCTTCTTGAAATACTAATAAAAAATTACGGCTAAAGGTTTAAAATTTTCAAAGCACAAAAACTCGCATTGAAAAGTAAATGAATGACCAAGTACAAAACTATTTGTACCATCAACTCATAATTGAGTTGGGTTCATTACATAAAATCTCAAAAAAAATGAGCATGAAGAATAAACACATAATTGACATGTAAGTCATTACAACATCTACTACAAAAAGTACTTTTATCTGTAAAAGTAAGCGTCAAGAACAATTGAAGGCTCGAACAGCCTAGGAAACTAGTCTTGCATTTCATGATTGGTCTCCCATATTGCCTTTTTTATCTAGAAGATGTCTCCGACATGCCTTATCTACATGAATATCTCTTGAGTGCAATAATTGACTAGAATGGGAACTGACGCCTCCATGAAGGCCAAGCACTCATCCAACTCTACTATATCATACTAAAGCACATGAGACTCATCAGGATCATACCGGCGCAATATTAAAACATGAAAGACTATTGGAATATATAAGAACATCCAAGACAAAGCTAAATCATATGCAACCTCTTCAACTAACCGAAGGATCTCAAAAGTCCCAATATACATGGAATAAACTGCCAGTCTTTCCAATCTCATCACGACCTTCATGGGTGATACATGGAAGAACATCTATCATAAAATAAAAGCCTCAAAGGTATCCTACAACCTATGATCCGTATAAATCATATGCTTGATCTAAATTGTCCGAAGTCTATCCTAAATAACTCTCACCTTGTCCAAATCCTCCTTAATCAAGTCTGTACCACGAAGTCTAGACTCTGTAGTCCCAAACCAGACAACTGGAGAGCGACAACTCTTACCATATGTGACCTCAAACAGGTTATCTAAATGCTAGAATTATAGTTGTTTCTATACATAATGTCTACTAAAGGAAAGCCCTAGTCCTAGTGACCTTAAAAATCTAACACACAAGCCCACAATATATCGTCAAGAGTGTGGATGGTATTCTCCAACAATCAATGTGCAGGTGGAAAGTTGTGCTAAGGTCAACACGAGTACCTAACTTATCCTGAAAGTCCTCCAAAAGCTAGAAGTGAACGGAGCAATGGATTTTCTATGATGGAGATCGGCATATTATGAAGATGAAACACCACACGAGTATAGATATGTCTAACCCCTCAGAACTGAATAAATAGTGAATAGGGAGGAAGTGTGCTAACTTGGTCAATCGATCACCCGTGACCCAAATGATGTCAATACCTCTAAGGAAAATTTTCCATAAACTTTATAGTGATGTGATCCAACTTCTAGTCCATAATAGATAATCTCTAGAACTCACTACCAGGCCTCAAACACTCGCCCTTCAGAAACTACAACTCAAGCAATGGGACATATAGTGTTTAATATCTCTCTTTATTTCGGCTCATCGAGTAATGTTTCCTTAAGTCACGATAGGTCATCAGAGTGACCGGATATATAGAATATCTAAAATTTGACTTACGAAGTATTATTGAATCAAACTATTAACCTCTCTAAACAAAAGTATAGCCTACAAATAACAAAATCCAATATAAATCAAAGGTAAGCTAACTGATATCACCTACAAAAACTCGATCTCGAAGTTCCACTGTGACCTCATCCTCAATTTGATGTCTATATTTCTGATCAATTAAGGACCGTTGCACTCCTACATAGGCTAAAACATGTCTAGAATATAAAACGGCCAACTGAAATATCTGATTATCTTAGTACTTAATGTACAATTCAAAAGTCCACTCCATATGAGATAAGAAGACTAGACTACCATACTCATTTTCTTCCTAGTCAATGTGTCTGCAACACTTTCACCATTCCTGCATGGTAGAGAATAGAGATTTCATAGTCTTTAAGAATCTCAATCTAGTGATGCTACCTTAAATTTAGGTCATTTTGGCACATAATATACTGATATAAGTGTAGATCTCACGAAAAAATCCATATAAGTAGTGCATCCTGAACTTAAGCGCAAAAAATACCACCACCAACTCCAAGTGATCAATGGGTTAGCTTCACTCATAGACTCTAATCTTCCTCGACACATCTGCAATACACTGACCTTGTTATATCAAATCACAATAAAAATAATGTTGGATGTGTCACAATAGGCCGACAAGTCGTCGTCTTTAATCGAAAGAGCAAATACATAAGCGGTAGTCAACAACTCTTCAGCTTTCAAAATAATAGACCACTTAAAAGGAACATCGACGAAAGTTAATTGGATCCAACGTGGGACAATGGTGGAAAAGACCACCACAAACCGTTTGTAGTGTCCTGCAAAACTAACAAAGTTCTGAACATCAATAACTGAATTAGACCTAGCCCAATCACAAATAGCCTAAATCTTTATTAGATGTACCATGATGTCATCCTTTGAAACCACGTACATGAGGAATGTTATAGAGTCTAGACAAAACTCATACTTTGAGAACTTGGCACAAAATCACTTAACTCTCAAAGTGCAAAGCACAATTCTTATATGTTTCTCATGATCACTCCCGCTCAGCAAGTTTGCAAAAATTTCATATATGAACACAATGTCAAACAAATCAAGACACGACCTAAACACCCACATCATCAAGTCCATGAAAGTGGTAGGGACAATAATACCATGCCAAAAGACATTACTAGGAACTCATGATTGCTACGAGCCTTAAATGCATTCTTAGGGATGTTTGTTTCCATAATCCTTAACTGATGGTAACTAGACCTCAAATCAATCTTTGAATACACTATGGCATCCTAAAGCTAGTTAAATATATTATCAATCATATGCATGAGCTAGATATTCTTCATTGTCACCTTATTTACCTCCATATAATCAATACACATGCATGTACAGTCTTTCCACTTAACCAAGATAATGGGAGTGATCCAAGGTGATACATTAGGCCTAATAAGCCTTTTACCCAATACATTTTGGATTTGAAAACTTATCTCTTTAGTAGTTATCAAAAATAACATTATGGGAATAGGTCGAGTACGTCCAGCTCAAACTCTATAGGAAAATCAATATCATGGTCTAGGGGTAGGCTTGGTAGGCTGGTACGGAAAACATCTAGAAAACCATGGATGACTAGAATGTACTCAAATAGAGGAAGCTCCTTACTCACATAATGTATTTAGAACAAGTAAGAAAAACATATGCTGGCCATTAGCCTTTTAGCTTGAAATAAAAAATAACTTTAATCAATGTGTAGCTCATGGAGCCCTTCCATACAATCAGGGCAAAACAAAGAATGGATAAGGTAAAGGTCTTAGAGAAGTAATCTAAAAATTGCATGGAAGGGGGATAACCAGCTCATGCAAAGAATCATATCAAAATCAAGCATATTTAACAATATCAGGTCAGCCTAAGTATCACATCCCTGGGTAGTAACTAAGCATGATAGAAACAACTAATCTACTACTCAAGGCTCACGCACAGGGGCCAACACACACAATAACACAGCCATAGGCCCAAAAAGCATACCCATATGAGAAGCATATTACAGAGACAGATAATAATAGATAGAGCCTAGAACAGGCTAGTGACATAAAAGAATCATACTTGTAATCACGTGATATGATGCCTCAGTCTCCAACTTAACTAAAGATGCAAAGAAATAGTGTTTTCCATATTTTCCCTTGTAATGAGTCCTACCACATAACATACCTCCCCAAGGACCCCCTCCCCTCGAATACCCTGTTGTTCATTATAATAGTCCTGACCCTAACCTTGATACGTAGCAGAAGGTGTTGCTAGTGGGCCTGGCAGAGATGCAGCAATCCACTTATGAATGGGAAAATAGTTGGACCAATGATCAAGTTTTCTACCTTTAAAATAATGGGAAGATCATCTGCTCCAAGAAGAACGACCACTACATTGAAATACTACCGTTGGACTCGCGACTCTAACTAAAGCCTAAATCTAACTATACTTATCACCCTCTAAGCTCTCTAATGAGGCATGATTAGACTGACTTGGCTGACCTTGATGAAACCACTTCTTGGCCTATTATATGAGCTGATCTCCTTGGAATGGGACCTTCTACAGCTACCCTACTGTCTAGCCCTCTTTTCTTTATGATATTGCGCCTCACGATAGAGTTTCTTAATAGTGCTGGCATGATCAACAATATCTAGAAAGTAGTGACCTAATGAGACTGTAGTATGAATCTCAACTCGCAGTTGTTGTCTCAACCCACAAATAAAGCACTGAACCCTCTCTACCTTAGTATGTAGAATCATAGTAGAATGAGGGGAGAGCTTATGAAATATTCTGAATGACATTATTGTTAATTATGGCTCAAAACTTTTGGTAAGATATGAATAGGATGGAAATTATCATATCAAGCAAGGAATACCGAGATGTAAGGATGTTCAAAATTGATCTGTAATTGATAAACCAACCACAAAGTTAACTTACTGACCTATTCGTATTGGAATATCTTATGAAGAATTAGGGAACATATTAAAGTTTTATAATTAACAAATTATAAGGTTGAGACGTATTATTCAATTACCTTATTGGATAAATTGTTAACTAATTAGGAGTTACCATATTTTCAACTTTTTAGGTATATTAACCTCACTTAATATTATTCCCAGATATATAATGGTAATTATATATTTTTCCTACGTTAGTCCTAACATCTTAAGGTTAAAGCCATAAAGCCAAGAAAACCTATTTAGTTTTTTTTTAATTATATATTTTTCCTTACAAACTAGTGAGCAAGTCAAGAAACTCAAAAAATCACTACGGTTTAAAAGTGGTTAAGGTGTAAACTGTAAAGCCACATGTAGGTATATTCATTTCTTCAACTCTTCTTGCTGATCATTGCTTAGTTGCTTCTCAGATCTTAAGTGTATTTGATTAATCCTTGTCTCTCGTTGGTAGGTATTGAGTAAAGTCTCCATTTCTCTTTTCGTTTATCTATTTACCTTCCTTCTTAATGTGTTTCATTTTGGCATATTCTCCCTTTTTAATTAGTTTTTTTTTTGAGTTTCTCCTTTTGAATAATAATGTGTTTGAAATTAAGGTATGCGAGTGTCATGACCTACATATGTTATCTTTGTCTAATTATTTCAATTTAGTCCCAGTTTTGGTCGATTGTGCTGGGCATGTGTTTTCTCAGTGTTGAAGCTATTTACCTGTGCATGTATTAACTCAAATGTTTATCTCAAACTTAATTTGTTAGGTGCTTACATAAATGAAGGATAAATCAAATCTTCATTGTCACAGTTGATAATGTCAGCTCAATCAGTGTGTTTGTAGAAGAATTTTCTAATCAATTGACTACGATGGAAACTGGTTGGATGAACGGTAATCAACGTGAGGTATATGTCGCACATTGTGAATCTTATCATTGAGAATAATTTAAAAGAAAATTATTCTTTTCTTTAACGTGTCAGACATGTCATCAATATGTATAGTTTAAAAGGTTTCAAGAAAGTTGTGATGACGAACAACTCAATTGCAACAATTTTATTCTCTACCAATTGTTATGTAAAGCTATTGAATTTGAGAAAACATTTTAAAGATATGCTTCTCGCGAAATTGGCTTTAAACATTACGTTGAGAATTCTTTTGTTAAAGTTGGAATCAGGTGAACTAGTGAGCATCACCCGGGTACACATGGAAAGAATTACCAAATTTCTTAAATTCGGTTTTCTCCTTACATTGATAATATCTGCATTAATTTATGTGACATGAAATATTAATTTTCTTGAAATTTGTGCGATCGTTAATTATTTGAATCAATTGATTGTTGTTGACATTGAATTTTGGACTGACATTTTTAAAGTTGCTACTTTAAATTTTTATGTCTTAAAATAGTTCAAAGTATATTTTCTCCAACATTATGAAATTATTGATTATTTTCCTTATCTTTTAAAATGTTATGATTTTTATTAGTTTAATTTGGATTTATCTTGATTTTAGCTATTAATATTTTTTCATAGTGTGTAAAATATGAAATATTGTTTAATTTTTCTAAACCACCATTTTTATAAAGTTTATATTTTCATATGCTATTAATTATAATTATTTGAGAACAATCTATCAATTTATTAAAAACAACTAATGAATTGCATATACAAATATTTAATTTACCATATTGTTTTTTATCACAATTTCATAGTCAATAATTTTGATTGCTTTTATTATGCTATACTTAGTCATGAAGTAAATAAGTGTTAAATATTTTTAGGTTTTGGGGGTAACGGATGGGGGGAGGGGGAGGAAATTCTAAAAGTAAGAGTCCTGAAAAAAGTTTACGCCTCTGTGTCTACATCTCAACTCCACCATTGTTCTGCAAAACAACTCAAACCACCACTCATCTTCTCTCCTTACTACTCGAGAAGACAACAGACAAGACACCACCAAGCCACTAGAAAGCTTCACCCACCAACCATAGCTTGGCTTTCTCCCTCACCATAACCTCTCACCGATAGAAGAACTCATTGGTGAGCTCCATGTTTCGCAAAACACCATAACCAAATGAGGTCAAAGGTCCTACCAGACCCAAAACCATTGTCATACCCTCCTTTCTCCTTTATTAGCTGCTATATGTGAGGATCTCCACCCTCCAATGAAGCAGAGCACCAAAGAAAACCAACAGTAGCTCCGCCTATAACCACACAATCTAAAACAAAAATTCCACTCCATCCTCTTTAACACTCTAGCGAACAGCAAATAAACCACTAGATCTAACCACCAAAAGCTGATCTTGTTCTCTTCATCACTCCAGCAAACATAAAAGAAATCTCCATATCTCACAACAAAAATACCTCTCCACTCTCTTCATCACTCCATTGAACACAAACAAATCATAGATCCTACAACAAAAACCCCCACCCGATCCTCGTCGCCAATCCAGTGGACGACAAACGAACCCCCAGACCTCACCACCAAAACCGTAGTCCGTCCGATTCACCAATTTAGTGAATGACAAACAATCCACCAGATCATAACAGAAAAACTTCACTACTCCACTTCATTGGTGCTCAAAACTGCAACTAGCAAGCTCAAGCTTCCGCAACCAACAAACAACCCACTTACCCACTCCCCTTTTATGTTTTTTTTTTTTTCATTTTCATGTTTTTTTGGTCAAAACCAACTAACAACAATAAACCAGGTATTCATAAACCCTCCATTTTTGGTGAGATTTGCCACTATGGTTTCATTTGTTTTGAAATTTATTTTGATCTTCCATATGTTTCTGTTACTTTTTATTTGTAAGAATGTCTTTGTTAGTTGACTGATTCAAAAGTTTAGTGCTATTATTGGAAGTACTTTTAGGAGTCTTTTATTTCTAGTTACCTAGTTCTAGAGTCCTAATTAGTTGCTGTTAGTCGGTTAATGAGTAAAGTGTTAGTTCTAAACTAGTGGTCTATTTTTGTTCTGTCGGTTTGTTTGTTTCCAAGTCCTGGTTAAAGACTTGTATCGCTGTTTTTGAAAAACAATAGAAAAGAAGAGTTTCTCTGTGTCAACATCTTATTCTAATAGTCGTTCATATCTTTTCCGAACATCTTTGGCAGTGTTGTTTAATTTTATAGAGGTTGTTGTTATTTTAGTATAGCTTTAATCTACTCTTTAGATTTTGATAGAAAAGCTAAAACTCAAAAAGTTCAATTTTTTTTTTGTTAAGTTCAATTAAGAATTATTAAATTTTTTAGTGTTGATAATTTACTTTAGATGGTTATTGTAGTTTTGGTTGTTCTCCAATGATGGTGAACTTTTTCAGGAAACCTTTCTTTTCATTAAATACTGTTTTGTTATTATTATTAGTTTTTGTTAATTTTGATGGCACTTCAATTTTTTTCACACCTTTTATTAACCTGCTTTGTTTGATTCTTGATGTTCATTTTACTGATTGTTGTTAAGAATTAATTTTTATCAATTCTTTACTTATTTATTTGACTTTAAGTATAACATAATAAATTTACTGTTACTGATTATTGTTAAGACCTATGTTTACAATTAAGTATTAGATAATAAATTTACTTTTATTATTAATACATTGTTATTGTTTTTAGGTAATTCATATATCAAATAACTTTATCTGTTACATTTAGTAGTTACCTCTATTTAAGTTGGTGTGTAAGAAGATCTGCATAATCTCGAACAATATTGAAAAGAGTATTAGTACTTCTGTTATAATTATTGTGTATTATTGTTACAAATGATTTAAATTTGTTGTATGTTGTTGTTCTCTACAGATTTAGCTAGCTCGGGAAAATATCCTAATGTTGTTGACGCAACACAAATGAGATTTTAGAAGAGTATTAGTGTTTTTCTTATAATTATTTTGTATTGTTGTTAATATTGATTAATATTTGTTGTATATTGTTGTTCTCTACAGATTCTGCTAGCACGGGAGAAGATCCTAACGTAGTTGACGTGCAGTACAATTGTACCTAGAATGTGACTTTTAAAAGGTTATATTTTTTAAAAAAATTAAACTTGTGATGCACAACAATTCTTCTCTAATCTATCTCAGTAGTTTTGTTTTTTTAATTAACAAATATTTCTCACTGTTCAATTTCTGCATAATGGATGATAGCAAATGGTAAAGAAAACAAAAAAATTTAAATCTTGGCTCATTTTTCTTGTTTGTCTTGGCTTTTCTCTTGCTTATTTTATTTTCTTCAGAATTCAAAGTTGCATAACAGTTTCTTGGGTCTACCTATAGTTCATCATATGATCTTTGCTTCTATATGTTAAATTTTACATAAAAACAAGACTATCCAGTTTCCCTTTTGGATAGGTATAAGTTTAACTAGATATCCAACTCAAAAATTGTCTTTTTGCATTTCTTTTGATATAAATAAGTACATGAATATGTAGGTTGAGTTTCTTCCTTCTTCCTCTTCCGCTTCCTTTTCCTTCTTCTTCTTCATCTTTGTCTTCGTCTTCGTCTTCTTCCTCTCTTTCTCTTCTTCTTTTATAAAATTGAATGAATTTTGTTTTGATAAAACAATGAGAGGAATAAAGAAGAAGGAGAATGATATACAAGGTTCATGGTATATATTTAAGTTGCTCGGATTTGTGTGCGGGTATCCAAGACGGATGCGAATTTCAGAGTCGGATTCGGTAAAATTTAAATTTTAATATTTCGGAACGGGGGAAAATCCGAGCATGGATACGGGTGTGGGGATTTGGCCTAAATATTCAATATTATAAATTATAGCTATAATAATAACTAGGTAATTTGTATGCGCTTCAGGCAGTCATAAATATTAATTGCATTGAACTTGAAAATTATTTTCTTATAATATACATACATTAAAAACAATAGAAAAATAGGTTCTTAAAAAAATATTAGCAATATTCCAACATAAATTTGATTATTTTTCATTATCACATAATTCAAGAACCTCTAAAGAATGAATTTCTCACGAAATAATAAATCATTGGTTTTTAATCAACATTCAAAGGAAAATCAAGAAGAAAATAAGAATATATATATATATATATATATATATATATATATATATATATATATATATATATATATATATATATATATATATATATATATATATATAAAGACATTTCGTAACAGAAAGAAACAATTAAGGTGCATCGATTATTCATTGCTATATATGTCTTTGGAGAAAATTAAAAATTATGTTAACATATTCAAAAAAGAAATTACGTCTGAACAACAAAGCAATTATAACTTTTGAACTTGCATAATAAATTCCTTCAATAGATATGCAAGAAATTTCATATCAATGTAAATGAGATAATATATAAGCTTATACATAGTACTTTTAAGTTATACAATTTAATATAGATTATCAACAACATGAATTCTTGGAACTGAGTATGATAATTATTTTCTACACGATGAATATACGTACTATATGTTCAATAAAACCGGAGACCATAACTTTGAAGAAATATAAACAATAGAGTTTAAACATGTACTCAAAAATAAAAATTAATATCAGATGCATAAATTAATGAATGTAAAATAAACATACCAGGATATGTAAAAAAAATAAAAAATAATAGAAGGAAAAAATTGATTCCACTTAATGTGAAATGTCACCTTAAGAAAATTATTCTCTTCCAACACAAGAGGTTTAAAGAATCACATCCCCTCAGGATGGAACAATATCACCAACTTATTGAAAAAAAATAAAGGTATTAGTAAGTCACTCAACAGAAGCAAAGTATACAAATATTTAATTTTGTAGAAGTAGAGAAGAAGATAAGATTTTTTGTTGTTTTAGAATTACAGGAAATCCCATTATTTAAAGGCAACAAAGGGTAGTGTGAACAAATCATTATTATCCTTATCATCAAGGTTACAACTATTTGGAAAAGTTACAACCCTTCATATAAGTCATAACTTTTCATAAAGTCGTAATTGTTCATTAAAGTCGAAACCTTTCATAAAAGTCACCACTTTTCATAAAAGTCGCAACTCTTCGTTAAAGACACAACTTTTCATAAAAGTCGCATTTGATTAAAGTCGCAAATTTTCATAAAAGTCGCAAATTTTCATAAAAGAGAAAGGCTGGTTTTGAAAATAAATAAACTTAAAAGAAAATTCTTACTTGTGGTGGCGCCACGTAGGCAAGCCTAGGATAGTCTTTCATATAAATATATGATAATAATAAATAATAATATCTTACAAAACACTATATGTACAAGTATATAAATTAAAAATGTACAAACATGAAATATAAACTAAATCAAATCAGAATTCGGTTAAACTAGATTTGATTTTTCGTCTTCTTCCAAATAATGCACTCTCCTACATGGACCATCTAAAGTCAAAATTTGATTATGAGTTGTTAGTTATTACTACTTAAGTCTTTTTTATATTATCATTCCATATATTTATTATACAATAATAATAATTCATATATATATATAGAGAGAGAGAGAGACAAACTTAAATTAGATAGACTAATTCATTAAAGGGCTGTGTTGCCCTTTCTTCCCTCAATAAAGACGTTTCTTCTTCCATGAAACTCTTTGCACGCTTTGTTCCTTTTCAAGAAAAAAAAATTCTCTCTTATTTTTCAAGAAGAAGACATATAATTATTTGTTCATTACCATGAAATCCTTCTCCTCCTCTTGTTCAAGAAAGATGGTTTGCCTGCTCTCTCTTTCTCTCTCTCTCAGTTTTTGTCATTCTTTTCCATGGAGCAACCAGACCATGTGACAACTTCGTCGGAGGAAAAGTGCGGCCATGAAATTCATCTCTTCTTCCTCATTTCTTTTTGTTGGATCTGGTCAAAGTATCCAGTTCAAAGTATCCAGATCAAATTGGCCAAATCCAGCACGTACCCCCCCTCCCCTCCGCACTCGCACCAGTGTCACGTCGAGACGGGGTTGACTGCAAAAATGAAGTGTCTGCACAACATAGATATGTATTACAATATAATTTCATTTATAACTTAGAAGATAAGTTAAGAATGACTATATAGTGAATTTATGTTGTAATAATAGGATGTTGAAGATATGAAACTTAAGAAATATACAAAAATTTATTGAGTTATTGACAAAGATGCTTCCATTGGACATCGAAAATGGGTCAATCAATTCAAAATAAAAATCAATTAATTGTAGTCAAGTAAGTGCCCTAGGTAAAAGACTTATAAATGAACTCTCGAAAGAACTAAAGCAATATAAAGCTGTCATTGGAGGTATGGATGCTAGAATAGAATTAGATAAATATTTTGGTGAATAAAATGATGATGACACTAAAGAATTTAACATCCCACATTGATGGAAAATGCACAAAGTTAGATTTATAATTCAAGATTAAATAACTTGTGATACATTAGTTGTTCAAATTTCAAGTGTCGCATCTGTATTTGTATTTAGTATGGGAGGACGTCTTCTTGATTTATTAGCATTTCATTGTTCCGAGATTGGTGCTTATTTTAGTCTGTCTTCATGAATGGCTACAAATTTAATAATCGAAGTAACTTATTAGTGTTTAAGAAGATCTTGATAATCTCAAGCAATCTAAAACAAATATTAGTACTTTTATTATATTTATTGTAAATTCTGTTTGCAAACAATTTATATTTGTCGTATATTGTGGTTTTTTTCAGATTTAGCTATAAGGGGAAAAGATCCTATCATAGTTTACGTGCAGTACAATTGTACCTAGAAGGCGACTTTTCAAGTTTATTTTTTCAAAAGTTAGATTATTGGGTAACTAAGAAGCTCTTGGGTTATGCAAAAAGTTTGTTGAAGAAATCTAGGAACAATTTCATGACCACAAAATGACGTAAATGTCAAAAGGAAATGCTTAAGATTCTAAACTTTCAGAGTTACATATAACACATGAATTGATAAGAGGTTAACAAATATAGTGGTTAAGTATATATCAGATTGAGAAGGATAGGAAACACACTTGAATATATCATTTCGTTCTTACTCATGAATTTTGAAATAAATCTTTATAAATGGTAGTAAAAAAAAGATGAGTCAAATAAGTAATTGACAAGAGTTTATGAAGTAATTAAAATTTAAAATTGGTACTGAAGTTATACAATTCAACACAAAGAGAAATGATTAAAGTGCAATCTTGAAGCTAAGCGGAAGAACTTGTTTCTTTATTATTTTATCTTACTTTACTATTATGACTAACATTCTTTTTCTTTGTTTTGATACTTCATTTTTTTTTATCGAAATATTCATATTTGAATCTTCCTTAATTAGTTGATAGATTGCAATTAAATTCAGCTTCAACTAGTGAGAGTCTTTTAACACACTGCATATGGTAAGGAAATATGATGAGATAATCAAAATAAGATTAAACAATTTCTTTTGTTTGTAAAATACGTAGTAACCAAAAGTAAATAAGAAGCAAACTATTATCAAACAATGCTGGAAAGTTGTTAAGTATATATGATATTATAATGTTGGATAGACATAGGTTTATATGAATTACCTTATAGAGGTCATCGATGGAACAACATGTTATACTTCTGACTAGCTATTCCTTGCATGATACTATAATTTCCATCATTTTCATATCTTGTCAAAGTTTTGAGCCATAATTTACAAAATTTTCCTCTAAATATGATTTGTATTACTCGAAAGACTATCTTCACATATATCATGTAATCTCAACCAAGTTACATGTGAACATAGTCTTACGAATAATTCTGATCATATTTAAATGACAATATTGTAAATAATGATTCAAAAAATTTGACAAGATACAAATATATGTAAATTATAGTATGGAATATCGAGAAAAATAAAATTCATTCCATCGATAACCACTATAAGACAATTCACATAAACATTATGCCTATCTTACTTTAGAACATCAAATATTTTTAACAAGTGTTTAGTATCGTTCAACAATGGTTTGCTTCTTCTTCATTTTTTGTTATAAATAAATGAAATTGGTAAACTTATTTTTAAACTTTCATCATGTTTTCTTACATTTCAAAGTGTACTCATAGGCTCTCACTAGTTTAAGCTTCATTTGATTGAAATCTTTCGACCATAAAAGATCTAAATATTCGGAAAAACAACACTCAAGTATCAAAACAAATAAAAAGATGTTAGTTTTGAGGAAAAAAAGGAGATATAAAAATAACTACAAAAAAGAAAAGGGTGTTGAAATTTCTTCAACCTATCTTCAAGATTGCATTTTAATCATTCATCTGAATGTTGAATAGTATCAAATCATTTACAATTTTAATTTTAAGTCGTTCTATAAACTTCTTCAATTACTTCTTTGTTTCGCCTTTGTTAATTACCTTTTATAAAGGCTTATCTCAAAAATTGTAAACTGTAATTGTTGGGTTTAGAAAAATGTGAATGAGAAAAGAGAAGAGAAAAATGAAAAGTGAGGGAACCAACTTAGGAGGGAAAATGAAAAGTCATTTGCAAAGTGCAAATGAAAAGTCATTTCTTTCATATATTGGTAGAAGAAAGGAAATTCTGTTTCTTATATTACGAAACATTTCATATACTTCTTAAAGTGTTAAGAAGAACGTTACCCCTCACGCCGTCGTTGTCGCTCGCTCGGCTTCGACTTTGGCAAATGATTGGATTGATAATTTTTTTCGACAAAATTTATTTAATCGATTTTGTTAGTCAATTTCTTTTCTCTTATAAATTAATTCACAATGTTTGTTAAATAACAGAAATAATTTTGGCGAAACAGAATTTATTTGAAATTCGCGTGCACCGGTAATAACGATTTGATTTCCAAAAAGTTGTTATTTTTTCCCAAAAGACAAATCTTTCCGAAAAGTCATTATTTTTCCAAAATACACAACTTTCTGGAAAAATGGGTCTGAACAGACACGTTTGTTGATGAAAATGACTATAAAAGGAAGTCATTTTTCATTTTACAAACACTGAAATTTTTTCATCTCTTCATACATTTTCTCTCTTAAACAAAATTTTCGGTCGAATGAGCCTTTGTGTCATTGTTACTGTTCTTACGTTTGCTATAATTATTAAAGTTTGAAGTTCCGCTACTTCTTTAACAGGTTAATCAGTTTTATCTTGGGAAAAATAATCTGCAACCTCAGGTACAGTAGGGGGCTTATATTTTTAAGGAAACACAATGGTTTCTATGGACTCGAATTTTATAGTTTTTTTTCTGTTTCATCTTCTTTCTGTTTCTTTAATTTTTACAAACCTTAATACATGTCATAATAGTAATGACGTTCAATTTCGTTTTTGTGTGCTTTTATTGTTTTTCCCCTTCTCGTAGTTCCTGTATTGCTTTTGTATGGTGCAAACTTATGTGACATTTTTTTCAAGCTGGTCAAGTGAATTTTGAGTAGTTTTTTATATTTGAGATGCTTAATGTTTGAAAGAGTTGACTTTAGTCAACATCTGGATATGTTTGATGTTGGGGTGAAATTATGTTAGTTCCATCAGCTTTGGAAGGGGTAATCTTTCTCTAGTATGATGATCACTTCAGTTGTCGAGGCTTTCATATGAAATAAAATAAAGTGTTTTAGCTTTTGAGTATTTCTCCATGTTTGACCTTGGTCAACATTCCTGGTAAAAACACTTGAATAAAATTATATTAGCATTGGAATGTCGAGTTTGGTCTAGAACGACCTTTGGTTCAATTTTCAATGTGATCGTGATGAACTTGTGGCGCTTAGAGTTCTGTTTGGCATTTTCTTCAGTAAGTGTAGTATTTGGTCAAAATTTAGACAAAACGATCTCTCTTGGTTGTTTCATCGTTTTATTTTTAGTTTGGAATGCTTTTTCTAACTAGGTAACAAAGTTTGTATGCATTGACAAGATTCCGAACGAATTCCAAGCCCCAGAAGGAGGACTTTGGATTCCTTATGGAACTGCTAATGTAGTGTTGTTCGTATCACGTTCATGGAGACCAAGTGCCTAGGCCTCTGCACTAGCCTCATTAGAAAAAGGTTGACTTGGATAGCCTCTTTGTTAGCAAGCCTCGTGCCGGTTTGCGGAGGGTCAACATGGCTGACCTACATGATCACATAAGGTCTTCACGTTCGCGTAGGCCAATTAACTGGAAGTTGGTGTTCTAAAAGACCCATTTTGCATGCATCATTCTAAATTGGTATATGGACGATCTAGATATATTGTTTTGAAGGATTTGAGTGTATCTTTGTGGAATTGATCGGGGATTTACATGGGAAAAATCAGGGAGCAATAAATCTTCTGTTTTTCTCCGCAGAGTCTTCCTTAATTCTCCTCTGTTGATTCATTTTGAGCTAAATTTATTTGGGTATTATTTTGGCTCGGTTGTAGCTTGTAATATGCTAATTTTTGGGGCTTAACTTCCTTGAAAAATTGGGACCTCATGACGGTGTAGATTTTTTTACTACGTGCGCGGGTCCCATATTTGCATTTTTTGGTTTTCTTTCCATTTCTGATTTCCTTTATTGATTTGGGTATTTTTGTGTTCCCTTGGAATTATTGATGGCTTTACATCACTCGAAGGTTCTTTGAAAGGAAAAAGCACCACAGTTGTACTTGATGTGCATTTAGAACTTGAAGTAGGTAACCCTTTCTTTTTCCTTAGACTTGGCTCATTTAGATTAATTATATTTTGAGAAGTATTGTTTTCTTAGGTTGGAATTTAGGATTAGTTTAGGGTTTTCTTATAGTTTATTGACTTATGGCAGTTATTGGGTTGCTTACTGTAGTTTTAGATAGAAAACCTTAATTTGTTGATCCTTATAGTTGAAATCTTGGCTTATTTTTCTTGTTTGTCTTTGCTTTTTTGTTATTGATTTTACTTTTTGAGAATTCAAAGTTGGGAAACAATTTTTAGGGTCTTCTTGAAGTTCATCATATGATTTTTGCTTCTATATTTTAATTTTTTCATGAAAGAAGACTATCGAGTATCCCTTTTGCATAGTTTTAAGTTTAACATGATTTTTTTTACTAGTGGGTCGAGGCTGGGGTTTCGAGTTTTTTTCTCTCATTTTTTTTTTGTAAATACTTTAGGTGTATTAAGTAAATGAAACGCATCTTAATTAAACAAAGAGAAGAACAAGTAGAAGGAGAATGATATATAAGATTCATGGTATATATAGCTGTAATTTCCTTCGTATGTTAACAGATAAGTCAAGAATGACTAATTTGTCACTTTTATATTGTAATTATAGGATATTTAGGATATGTACGTGAACAGCATTCAACAATTTATTGAGTTATTGACAAAAATGTTTCCACTAGACATTGAAAATGTGTCAATCAATTGAAAATTAGATTCAATTACTGCTAGTTTGGTAAGTACGCAAGGTTATGGACTTTTAGATTCACTCATGAAAGATTTAAAGCATTATAAAGCTGTCAGTGGAAGTCTCAATGCTAGAATAGAAACAGATAAATATTTTGGTCAAGAATTTGATGATGACACTAAAGAATTTACCATCCTACTTTGGTGGAAACTTTAAGTAGCTAGATTTCCAATTCAAGCTTAGATTGCTTGTGATGTATTAGTTTTTCTAGTTTCAAGTGTCGTATCCGAATATGCATTAGTAAGGGAGGATTTCTTCTTGATTCATTTAGAAGTACATTGTTCCTAAATTGGTGCATTTTTTAGCGTGTCTTCAATTTTGGCTAGGAAGTGAATAATTAAAAGAACTTGTTAGTGTTGAAGCAAATCTAGACAATATCATGGAAATTGAAAAAGGTATGAGTACTTTATTAGATTTATTTTGTATTATTGTTGCAAATGATATATATTTGTTGTACTTTGTTCTTCTCTTTATATTAGCAAGCACACAAAAAGATCCTACCAAAGTTAGCTTGTTGTACAATCACACCTAGAAGGTGGGTTTTACAATATTGTTTTTTTTTTAAAAAAAACAAATAGAAAACTGGAAACCCGAGATGCTCTTTGGTTCATGCAAAAAGTCTATTGAAGAAATGTAGGAACAGTTTAATGGCCACAAAATGACACAAATGTCAAAAGGAAATGCCGAAGAGTTCTAAGCTTTTTGTGTTACCATGGTTGAAGTATCAAAAGTGAATAATAATGGTATGCCTATAACTTACATCAGACATAAATTAATAGAGGCTGGTATATATAGTGGTTAATCTAGATATAACTCACATTAAGAAGGATGGGAAATACACTTGGAGAGATAATACTGTTCTTGCTTACAAATTTTGGAATAAATATTTACAAAGGGTAGTTAATAAACACGAACCAAGGGAATTAATAGATAAAGGTTTATGAGTTGATTTAAATTTAAAATTGTTAATGAATTTATACAATTCAAACATTCAGAGAAATAATTAAAATGCAATCTTGAAGATAACTGGAAGAGGTCGCAACATCCGTTTATTTGATTAGTTATTATTTTATCTTCCTTTTCTATTACGATAAAAATTCTTTTTATTTTTTTTTTGATAAAATTTTACTTACCTAAAGATTCATATTTGAATCTTGTTTAGTTGATAGTTTCCAATTAAATTCTAGCTTAAATTGGTGAAAGCGTAATACATTTAGAGTGGAATGAAACATGACGAGAAATCAAAAAGGGATTAACAATTTATTTTATTTGTAAAATATATATGAACCAAAAGTAAATAAGAAGCAAACTATTATTGAACGATACTAGAAATTTATTTAAAATATATGATATTATAAAGTAGGATAGACTTAAGGTTTATATCAATTACCTTATAGAGGTTATCAACGGAACGAAATTTATTACTTCTCGTTATTCCTTGAATGATACCATAATTTTCATCATTTTCATCTCCTGTCACATGTTTTGAAACACAATTGGCAATATTTTCCTCTCAAATATGATTTGAATTATTAGTAAGACTATCTTCACATATAACACGCAATCTTATATGTGAACATAGTCTTCTAGATAATTCTAATCATATTTTAAATGACTATATTATTAATTATGGCTAAATTCTTTGACAAGATATGAAAATGATGGAAACTATTCTATAACATAAGGAATATCGAGAAGAATAAAATTTTGTTCCATCTGTATCCTCTATAAGACAATTCATATAAACATTATGTCCATCTTACTTCAGTGATCAAATATTCTTAACAAGTTTCTAGTATTGTTCAACGATAGTTTGCTTCTTCCTTACTTTTGGTTATCTGGAATTTGAAAAATAAAAGAAATTGTTAAACTTACTTTTTCTCGCCATTTTTCTTGCATAGGCTCTCACTATTTGAAGTTGAACTTGATTGAAATCTTTCAACTATAGAAGATCTAAATATGAAGCATTCAGGAGAAGAACACTCAAGTATCAAAACAAGTAAATAGAATGTTAGTTTTGAGGAGAAAAACGTGAGAAAACAGTAATGACAAAAAAAAAAAAACAGGGTGTTGCAACTTCTTAAGCCTATCTTACAAATTTCATTTGAATCATTTAACTGAATGTTTAATTCTACCAATTCATTTACAATTTTAAATTTAGGTTGTCTCATAAACTTCGTCAAGTACTTTTTTTGTCCTCCTTTGTAAAATATCCTTTACAAAGGTTTATCTCAAAATTCCTAAACTGTAATTACCATGGAGTACGTTTTGTGTGATTTTATTGGTTACCCTTTCTGTATAGCTTTTGTATGGTGCTGAGTTGGGTAACATTTTTCCACTGTGTTCAAGTGAAATTTGAGTAATTTTTCCCATTTGGAGGCTTAATGTTTGAAAGAGTTGACTTTAGGTGTAACGCCTAGAGGCTACCCCTTGGACGCAGACATGAGACCTAGGTTCACAAGTGACCCCAAGCTAACCTTGATGACATAATCATACGAATACTAAAGATAAAACGAGCAATAAAACTTTTTGGAAGCTAAATTATATGAAAATTTGAAATGATAAGAAATACCCATAAACTAAATCTGAATATAAGAAAAACTGAGGGTTCGAAAACAAGTGAAAAGTCAAACTCTATGACTAAAGCTGAAACTAACTCTATCTGAAATAAAGCCTCTACTAAATAGAAATGTTGGGACATGACCCAACTACATCTAGCAAAACTAAAACTTAGACTAAAAAAAGCGAGAAGATAATCATGTCACTAACCCCTCGAAGAATGAGGACTCACAACTGATGTTGCTGAACTGAAGATTAGGAACCAATCTATGCATTATCTAACTGCTGAGGACCTAAACCTACATAATAAGAAGATGTAGTGCAGAGTATGTGTTAGTACTGGAAAGGTACTGAGCATGCAAGATATTATAAAACTGAACAACAATCATAAATAAACCAAAGTATAAATATAAGCAACAATAAGAGACACATGAGAATATAATGAGGATACCAAACATGAATATTGAATGCAATGACTATGTTTTTAACATGTTAAGACCTAATACTGAATTATACTGATAACATGGTCAATGTAATAGAATCTGACTAAACTATAAGGAAGCTACTAATAACCGACATAAAACCACATGAACTGAATGTGGTGTCTGATCTTTACGCCTCATTGAGAGGATCCAATATGCCCGGCAAAAGGTATAGAGACATGTTGGCGTGATCACTAAAATGATGCCCATGGAGGGGACTTACAATCTACGGGGCATGTAGTTCTGGGACTATTTGGGTACGATGAACCCTAGTCAACTCCATATTAATCTTCCCGCATGATTAAGTAAATGAAGACATTATATCTGAAATACTATAGTACTGGATAGCTCAACATACTAACATGCAACTAACATACAAAATCTGATAATGAAACATTAATATACTAATAATAACACATTTAAAACTTAGCAATGGATGTATCAAAATATCTGAACTATCTGAAATATTTAATTCATGAACTAAATAACTACATAACTTGGGTTCTGGATTTATGAAGATAACTATACTAAAGCATAGTAAATGTCATGATTAACTGATTTGGAACATTAAGTAACCAATTCACAATAATCTTCTATAATTCTAGAAACCCTAGGTCTGGTTGATAATAAGGGAATCAAGAATCTGACTGAATCTAGGGATCTCATGGGTGAAAGGTGTTGGATTTTATTTGACCTGATTTCTTACCATAAATAGGTTTTCCTTTTAGAAAAAGGTTTTCAATTAGCTAGTCTTTTTTCTACTAGAAAAAGGTTTTGGACTCCATAAATAGAGGCATGTTCCTTCTAACTTAATGAACATTCACATGTAGTCCTAAGGACTTTGAGAGTTCAAGTTAGGCAGAGAATTTATGGGTTAGAAGCTTGATATTTTTCACTTGTGTGAACCTTCCATGTATTGTGAGTGAATTTGTTGATGTTGTTTCTCTCTGTATTTTGTACTCTCATATTTATAGTGGATTTCTCATCTCCTTTGTGGACGCAGGTTGATTAATCGAACCACGTTAAACTTTTATTTATTTTGGTATATTTCTTGTTGATCTTCTTACTCATGGTCCTTTAATGTTTGCTTTGCTAGTTTCCGCATTTACACCTGCTTATTTTTTTTAT
Source organism: Solanum arcanum (assembly GCA_027789145.1). Lineage (NCBI taxonomy): Eukaryota > Viridiplantae > Streptophyta > Magnoliopsida > Solanales > Solanaceae > Solanum > Solanum arcanum. Next base: position 14,683,943 of record CM050937.1, read on the forward strand.
CGTGACAAGTGGTATTAGAGTCAGGTGTAACGATTTGTTGATGGAACCTATTTAAAAATTGGATGTTCATCTTGGCGGGTGTAGTTCTAGCCACAACCTTTTTGACAGTAATGAAGATTTTTGTTGGAAAAATTGTTTCAGAGAGGTTCTCTGTGCTGAAACATAAAATTTACAAAGGAGATTATAGAGAGGAGAAGCAAGTTGTTGATGGTTAGAGTTTGTATTCTAACTAGAAGATTAAGTGAAGAAGGCGGACAAATATATTTTGTCAGAAATTCAGGCCAAGCGGGATGTTTGATGGGTTTTGTTTGCCTTAGGTTTTCATTTTAGGAAAAGGTATTGGATTTGCTAGTCTTTTTCTAGTCGGAAAAGATTTAGGACTCTATAAATAGAAGCATGTTCTTTCTAACTTAATCAACATTCACAATGTAGTCTTAAGGGCTTTGATAGTTTTATGTTAGGGGAGAATTAATGGGTCACATGTTTGATACGTTATCACTAGTGTCAGCCTCCCATGTAATCTGAGTGAATTCGTTGAGGTTGTTTCTCTCTGTATTGTGTAATCTCATATTATAGTGGATTTCTCATCTGTTTTGTGGACGTAGGTTGATTGATCGAACCACGTTAATTTTCTGTCTCTTTTGGTATATTTCTCATTTATCTTCTTACTTATGGTCTTTCGAGGTTTGCATTGCTTGTCAGAAAAGGTTTAGGACTCTATAAATAGAGGCATGTTCCTTCTAACTTAATCAGCATGCATAATGTAGTCTTAAGGGCTTTGAGAGTTTTGGTTAGGGAGAGAATTTATGGGTTACATGATTGATACGTTATCATTGTGTAAACCTCCCATCTATTATAAGTGAATTAATTGAGATTTTTTTTTCTCTTTGTATTTTGTACTCTCATATTTATAGTGGATTGCTTATCTCCTTTGTGGACGTAGGTTGATTGACGGAACCACGTTAATTCTTTGTGTCTTTTGGTGTATTGCTCATTGGTCTTCTTACTCATGGTGTTTCAAGGTTGTTTTGCTAGCTTTCCGTTTACACCTGCTTAATTTAGGTCTTAAAAAAAGGAATCCACTATTGAAATCTATCATACCTGGTGATGAAATTGATTTTTGGGATGGAACTGATGGAACCTTGTTGCATTGTTGAATTAGGGTTATTTGCCTCTTTCTCCTCTTATGCCCTATTTTCTCTAAGTTTTGATTAGTGATTTAAATTAGGTAAGTTCTAGTTATATTTCTAGGCTAAAACTAACAAAAACTACGTAGTTTAGGGCCCAAATTATGCAGTTTAGGGGTCCAATGCATAAGGAAAATACCAAAAAAAACCTCACTTAAATACTGTTGGGATTACCGAAGAACACGACCGACAAACAATCAAGCGAATAGAGGTCCGTGCTGGTCAACCATCAGTTATGACTAGGGGCAGGATTTTGAGGGTCAGATCCACAGACACGTAGCACGGTCTGTGGGGGAATTTTGGGCTGTGTTTGGGAGGTTTTTAGGTGTGAAGATCAGACCACCAGCATGTGTTGTGGATCACCGTAAAGTTCGTAGGTGACAACTATGGGTTGCACCTACAACTTATCAAAAATCTACATTAGTTCTTGTTTAGGATACGGGGTGTTACACAATTAACATTTACATATTCTGATGTCGAGTTGAAATTATGTTAGTTCCAACATCTCTTGAAAGGTATTTTTATCTAGTGGTGATGATCTGTTTGGGTGTCGAGGCTTTCATTTGAATTTAGTATAGTTAGGCATTTTAGCTTTTGAGTTTTCCTACAATTTTGACCTTGGTCAACTTTCTTGGTAAACATACTTGAATGGAATGATGTCAGCATGGTTAACTCTGGAATGCCTAGTTTGCACTAGAACGACCTTTGGTTCAAGTTTCCGATGTGATCGTCATAACCTTGTGGCGCTTTGAGTTTTGTTTGGTGCTTCTTTATAACTGTAGTCTTTGGTCAAAATTTTTACCAAATTACCTCAATTGGTTATTTCATTGATTTATTTTTGAGTTTGGAACGTTGTTTCCAACTAGGTAGCATAGTATGTTTTTTTTTCCGCATTGACGGATTCTGAATAAATTCCAAGCCCTAGAGGGAGGACTTTGGCTTCCATTTGGAATTGCCAATGTAGTGTTGTTGGTGTCGTGTTCATAAAGACAAAAATTATAGACCTCCTGCATTCGTGTGGGTCTCGCCACATTCGCAAAGGGTACCCCCATTTGTGTTTACTGTACCTTGGCTGCTTTCAGGAAGGGTTGAATGACCTAGCCTCTGTATTCACAAGCCTCATGTCGGTTTGCGTAGGGTCAGCTTGAGTGACCTATATCACACGTGTGGTCCCAACGTTCGCAAAGGCCAGTTAACTGGCAGTTGGTGTTTTAAAAGACCCATTTTTTCAGCTTGCATGTATGGGAGACTTAGAGAGATTGTTTTGAAGGATTTGAGTATTTGTTTGTGGAATTAATCCGGGAGTTACTTGGGCACAATCCGGGAGTGATAAATCTTTCGTTTTCCTTGTTTATCACTGTAAATGCTTCTTTAATTCTCCATTGTTGATTCCTTTTGAGCTAAATTAGTGGGGGGGTACTTTTTTTGGCTCGATTGTAGATTGTATTGTGCCCATTTTCGAGCTCAACTTCTTTGAGAAATTTTTGGACCTCTGACGGAGTAGATTTTGTTACTCTGTGCGTAGGTCCCGTATTTGCATTTTTGGGATTTCTTTCAATTTCTGATTTCCTTGAATTATTTGGGTATTTTTGTGTTTTATTTTGTTTTCTCATGGAGTTATTGATAGTTTTACATCACTCGAAGTCCCTTTGAAAGAAAAAAAAAACTCTCTTTCCTTACACTTGGTAATTTAGATTAATGAGCAGTATTGTATGTTTAGGTTGGAATTTAGGATAATTTTAGGCTTTTTTATCGTTAGTTGACTGTCATTATTGGGTTGCTTAGTGTAGTTTTAGCCGGAAATCCTTAGTTTAGGTTGATCCTTATGGTTGAAATATTGGGTTATTATTCTTCTTTGTCTTCCCTTTTTTTCTTGTAGATTTTACTTTTTGAAAATTTAAAGTTGGGAAACAGTTTTTAGGGTCTTCTTGAAGTTCATCATATGACTATCCAATATCCCTTTTGCATAGTTTTAAGTTTAACAGGATTTTTTTACCACAGGGTTGAGGCTAGGTTTGAGGTTTTGTTTTCTATTGTTTTTATTGATATCCTTTTCAGAGTATTAAGTAAATGAAATGATTTTGATTTTTGATTTAACAAGGAGAGGAGCACAATATAAGGAGAATGATTCACAAGCTTCATGGTATATATAACTGTAATTTCCTTTATAAGTTAACAGAAAAGTCAAGAATGTCTAATTAGTAACTTTATATCGTAATAATAGGATATTACCTGAAGACCATGCAACAATTTATTGAGTTATTGACATAGATGATCCCACTAGACATTGAAAATGCATCAATCGGTTTAAAATTAGAATCAATCATTGGTAGTTATGTAAGTACCCAAGGTAAAGGACTTTTGGATTCACTCATGAAAGATCTAAAGCATTATAAAGTTATCAGTGGAGGTGTGCATACTACAATAGAATTAGATAAATATTTTGGTAAAGAATTTGAGGAGGACACTAAATAATTTAACATCCTACTTTGGTGGAAACTTCACATAGCTAGATTTCCAATTCAAGCTAAGGTAGCTTGCGATGTATTAGTTGTTCCAGTTTCAAGTGTCGCATACGAATCTGCGTTTTGTAAGGGAGAATTTCTTCTTGATTCATTTAGGAGTACATTGTTCCTAAATTGGTGCATGTTTTAGCATGTTTTCAAGATTATCTACGAAGTGAACAATTAAAATAACTTGTTAGTGTTAAAGAAAATCTAGATTATTTCGAGAAAATTGAAAAAGGTATGAGTACTTTTATTATATATATTGTATATTATTGTTGCAAATTATTTATATTTGTTGTATATTATTTTTCTCTTAAGATTAGCTAGCACGGGAAAAGATCCTGTCGAAGTTGACGTGTAGTACAGTTCCACCTAGCAGGTGAATTTTAGTATTTTAGTTTTTTTTTAAAAAAAAAATAGACTATTAGAAACCATAGAAGCTCTTTGGTTCATGCAAAAAGACTATTGAAGAAATGTAGGAACAGTTAATGGCCACAAAAATGACGCAAATGTCAAAAGGATATGCTGAAAGGGCAGTTAATAAAGATGAACCAAAGAAGTAATTGACAAAAGTTAATAAGGTGACTTAAATTTAAAATTGTTAGTGAAATGATACGATTGTACATTCCGAGAAATGATTAAAATGCAATCTTCAAGCTAAGTGGAAGAAGTCACAACATCCTTTTAGTTATTTCGTTATTATTTCATCTTCCTTTTCTTTTATGACCAACATTCTTTTTGCCTTTTTTGATACTCGAATCTCTTTCTTAGCGAAATATTCACTTTTTAATCTTCTTTAGTGGATAGATATCAATAAAATTCAGCTTCAACTAGTAAGAGCTTGTTAATACATTGTACAGTGGAAGGAAACATGACAAGATAAACAAAAAAAGATTAACAGTTTAGTTTATTTGTAAAGTACATACTAACCAAAAGTAAACAAGGGAAGCAAACTATTTTCAAATGATACTAGAAATTTGTTGAAATTATATGATATTATAATGTAGAACAAACATATGGTTATATGAATTACCTTATAGAGGTCATCGATGGAACGAAATGTTATACTTCTCGCTATTCCTTGCATATTACGATAATTTCCATTATTTTCATATTTTTGTAAAAATGTTTGAACCATAATTGATAATATTTTCATTTAAAATATGATTTTTATTGTTCGAAAGACTATCTTCACATATATCATGCAATCTCAACTAAGTTACATGTGAACATAGTCTTCCGGATAATTCTGATCATATTTTAAATAACAATATTGTCAATTATGGCTCAAACATTTTGACAATATATGAAAATTATGGAAATCGTATCATGTAAGGAATATCGAGAAGAATAAATTTTGTTCCATCGATAACCTCTATAAGAAAATTCATATAAACATTATGTATGTCTTACTTTAGAACATCCGACATTTTGAATAAGTTTCCACTATTGTTCAACTATAGTTTTTTTATTTTTCACTTCTGATTATTTGATATTTGTAAAATAAAAGAAATTGTTAAATTTATTCTTATAGTCTCATCATGTTTTTTTGCATTCCAAAGTGATGTTCTAACAGGATCTCACTAGTTGAAATTGAATTTGATTTAAATCTTTCAACTAAAGGAAATTTAAATATGAATCATTCAACAAAAGAAAACTCAAGTATTAAAAAAATAAGAAGAATGTTGGTTGTGAGAAAATAAACAAGAGAGATACCAGTACAACAATAAAGAAAAGGATGTTGACTTCTTTCACCAAGCATCAAGATTGCATTCTTATCATTTATCTAAATATTAAATTGTATCAATTTATTTATAATTTTAAATGTAACAGGTCTTATAAACTTTGTCAGTTACTTCTTTGTTCGGTCTAGGGGTGTACAAAATCGAACCGAATACTGAATCAAACCGTAAATTGAGTCAAACCGAGAAAAAAAACTCGACTAGTGGTAGGTTTTAATTGGTTTGGTGTTGGAAAACAAAAACTTGACTATATTTGGGTTGGTTTGATTTTAACTAAAAAAAAACAACCCGACACCAATTTTTAAATAAAACTTTTAAAATTTTATTTTATATATAAAAAAAATTATTTTGATATAATTTTTAAATATTTGTTATACTTTTTGATAGTTCTTATTCATTTAATATATTATTGCAAGTTTGAATATTATAGTTTTGATTTGTTCCATAAGTCTTATAGTCCCCAGACGTTGATAATTATAATAAAAGTTAAATCGAAGTCAAATTAATTCTAATTCCAAAAGAAAAACAATTTAACACTAAGAATGACAATAATATTGAACATTTGTTCTTTGATTTTACATTCGTTTAGACAATTAAAATACACAATATAATTTTAATTTCCTTTAATATTTAGTCATGTAACTAATACTTATTAAACTTATGTTAATATGATTTAGTACTTTTAAATTATGATCATTTTCGTTATGACTTGTTAATTTGTATTTTTTTACACGATTTCATTATTATTTTTATATTTTTTTTGTGGGTATTTTAGTGTCATTAATCATATCATTATTTGTGTTATATCCTTAAGACACACTTTAGATAGTTATATTTTGATTGAATTGAATAAATATTTGACGTATAATTAAATTATATGTTTGAATTAATATAATAGCGAGAAAATCGCGAAAACGCGAACAACCCAAAAAAATCGAAGTGGAAAAACTCGAGTTTTATTGGTTTGGTTTGGTTCATAGATTTAAAAATCCGACACAAATGATTTGATTTGATATTTGATAAACTCGAACCAACCCGAAACGTACACCCCTAGCTCAGCCTTTATTAATTACATTTATAAAGGTTTATTTCAAAATTCATCAAGTGTAATGACCCTTAAGGTCATTTTTTGTGTACATTTACTATTTTTTTTCCCTCCTCCTATCTTTCGCGCTTTTTTTTTATATGATGGTGGGTTGGGTGAAATGTTTCCCAAGGTGGTCGGGTGAGTATTGAGTGGTTTTTCCTATTTCGGAGGCTTAAGGTTTGCAAGAATGGACTTGAATCAACATATAGAGATTTTGATGTTTAATGGAAATTTGGTTTGTTCCATAAATTGTAGAAGGGACATTTTGGTCTAGAGTGATGATTGGTACAATTGTTGAGGCTTTTGAGTTTGTGTAATTAGGTGTTTTAGCTTTTGAGGTTTGCCCAAAGTTTGACCTTGGTAACATTTCTTTCTAAACACGCTTTGAATGGAATTTTGTCAGTGTGCTAAGCTTTCAAATGCCGAGTTTGGTGTAGAATGACTTTTAGTTTGATTCTCAAGGTAATTGTAATGACCTTGTTACATTTAACGTTTCGTTTGGAATTTCTTTGTAAGTGTAAATTTAGTCAACATTTTGACCAAATCACCTCTGTTGGTTGTTTCATCAATTTTTGCTAAATCCAGAATGTTGTTTCCAACTAGATAACATAGCTCATATGCGTTGATGGGATTCTTAACGAATTCCGAACCCCAAACAGTGGATTTTTGCTTCCTTGTGGAAATGTTGACATAGTGTTGCTGGTGAAGTCTTGAAGGTGCCAAATATGTGGAGACCAAGTGTGCAGGCCTCCGCCTTCGTGTGGGTCTTACCGTGTTTTCAAAGGGTCTCCCCTTTCAAGGTCGTGTCACAGCTCGAGCCTACACCCCCAGACGTGGCCGACACTTGAGAATCGTTGTTTGTCCCCCAGCAAACTCTCATTCTTGCTAACTACAAGTGGAAGACTGACTCAAGCATACAGAAGCATCAAGACTGAAGAATTATTTTAAAACAACTTATTAATTCTTCAATTTTATTTGAAAATACTGATTATTTAATATATAATATTAAATAAAATATCTGAAACTGAATACTGTAAGACTGAGATTGTCTATCTATGAAGCCACTAATGCATAAATATAGGCGTCAGGAGAAGACCCACGACACCTCAAACCATTACTACAAAAAATCATAAGATTAGAGTCCTTTGTAAGGAGGCCTCACCAAAAGCCGACGAGCGTATGATGTGATCTCAATGAAATTCTTGTTGATGATCCTAAGTACTTGAACTTGTACCAGTAAATGATGTAGATTAAATGACATCAGTACATTGAATGTGCGGGCATGTTATAAGGTTGAATAACACAATTAACTGAACTGAAAGTAGCGGTGTACAAAATCAAACCAAACCGCATACCGAGTCAAACCGAAGAGAAGCCTGACTAGTAGCTTGGTTTGACTTGTTTTGGTATTGGGAAACCCCCCCCCCCCCCCACTATATTTTGGTTGGTTTGTTTTTAACTAAAAAAAATCAACCCGAGACCAGACCAACACGACTTCATTTTTGTAATTTTAAAATATAATTTTATACATAAATATATTTACTTTGTTATAATTATAAAATATTTCTTATATATTTCATAGCTTTTATCTTTTAATATATTATTTTCAAGTTTAAAACCTAGAATTCAGAATGATCCAATAGAAATTATAGTTCATTGTTGTTGATAATTATAATGAAACTTATATCAAAATCAAATTAATACTAATGCAAAAAAAATAATCAATTCAGCAATATGAATGATAAAAATATAGATTTGTTCTTTAGTTTTACATTGGTTTAGACAATTAAAGTATATAATCTAATTTTAAGTTTTCTTAAATATTTAGTGATATAACTTATATTATTAAACTTATTTTAGCATGATTTAGTACTTTTGAGTTATGATTATTTTTTAATGACTTTACGATATTTATTATATATGATTATTTTATTATTATTTTTTATTGAATATTTTTGTTTAATCAGTACTCATCTCATATTTTGTGTTATTTTTTTTAAGAAACACCTCAGTAATTGTATTTTAGTTGGACTAAAGAAACATTTGGAGCACAAGTTAATTATATGTTTGTGTGCAAACTTCAACGAAAAAATCTAAAAATCTGAAAAATTCGAGGTTTATTAATTTGGTTTGATTTATAAATTTAAAAATTTAAAAATTCAACACAATGGATGGGTTTGATATTTGAAAAACTCGAACCAACACGAGGTTGAAAAGTCCAAAAAAAAAACCGAATTTCACTAGTTTAGTGTTGTTTATAATTTTTTTAAAAATTCACAAATGATTTGATTTGATATTTGAAAAATCCGCACCAATTCACCTCTAGCTGAAAGCAACTCAACTGATAGTATAAATCAAATGTAAAATCATTTAATCACTTACTGTAGGAATGCAATAATAGTAAATAAAGAAACAACAAGAATTTACAAGAGTTGGAAACTAAGAAATTCAAAGAAACACAACAAAAATGTCACGACCCAAAAATAGACGTGATGACACTCGTCTTATCCCACCAAGACAAGTCATCCTAAAACTTAATTGTTATAATAAAGTGCAAAATTTTATAATAAACTCAAAGGTACCCCCAAAATCTGCTTGTCAAGTGTACAAGCCTCTAAAATATCACAATTGAATCAAAAGAAAATACGTCTCATATGACATGTTTCTAGAGTAGAACAAAATCATAAACATGAGCAAGAAGGTCTGCTGAGAGTACAAACATGTACCTCACAAGTCTTCAAGAAGCCTCGAAAAAGAAGAGAATGACAAGTACCACAAAAATCCAGGCTCGTAATCTATGAAAAAAGTTGTAGAAGCAAGGGTTAGTACCAAGTAAGGGGATGAAATACGGGTACTCAGCAAGTAAACCTCAAAACACAAGCTAAGGGGATGAAATACGGGTACTCCTACCAGCCCAACCGAACCTCCACAACTACAACCTACCTAAAAATCATCCCAACCTAAAAACTCACATTTTTGATAGCACATAGCTTAACAACATCACTTAGACAAATTACATATCCTTCACATCAACACATTGAAAAATTACATATCCTCAACAAAAACAGTTCAACAAATTAAATACATATCCTCAACAACAACACTTCAACAAATTACATATCCTCATCAACAAGCTCAGTATTCATCAATCAAAAGTTCCGCAAAAAGGCATTCACAATTTAATAAAAACACAATATCAAATTCACTAATGATAAGTATGTGAAATGTAATGGAATGCAATGTCAAGTATAGCGATACATGTCTGACCTAGTGATACAGACCCGCTTTCTCTCAGTCTGGGATCCATAGGGGACATATTTGTCCATGCATCCATCGCAGCGCGCAATACGATCCTCGAAAATAGTAACCATCGCGGCGTGCAATACGTCCCTCGATATAGTATCCATCACGGCGTGCAATATATCCTTTAAAATATAGTATCCATCGCGGCGTGCGATACATCCCTCGAAATGGTACATCCTCTTTAAAATCTTATTCTTTCTCAATGCACATAATACTTATCATAGTCATGTCCCAGAATAATGCAAATGATATGTTCACACAAATAATGAAGAAATGTCGATTTTCATAACATTGCACAATTCACAACAACACAAATATGATATCATATCAACAATGATTCAGCAAGACTTCAAACCTTTTTCAACATATTACACATAAATAATTAATCATATTGCCTTTTGTTACCCCTTTTTCATCAATAGAATTAATCAATGTGGGAAAGTCAACCCGTCACCAAGTCTCATTACTCCTAAACATATACCACAGGGAAATACACGCATTGCATATACTTAACAAGAAAACAGTGAACCATCAAAAATTAAGCGAACAATATCTCGAATTATGAAGTTTTAAATAAATATTTGAGTCAACACTTGGATACTAAAATAGATTCAGGACTAGGAAACACTTGCCTTGCACAATCGATAAGAAAAAGACAAAACTAAATTTATTAGGCTAAAATAAGACATGTGATACACTACACTTCATATCTAAAATGCATATATATCATTATTCAAATGAAGGAAAAAAATTAAGTTAAAAAAGAATACGAAAGAGACAAAAAAAACATATTAAAATGGGAGGTAAGTAGATAAAAGAAAAGAGAGATGGAGACTTCAATCAGTACCTATGAAAGAGAAGGATTAAGCAAACAAACTTGAGATTTGAGAAGCGACTGAACAGTGAGAAAGAAGAGACCAAAAGACCTAGATGAGGCTTTATAGTTTACGCCTTCACCGCTTGTAAACTTAAGAGATTTTTTGAGTTTCATGACTTTCTCTCTGTTCTATAAGGCAAAATACATGATTATAGAAAAATAAATAGGTTTCCATAGCTTTATAACTTTATCCGTTAGGAGTTAGGATTTGATGAGTGATTGTAACACCTCGTAATTTAGTAGGCTAAACTACGGCTAAGTGAAAGGTCAAGATTTAAGGGAGAGACCTAGGGCAGCGCAACCTTCCCCATGCACGGGAAACCTTCGAAAGTGATTTTTCACGGCTCGTGGTGGCCACCATGGATCATGGTTCCACTCGTGGTGGTGAGGCAGTAGCTTCACCAAGATGCCCAAACAAGAGACCCTCCCCCATTAGCCATTAGACGGATGCTCGAGAAGGCCTTGATGGGTCGTGGGAGGGTTTGTGAAGGTGTATAAGGTTTATATGGGTCTAGGGAAGGTGGCCTAGCTACTGGTCCAGCACAACAAGGAGGACCACGACTATTTGTGAGGACCACGGTTCGTGGAGCCTGTCGTGGAGATATATAGTACACTATAAAGTGAGGGGTAAATTGGGTTATTCGAATTTTATGTAGAATATATATAGCTCATTTTCTCAAGCGTAGCACACATATATAAGTGATTTTAAACCAGAAAATCACTCATTCAAGTAATTATTTCGAACTCCCCAAAAGAAATTGTCACATCCCAAGAATACACCCTAGAAGATATGGCACTCTCAGTGTGCAACATGGCGTAGTTGACCTCTCGGGGGTATTGTACAAGCACTTTGACATCATTCATTGCATACAAGTATGAAAAGTAATTTCAAATTAAAACTTTTCACACGAAATATCTTAAAACATCTTTCATATTAAAAATAATAGAAAACACTATGTCTGAACATATGCCAATCTTAGACTCAAGAATACTTGGGACACGGCCTATACAATAAGAATATAGAAATACTTAGTCTACTACAATACTTTGAATTAAAATAAATCTAAAGATAACTATGTCCTCGAGTAAAGTGAGGGAATACTTTAACTTGCTTGAAAGAGTCCTAGTTTCCAAGTTTTTCTTCAAGACGCTTCTCTCCCTCCACCTACACCATTAGATATAACAAATGTATAGAATTAGTACAAACACATGTACTAAGTATGACTTAATGCATAAAATCATGAGAAAACGGAAATTTATGAGAAACGTGCTCTTTTTTATTAAAACATCATATTAAAAGTATATGAACCATATCCAAGCACCAAACATCACATTTTGAACACCATACAAGTCATACTCAATTTATAACAATTTAGTTAACATTACAGTGAACTTACCATAACCTTGTCGTACATATTTTTTAACTTCACTCTAACTTCATATAAAACTCATACATCACAAATAGCATCAACCTTACATCAAAACATATAGACATGAGATACTCCTACCAAGGTGATTCTAAGGCTCACTTGAGTGAGTTATGAAGTGATTGCCCATACAATCCCTTCACACACACCTAAGCAATCCTTTAGACTACCTAAGATAAGATCATTCTCACTAAACATAATAACATATATATATAATATGAGATTCTCTTCCAAAAAGGTTATCAAAAGACTTACTTAAGTAATTGCAAGAAGAAACTGCCCATACACCCTCTCCAAGCTTACCTAAATAATCCTTAAGCCAACCTAAGTTTAAATCATGTCTACTTAATCAATTTACTTACCCTATCTAGAGTCATTCTTATGACTTCCTTAGGTAAGACATGAAACGACCATTCCTATGCCCCCTTCATAACTAAGCAACCTTTAAACTGCTCTAAGTAAGTACTTATACATTAACATACTTTCCAACTTAAGTTATTTTTATTAGTTCATTAAGAGACATTCATTTCACATAAGGATATTCAAATAATGATCTTGGAGAAGACCTAGGGACTTACTCACTAACATCTTCAAAGCCTAATCGTGCAGTGTCTAGATAGCATTCCATACCACCACCTAAACTTCATAGAACATCTCCAACACTAGAGGGTATCCCATATGATAAGAATACGCAATAAGCGATATAGACCGTGGTATCTAAGCATGGAATCTAGAGTCAACCCTACTGCGTTAAGGGGTATTTTACTTGCCAATGGTAAAACCAGTACACAACCCATATAGGCACATGGTTAAGGAATATGAAGGATTTATTTGTTCTCCATTCTCATATTTCAAATATAGAAACTCCCCTACCATACTCACTCAGTCCTAGCCTTTTTTCTCATGGAGCAATTCACATAAAGGAGTACATGAAGAGGTTCCATATCTAGTTAACAACCCAATCACATTACACTTTACCAAAGAGGGTCCACTAAGGAAACCTACCTACAATGGTCAATATGATAGCTCAATGCTTTTCCTAAGTATGATTTCATGTCGTTCCAACCAATCAACCCTAAGTCCATTATTCACATAAGAAAGATACCATTACGTCTTTCAACTTCAAGGATATCATAACCTTCCAACTAGGTAGAAGGTTCCACATAAGGACCTTCTTAACTATGTTCAAGGTCACATGTCAATCATACAAACAATACTAAGAATCTTTAGCATACTAAGGGACACAAGTCTACCAAAACAAGACATACACATACTTCACCATATCACATATAACATATCATTCTAGAAGAACATAGGCATAACCAACATCATCTATAGGTCATCCTACTCAATACTATAATATCATAAATTTAAATATCACAAGTATCATATAATTTATCAATAAACATCATACTTCAACATCAAGTAATCCACATAATGACTATACTATTGTTTACTAGAAACACATACCATCAACTAGAGGAACTTATGTTTTGACTCCACATAAACACATAAGTCATCTTGACATTCATAATATACACATAATCAAGTTATCACATGATAAAGACATAATAATTGATGTAATGGCGACGAGGCCACATCATTCACAATTCATAAATTAATGTCGGCAAGGGCACATGTATCACAAATATAACACATAACCACCGCCGCCATAAGTGAACTATACCAAACATCATTACTTTCCAAGTCCTATAATACACAATTTAGGGAAATTCAGATAAACATACCATAAATCCAACATCACACCTTGAATCCAAAGCTAATTCATCCAACACAATATACCAAAGCCTTTACCAATGGTCATGATTATCAAATCAACACAATAATCACAATACATAATGAATAGAGGATAATACAACATGAATTTATGAAATTAGGGCATCCAAATAACAATTCTAGCAAGATTCATCCATAATTCAATATCCCCAATCAAACTACATAATAATTCAATAACTTTAAGACATAATCAATTCACCCACAAAGTAGTCAAAACTAGGGTTACATGTACTACATGGGTTCATAGAGTTTTTAGGCTAAATAATCAAATTAAAATTCAATCAATATACAATGATTCAAACATTTAATGCAAGAACCCATGGATAGATTACAAAATTTGATAAGTTCATCTTTGAAAGACTTTATAAATCACTTTGAAGTTTGGCTGCTTAAATAAATAAGATTCAAGGACGAATTCCATACCATAACTGATGCTATACCACCAATTTGATGAAGAATTTATGAATACAAACCAAAGAAATCTTCAATCCAAGCTCTATCTTGAGTTTTGTCTCTAATGAAATTCCAAAGGATTTTTTAGAGAATTTGAATTTTTATTTGTATTAATGAATTCATATAGGTGTTTATGACATATTAAAGTATTTATAGTACCCACAATACCCCTAATAAACCTCATAAACATTTATTTGTACGTGGGGTAAATTTACCTATTCATCCTTTCACTTAACAGTGAACTGCGCAGGCTTGCAAACACCAATGACGCCTGCCCATCGATGGCTCTTGGTCTAACGACAGGCCATCCTGGCTGGCCGTCCTTTGGTTTGGAGACCTGACTTTGGGATCTTAAGCTCCCTAGGCTAAGTCTTTACCTACGCAGCCATCAACAGGGCATCGACTAGCCTACTGGCCGTCGATTGCCTCCGTCGTTTGAGGCTGGTCTAGGTAGCCTTTTGCTCAAACATGGGTCCTTTCTTAAGGACCCTTGGTTTGTCTTTGGTGACTTTTGCCCGGAGATATCCAACCCTAATATGTTATTATACCTTTCACATAAATTTCATTCAAAACGAACACATAAAACTCGACAAAATATGCTAAGACACACAATGTTGTTTCAAAGAAAACCTTTCGAACGTCATGGACGTTCTTGGACGTTTGACCTCAAAACTTCATGAAACTTTAGACACTCTCAACCTCATTATAACCCATATTAAAACATCAAAACTTCAATACACAAGATTTAGGCTCTAGTTACACCTAAGTCATTTTAGAGGTGTAACAATCTCCCCCACTTGGAAAACATTCGTCCTCGAATGACACTTGCTTCATTTTAAAACACTTTCAAGAGATAATAAAATCAAGACTAACAACACATAACCATACCACACCAGACACAATATACAATTAGGAGGAACACCAATTTTACTTACCTGTGGAGACTAAAAACACAACAAGGAGATAGAAGCTAATCTAAAACTAATCTTGCAATAAGGCTCACGTGCTTTATTTCAATTAGCAACAACTCTTTATACATTAATTATATTGCTCATATACATCAAATATATATACACTACAACAATTTTCAACAAAAGAACAATTTATTCAAAATTTCAAAAATCTTACAGTGAACTGCCAACATTACAATGAAACTGCCAACATTACAGTGAAACATGCTAAATTTTTCAAAAAATGCAACTCGTAAGCAATTAATGATATGTAAAACCATATAAAACCAATTACAACATAATCATAACTTCATTAAATGCACAATGCAAGGAATCAATGCAATTCAACTCCAATGAGACTCCTAAACATAATGCAACATGCAACATGCTACTATGACTTTGTACTCTCAATCTTGAGTTGAATAGAAGAGATGAGAAAATCAATCAAAAAGTACTCACTATACTCCCCCACTCAGAAGGAACTCATAACAATTAAAAGAAGAAGCTATAACTTACAAACATCACCATTGTCCAAAGTATTAGGAGAATCTTGCTTGGCCTTCCTTCCTCTTAGCCGCATTGTGGGACTATCTCTCACCTTATTACCATCCTTACAACAACCAAATCAACCATTGGTGCCAATTATAAATTTCCCATAGTTCGTCTTCCTATTGATAAAACAAGTGGTCTTAATGATTTGAGAACCACTACCTATCCTAAGCTTGCCCCTTGAAGCACTAGTCCCATCTTTATTTGGAGCTCTCTTCTTAATCATAGGTTGACCTTGCTTATTGGCTTCACCCTTCTTCAATAACCTTGTGCTTCTCCTAGGTTTGGGTTCTTCAACACCCTTATTACATTGTTTAAGGTCAAGAAACTCTCCAACCTTCACCTCCCTCTTAATACGGGGAAAGTACTTACCTAAGAAGGTCCCCTTAAACTCTTCACACTATATAGTACCAGACTCAACCGGCCAATTATATTTACATTGAGCGTACCACACTTTAGAAACTTCCCTCAATAGGTACGAAGCCATCTCCTGCTTCTCCCTAGAAGTCACCCCCAAGGCACTCAACACCTTGTACACACCATCTAGAAACTCTTGGGAATCCTCTCCCACCTTAGAACCAAGAAGATAGGAGGATTTATCCTCAAAAAATATCTCAATCTAGATGTCATATATTCTCCATAGAACTCACTTTAGGTTCAACACACCTATTCACATGAGTTGCTATGACTTGAGCTAGTGCAAGGAGAGACTCTCTAATCTCCCTATTAGTCATGTCCGGGGGAACCACCGGAACATCATAACCTTGACCCACTATATGGACTTGAATACCTCGAGGAGGAATTTCGTCATTCACCCCCCCCCCTTTAATCCTTCTAGCGACCGTCCTTCAAGTAGTTATCTTCCAATAAACAAAAATAAAAGCATTAAGAAAGACATACATTAATTTTACCCTACGACATGATACAAGAGAAGAAAAGAAGGGAAACTCTATCGTTCTATAGCCCCTCGCTCATATATGTTTCGCGACTCACACCGATGATGGAAACTCTACTAGACCTGGATTTATGATACTTTTTGATTCCCAAGAGTAAACCCTAGAAGATATAGCACTCTGAGAGTGCAACATGGCGTACTTGACATCTCGGAGGTCTTGTACAAGCCCTTTGACATCTTTCATTGCATACATGTAGGAAAAGTAGTGCGGAATTAAAACTTTTAACACAAAATATCTTAGAACATCTTTTATATTAAAAATCATTAAAAACAATAAGTCTAAACATATCAATCATAGACTCAAGAATACTTGGGACACAACCCATACAATACGAATATAGAAATACTTTGAATAAAAGAAATCTAAAGATAACTATTTCCTCGAGTCAAGTGAGGACATACTTCAACTTGCTTGGAAGAATCCTAGTTTCCAAGTTATGCTTCAAGACTCTTCTCGCCTTCCACATACACCTTTAGATATAACAAAATATATGGAATTAGTAAAAACACATGTACTAAGTATGGCTTAATGCATAAAATCATGAGAAACAGACATTTATGAGAAACATAATCTTTTTATTAAACATCATACTAAAAGTCTAGGAACCACATTTAAGCACAAAATTTCACATTTTAAACACCATACAAATCATACACAATTTATTACAATTTCGTTAACATTACAGTGAACATACCATAAACTTATACTAAGCATTTCAGTAACTTCACTGTAACTTCGTATATAACTCACACAACAAATTGTATCAAGCATATATCAAAACGCATAGACATGATATCATCCTACCAAAGGTGATTCTAAGGCTCACTTGAGTGAGTTATGAAGTGATTGCCCATACAATCCCTTCACACACACCTAAGAGATCCTTTAGACTACCTAAGATAGATCATTCTCACTTCACATAATAGCATATATATGATATGAGATTCTCTTCACAAAAGGTTATCAAAAGACTTACTTAAGTAGTGCAAGAAGATACCTCCCATACACCCTCTCCAGGCTTACCTAAATAATTCTTAAGGCAACCTAAGTTTAGATCATGTCTACTTATTCAATGTACTTTCCCCATCTAGAGTCATTTTTAAGACTTACCTAGGTAAGACATGAAGTGAACATTTCTATGCCCCTTTCATACCTTAAATAAGCAACCTTTAAACTACTCTAGGTAAGTACTTATTCATTATCATACTATCCAAATTAAGACATTATCTTTATTAGTTCATTAAGATATATTCATAACATAAGGACATTGAAGTAATGATCTTGGAAAAGACCTAGGAATTCACTTGCTAACATCTTCAAAGCCTAATCGTGCGATGTCTAGATAGCGTCCCATACCACCACCTAAACTTCATAGAACCTCTCCAACACTAGCGGGTATCCCATATGAAGAGAAAAGAGAATAATCGATAGAGAGCACGGTAGTTATGCATTGAATCCGGAGTCAAACCTACTCCGATAAAGGGTATTATACTTGAAAATGGTAGAACTACGACACAACCCATGTATGCACATGGCTTAAGGAATATGAAGAGTTTCTTTGTTCTCCATTAGCATATTTCAAATAGAGCAACTCCCCTACCATACTCACTCGGTGCTAGCCTTTGTTCTCATGGAGTAATTCAAATTAAGGAGTACATGAAGAGGTTCCATATCTAGTTAACTACCCAATCACATTACACCTTACCAAAGAGGGTCCACTACGGATACATATCTATAATGGTCAAAAGGATAGCTCATTGATTTTCCTAAGTATGATTTCATGTCGTTCCAGCCAATCAACCCTAATTCCATCATTCACAAAAGAAAGATATCATTACGTCTTTCAACTTCAAGGATATCATAACCTTCTTACTAGGTTGAATGTTCCACGTAAGGACCTTCTTAACTATGCTAAAGGTCACATGTCAATCATACATACAAGACTAAGAATCTTTATAATACTAAGTAAATAAATAATATTCACATTGTACATGTATCAAGGAAGGGACACAAGTCTACCAAAACAAGACACACAAATACGTCACTATATCACATATAACATATCATTCTAAAAGCACATAGGCATAACCAACACCATCTATAGGTCATCCTATTGAATAATATAATATCATAAATTTAAGTGTCACAAGTATCATATAATCTATTAAGAAACATCACTTTAACATCAAGCAATCCACATAATGACTACACTATAGTCTACTAGAGACACATACAATCCACTAGAAGAACTTATGTTTTTAATCCACATAAACATACAAGTCATCTTGACATTCATAATATCCACATAATAAAGTTTTAACATGATAAACTCATAATACTTCAAGTAATGTCGCCTAGGCCACATCATTCATAATTCATAAAGTAATGTTGACAAGGTCATATTATTCACACGTATAGCACATAAGCAACGCCACATTAAGTGGAACATACCAAACATCATTACTATCTAATCCCTATA
Organism: Solanum arcanum; assembly: GCA_027789145.1. Classification (NCBI taxonomy): domain Eukaryota; kingdom Viridiplantae; phylum Streptophyta; class Magnoliopsida; order Solanales; family Solanaceae; genus Solanum; species Solanum arcanum. Next base: position 14,703,257 of record CM050937.1, read on the forward strand.
CTACACAATTTCGAAAAAGATATATCAACATACAACGAATCAAACCTCACAACTTCAATCCATAGATAATTAAACGAACACAATATAACAAGGCCCTTACCAATGTCCATGATCATCAATTCAACCCAATAATTACAATACATAATGATTAAGGATAATACAACATGAATTTATGAAATTAGGGCAGCCAACTAAAAATTCTAGAATTATTCTTTCGTAATTCAATAGCCCCAATCAAACTATATAATAATTCAATAACATTAAGACATAATCAATTCACCCACAAAGTAGTCAAAGCTAGGGTACATGAATTACATGGGTTCATAGAGTTTTTAGGTTTAAATCATCTAATTAGCAACAAATCAATCAATATACAATGATTCAAAACATTTAATGCAAGAACCCATGGATAGATTACAAAATTGTATAAGTTCATCTTTGAATGACTTTAGAAATCACTTTGAAGTTTGGATCCTTGAATAAAAGAGATTCAACGACAAAGTTCATACCTTAATTGATGCTATACAAAGAATTTGATGAATAATTGATGAAGAATTGATGAAGAATCACCAAATAAATCTTCAATGCAAGCTCTATCTTGAGTTTTGTCTCCATTTGAGTTCTAGAGAATTTTGGTTTTGATTTGGAATATTGAATTCATCTAGGTGTATAAGACATATAAAAATGTTTATAATACCCAAAATACCCATAGGAAACAGCCTAAACAATTATTTGGAAGTGGGTGAATTTACGAAGTCACCCCTTCACTTAACAGTGAACTGCGCAGTCTTGCAGACTCCAACGACTCCTGCCCATTAATGACTCGTTTGTCCAATGACGGGCCATCCATGCTGGCTGCCGTTTGGTTAAGAGACCTTGTATTGAGAGTTTAAGCTCCCTAGGCTAAGTCTTGACCTACACCACCATCCATGGGCATCGACTAGCCTATTGGCCGTCGATTGCCTCCGTCATTTGGGGCTGGACTAGGCACCGTTTGTCAAACATGGGTCCTTACTCAAGGACTCTTGGCTGCTCCTTGGGGACTTTTTATCGGATGTTTCCAACCCGAATATATTTGTATACGATTTTAGGATATCTCAAAACAATTTCATCCAAAACAAGTAGGTAAAACTCGACGAAACATGCTAAGACACACAAGGTCGTTTCAAGGCAAATCTTTCGAATGTTATGGACGTTATTGGACATTTCACCTCCAAATCACGAAACTTTAGAAAGTGCCTCTTAACCTCATTATAAAATATATTAGGACTTCAAAACATCAAGACACAAGCGTTAGGCTCTAGTTATACCTAAATAGTTTTAGAGGTGTTATAGAAATTCCAAAGTTCTTCACTCAAATATTTTTATCTCTAGAACATGAAAAAGAAGAAAGATTTCAAGCTAGGATCAAGGTCAAGTCTAAAATACTCAAACAAATGTGGACTTTGTTATCAAGATATGAAAGCTTTTCATCTATGAGTTTGTTCTATCCATTGATTCCCCATGATTCCCCAATTTAAAGGATGAAATTTCCCGTAAATTGTAATAAGTCTACTGGCAGATAACAGAATGAAGACAATGTCTAGTTTGCTACAAAACAGAAAGCTCACAGATAACAGAATGAAGACAATATCTAATTTTCTACAAAACGGAAAGTAGGGAATACAAGGAATTAAATGTGAAGATGACTTAGAGAAAAAGTTTATGTAAAGGGTTCTATATTCTGTAAAAAAGAACGAGAAAATACATAAACATACAATCAAAAAAAATTAAAAGCGATCATGGTCCTACTATTAATTCATGGTTCTAACCATGTTAACTACCGCTAAGATAACTGGAAAAAGAAGTACATGAAAGTTAGAAATAGACACTATAGTCCTAAAACAACTAACTAATACTCCTCCGTGCATTAGGAGCTGAAAATTCCAAGTTGTTGCCTTAGGTACTCGAACTTGCTGACAGGAAGGGATTTCGTAAATATATCTGCTTTCTTATCTTCAGATTTACAATAAACAAGAATCAATTCTCCTTTTTTTTTGCACATCCCTCAATAACAACTTGATATTGAAATGTTTATTCTTCACTTAGAACACCGGATTATGTCAAATGGCCATTGATGTTTGACTCTCAACTTGAACCTCAATATTAACTTTTTGCTCCATATGGAAAGCACAAAATATTTGTCTTAGCCATAAGGTTTGATTTACTAATGCGGTTTTAACAATGAATTCAACCTTTGTCGTGGATTTTGCCACAACTTCCTACTTTTTTGGACAACAACAGAAAATCCTTGATCCTAGACTGAAACAATATTCTGATGTACTTTTCATGTAGTCAATGAATCTATCCCATTCACCATCTGAGAATCCATACAACTTGAAATTCTCATACTTCTTGAATTGACACCATATTCAATAGTACCTTCAATGTATCTTATAATTCTTTTTGCTTCTAGAAAATGCATTTAAAAAGAACAATGGATAAATCTAGATAAAATAATTACTATAAATAGAACATCCGTCCTTGTAGCAGTGAGATGCATCAAACATCCAATCAAGCTTCTGAAATTTCCTTCATCAATTTGATCGGTTACATCCTCTTTGCTTATCATCTCCTTTGGAAAAATTGTTGTGGTTGTTGCGTTACAATTTTCCATATGGGATTTCTTAAGTATCTCTCGAGCATACCTTTTTTTGCAGATAAAAATTTCATCACAACTTTTCTTGATTTCCATTCTTAGAAAGTATGTCATTAGACCTAAGTCTGTCATTTCAAAGACTTGCATCATTTCCCTCTTAAACTCTTCAACTAGCCACACATTTTTTCCTATTACCAAGATATCATCCATATAAATGGATACGATCAAAAGACCAGTTCTTTATTGTTGACATAAAGAGTTACTTCAGATACACTTCATACAAACCCCAAAATCAACAAGTGATCATCAATTGTGCTATACCACGATCTTGGAGCTTGTTTTAAGCCATAACGAGTCTTTTAAAGCAGAAAAACTTTTTCTTGTTTTTCTTGATCAAAGAAACCCTCGGGTTTCTCTACATATATTTCTTCCAGTAGTACACCATTTAAAATGGTAGATTTCACATCTAGCTAGAACACTTTCCAACCCTTTTGTGTTTCTATTTCAAAAGACACTCTAATTGTATCTAATTGGACTACTGTATAAAAAGTGTTCGATAAATCAACACCAAATATTTGGTACATCCCTTGGCAGCAAGTATAGCCTTGTATTTATTGATAGAACCATCATAATTGAGCTTGGGTCTAAACACCTATTTTACTCCTATGACCTTCCTATCTTTCGGTCGGTCAACCAGCTCTTAAGTTTTGTTTTTCTTGATCATTCAGATCTCTTTTTCAATAGATTAACTCAATTTTTTTGCTTGAAGTGATTCATCGTGTCCTGTAGGCTTACAAAATGCCACATTACTTTGTTGGTAGAAGTGAGAGAGTATTTTTATACCTCTAATTGGAAGATCATCCACCAACTCATTTTTCCAATGATCAAATACCTGCTCTTCTGAAGCTTTGACTGAAAGTTAATTGTCCTTCCAGTCCCATTTGTCTTCCTCAGCAAAAGGGGCATCTCTACTGACAATCATCTTCCCCATTTGTGGATTATATATTTTGTAGGCTTTGGAGGATGAGCACTTACAAATATTCTAGGAAGTTCCTTCTTGTCAAGTTTGTCTCTTTTAACTTATGGAACATAAAAGAAACAAACACAACCAAACACTTTATTGAATCTTAGTGATAGTTTGAATCCATTCCCAGCCTCGAATGGTGTTTCATTCAACAATACTTTAGTAGGAAGCCGATTATGGAGAAATATTGTCATATTAGTTGGCTAAACCTAAAACAAATTTGGCAACTCCTTTTCATGCAACATGCACCGCGACATCTCCATTATATATCTATTTCTCCTTTCACTAACTTCATTTTGTTGCCGAGTATATCGAGAAGCAAGCTGATGAGTAATAGCCTCTTCCTCACAAAATTTGTTAAGTTCGTAAGAATTATACTCTTTTCCATTGTCAGATCGCATGGATTGGATTCTGCAACCACTTTGATTTTCCACCATCTTTTTGAACATCAAGAAAATTCCATCCAGTTCTAATTTATATTTCAGAAATAAAATACAGTAGAATCTTGTATAACTGTCAATTAATATAACATAGTACAGACCACCATTAAGGGATAATGTTCTTTGAGGTTTTGCAACATTCACATCATTCAGTTGCAACCTTTGAGAAATCCGCCATGTTGCTTTAGGGAATGACTTCCTATTCTGTATACCAAATTGACAAGTTTGACATAATCAACTAGAGTTTGTAGTCTTCTTGTCACATCTTCCTTCTTCATCAACAATAGTGCTTGTAGATGACAATGCACAAGTCTCTTGTGCCAGGTTTCTGTTACACTTACCTTCATGGAATAAGCTAGCAGGTTGCTCTTTCTCTGTTGGAACAAAGGAAAAACTCCTTCCTCTCATCTTCACCCTAAAAAAATTCATTTCCAATAGTATCACTGATTTAATGGTGATGATCTTTGAAGAAACCCCTGAATCCTTTTTCCATCACATGTCCTACGCCTAGCGAATTCTAATCAACCGCAGGAACATAAAGAACCTCTGAAATTTTCTTTATGCCCGTGCTCGTCTTGATAGCTATGTTTCCAATTCCTTTGACAGGAAGATGATTTTCATTTCCTATCCAAACCTTGGAAATTTCAGTGGGCTTCAACACCTTGAATAAATTCTCATCATGAGTCGTGAGGTTAGAACAACTGTTATGAGGCAATATATATATATATATATATAATCATTATTTGTCTCACATTTGTTATTTATATTTTTCCCTATTTGAGCATGATCTTTATGAGTTGTGTTAAATAGTGTATTTTATTTGTAATATTTGTTTTATTCATAAAAAATATTTGTTACTTTAGACTTGATTTATAGTGGCACTTAATTGTATAGAAAAAAATAAGAAAACTGATTTTCAAAGGATAAAAATAGTAAATCGATTGAAAATCTTTAAAGGGGGTTTAGGGGTTCATATTAACGTTTTATGAAGGTTGTGAAAGCACCTAAGACGTTCGCTTACTTGCAATTATCCAATAACTAATTTATTTGGCTAAAAACAATTTTAACTTTATTTGAAATGAAAAAGGAATTATTTACTTCTCAAAACTATTCTTTTAAATCTTTTTGAATGATGATCGCCTTAGTTAATTTTGTTAAATTTAAAATGAGCGTCCTTAGGAGTTTAAATTATTTAACCTTAAGATTCACGACAAATACTAATCAAATCTGATTTCTATCTGTCTAGACCAGTATTTGGGCCGTATTTCGTTGGGACTTTGACCCATTTCAATTGTATGTGTCCTAAACTAACAAGGTAATATGACTATTTTCTTTCGGCCTTAGGCCCAAATTTTCACCAGTCCTAAAACTATCAAAATAATTTCTAAAATATACAGGTTTCAGCCCAATTGAACAAAATACAATTCTGGAAATTTTTAGGGCTTTGGCCCTATTCTTGCTTATGTATACAGCATATACAACCATCATATATCGTTGTATACTTCTTATATATCCTGCGAGTTCAACGTATACAACATGTATGCCAGCTGTATCTCAACCTGTCTTCCACCTGTAGTTCAGCTTGCTTTTCAACTTTATTGGATGGAGTGGGTACACTTGACTTATACTCGAGGATATGCAAAAGTGAGAGTCCAAAATGGACTCGGATGGAGAGAGTTCATGCTGGAGAGGAAATGAAAATGAGTAGCAATTGATGAATGAACAAGATCTATAAAAATAACTACATCATGCAAAAATATCAACTTATTAAAGGGTTGTTATACGTGTATAAACACATGTGTTATGCTTGAATGATCTAACAACTTATCCTAACAGATTAAATATTGATAAGGAGAGAAGTCAACAAGTAGAATTAAAATTAAACTAATCTTCAAATTTAGGCAGCAAAGTGGAATGAAATGGCAATTGGCATTATCAATTCAATTAATGTGCATTCATAAAAAAGTATTATACATACTATGCTGCACAGTAAAGCTTCTGACGAGACCAAAGAAAATCTTGCACCTATATACATAAATTTGGTCATCTAAACAAGAAAAAATAAATCAACAAATTCTTTAAATAAATACAGAAAAAACAACATATGACTAGCAAACAATTATCTGAAGCATGAATCCCACATAAATGACTTAGAAACTATCTAGTTCTCAAACAGAAGAGTTAAGCCATAAATATTCAGAAAGAGTTTGAGACGGTGAATTAAAACAGAAGAGACATGACTACAACTACACAACTTATATCACTACACACACATTAAAGGAGTCAAACTTTACGGCCTAGCGTGACCAGGAGGATGAGCATGAAACGAGCTCTATCACCACAAAAATAATAACAACAAGAAACTTGAGCAGAATCTAGAATTCAAACGAAATTTGGGGAAAGCAGTAGCAAACGAAATAGAAGAGTCATACTACGACTGAAACGAGTTCTTCTCTGCCTCCCAGAATGTGTTTTTATATTTTTTAGCTATTTGAAACTGTTCTCTATAACTCATTTAACGAAAAATGTCAACCTCTTTTTCTTCCTAACTTTTTCCAACTCAATATCTCACTCTATTTTTCCCCAACTTTTATCGGCTACCTCCAACTTCTCTAAAAAAAAAAATTCAAATGTTTTTCTCCAACCAAAGACCTCCACCCCCACCACCACCCCTCCCCCCCCCCCCCCAAAAAAAAAAAGACCCTATAATAAATATGATATATCACTATGAAATTATTGAGTACGACATCAAATTGGTCACTAATTATTCGCTTTTAGTGACAATTTGCTTTTCATGCTTAAATATATAAGACACATATTTATCGTGACGAAACATAATAATTCGTCGCAAAGTATTGTCTACTAAAGTTTCCCACTAACAAATTAATTAGTGTCATTTTGTTAAGTAGTGTTAGTCACGAATTGAAAGTTATCGGTGACACATTATTTAGGCACTAATAGTGTATGTAATTCATAACAAACTACGACATCAAATTAGTCACAAATTATTCATTTTTGTGACAAAATTTACTTTTTCTGCTTAAATATATGAGACATATACTTCTACTGACGAAACATAAAAATCCGTATCAAAGTTTTGTCCACTTAAGTTTCCCACCAAGAAATTAATTGATGTCATTTGTTAAGTAGTGTTAGTCACGAATTTAAAGTTATCAGTGACAAATTATTTCGTCACTAATGATGTATCTAATTCATGACAAAGTATTTTTTTTTCAAATAATTATTAGATTTTGGACAAAATTTTTTATTTTTTTAACGGAAAAGGGCCTAAAATACCCTCAAAGTATTGAAAATGGTACAAAATTACCCTCCATCCACCTATTGGCTCCAAAATACCCTTTCCACCCACCTATTGGGTCCAAAATACCCTTGTCATCCACCTTTTGGTTCAAAATTGACAACTTATTTAACGGTTTTATATTTAAACTACGGAAAAGGGCCTAAAATACCCTTGAAGTATTGAAAATGGTACACAATTACCCCCCATCCACCTATTGGCCCCCAAATACCCTTCACATCCACCTTTGGGTCCAAATTTACCCCTTCACTAACGGACCAAAATTAAAAATAATTAAATAATATTTTTAATTACGTGGCACTCAACCATTGTTTGTAATTTAATTATTTAAAATAATTTTAAACCCACCCATTACCCACCCCATTTTAACTAAACCCGCCCCACTTGACTCAATTTAAAAAAAAAAAAACCCATTTAGTTAAAATACCCTAAACTCTATTCCTCCAATTTTCACAACTTCCATGGACTCCATTGTATTCTTCTTCTTCTTCATTAAGAATTTAATTAAAAACATATAAGGATTTTATTCATTTAAGCATAACTTTTAATAATAAATAGAATTCGAAATTAATATTTGTACATGTGAATCGTTCAACTCAATATATATATAAGTTTACTCATTGCGTTTGTGATTTAATTTGAGTTTATTGGAAAAACTAAAAAGAAGATCTCCTTATAAATGTTGCTAAAATAATTATTCAATGACAAAAGCCTATTAGGTCCTAAAGCAGACAAACAAAATTATTGTAATGGCTAAAAAGATAATCTTTTTATATACATCAAGGACCATTTTGATAAGCAGATATATATGAAGGAAGAAGAAGAAGATAATGGAGTCCATGGAAGTTGTAGAAATTGGAGGAATAAGGTTTTAGGGTATTTTAATTAGATGGGTTTTTTTAAAAAATTGGATCAAGTGGGGCAGGTTTAGTTAAAATGGGTGGGTTTAAAATTATTTTAAATAATTAAATTATAACCAATGGTTGAGTGCCACGTAATTAAAAAATATTATTTAATTATTTTTAATTTTGGTCCGTTAGTGAAGTGGTAAATTTGGACCCAAAGGTGGATGTGAAGGGTATTTGGAGGCCAATAGATGGATGGGGGTAATTGTGTACCATTTTCAATACTTCAAGGATATTTTAGGCCCTTTTCCGTTTTTTTAAAGAATATGTTGTTACAAGACAAATTAGAATTCATAGTTAAATATTATAAATTTTAGCTATGAAAATTTATATTTAATTATGACATTTATTTCTTTATATAAATAATATGTAAGGTGTTAAATAAAGACGACTTAAAATTCTAGTGAATAATTAAACTATTTGCTACGAAAAAAATTAATATCTAAATATAATTTATTTTTGGTGCAATTGTTCAAAACTACGAGTGACAACTTACAAAAAGAATAACACAAGTGCTTTATAGCAAATAGACAGAGTCCATTTCAATTTTGAATTTTAAATTTAAATTGCTCTTGAAGGGATAAGGTTGAGAAGTTGTCCATTGTACCATGCTTGTAGAATTCTCAACGGTGCAACAATGAAAACCGTTGAATTATGAGGGAAGGACGATAGAGATAGGAGATTTCTACACTTGAATTAGGGGTAGCTCTCCTATGGAGAGGATAAGGGCGAGGGAGAGAGCCAAGCGCTGAAGTTGGGTCGGGATGCTGGACTCGTTCAGGGTTTCGTTTTTTGCTGGAAGAAGAAGAATAGCGCAAGGGTCGCTTTTTTGGTATTGTATTGTTTGGTATATTGTATGTGGGCCTGGATCTTTTTTAGTATATTGGTGGGCTGCTGAGTTGGGAATTAAGGGTGGGAAAAGGCTGCTGGAAAATTGCACTTGGGCTAAAGGAAATTGTGAGTAAGAGGCTTAATACGATCTTGCAATTGATTTAAAAGGGAGGTAAAATAGTGGCTGGATTCGCAATACAAATATAACCAAATGAATTTCAATATTAGCCAAAAATTAACCTAGTCGGTAAATTCGGCCGAAGGTTAAATACGACGAACTTATGCAAATTAACCAGTGAACTTAATCTTAACGAGATAAAATAATCAACCCAAATATAAACTAACTAATTTAAAATATAAACTATTATATAACTAAACTAATTAACCAAATATTTAATTAAAAAAAAAACTTATTGAGACAATTTTAAAAATTCATAAAATATACTAATTATATGTATAGTTATCTAAAACATATGTATTATCTAAAAATGATAAGAATTGACAAAAATATTTAAATAACTTGTAAAGTATAATTAATTATTCTTTAAATTTTTAATTTTTTTATGAAACTAATTATTCTAAATTGTTTGAAATTGAAGAAGCTCGAAATGATTAATTTATATTGTGGCGTCCAAAATTGGATGTCAACAAGAATAAATTGATGTAAAGTTGAAAAAGTTTGGAGTTAAAATGAATTAAATATGGAAGATCATAGAACAAAATCAAAAGGCAATTAAAGGAATAAATTTAATATAATAATATATAAAGAAAAGTTGAACCAAACAGCGAAATTGTGAGTCAATTTGGCAAATTACGCGTACAATAATTCCAACTCCGCTTGATTTTTGGATTCCTGATTTGTTTTGGAATCAATTATTTTTTTTAGGGTTTCTATATCTATAAAAAGTTCATAGAACAAGTATAGAGGATGAAGATCAATCATAGGGCATCAACTAGAAAATCGTCAATACTTTTTAGGTTCTTTTCTTATTTTTCTTTTCTTACAGAATATTATCTAAACACCCTTGTTTTGAGGCTCTAGCTATGGATTGATTGTTGATTATTTATGACTTTTTAAATTAATTATTGGTTGTCATTATAAGGTACTTTCATCTTCTTTTTTTTAAGTATTCTGTGCTAATCAACACGAGATAAATCTATTGTCTAATCTTGAATTGAGAGAGGAGGGGTTAGATAGTCCAGAGAATATAGAGAGCTCTATCGACTCATTTGATTGAGGTGATTTATGTTTAGGAGTGACGCCCGGACGAACAACTTGCTTGGTTATGAAATAGGATGAAATGTAAATGCTCATAAGTTAGTCTATTTATCCTAAACTAAACAATGTAGTTAGATATCAAATGGGAGTAGGCGACGAGAGGTGTGTAGCCCGACTCATTCAATTATCCCTATAAACCAGTAACTTGACAGCTAAAATTAGTTTTAAGCCAAGAATATGTACTTGTGATTCATTGCATGCTGCAGCCCTAGAATTCTACAATCATTGTGAGTAATTTTATTATGTTGTTGTTGCATTCTTTTCTTTTGACCCTCTTAAATAAATAATAGACCAATATAATTTAGTAAAAATAGTAAATTGACAAGTCCTACGGATTCAATAATCAGGTTATTTTAATAGTAACCATATTACTTGCGCGACCACATACACTTGCATATATATTGGGGAGCAACAACTGTTTGGATTCGCCGCTAGGGACTTAGAATTAACTACTATTTTAGGTTATATTTTTTTTCATTTATTTATTTATTTATTTATTTGTTTGTTTTATTAATTTTAATTTTTCTTTCTTTAAATAATTTGATACTCTTATTGATATTGATGATTGGGATAAATCATGGTTGGGTGATGAATGTCATTTATGTCATATATGTGATCGTCAATATATTCATTGGAAATGTTTACCTAAATTTTATTCCCTTTACTCGAACCCCTATAATGATTCTTCTATTATTCTTGATGTTGGTAGAGGCGATGAAACAGAGAACGCAAAACAAGAGGCGCCCAATGTGAATTCACTTATGGAATGCACAAACATGTTAGACAAGGTCAATAAAAAATCACCAAACAGTTATTTGAATGCACAGAAGAGCACAAAAAAATCATGAAACTGTTATATGAGCTTGATGCTATTCAATTGGAAATTACAATCCTAGCTAAATTAGAAGAGATTGAAGCCAAACAAGGAGAAAGTTACGGAGAAATAGAGATAGTGAGCCAATCTTGGCTACAAGAACAAACTCAACTTCTAAAAAATTCACGAGTCTGTGATGGTCTGACATACATGACAACCCAACTAATTAAAAAAAGAGTTGAGCTCACACAAGAAATAGATCAATTTAGTTCAGATATTCATGACTTAGATGCTTACTTGAACAAAAAGATTGAGAAGTCTGATGCCCAATTACCAATTGACATGGATGATGACCAACTAGTGGAGCAACGAGAGGAATTCCAATCATTCAAGTACACCTTATTCCTTAATATCAACGTGGAGAAAGAGTACAAAAGGGAGGATGTTGTAAATAATGTTGCTTTGGAGTTGAGGCAACTTGAATTTCATCCAAAATATTTTTCTATAAAATCTTAACTAATGGATGAATGTATATATGAGGTACAAGGCCCCTACATCCTAAAGTTTGCTAGTCCACATTGACAAAATGACATTCCTCACCTAAGGATCAAGAAGTGAAAGATGCGACATATACTACTTGGTTCTTTTATCTTGATACCACCACCCTTTGTGAGGAGTAGAAAAGTTGATGCAAAGTTAGGGGTACAATTCATAAGTTTAAAGTCGAAAGAAAGGTAGTGGACTTACTTGTGTCGTGGGAAGATGTTAAATTAGTCAATTATTGGGAAACAACCCAATTTATAGTGTCACTCCATTTTTTTAGTGTCAGGTGTTGTTTTTACAGATTTTGAGAAGTCTGAGTATCTGAAATTTGGAGCTAAGGAGGACGTTTTAGATTGAGTGTGGGGTGACAACCCTTGATGAAAGTTAATAGAACATACTACTAGCTAGGCCTAAGGGCCTCATGAAGTTTTTCTAACCCCTTGTTTAAATTTTATTTGATGTTCCGGGGATAACATCTTTTTAATTATGGGGTGGAAGAACAAATTCCTAATTTTTATTGTTTTATTGATTCTTTTATTTTTTATGATGAGTTCCTTCTCTTTTGTTTTTGGTTATTTTCCCAAGGATATTCTCTTTGAACAAAATGTCTTATATTTATACGAACAAGTTTTCTTTTCTTTTCTTTTTATTTTTTTAGACAAAAGAATAGACCCTTTTAAGTGGTGTGAAACTAGTTATTTAGGCCTAATTTCTTAGTAGCATATTATTGTGTCTGAACATTTGACTGATAAGGAAATTGCAGAACCTTTGATAACTAAACTCATGGTTGTGAATTTGTATATATCATATTTTATTTTGCAGTTTATTATGATCATGTCGATCTTAGAAGTTGAATTGATCTATCTTGATTGATACTTGGGCCATGTGTGGTGAGATTTTGTTTATTCCATGTTTTGCATCTTTGTCTAGAACTTGTCATGCATGTTATCGAAGTGAAATAAAATGTGTTTCATTGTTTAGGAGATGATAATATACTTTCTTTGATTTTTCTGATAAATTTAGCTTTTTCACATTTTGTATCACTATTTAGCGTTTTTGAGCATGTAGCCTTTTGTTGGTAGCCATATTTTGTCATTGATTATTTTGTTGAATCTTTAGTTTTTGCACCTTGCTTCCTTGAGCAGTATATCATACACTTATTCGGAAGAAAAAGGCATGGTTGAGTAAAAAGGTTATCAATAATATATAAGAAGTACTTACGAAGCCCTCTTTGAAAGAATGTGATGTGAAAAAACAAAGAGATGAGCAAAAGAAGTTACCTTGATGATGGCCCTAGTCCTTACAAGGACATCGTGCACCTTAATTCATGTAAAATATGTAAGTTTAGGGTGGATATTATAAAGGAAGTTTTTTTTTTTTAAAAGAAAGAAGTGATTAATACATTGTTGAGATGATGAGAATTACTTGTGAAATAATTGTTGAAGAGAAGGCTGAAAATAAAGAGAACAAAATAATGGGTGATCGAAATCTAAATTATAAAGTGGTTAAGGAAGTGTATATCACTATTATATAGTTTTCCTACCCATACCTTAATCTACATTATAACCCATAAAAGTCCTATTTGATTCTATTAAAGCATGCTTAATTAGTGAAGATGTACATAATGGGCAAACCTATGGTTCTTTGTGCATACAAGAGAATTTTATTTGTGAGTGTGAGAGTTCTTGATATGAATTCCTTAATTCATATTCAATCTTTTAAATTGAGTGTGTGGACTATTTCTTCTTGTGAGGGCACTCGCTTCAGGATGTACAAGTGATTTTGTTAGCTTTCTTTGACGAGAGTAGGTGAGAAAACTCAAATTTGATTAGTTCAAAGTCTTAACTTGAGGTTAGGATGTTAGAGGTTTGTTGTTTAGAAGGATCTCTTGCATAATCATTGAGAATTATACTTGATGTTTTGAAATTGGTATATGGTCTAATTGTTTCTATTTACCAAATTGATGACATTCCTAGTATAATTTATTTGAGATGAGTTTTAATGCTTGCTCAAGGACTAGCATAAGTTTAAGTGTAGAGTGTTGATATGAGGCCATATATATACATACATATATGCATATATATATATATAATCATACACACACACACACACACACGCACACACACACACACACACACACACACACACACACACACACACACACACACACACACACACACACATATATATATATATATATATATATATACATACATATATGCATATATATATATAATCATATACACACACACACACACAAGCACACACACACACACACACATATATATATATATATATATATACATACACACACACACACACACACACACACACACATATATATATATATGAAGTTTGGAGTTAAAATAAATTAAATATGAAAAATTATAAAAGGAAATCAAGCAGACAATTTAATGAAATAAATTCGATATAATAATGTATAGCGAAAAATTCCACCAAACAACAAAACTGAACAACTTTGCTGCCACGTGGCAGCAATTGAATGCACATCATATTTGTGAGGCAGTTAGGCAACATACGCGTACAACAATTCCAACTTGGCTCAATTTTTGGATTCCTGATTTGCTTTAGACTTAATTATTTTATTTAGGGTTTCTATGTCAATAAATAGTCCATAGAAAAACAATAGAGGAGGGAGATCAATCATAGTGCATCAAGTAGAAAATCGTCAATACTTTTACGGTTCTTTTCTTTTTTTTTTCTTTTCTTAGAGAATAGTGGCTAAACACCCTTGTTATGGCGGTGTAGCTGCGGATTGATTGTTGATTAGTTATGTCTTTTTAAATTTATTCATGGTTGTGAATACAAGTTACGTTCCTTCTATATTCGTGTTTTAGTATTTTATTCTTGATCACCACAAGATAAATCTATTATCTAATCTTAAAATCGAGAGAGGAGGGTTTGATACACCAGAGAATATAGAGAGATCGATTGACCCATTTGATTGAGTAGATTTATGTTTATGAGTGACGCCCGAACGAACAACTTGCTTGGTCACGAAATATGATTAAATATAAACTCTCGCTATTCGGTCTATTTATCCCAGCTCAATGATGTGTTTAAATAGCTAATTGGAGTAGGCGATGAGAGTTGTGTATCTGAACAAAAAACCAGTAAGCTTCCAAGCTTTTACTCCATTGAAGAAGCTTGAAGCATAAGCAAGAAGGAAAAGAAGAAGACTGAAATCAGAAAATATTGTATATTGAAATCATGTACTTCACGTGAGGCTCTGTATTGCTTATATAGCAATCAGATGCTGAGAAACAAACTACAAACTAACTAACTAATTCTACACACTAATCAATGTAACAAACTACTAATTTGAAATTACAATAATAGGCCTAACTAACTACTAACTAACTTCAACCTCTAACTAACTTTTGAATAGTTAGTTGCTGCCACTAACTAACTCTTCTTCAACTTCTTTTAACACACCCCCTCAAGCTGATGAGTGCATAACATTGATCACTCCAAGCTTGCCTAGAAGATGCACATGTTGAACTTGACTTAGCCCTTTTGTCAATATGTCTGCGAGTTGTTGCTGTGTATGAACATAAGCAGTGTTAACTACTCCTGCTTTGATCTTATCCCGGATAAAATGGCAATCTATCTCAATGTGTTTTGTCCTTTCATGTAGCACTGGATTAGCTGCTAGTTGTATAGCTGATTTGCTGTCACTGAAGATTGTAATAGGCTGTTGAACATCCACTCCTAATTCCTTAAACAATCCTAGAAGCCAAGTGATTTCTGAGACTGCTGATGCCATACTTCTGTACTCAGCTTCAGCTGAGCTTCTTGAAACAGTTTGTTGTTTCTTTGACTTCCAAGAAACTAAGGATTCTCCAAACTTAATGACATAGCCTGTGATGGATCTTCTTGTGTTAGGACAGGCTGCCCAATCAGAATCACACCAACAGGTAATTATATTAGTAGGTTCAGAGTGTAACCAAACTCCTTGACCAACTGATCCTTTCAATTATCTAATCACTCTAGTAGCTGCCTCCATATGTGATTTCTTGGGAGATTGCATGAACTGGCTCAAGGTTTGTACTGCATAACTTATGTCTGGCCTGGTGATAGTAACATATATCAATTTACCAATCAACCTTTGGTATGAAGTAATATCATGCAGCACATCATCTTTATTGTAGCCATTTGCTTGATCATGTTCTACAGAAGTTAATCTCAAATTGGACTCCATTGGTGTGGTTGCAGGTTTAGCTCCTGTTAATCCAGCTTCAGCAATAAGCTCCAATATATATTTCCTTTGATTCAAAATTATCCCTCCAGAAGATCTTAACACTTCAATGCCTAAGAAAAATTTAAGTTCACCTAGATCCTTCAGTTTGAACTGCTTGTGTAGACATGCTTTAACTTCAGTAATCAGTTGCATATTACTTCCTGTGATCAATAGATCATCTACATAAACTAGAACAATGACAATATCTTCCCCCTTTTTTAGTGTGAACAATGAATAGTCATGAGCACTCTGACTAAAACCTGTGGCTTGTAATACCTTTGTAAGTTTCAGGTTCCACTGTCTTGAGGCTTGTTTAAGTCCATATAAAGACTTTAACAACTTACAGACTTTGTTTTCACCTGGTTTTGCAAAACCTTCAGGCATCTTCATATAGACTTCTTCATCTAAATCACCCTGTAAGAAAGCATTATAGACATCCATTTGGTACAATGTCCAGCCTTTTGATACTGCCAATGCAATGACACATCTAACTGTTACCATCTTGGCTACTGGAGAAAAAGTATCATGATAATCCAATCCTTCTTGTTGACTGTATCCCTTTGCTACAAGTCTTGCTTTAAACCTTTCTATCTCACCATTTGCTTTATACTTTACTTTATATATCCATTTGGAACCAACTGCATGCATACCTTCTGGTAGTTCAACTACTTGCCAAGTATTATTTTCTTCAAGAGCTTGGATTTCCTGTTTCATGGCTTGTATCCACCTCTCATCTTGTGAAGCTTGCTTGAAGTTCTTAGGTTCTGTATATTCTGAAAGTTTGCTCAGAAAACTTCTACATTCAGGCTTTAATTTTTCATAATTCAGATAGCTAGCCATAGGATGTTTAGTACTGCTTTGACCTTTAGTAATGGCATAATCTTTCATCCACATTGGCTCTTTGATGCTTCTTGAAGATCTTCTAACATAAGAGTCAACATGTGATGGTATGGCATGAGTGTTTTCAGACACTTCCTCTGCAATACTTGGTCTAGACATCTGATCTTCTGAATAACTCTCAGTCTCATTACCTTGACTGTCTTCATGAACCATACTAGTCTCTGCATGTTCACTATTATCAATCTCAGCTTCAATAGTTTGATTTCCTGCTTTCTCTAAAGGTGAACCATGTACATCACCTAATGGATCAAGTTGAGGCTTCTCTTTAGCAAAAGGAAATATTTCCTCATGAAATACCACATCTCTGTTCACATGCACCTTAGTAGAGTGGATATCAAATAGCACATATCCTTTCTGCAATTCTGAGTACCCCAAGAGAATTGCTGCACTAGCTCTGGCTGAAAACTTATCCCCTTTAGGTATAGTTGTAGCATAGCAAAGACAACCTATAACTTTTAGATGAGATAAACTAGGTTGTTTACAATAAAGTAACTCATAGGCACTTTTGTTGGAATTGGCTGATGAGGGTAATCTATTCATCAAATACACTGCAGCTCTTATGCAATAACCCCAAAATCTGATAGGTAGATGAGCTTGAAATCTGATTGCTCTTGCAATATTAAGGATGTGTCTGTGCTTTCTTTCAACCACCCCATTTTGTTGTGGTGTGTGAGGACAACTACTCTGATGTAGTATTCCCAGATGATTGAATAGACCTTTACACTGTGAATTAAGGAATTCTGTGCCATTATCTGATCTCACAACCTTGACATGAGAATTGAACTGAGTATTAATCATTGAAAAAAAATTCTTTATAGCTACAATGGTTTCTGATTTCAACTGCAACAAATGAACCCATACAAATCTACTATAGTCATCTACTATAGTCAAGAAGTAATGTTTTCTATCTAGAGTAGGAGTCTTATAAGGTCCCCACAGATCCATATGAACAACATCAAACATCATGGAAGCTCTAGTAGTGCTAACAGGAAAGGTAAGTCTAGTTTGCTTAGCTAAAGGACAAACAGGACAATGAGCTGGTATTCCATCACCTTTATCGCTTGAATCAATCTTGAGAAGCTTCAATATCATTGAGATGGATGTCCTAACCTTCGTGCCATATTTACGTGTCTTGTCTTACAGACTCATAGCCTACTACTTCTTGAGTACATCTTATTTCTTCCTTCTGTTTAGATGAAAAATTAGCCTTAAAACTGTATAATCCTCCTTCTTCTCTACCAATCCCCTTCACCCTGCCACTGCAGAGGTCCTGAAACACACAAAAGTCAGGATAAAAAGATACAAAACAATTCAGTTCTCTTGTAATCTTAGACACTGACAATAGACTGAACTTGAAATCTGGCACATGTAAAACACTTCTGGCCACTTCATTGTCAAATATAGGTGTTTCACCAATATGACTGACTGAAACCTTGTCACCTGTTGGAAGATGAACTTGATTCATTTGTGACTTTGTTAATTCATGTCTCCTAGTTAGTAACTGCTTATTGGCAATGATATGATGAGTTGCACCTGAATCAACAATCCAATCCTGAATAACAGGGTTTGTCATTAAACAAGTTGTAATACCTGCCATATTGACTTGTTTTGTTTCTTGCACATCTCTGTTTAACATCTCCATTATCTGTTTATACTCCTTCTCTGTGAATGTTTGTCCCTTAAGCACTTTCTGCATGTTATTGTTTTCCATCTGATTACTTGATGCAGCATTAGGATGATCACATTGATCATTAGAGATGTTATTTGCAGCTTGATATCCTCTACCATTATTTCCTGAACTTTGTCCTCCATATCCATTGAATTGACTTGTGCCTGTACCATTTCTCATGTTTCCATTCCCATTTCCATAACCAGGTTTCTTCCTTTGTTTCCAGTCACTTGGATAACCAATCAACTTGTAGCAATTATCCTTTGTGTGACCAAGGAAGTGACAGTAATCACATTTCTTTCCTTTGTACTGTTCCTTTCCAGCTCCTTGATTCCTATTAACACTCATCACCATAGAACTTGGTTTTTCAACTGCATCCACACAACTTGAGTGCTGAATCTCATCTTCTATAATCATAGCATAAGCTTGATTCATAGATGGTGTAGTTCCTTTAAGTAGAATCTGTCTCCTAGCCTGATCATATGATTCATTTAGTCCACTTAGGAATTGAATCAATCTCATCTGCTCCAAATGATCATTATACTCCTTCGACTGAGAACAAGTACTACATGGATTTGGAACTATAGCATCATACTCATTCCATAGTGTTTTCAACTTTGAGAAGTAGTGAGATACAGAATCTGTTCCTTGTGAGAGAGTGGTGATCTCTCTATGTAATTGATAGATCCTTACTCTATTCACCTTGTCAAATCTTTCCTTTAGATCATTCCATACTGAACAAGAGTTTGTGGCATACACAATACCACTAAGTAGTTCTTCACTGACTGTGTTCATCAGCCAAGAAAGCACAATCGCATTGCAAGTTTCCCATTGCTCATGCAATTCATCTTTGTACATGACTCTGGTGCAAGCACCAGTTACAAACCCATACTTCCTCTTCCCTAATAACGCAATTCTCATTGCTCTACTCCAGATTCCATAGTTTTCAGATCCAACCAGCTTGATTGGAATCAACACTGCACTAGAACTATCAGAATTTCCAATGAACAATGGATCATTCTGATCTATCTTCAATCCCACCATATCTGCAGATCTCAAGCTACAGATTGTCACCAATTTACAGTGATTCAAACTTCACTAATTATGCAGATCACACTGCTCTGATACCATGAACAAAAAACCAGTAAGCTTCCAAGCTTTTACTCCATTGAAGAAGCTTGAAGCATAAGCAAGAAGGAAAAGAAGAAGACTGAAATCAGAAAATATTGTATATTGAAATCATGTACTTCACGTGAGGCTCTGTATTGCTTATATAGCAATCAGATGCTGAAAAACAAACTACAAACTAACTAACTAATTCTACACACTAATCAATGTAACAAACTACTAATTTGAAATTACAATAATAGGCCTAACTAACTACTAACTAACTTCAACCTCTAACTAACTTTTGAATAGTTAGTTGCTGCCACTAACTAACTCTTCTTCAACTTCTTTTAACAGTATCTCATCTTATAAAATTAATCTTATAAACAAGTAACTTGACAACTAAAATTGGTTCTAAGCAAAGAATGTGACACAAGATATTCATCCCTGGAATTTTCCAATCACTTTGAGAAATTTTATTATTTTGTTCATGATTTTTTGATACTCTAAAATAAAATAATAAGTCTAGTATAATTTAGTAAAAATAGTTAACAAACAAGTAATTTGGGTTCAATAATCTGATTTTTTAAGAGCCAATATATTATTTGCGCGTCCACATATACTTGCGTGTATATTGGGAGAAACAACAACCACTGTTAGTTAACCAAGAATATGTGGAGCACTTAGTTTAAAAGCATGTTGCAACAAAAAAGATGACCCTCTTCTTCTTGATCAACGACTTGAGCAGTTTCTTCCAGCTCCGGGGCTTTATTCTTACAAATCACTGCTTTGTGTCCAAGCTTATTGCATTTAGCATCATTTATCCTCCAACACTTGAATGGTGCTTTTCTTCCAAAGTGCTGACAAAGGGGATAACTTGTCTTTGCGCTTCCTCCCTTTTATTTTTGATTGATGTTTCTCCTTCAAACACTGCTTGATTTGTTTCCTCTTCTGAATTTCATTATCCTGATGCTTACTAACAAGATCCCCTTCTGTTGTAATCTCGTGTCTCATGAGTCTTCTTTGCTCTTGAGCTTTCAGGGAATTGAGAAACTCTGTCAAACTAATCTTTGAACATCCTTAGTATTTTTAGGGGATTGAGAAACTCTGTAAAACTAATCTTTGAAAGATCCTTAGTATTTTCTAAGTTCATAATCGTTGTTTCATAAATTTCAGGAATTGTTACAAGAATCTTCGCAACAATTCTTGAATCTGAAAATGTAAAGCCAAGTGGTCTCACCTTATTTGCAATATTCAGAAGTTTGTCTGAATATTCCTTCACTACTTCAGATTCCTTATTTTTTGCGATTCAAACCCCTAATTAAGTTCAAAACTTGCATTCCTTTGATTCTCTCATCTCCAGAATACTCTTCTTACAGATTAATCCCATTCACGTGAAAGTTGTTGACTATACAACAACAAATAAACATGCCTGCTTCAATTTTTTTTTGTCTTTTTTCCCCTTGTGTGCTTTATTATGAACAATGGTAGGATTAATTGGTAGGGCTGGGATATCGTAATCCTCTTTCACAACTTCCCAGAGATCTAAAGCCTCCAAATAAGTCTCCATTCGTACTGTCCGAATCAGATAATTATCTCAATCAAAGAACAGTGAAGCAATTGGTGAGAAACTTATTTCAGCATCCATGGCTTCTCCAACTCGATCACAAATCCCTTGAGGTGAAATATCTGATACCAACTGTAAGTTGTAATAAGACAAATGAATGATAACACATGAAGACAATGTCTAGTTTTCTATAGAAATGAAAGCAGAGGAATACTGTAACATCTCACAGTTTTAAATGGCTTAGAATAATCTAAGAAACTTAAAGTACTCATTGTTAGAAAGAAAAGGGAAAATCTGGAAATTTTCTAAGTTAAGAAAGTGAATTTTGGTCATTTTCAAACGGCCATAAATTCTAGCTCAAGATGAGTCAGATGTAGTTCTTTATACCATTTGAAAGCCCTTGGAGAGTTCTTTCCAACACCACCAAGTTTGCTCATTTTCAATATCCTATGAGGGAGATATGCCTATCGGAAGTTGGGTTGTTGAAGTAAGAAAAATTCCAATCTGGATTTAAGAAAGGGCAAACTAGTCTTTTCACCAATTAATTTCCGATTTTGTTTTAGGGGTTTGTTGGGGTTTAACAATAAGTTTAGTTCAGTTTTAGAAGATCAAAATCCCGCTTAGGGCTTGGTCAGCTCACCCACACACCAAGCTTGCCTCAATCCTATGATTTTCGAATTGGTTGAATGAGAATAGGGAAATTCTTGAAGAACATGGTTGAATTCTTGGTGGTTGACTTGTTTAATGCCTATTATTACTTTGATTCGAAATTATGAGTTGTTTTCGTGAGTTAGATCTATTGGGTATTAAAGGTACTAATGATCCTAATGGTTTTGGAAAAGAACTATGGAGGTTTACAGGATTTAGTGTTGAAAAACGAGATGTAAAATTTGTCAGACGTCACTTGGGCAGGTTCAGGCTCGGTGCGCCCCATCTGTGCTAGAGGGTTTGGGGTTGCCCACCTGTAGTGCACCCAAATGAAGCCTTAGACCAATAGTCCCAACGCAGCGTGCCCCAAACGCACCCAAATTGGCGTTTTTCGCCGAGGTTTGTATTTCATATTGATTAAGCGCTTCTAAGTTTTATTAATATTTCCTAATGATTCTAACTACTCTAAATGAATTCTAATCATATAGTAATCATCTAGATAAACACATTTACAAACTTGAACACATAACTTCAAATACAAGTAAAAGTTAAAGACAAGTCTAGAGAATTCCTAAAGTCCTTTAAATCTTTTGCAAATACTTTAAACTTGTTTTAAAACTTAAAGATCAATTTGAGTAAGGACTAAGTATAAGAAGGAGAATTTCATTTCAAGTTTCATAAGTCTTTCAAAAATGTTGCAGGTGTTGTTTTAAGACTTAATCTCTAGTTCATATCAAAGTAAAGTGAAATATTCCTTCAAAGCAGTATATGAGAGATAAGTATTCCCAAAAGATCTTAAAATGTTTTCACATTTAAAAGAAAGGAAACCGATATTTCGAAAGAGACTACGGGCTATTTTTCAGTTAAAGAGAAATAGCTTTCTAAATTAAGCAAACAAGGAAACTGAGATTTTCAAGAAAATCACAGAATCGGTATATCTTTCAAACATAAGAGACGGTATATTTTGGGAATAGTATTGAGCACCGATATGGGGGAGAGTTCCAAAAAATCACAGCCCCATAAATAATGTAGCCACCATGGGTAGAAAAGGGTCTTATCTTTTAGACCCTTTTCACAGTAGACTAGTGGATCCACTAGTTAATTCAGACTTTCAAGAATACTTCTTTAGACTTTGAAAGATAAGGAGTAATATGACAAGTTCTCAAAATGTGAGCTTTGTCTTAAGTCTGTGGCATCTCGAGCCATATAGTTTCTGATGATGGGATTACAGTTGATACACAAAAGATAAAAGCAGTTCAGAGTTGGCCTAGACCTACGTCTCCAACTGATATAAGGAGTTTCTTCGCTTGGTAGCTACAATAGAAGGTTTGTTGAGGGGTTTTCATCTATCTCACCTCCGTTGACCAAGTTGACTCAGAAACTTGCAAGTTTCAATGGTCTGAAACTTGTGAGAAAAGCTTTTAGGAGCTGAACAAAAGGTTCACTACTACCTGATCTTGACCTTACCAGAAGGTACTTAAGGTCTTGTGGTGTACTCTGATGCATCTAGAGTTGGTAAGGTACTCAAAGTTTTGTGTTGTACTGTAATGCATCTGGAGTTTGTTTAGTTGTGTGTTCACTTAGAGAGAGTTTAACTTCATTCAAACGAGGTGGTTAGAATTGTTCAAAGATTAAGACATGAACATTCTTTTCCACTCAGGTAAGGCTAATGTTGTTGTTGATGCCTTAAGCAGGTTGTCTATGGGTAGTACCTCCCATCTTTAGGAAGCAAAGAAAGAACAAGCATGTAACACCCTGTATCCAAAATAGACCAAAAACTAGCTTTTCAGAAAAATCTGCATGTGCAACGAACAGGGACATTGACGGAGCATAGACTGACCCACGGTCTGTCCTGCACATCCGTCAATGGGGTCAGAAACCCCCAAAATCATAGTCCGTGACTATCGATCGACACCCCATTCACCCACTCTCTGAAAAAAGCCTCGGATGACCAACACGGTCCATAGGTTGACCTACGGTCGTAGGTCAGATCGTAGGTGGGAATTAGAAGACAATTAAGGGGGAAATATAGTTGGATCAACTTCAAATGATCATAACTCTCAAAACAAAATAAATTAGGTGTCCCAACCAACAAATATATAATTGAATTAGCTTTCCATAGCCACCGACCTTGCTAATATCCGACCTCCGAGTAAAAAGTTATGCCCATTTTAGTAAAGGCTTATCGAACAGGCCCAACGTACGGACCAAATGATAGACCGTCGATGGAACAATGAACCGTCAGTCATGGACGTCATTTGGTCCGTTAATAACTTAACCAGGGGTCTTTTGGTCTTTTCCCCTTTGTTTAAATCTTAAGATACGTCGTTTTGACCCTAAATCGTCATATTTTAGTCAGTTAAAGTCTAATAACATAATTAAAACTTACGTAAGTCAAAATCATAAATCAAAAGTTCGAAAATTAGAAGCAAGAAAGGAGAAAAAGCTCATAAATCCTAGTTCAAGAACACAATAAGTTCCAGCAATTATAGTCCTGAAACCGAAGTATTTTTCTGAGGATTTCATCATCAGGTATGTGGGTTTTCACTAGTGGGTTCCTTTCACCCATTGAATCCCTAGTTTTAAGTCAGTTCTTGATTCTTTTATCATGATTGAACCTAGAGTTTCTAAACTTTGATAGAACTTTATGAATTTACTAAATATATGTTCCAAATCATGTTGTAACGTTATTATTCAGTTTATTGCATGAATTTCAGAACCCTAGCTATGTATTTCTTTCGTTCTTGAATTACACATGCTACGTCATATATTTCAGTTATTTTAAACATACATGACTCAATTATAAATGCATAATTACCATATTAATTGTTGCATTCTCAGTTTGCATGTTCAGTTTTAAGCAATCAAGTATTTACAGAAAATTCAGACATAATAAATTAGCTATATAAATCCATGGGAGTAGCATAATATCGAGTTGGAATAGGGTTCAACGTACCCAATTAGTCTCAGAACTACTAGCCAAGTAGGTTGTAAGTCCCCTCTATGGGCAATCAGTTTAGTGATTACGCCAGTATGCCTTTATACCTCTTGTAGGTATATTGGGTCCTCTCGATGGGGCGTATACTTCGTACTCCACATTTAGCTCATGTGGTTTTATTTTCGGTTATTAGTAGCTATTACAGTTAAGTCAGACTCTCTTGCATTGACCATTTATCAGTATACTCAGTATTCAATTTCAGCATGTTATTAATTGGTCATTGCATTCAGTTATCTCAGCATTCTTAATCAACATATCATGTTCAGATGATTATACTTGCTTTTGTGCTCGTTCAGTTAATTTTTATTTCAGCTTTATTCTATCCTACATGCTCAATACCTTTCAAGTATTGATGCATACGTGCGCTACATCTTCTCGTGATGTAGGTTCAGGTTCTCAGCATCCAGATCACGCATAGATCGATTTCCCGATCTCCTGTTCAGAAGTTTAAGTGGTGAGTCCTCATTCTCTGAGGACAACAGTCATGAGTTTTATTTCATTCTTTAGTCAATAAGTTTCAGATTTTGCTAGATTTTGCTGGGGTTTGTCCCAGTATTTCTAGTCAAGTTTAGAGGCTTAATTCAGACATAGTTAGTTTCAGCTTAGTGTTGAGTTAGCAACTTCATTATGTTAAACTCATAAGTCTTCATATTATATTAGTTTTCGCATATGGGTATTCCCCATATTTTCATTATAAGTTATGATTTAGCTTCCGCATCAATTTATTATCTTTATTATACTCATGATCATGCCAGCAGGGTTAGCTTGGGATTAGTTGTGGTCCTAGGTTACATGTCCGTGTTTCGGTGGTAGCTCGGGGCATGACATAGCAAAAGAAGTGCATAGACTTGCATGCCTAGAAGTCCAACTCATAGATTCCACAAAAGGAGGGATAGTGGTGACGAATGGGGCTGAATCATTATTAGTGTCTTAAAATGAAGGAAAAGCAAGAGCAAGATCTCATTTTTCTAGAATTGAAGTCAAATGTTCATAAATAAAGAGTATTAGCTTTTGAACAAGGGGGAGATGGTGTATTGAGATATCAAGGTAGATTGTGTGTACCTATAGTGGATGGACTCCGAGAGAGGATCATGGAGAAAGCTCATAGCGTTAGATATTCCATTCATCTGGGTTCCACAAAGATGTATTGCGATTTGACAGAAATATATTGGTTGAATGGTATTAAGAAGGGCATTGCCGAATTGTTTCCAAGTGCCCAAATTACCAACAAGTTAAAGTAAATAACCAAACGCGTGGAGGGTTGGCATTGAATATAGAATTTCTGGAATGGAAGTGGGAGATTATTAATATGGACTTTATCATAGGGTTACCAACGACTCGCATGCAACATGATTCAATTTGGGTAATTGTCAATAGAATGAAAAAATCAACCACTTCTTGCCGGTAAAGACCACTCATTCAGCAGAGGATTATGCAAAGTTGTATATTTAGGAAGTGGTAAAACTTCATGGAGTCCTAGTTTAGATCATTTCAGATAGAGGTTCACAATTTAGTATACATTATGGAAATTCTTCCAGAAAAGTTTGGGTTGAAAAGTAAACTTAAGCACTTCTTTTCATCCTCAGACGGATGGGCAAGAAAAGTGTACTATCCAATCCTCAGAATATATGTTGAGGGATTGTGTGATTTATTTCAAGGTGAATGGGGATGATCACCTACCATTCAATGAGTTCGCTTACAACAACAGTTACCATTCGAGCATCCAAATGGCACAAAGCCCTTTTATGGGAGAAAAAGCAGACCTCATTTTGGGTGTTTTGAAGTTGGTGAAGTAGGGTTGATAAGACCATATATAGTACACCAAGCTATGGAGATGGTGAAGGTAATTCAAGGGAGATTTACAACGACACAAAGTTGTCAAAAATCCTACAGAGATGTTAGGAGAAGGATTTTTGAGTTTGAAGTGGATGATTGGGTATAATTAAAGGTTTCACCCACGAAGGGTGTTATAAGGTTTAGTAAGAAGGGGAAACTTAGTCCCCGGTATATTGGACCTTATGCATTGCTAAAAGGATTGGCAGTGTATCTTATAAGTTAGAGCTGCCATAAGAGTTAGGAGTAGTTCATCCAGTATTTAATATCTCTATTTTGAAAAAGTGCATGGCCGATCCTTCATTGATAGTACCAACTGAAAATATTGGGATTAAGCATAGCCTATCCTATGAAGAGATTCTAATTCAGATTTTAGACCGCCAAGTTCGCAAGTTCAGAACAAAAGAGGTTGTATTAGTCAAGGCAATTTATTGGAACCAATTTGTTGAAGAAACGACTTAGGAAGCTTAAAAAGATATGAAGATGATATATCCACATCTCTTTGAATCCGGGGAAAATGCAGATCAAGGTACTAATTCTCTTTCTAGTACTTTACAAAATATTAATAAGGATGTGGTAACTTGATTTTTTTTGTTGAGTGTTGAACTTGATGTTACTGATCTTAGCTTAGTGAAATAAATTTCATTCGAGGATGAATGTTCCCAAGTGGGAGATATTGTAACATCTCACAATTTGAAATTGCTAAGAACATGCTAAAAAACTTAAAATAATCATTTTTGGAAAGAAAGGAAAATTTATGAAACATCCTATGTTAAGAAAGTGAGTTTTAGTCATTTTCAAATGGCCATAACTTCTAGTTCAAGATGAGTCAAAAGTAGTTCTTAATATGTTTAGAAATCACTTGAAGAGATCTTTCCAATGCCGCCGAGTTTGCGCATTTAAGATATCACTTGAGGGAGATATGTCTATCGGAATGAGGATTGAAAGAAGGGCAAACTTTCCTTTCACCAATTGATTACCTATTTTGTTTAGGGCTTATTAGGGTTAAAAATAAGTTTAGTTCAGTTTTAGGAGAACAAAATCATGCTTAGAGCTTGGAGATGAGAGAAAAGAAGGAGGTAGAAAATTCAAGAATTCGCTAAGAACGTCAATGTTTTTCGAGTGGAATTTGTCGAGGGTGATCCCTATCAAGGTATGTGAGATCTTTTATAGTTGTTTAATTTGATCCACACACCATGCTTGTTTTAATGCCATCATTTTCTTATTGGTTGAATGAGAATAGGGAAATTCTTGAAGAGTATTGTTGAATTCTTGTTAGTTGAGTTGTTTAATGCCTATAATTGCTTTGATTTACAATTCCAAATTGTTTTCATGAGTTATATTTATTGGGTATTGAAGTTACTAATCATCCTAAGGGTTCAGGGAAAGAAATATGGAGGTTTAGAGGTTTTAGCATAGAAAAATAAGATGAAAAATTTGTCAGACATCACTTGTGCAGGGTCAGGAGTTTCGCACCCCATCTGCGCCTGAGGGTCTGAGGCGTGCACGTGCAGTGCACCCAGATATAGCCTCATACTATTGGGTATGGCGCGCCCCAAACACGCTCTAATCGGTGTTTGTTTCCCAATTTCATAGTTCAATCTGATTAAACCCTTATAAGGTGTTTTAACATTTAGTAATGATTTTAAATACTGTAAATGACTTCTAATGATATAGAAATGATCAAGAAATATGAATTTATAACCTTAAACCCATAACTTAAAATTTAAGGAAAAATTAGAGCGAAATTTATAGAATTCCGAAAGACCTTTCATAAAATCTTTTTCAAATACTTGAAACTTGTTTTAAGACTTAAAGATTAGTTTGAGTAAGGACTAAACATAAGAAGGAGAAGTTCATTTCAAGTTTCATAAGTCTTTCAAAATCATTTTCAATATCGTTTTAAGACTTGAGCTCAAGTTCAAATCATAGTAAAGTGAAGTAGTCCTTCAAAACAGTATATGAGAACTAATTATTCCAAAAAGAACTAAAAATGTTTTCACATTCAAAAAGAAGTAACACTAAGAATTCCAAAGAGCCTTCGAACTAGTTTTCAATTAAAGAGAAATAGCTTTCTAAATGAAGCAAGCAGGGAAACCGAGATTTCCAAATAGCCTTTGAGCTAAGTATTTTGAGCACTAATCTCAAATCACAATATCAATATGTTTTTAAATCATAAGAGCCAGTATATTTTGGGAATAATATTGAAAACCTATATGGTGGAGAGTTTAGTCAACTCACAGCCACCATGTGTTAAAAAAAGTCATACTTTTTAGATGAACCCTTTTCACAGTAAACTAGTGGATCCATTCGACAGTTCAGGTCTTATACCTTTTGCCGGGTATAGGATGCACTGACAGCATGAGGTAGATTGTTGTATTATCACTGTAGCACTTAAGTTATGATTTTCGGTTAGAGAAAATCTGGCATAAGTTAAATACATCAGTTTATTTGTATTTCTATATACATCTCAGAGTTATTTGTATCCTTTTATAAATTCAGATTTATAGCATGTTTTCAAAAAGATTTTCTATATATTGCACTTGATTTTACATTTGATTTATATTAAAATGAGTGTGTATTATTAAGTTATCTTATCTGTGAGTTGAGCAAAACCAAGGTAAGTATTCATTCTTACTCATTTCAAGCTTAAGTTTTTTAAGCATTCCAACTCACATACTCGTACATTTAAGGTAATGATGCCAGTTGTCCTGCATGTTATCATGATCCTGATACAGGTAATGAAGATCGGTATCTGACACATCGTTGATCAAGTTGAGCACTCCATAATTGGTTGGTGATCCTCCTTGCATTTGGGAGTACTTTCTTTTGCTATTTTTTTGGTAGTTTCTTTATTTGGATATTGTGGGATCTGTTTTCACGACCCGAGTCTACACCCTGGATGTGGCCGGCACTCGAAGACCATTGCTGGTCCCCATGCAAATGCTAATCCTCGCTGACTAAAAGTTGAAGACTAACTTAAGCATACAAAATCTTAAAACTGAAATAAAATTCAATTAACTCAACTTTACAATGGTTTAACTCAAATGAACAACTTTGATTAAAAATAATATATTCAACTACCCATAAATAAGAAAAACTTAGTCTTTAAAAAGATTTAATAAGATAATTAATTTATAAATACTCCTCTACTATACTGATTATCTATGAAGCCTCTAACTGATAAAAATAGAAGTTGACACAAGACCCACGACTAAACTGGAAAGTAAAACAAATCCTCCGAAAGCGAGGAGGCTCTCGCCATGGCTGACTCAAACTATGGAATGTAACAACGAAGTTTTCGTTGATGATCTTAAATACTTTAGTTTGCAGCATGAGAAGAGGCAGACCAATTAGCTCAGTATGTGGAATGTACGAGCATGTAAGGGGAATTCTAAAGTATAACATAAGTTTGATACTTGAATGTAAAGGAAACATACTTACCTCTTTTTAAACACAATTCAAATCAATAATAAGATACTAAACTTCAAAATATGATTCTCGACTCAACGAATACAAATTAACTAAAGATAATCGACTTAAGATGCTCAACTCCTGATACTCAACTGAACTCATTTCAATATAAATCATTTTAAAACAAGTTCAAAAAGAAGAAAAGCTGTGTAAAAACATGATATCAACTCTGTGTATAGATCAAGGATACAACATAACTCTGAGATGTATATGAAAATATAATTAACTGATGTATATAAAAAATACAATAACTTATGTGGGAGTTTCTCAAACCAACAACCATCACATAAGATTAATTTATGTTTATGTAATTAAGGTTAACTAATAAGATGTTATAATTTTCATTATTAATGCTTTTACTACGTAATATTTTATGTAAGATAATATAGTGTTTTAGTTTTAGTGACATATATATCTAAGTATTATTTTATAAATTTCATGATATTAAATTCTGTGCGAAGCACGGGTAGTTAACTAGTTACATAAACAATCAACAATTCATAGCATAATATTTACTCTCACATCACTATATCTCTTAGTCATTCTATATGCTTCAATCTCAAGGCAATTCAACATCATAATAATCTCATAAGCTTCAATCTCATAACAATTCTAATCTTAAATAATCCTTTAAGCTTTACTCTCAACAATCTATGTCTATATGCTTTACTCTCAAGCAATTCTAATCATAATTCATCATATGGCCTCAATCTCAAGCACTAATAATCTTGATTCATCGTATAAGCTTAAATTCGAATATATTTCATCAATACTAGATTGCATACATCAAAACCCACAAATTCTCCTTTCATGGCATAAAGTCCATTTATATCAATCTCATCTTTCTATACATGGGTTAGGCATGGGTACATGTAATTTCATCCAAAAAACATTGAATCTACTCTATTCAAGTATGAAAAAAACATAATTCACATTGAATACCCACAACATTCGAAGAAACCCTTACTCAAATTAAGGAATATTAGTTAGTTTCTTTGAGACTGTAGTTCCTATTTCTAAGTTTCATGCATTTCTTTTTCATTTATTCTAGGGGTAGTTACCATGGTTATAACAATGACTTAAAAGCAGGACCATGATCTATTTTAGTTTTTTTAATTGTATGTTTCTATATTTTCTATTTTTTTTTAGAATATAGAACTCTTTGCATAAGCTTTTTCTTTAAGTCATCTTACCATTTAGTTCCATGTATTTGTCACGCCTCAAGCCTACACCCTGGACGTGGACGGTACTTGAATACCATTGCTGCCTCGAGCAGACCCTTGGTCTGACTTACTTAACTCAGCGGAATACAACAATCAATACTATAATGATCAAAGAATTGGACTAAATTGAGTAATAGGATAACTGTAATGTTTTAAAGATTTAACATTCAACTTGGAAAAAATGGAAACTCAAGTCTTTAACATAAGATTTATAGTGCAAAGACCACTGAACTACTAACATCCGACTATCTATCAATGAAGACTTCTAAAACTGAGATGGATGTTAGGACATATATAACATCCCAGAATTGTTTTTCGATCTAAAACTCGAACTGTGAGTAAACATTTTCAAGGAATTTAAAATTTCTTAACGATTAAGCTCAGTACACTAGATTTAGCACCTTGATTTCCAAAGAGAATTAAATTGGAAATAACAAAAAGCTGAAATTTGGAGAGTTAAGCTAACTATGAGTTTTGGTCACTTTCAAACGACCATAACTCTTAGCACATGATGAGTTAGGTGTCCTACAAGATACAATAGGAAGTATCTTTGAATTATCTTTCAAAATCCTCCAATTCTGCTAAATTTCAAGTTTGGATGAGTGAGATATGACCTTTTGAAGTTAGGCTGTCTAGTTAAGGAAAGTTAGCCGAAAATAATGAGGGGTATTTTTGTCCTTTCCTTACCGAATCATATTAATTAATTTTTAGTCATATTTTAGGGTTATAATACTTTTAGTTTAAGTTTTATAATTCTAATAAACACCTAGGGTTTTAGTAGAGATTTCAAGAAGAGAAAAGAAGAGAAAAGAGAAGAAAAGAGGATAAGATGAAGGAGTTCGCAACGTTTTTCATTTAAGCTGCGGATTTTCGTCATGGTTTTAATACCTAAGAAGTATGTAAGATTCCATAGTTTTTGATGATTTATTGAGATCAAAGTGATTAATTTTATTGTTGTTTCCTGTAGATTACAGTGTAATTAAGTTAAGTAATTGAATCCAAGTGATTGGGTAGGATATTGTTCGATTTTAGGCGATTTATGGTGAGAAAACGAGCAAAAGTGCTCGGTAATATTTTCTGGGTTGGGGGCCTGGTGCGGCACACCTTCCAGAGCACCCAAACTCACCTCTGCACGTTAGGGGCTGGTGCTCCGCGCCACCCATAGCCCCAGGGTCACCTACACGATCCAGTTTTCCTCTGGTTGCTCCTTAAGTTCATTTAAAGTGCACCTTCACTCCTATTCGATTATAACTAATCTACGATACTTCTAAACACCTAAAATCAATCATAACATGGTAAAAACCTTTAATTCATAATTCAAATTTAAGGTAGAGTTGAGAGTTAAGTTTTTTTTTTGAGAATTCTCTTAAACATTCTAAGTAAGTCCTTTTGAGGAGTCTTCTACAACTTCTAGCAACTTGTTTTAAGACTCAAGCAAGTTCTAAATATTTTATAGAGAGAAATTCTTTTTAGTTTTTGGGGGTTTTCAATTATGTTCTTTAAATTGATAAACTGATGTTGAATCCAATGTGGGTTATCTATTAATTGATTAGTCTCATGTTACCCATTGTCTTCATTGTGCTATTTCCCAATTTCTACATCGAAAGAGAGAATAGAGTATGGTATTGGGTTGTTTTGTATAGCATATAGATGAAAAAAGAAAAAAAGATTCTATGCAAGGATTATATGAGATCGAAAGAATATTAGTGTCATGAAGATGACCCAAACTATTCATGAATGTTCATCATTATAGATCAACAAAATTACCCCTATGTGACATTGATCTCTAATCCCCTCACCTCTAGATGGATTGTTACTTCTTGAAATTTCCGAAATTTTAGTTTAATTGTGACAAATGATAACCAAATCCTTTTATTAAATTGGTGGAATCATCCACCCAATTGTTTTTACTTTGTTGAGAAAGAAGCTTTAAGAGTTAATGAAAGTGGTTCAACCTCATTTTCCGATCCCTTCGTGTAGTAATGTAACTAGGGATTGTTTTAGTATTTTTAACGAAGAAAAACAAACATTAAGGAAGAAACTTATGGAAACAAAACAAAGAATCTATATGCACACCGACACTTGGATTTTTACACAACAAAGAATCACGTTAAATGTTATTTTATTTAATGTGATAGACATGTCGTGCAATATGTTAGGAAGTCTCTATCAAGGTTTAAAAGGTTTCAAGATAAAGATGTGATAATGAACAACTCAATTTCAAAAAATATTTATGCTCTACCTAATGTTAATTAGAGTTTTTGAATTTGTGAAAACATTTTCAGATGTTGCTCCTCGTAAAATTGTCCTGAGACATGACGTTGAGAATTCTCTTATTAAAGTTGGAACCATTGCAGGTGAACTAGTAAGCCGCGATATATCGGGTGCACGTGAAAAGAACTATCACATTTCTTAAAATCGGTTTTCTCCTTACTTTGAAAATATATGGAATAGTTTATGTGACATCAAATATTCATTTTCTTCAAAATTGTGCAATCGCTTTATTTTAATCAATTAATTGTTGTTGACATTGAATTTTGGACAGACATTTTTAGATTTAATAATTTGAATTTGTAATATTTAATAGTTCAAAATATATTTTCTTCAGCTTTATACGATTATTGATAACTATCCTTATATTTTAAAATGTTATGATTTTTATTAGTTTATTTTGAATTTTGATTAATTTCAATTATTAATATTCTCTTTCACTATAGGTAGAATATGAAATATTGTTTTATTTTTTCTGAACCATCATTTTCATTAAATTATATTTTTATGCTATTAATTATACTTATTTGAGCACAATCTATTAATTCATTAAATACAACTAATGAATTACATATAAAAATATTTAATGATCATATTTTTTTTAGCACAATTTAAATAGTCAATAATATTGATTGCTTTTACAATGCTTTACTTTATTATGAAGTAAATAAGTGATGAAATATTTTTTTTTTTTGGGGGGGGGGGGGGGGGGCGTGGGGGGGGAGGCATTTCTAAAAAGGAGTCGTAAAAAAAGTTTTAGCATCAAACCACCACTCGTCTTCTCTGCTTAATGCTGGAGAAGACAATAAACAAGACACCAGAAAGCCTCCACCACCAACCACACTCTAGCCTTCTCCCTCACCACAACCTCTCCTCGATAGAAGAACTCATAGGTGAGCTGCAAGTTTCTGAAAAACACGATAACCAAATGAGCTCAAAGCTTCTACGAGACCCAAATCACTGACTTACTCTCTTTTCTCCCTTCTCAAGCTACTATCTGTGAGGAGCTCCACCATCTGATGAACCAGAGCAGCAAACAACAAGCAATAGTAGCTCCACCTACAACCACACCGCCTGAAAAGAAAAAACCACTTGATCCACTTTTTCACTCCAACAAATAGAAAACGAAGTACCATATTTGACCACCAAAACCCCATCCCGTCCTCTTCACCACTCCGATGAACACAAAGGAAGCCCAGGTCTCACAACAAAAATAAAATCCCCATCCATCCTCTTCGTCATTCCAGTGAACACAAACAAACCCCCAGATCTTACAACCAAAACCCCCACTTTGTCTGTTCTCCACTCCAGTGGACGACAAACGACCCCCAAATCTTACCACCAAAACCCTAGACCGTCCTCTTTGCCACTTGAATGTATGAAAAACAAACCACCAGATCTCACAAGAAAAAACATCACTACTCCAGTTCTTTTGTGCTAAAAACTGCGACCAGCACGATCAAGCTCAAGCTCGCGCAACCAACAAAAAACCGTCTTACCTACTCCCTTTTTATGTTTTTTTTTCATTTTCATGTTTTTTGGTCCACGACAACTAACAACAATGAAGCAGGTCTTCATCAACCTTCTATTTCTGGTGAGATTTGCTACTCTGGTTTCATCTGTTTTGAAGTCTATTTTGATCTTTCCTGTGTTTCTTTTAATTTTTGTTTGTGAGGATGTCTTTTGTTAGTTTATTGATTCAAAATTTTATTGCTATTAGTGGAAGTACTTTTAGGAGTCTTTTATATTTCCAGTTAACTATCGCCAAGAGTCCTAATTAGTTGATGTTAGTCACTTAATAGGTAATGGGTTAGTGTTAAACTAGGGCCTATTTTTTTCTCGGTTTGTTTGTTTCCAAGTTTTATTTAAAGACTTGTATCGTTCTTTTTGAAAAATAATAGAAAAGACCAGTTTCTTATGTTAACATCTTATTTGAGTAGTCGTTCATATCTTTTGCCAACAACTTTGGCATAGTTATTTAATTTTACTGAGGTTGTTGTTATTTTAGTATAGCTTTTATCCACTCTTTAGATCTGGATAGAAAAGTTAAAACTCCACAAGTAATATTCTTTTTTCTGTTAAGCTTGATTAAGTGTGACTACATTTTTTTAGTGTTGATAATTCTTTACTTCTATGTTTAACTTTAAGCATTGGATAACAAATTTACTTCTGTTATCATTACCTTGTTTTTGTTTTTAGGTAATTCATATTTCAAATAATTTTGTCCTTTTTTTAGTAATTCTATTTAAGTTATATATTGAAATTGGCCATTGAGAAGCTTTCATCGATGGTTTTCGAGGACTCCCTAGTTTTAAAAAATTAAAATTTTAATTTATACTCATATATATTATATGTTGATATTGTCCGATGAAGAAATTATTGTTTATTTTCAAGGCTTTCGTGTTTATAAGATGGATTGTATTTTGTGTAACTATTATGTCTTTCTATTCAGTTATTCATATTAAATGATAAACAATATTTTTACTAAGTGTGTTTACAAGTTCCTAGAGTTGCTTCCAAGGAAGATACTCGAAAGACATCTGAATAGCATTTTGAATGTATATTTTTTTAATGATAGGAAAATATTATATTGTTTTTCATATTGTTATTTAATATATATTTGTATTATACTTTATGTTTCTTATATTAGTACTTTATTTTTATCTCCTTATCAATTTGTTTTTTTTTTTAAATTGAGTTTAGCCTGGACTCACAATTGTGAATTATGAAGGGTGCTAATATTTCCCTCAAAATATCTTGAAATCTTACAAAGAATATATTGATTTCGTTCGCTATTCTGATTAATTAATTAAATGGTTTCCTAGTTATTTCCTAAAATTACGAATGGAATCTTAAATCTTTTTATTTAAAGATTTTATAATTTTGATTTGATATAGTTATTATAATTTTTGAGTCTCATGACGTTGCACCTTATATATAAAAATGAGGATGTAAACAATTGCAAGTAAAGATACTGCTTTGAGTGATATCGCAACGAAGATGAAAGAAAAAATTGATAAGTATTTAAGTGATCCAACCAAAGTGTAACGCCCCGCTATACTGTTTCAAAAAGTAAGACTATTCTGATTTTTTTCAAAAATTAAAAGGAGTATTTTAAACTATTCGACAACTATGAGTATCTAGTTACTGAATTAAATAGTTAGTGAGTTACATCCATAATCAATAGTACCACTTGACCTATATGAGATATATAGATTAGTGGAATTTATTTTTTTTAAAAAAATAAGGGTGCACAACTGACTTGTGCGGCCGACAAACATAAAAGGAAGAGGCATAACGTGTCCAGGTAATGTCAGTTATCATTCTCATCGGAAATTGAAGTTATTGTTTTGATATATATCATTAATTGTGATAAAATATTTTGGTGGACGTGAATGCTATCATCTCGTAGAAATTAAGAACTAAGAAATTAGTTGTTGGGTAGT
Organism: Solanum arcanum; assembly: GCA_027789145.1. NCBI lineage: Eukaryota > Viridiplantae > Streptophyta > Magnoliopsida > Solanales > Solanaceae > Solanum > Solanum arcanum. The sequence goes on from CM050937.1 coordinate 14,740,447, forward strand.
ATAGATGTTGGCAACTGGCATTAATTATCATTGTTATTATTGAAGGCATAGGCCATTGTCAGTAGTTGCAATCGTTGTTGGAAAGGATTTGGGAAGCCAAATTGTTGCACTTTGAGGTTATTTAATAAAAAAAATGGTGGTGGCGAATCATGAGCCAATCATGAGTCAACCATTTGGCAATCATGCCAATCATTGTCATTTGTTATGTAATTCTTTTGGATTTGACAATTTTTACAAACTTGTCACGTTGCAGTGCTTTCTTCTTATTCATAGTTTAGGTGTTACATTGTCCTGCTTCAGTTTAATATCGAATAAAGATTTAAGTTACATATATTGAGGTATGTAATTAAATATTACGTGTATAGTGTTATATATTTACCATTAGTCTTATGATTTTTGAAGAAGTTAAGCGTTAATCATAGGCTTAAAATTTAAGAAAATATTTAATGTGACATATTAGTTGAAACAACATTAGGAGCTTGAATTATAACAATTTGATGAATTCTTTTGTTTAGGTTAGGACTGTAGTAATATGAGTGCCTATGAACTCACTTACTTTTGAATACTACATACTTGATATATTGAGAACGTTTTGAAGTTTTGCAAAAAGGGAAGGAAAAACCTTAAGAATTTGTTGCACGAGTTTGACATTCAGGATATATTAAGACTTTAGACTTGTGAAGAACTTTCTTAATTAAAAATTTAAACTAGAGTAGACAATGGGTAAGGACGAAAGATAGGGGTATCGTACCAATGGTGTGACGGGCATTGGTACGAGTACCAGGAATATAAAGGAAAAGCTTATAACTATAGAATGTGGGTTGAAACCGGAGAATTTCAAAGCATATGGGCATTAGCTGATTTATTATTGACTTGAATTTTTTGTGTTATTGTGTATTTCTATATTACACCTGTATAGTTGTGATAATTAAGGTTGTTATGTATTATACTGATATTAATTGATTGAGATGCATCATCATCCCCTTTATTGAAATAATATTGTGTGCATGCATTGACATGAGATTGAGTATAAGTTGGGCACGTGGAGATCGTCCGTGCTGGGATGGTGAGATGTTAAAATTATAATTTGGGCACATGGAGACCGTCTGTACGGAGATTGTTTGATTTTATGATATTGCGTTGAGATTGTTCTCACAAACACGTGGAGATCATCCGTGTCGGTATATGGGCTCGCGATTGCCCCATGGGTCATGCACTCTCGATGTTCCGAGAAGTATCATGTATATAAGGTTGAGAGAGTACTGGTTATTCTGAGGCATATCATTTCATGGTGTCATATTGCATTGCATCTCATGAAAAACTTCATTCTTGATGATTATGTTTTTTATGGTGGTTAAAAAGTACTTGATATTTGGTTACCTTTATTTGATGAAACTTGACTAGTAAGGGTAATATAAACTTATATAATTAAAGAATTGATTTTTCTTATATAATATCCCGTCATTAATTCTTCATTAGCGGTCAATGAGATATAATAACTACACGTTGTTTCGTACTTATACTACACTTGTTGCACTCTTTGTGGTGCAGATTAGATTCCGAGTACGAGCACGTTTTGTGGAGCATTTTTTGTTCGAGCTTGGAGTGTCTTGGAGTTGTGGTGAGCTGCTGGGTTGTTTCGTGGCCCACACTTCCCTCTATCTTTTACTTACACTGTTATTTTTGCATTAAAAAGAATATCCCTTATATTAGATTTGTCATTTTAGACTTGCATCGAATATTAGAAGCTCATGTACTTATGAAACCAATTCTTGGATAGTATCTTTTACTTTTCCTCAATTCGTATTTACAAAGAGCTTTATATTGGAGATTTCGCTAAGTGTTTTACCTTTTCATTTATTAGTTAGTTAAGTTTGGTAAAATATATTGGTTGACTTATCTATTAGTTGGGAACATATGTGCCATCACGACTTGTAAATTTTGGTCGTGAAAAACTTTAGTATTAGAGCCCAAGGTTCATCGGTCTCACGAGTACAAGAACAATGTCTAGTAGAGTTTTGCAGATTGGTATGATGATGTCCATACCTATCTTCGAGAGGCTATAAGACATTTAGGGAAATTCTTTTCTTTCATTTCTTATTGTGCACTCTTTACCTTGTTGAAATTCTAATATTGATATTTCATTCTCTCCAAAAGTGAGGAATTGTACATCTACAAGTGGTGATCATTAGTCTATTTCTTAGCCTTCTTCTGGGATCGCTATTCGAGGTCGAGGTCGAGGTTGAGGTTGGGGTAGGGGTCATATTGAAGCTCATGTGGATGGACAAGTACAAATACCTACCTAGGGCCTTGATAGGACCGTACCTCCTGATGCAGATTTTATTCATGGGGATGTGCAAGATCGTGTCAAGGGGGATGGACTAGCTCAGGCTCCATCTAGTATCATTGCCACCTTTGTGTTTCAACATACATTGGCTCGTATGTTAGGACTCCTAAAGGGGATGAATCAGGTAGGACATTTGCCTGTCACTTCTGATGCCTCAGAGACCCGTGATGGAGGTTACACTCCAGATCCGATAGTTGCTCCAGATTCTCAGACTCCCAGGTCTCAACTATCTATTGTTGTAGATCCCCATTTAAATAGTATGGAATTGCCAAGTATTGCATCACACTTAGCAAATAGGTCTTCCATGATCATTCATGAACAAACGATGTTTGGGAGGTTCAGACTAATGAATCATTTAACTTATACTAGTGACTTAACATAGGATGTTTATGAATTTATAGCTAGTTATCATAAGAGGTTGTATAATTTTGGATTAGTGGAGTCCTATGGAGTTGACTACCCAGCGTTTCAGATGACTGGCACTGCCAAGCAGTGGTGGAGGGGTTTTTTTAGTAGTAGGCCAACTGGGTCCCCTCCACTATCCTGGACTCTATTTAATCAGGTATTTCTAGCAAATTTTGTTCCACGCAGTGAGAGAGAGCGCAAGAGAGTCGAGTTTGAGGGTTTGTAGCAAGATGGTATGTCTGTCGCAGAGTATGAGGGTAAATTTCATGTCTTGGTTAGGCATGCTTCGGATTATACTTCCCACAAAGGCTGAGAGAGTGAGAAGGTTTCTAAAACGGCTTATTATTCCACTTCATCTTGGAGTTTTTAAGGTAGATACTTCTGGTGCTCCGTTCCAGAAGGTAGTAGATGCTACTAAGGAGTTGGAGATGATTCGACGTGCGGGATTTGTGCAGCGTGAGTATAAGAGGACCTGTCATTAAGTGATTATGGCGGTGCTCCACCTAGGAGTAGAGGATACGTAGGGAGAGGTTATCATTTTCAGACCAGCACACCCATTCATGCTGCTATACAAGCACCTGAGGCTGGTTACGGTGGGCATAGTTCTTCGAGTTTAGTGCATACTTCATAGGGTTCATCTTCTAGACTTGTAGGCTGTTGAGGACATTCTGGTCATTCATGTTTATCTCATCAACATACGTCTCGTAGGGGTTGTTTTGAGTGTGGTGATATGTGACACTTTGTGAGAGATTGCCCTAGGATTAGGCATGAAGGCTTACATCAGGGTTCTCAAGCTTTGACTTTCAGGGCTGCCAACATCCTGCTAGGTAGGTGTAAAGAGTAGCAGATGTTGTTTTCATGAAGGTAGGGGTAGTTCTCCTTCTGGTCGAGGTGGTGGTCGTAAAGGTTCACAATCTGAGGGCGATATTTCTCATTGTTATGCTTTTCTGGGTAGGCCAGAGGTTGAGGCTTCAGATGTTGTTACCACGGGTATTTTTTTGGTTTGCATTGACCAGCTACGATATTATTTAATCAAACCTCTACTTATTCTTATGTGTCCACAAATTTTTCTCCTAGTCTGGATATATTATGTGAGTTTTTTAATTTACTGATACATGTTTCTAATCCTATTGGGGATTATGTAGTTGTAGATCAGGTGTATCGATTATGTATTGTTACCTTGATGGGGTATGACATTCATGAATATTTAAAGGTCCTAGATATGGTAGATTTTAATGTGATTCTTGGTATGGATTGGTTATCTTCTAAGCACGCAATTTCAAATTGTCATGCCAAGAGAATTAGTTGAGCTATGCCTATAATTCCTATTGTATGGAGAGGTTCTCTTGGTCACCCTTCTAAGGGGGTCATACCATTTATTAAGGATCATCAATTAGTAGATAGAAAATGTTTGGCTTACTTTGCATACATTTGAGATACTAGTGTTGAGACTTCTATGGTTGAGTCGATTCCAATGGTGAGTGAATTTTTAGAGGTATTCCTAACAGATTTTCTAGGTCTTCGTCCAGATCGTGATATTGATTTTTGTATTGATATGGAGCCAAGCACTCAGCCTTTTGATTCCTCCTTCTTGTATGGCACCGGCTGAATTGAAAGAGTTGAAGGAGTAATTGCAGGATTTACTAAGCAAGGGTTTTAATAGACCAATTGTATCTCTTTGGGGTGCTCTAGTGTTATATTTTAAGAAGAAAGATGGATTTATACGTATGTGTATTGACTATCGACAATTGAATAAGGTGACCATCAGAAATAAGTACCCGATACCTCGTATTGATGGCTTATTTGATTAGTTGCAGGGTGCTTCAGTTTTCTCCAAGATGGACTTGAGATCTGACTATCATCAGTTGAAGGTTAAGGGGGAGGATATCCCTAAGAAAACTTTTCGAACACGTTATGACCATTACTAGTTTTTGGTGATGTATTTCGGATTAACTAATGCCGCAGCAACTTTCATGGACTTGACGAATAATGTCCAGACCTTCTTTGGATTCCTTTGTTATTGTCTTCATAAATGATATATTGATATACTCCCGAAGTAAGGAAGAATAAAAGCATCATTTGAGGATTGTGCTTGGGATTCTAAAGGAGAATAAACTTTATGCGAAGTTTTCAAAGTGTGAGTTTTAGCTTAGTTCGCTAGCATTCTTGGGACATGTAGTGTCCAATGATGGTATTATGGTGGATCCCAAGAAGATTGAAGCAGTTAGTGATTGGGTCAGACCTACTTTAGTTACTAAGATTCAGAGTTTCTTAGGCCTTACAGGTTATTATCGACTCTTTGTAGAGGGATTCTCATCCATTATATCCCTATTAACTAGATTGATCCAGAATAAAATGACTTTGCATTGGTCTGACGAGTGTTAGGTTAGTTTCCAAAAGCTCAAGACATTATTGACTACTGCTCCAATTTTGACCCTACCCGTGGACGTAAACGGTTTTGTTGTATATTGTGATGCTTCTCGAAATGGTTTTGGTTATGTATTGACGCGGAAAAGAAAGGTGATAGCTTATGCTTCGAGGTAGTTGAAGATTCATGAGAAGAACTACCCTATTCATGATTGAGACTTGGTGGATGTTGAGTTTTTATTTAAGATTTGGAGGCATTATCTTTATGGTGTGCATTGTGAGGTGTTCACAGATGATCGTAGTCTCAAGTATATATTCAATAAGAGGGATCTCTATTTGTGGTAGCGGAGATGGTTTGCTCAAGGACGACGACATGACTATTCTTTTTCATCCAGGCAAGGAAAATGTTGTAGCAAATACCTTGATTCGGAAGGCGGTAAGTATGGGTAGTCTACCTATATTATAGGTTGGCGAGCGTACTTTAGCTAGGAATGTCCAATCCTTGGCCAATATATTTGTTAGACTTTGTATTTTAGAATCTGGTAAGGTCTTGGCTTATATGGAGGATAGGTCATCCTTGTAGGAGCAGATCCAGACTCAATAGTTTGATGATGGTGATTTATGTAACATTAGAGACAAGGTATTGAAAGGAGAAGACAAGGTTGCATTTATTGATAGTGTGGGAGCTTTGAGGATTAAGGGTCGTGTATTTGTTCCTTGGACAGGTGATTTGACTAGATTGATCATGGAGAAGGCCCATAGATCGAGGTAATATATTCATCCTGGGCTACTAAGATGTATCATGACTTGAAGCAGCATTATTGGTGGTGTCGTATGAAAAGGGACAGTAGATTTTTTATCTCAGTGTTTGAATCGTCAGCAAGTGAGTATGATCACCAAAAGCTTGGAGGTGTGACCTAGAAGATGAACATACCTGAGTGGAAGTGGAAGTGTATTGCTGTGGACTTTGTGGTAGATTTTCCACGTACATTGGGTAAGTTTGATGTTATATGGGTCATTGTGGATCGACTGAGTAACTCTTCATACTTTGTACCAGTTCAAACTACCTATAATTTACAGAAGTTAGTCAAATCTATATTTGAGAGATAGTTCGTATGCATGGGGTTCCTACTTCTATTATTTAAGATCGTGGCACCCAATTTACATCTCGTTTCTCGCGGTCTATGCAGAAGTGATTGGGCACTCGAGTGGATATTATATTGCCTTTCACCCTTAGACTACTGGTCAGTCTGAGTGGACTATTCAGGTTCTTGAGGATATATTGCGAGAGTGTGTTATTGACTTTGCTGGTCACTGGTATCACTTCTTGCCATTAGCGGAGTTTTCTTACAATAACAATTATCATTCGAGCATTGATATGACAACATTTTAGGCTTTGTATGGTAGGAGATGTCGATTTCCAATTGGTTGGTTGACGAATTTGAGCCTACACCATGGGGTACAGAGATATTTAGGGAGTGCTTAGACAAGGTAAAGTTGTTCCAAGATAGACTTCTCATGGATCAAAGTTGACAAAAGAGTTATACATATCTAAAGATTCATGATTTGGAGTTTATGGTTGGAGAGAGGATTTTATTGAAAGTTTTACCCATGAAGGGTGTTGTAAGATTCTGAAAGAAGGGAAAGTTGATAAGATTTGGAAAGAAGGGAAAGTTGAGCCCAAGGTACATTGGTCCTTTTGAGATTGTAGAGCGTATTGGTGAGGTGGCGCATCAGTTGCTTTTTCACCTGGTTTGTCGGGTGTTCACCCCATATTTCATTTTTTGATGTTTAAAAAGTATCATCAAGGTGGTGCTCATTTGATTCTGGGATTCAGTGTTACTTGATCAGAATTAGACTTTTGAGAAGGAGCCTTTTATCATTTTGGATAGGCAAACTCGGAAGTTGAGGTCGAAAGAGATTGCTTTCGTGAAAGTTCAATGGAAGCATCGTCCAATAGAGGAGGCTACATGGGAGACCGAGTCAGACATAAGGATTAAATATCCTCATCTTTTTTAGCATTCAAGTGAGTTCTTTTCTTTTTCTTTTTTGTTCGAGAATGAACATTTGTTTAAGTGGTAGGTGATGTAACAATCCTCTAAGTCGTTTTGTGAACTAGGACTATTTTGACTCTTTCCGAAAAAATTTAAAGGAGTATTTTAAAGTATTCGATAACTATAAGTATCTAGTTGTTGAATTGTTGTTAATTGGGCAATTTAGTTAAATAATTAATGGGTTACATCAATAATTAATAGTACCACTTAACCTATATAAGTTTTATAGATTAGCGGAATTTATTTCAGAAAAGAAAATTAGGGTGCACACCTGACTTGTGCGGCCGAGGAACGTAGAAGGGAGATGAATAATCTGTCTAGATAATGGCGGTTATCATTCTCATTGGAAAGTGAAGTTATTGTTTTAATATATATCAATAATTGTGATAAAATATTTTTGTGCAAGGAGTTAAAACAATGTGCAGGAACTGAATATTCTTGTCTGGTAAAAATTAAGAACTAAGAAATTGTTTGTTCGGTTGTATAGATGTTGGTAACTGGCATTAATAATCTTTGTTATTATTGAAGCCATAGGTTATTATCAGTATTTGTTCAATTGTTGTTGGAAAAGATTTGGGAAGCCAATTTAGTGCACTTTGAGTTTATTTAATAAAAAATGGTGGTGGGGATCAATCATGAGCCAATCATGAGTCAATCTTTTTTCAATCATGCCAATGATTGACATTTGTTATGTAATTCTTTGGGATTTGCAATTTTTACAGATTTGTAACGTTGCTGTGCTTTCTGCTTATTCATAGTTTAGGTGTTACATTGACCTGCATCAGTAAAATATCAAATAAAGATTAAGTTAAATATGTTGAGGTAGGTAACTAAATAATATGTGTATAGTGTTATATAATTACTATTAGTCTTATGATTTTTAAAGAAGTTAAGGGTTAATCCTAGGCTTAAAATTTAACAAAATATGTAATGTGACATATTAGTTGACACCACAATTAGGAGCTTGAATTATAACAATTTGATGAATTTTATTGATTAAGTTAGGAGTGTAGTAGTATGAGTGTCTATGAACTCGCTTACTTACGAATATTGCATACTTGGTAGATTGGGAACGTTTTGATGTTTTGCCAAAAGGGAAGGAAAAATCTTAAGAATTTGTAGCAAGAGTTCGTCATTCAAGGTATTTTAAGACTTTTAGACTTGTTAAAGGACTTCCCTAATTAAAGATTAAAACTAAAGTAGACAATGGGTAAGGGAGAAAGATAGGGGTATCGTACCAATGGTGTGACGTGCATTAGTACGAGTACAAGGAATATAAAAGGAAAGTTTATTAGCATAGAATGCGGGTTAAAACTCGAGAATATCAAAGAATATGGGCATTAGATGATTTAGTATTGACTTGAATTTATTGTATGATTGTGCATTCCTTTATTACACCCGTATGGTTGTGACAATTAAGGTTGTTATGTATTATGCTGATATTAATTGATTGAGATGCATCATCATCCCCTTTATTGAAATAATATTGTGTACATGCATTGACATAGATTGAGTATAAGTTGGGCACGTGGAGATCACCCGTGCTGGGATAGTAAGATGTTAAGATTATAATTTGGGCACGTGGAGGCCGTCGATCCGAAAATTGTTTGAATTTATGATAGTGCATTTAGATTGTCTGTGCAGAAACGTGGAGATCATCTGTGTCAGTATATGAACCTCGCGAGTCCCCCATGGGTCATGAACTTATTTCCGAGGAGTATCATGTATATAAGGCTGAGAGAGTATTGGTTATTCTGATGCATATCATTTCATGGAGTCATATTGCATTGCATCTCATGATATCCTTCATTCTTGATGATTATGTGTTTATATTGGTTTTGTTTGAAGGCCCCATCGACGAACGAATAAATCCGAAAATAGTCCCTGAAGGTAACCACTTGTGTGTTTCTTGAATATGCTACGCACACCGACTGGATCATCCACATCGAAGATAATACTCGAAAAGGGACTACGAGTCAGCTTCACTCCGTCAAGCTTGTACGAGTAGTGAAGAGGGTGTTGGAAAGTACTTGATATTTGATTACCTCTATTCGATGAAACAATACTAGTGGGTAATATAGACTTATATAATTAAAGAATTGATTTTTGTTAATCCTATCACTAGTTCTTTGTTGTCGGTCAATGAGATATAATGGGTACACGTGGTTTCGTACTCATACTACACTTATTGCACTCTTTGTGGTTCACATTCTATTTTGAGTATGAGCACATCTCGTGGAGCATTTTGAGTTCGATCTTGGAGTGTCTTAGAGTTGTGGTAAGTTCCTTGGTTGTTTCGTGGCCCATACCTCCCTCTATCTTTTTATTTATTCTGTTATTATAGTATTCAAAAAGGATATCCCTTATGTTAGATTTGTCATTTTAGTTTCAAACTTTCATCGTATTTTAAAAGTTCTTGTACTTATGACACCAATTCTTGGGTAGTATTTTTCTGTATTTCGCAATTCGTATTTACAAAGAGCTTTATATTTGAGATTTTGCTAAGTGTTTTACCTTTTTAGTCATTATTTAGTTAAGTTTGGTAAAATATGTTGGTTGACTTACCTATTGGTTGGGAATATAGATGCCATCACGACTTGTGAATTTGGATCCTGACAAAAAGATAATTTTTATTTCATATTTTTTAGGATCCTCGTTACGACCTTGAATCAGTTGGTTATGCACTTATAATGATGTTTGAGTAAGTGTTATTTATGGCATGTGATATATTAGTTTTTCGAATTTCAAGTGCCACATATGAGTCTGTATTAGGTACGGGAAGACTTCTTCTTGATTCATTTAGGAGTTCATTGACTCCTAAATTGGTACAAGTTTTTGTCTATCTTCATGATTGGGTGCGATGTGAAAATTTAAAACAACCCGCTAGTGTTAAGAAGATCTTAATAATGTTTAACAAATTGCAAAGAGTATTAGTATTTTTGGTATATTCGTTGGATATTGTTTTTACAAATGATTTGTATTTGTTGTATATTGTTGTTCTCTACAGGCGCAGCTAGCACGGGAAAAAATCCTAATGTGGTTGGCGTGCAGTACAATGGTACCAAGAAGGTGAGTTTTACAAGGTAGGATTTTTTTGAAAAAAAAAAACGTTTCATGCATAACAATCCTTACCCAAAGAATATGAAAAATGGATGATCCTAACCTTTATCAATAGCTTTTTTTTTCCATTTTATTTAACAAATATTCTCTCACTCTTCAACTTCTACATAATGGATGATCGCAAAGAGATACACAAACCCAAAAAAAAGTCTTGGCTCATTTTTATTGTTTGTCTTGGCTTTTTTTCTTGCTTATTTTATTTTCTTGAGAATTCAAAGTTGGGTAACAGTTTCTTAGGTAATCTTGAAGTGCATCACCTTCTAGGTGAAAATAGAGAATTATAAAGATTTATTGATAGTAAATTTAGTGATCGAAAGTTCTGTAATTTAAGTCAATCTAACTATTTTTTTGTTTTAAATATATTATTGTCATTTTCCCACATAAATGAATATTATAGTTGGTTCGTTTTGGTTTTGATAATTTTAAAATCGATTAAGTTATTTTGTTTTGGTTTTGACCAATAACCGATCAAAATCGAACCGTGCACACCCTTAATTACAACATTAGGGGTGTTCACGGGTCGGTTTGCATCGGTTATTGGTCAGAATCAAAACCAAATCAACTTAATTGGTTTTTAAAATTATCAAATCAAATCAAACCAAATATAATATACATTTATTGGTTGGTTATCAATTTCGGTTTGGTTTGGTTTGATAAATTCGATAACTAACCATATACAAAAATAAAATAAACTAAACAACACTATCCAGTATCCCTTTTCCATAGTTTTGAGTTTCAACTAGATATTTTTTTTACTAGTGAGTTGAGGGCGGGGTTTCAAATTCTCTTTTTTCATTATTTTTAGATATCCTAGGAGTATTAAGTATATGATTATGTAGTTTGAGCTTCTGCTTCTTCTTCTTCTTGGGGTTCAAAATTGTCTTCTTCTCTATTAGATATCCTTTTGTGGTTTGAGCTCATTTTCCTCCTCTTTGAATTATGTAAACATGAAATGAATTGATTAAACAAAGTAGAAGGAGAATGATATACAAGGATCTTGGCATATATAACTGTAACTTCTTTTGTAACTTAGAAAATAAGGAGAATGACTATATAGTGACTTTATGTTGTAATAATAGGACATTGGATATATGTCCTTAAAAATATACAACAATTTATTGTGTTATTGACAGAGATACTTCTATTGGACATTGAAAATGGGTCAATCCATTAAAAATCATTATCAATTACTGGTAGTCAAGTAAGTACCCTAGGTAAAGGAGTTTTTAGATTCACTCATGAAGATCTAAAGCAATATAGAGCTGTTAGTTAAGGTGTGGATGATAGAATAGAATTATATAAATGTTTTGTTGAATAAACTAAGAACGACACTTAGTATTTTAACATCCCACTTTGGTCGAAAATGCCCAAAGTTCGATTTAGAATTCAAGCTTAAATGACTTGTGATATATTAGTTGTTCCATTTTCAAGTGTTGCATCTGGATCTGTATTTAGTATGGGAGGACGGTTTCTTGATTTTGTTTAGGATTTCATTGTTCCTAAATTAGTGCATATTTTATTTTGTCTTCCTATGAAGTGAACAATTAAAATAATTTATTAGTGTGAAGAAAATGTGGATAATCTCGAGAAAATTGAGAAATAGTATTAGTACTTTTATTATATTTATTTTATATTATTTTTGAAAATAATTTGTATTTGTCGTATATTTTGGCTCTCTTAAAAGTTAGCTAACACCGGAAAAGATCCTACTGTAGTTAATGTTTAGTATAGTTGTACCTAGAAGGTGACTTTGACAAGATTATTTTTTAAAAAATTAGACTATTTGATAATCGAGAAGTTCCTGGGTGCAAAAAGACTTTGACAAGTTCAGTTTCTAAAAAATTAGACTTTTGGATGATTGGAAGTTCCTGGGTGCAAAAAGATTGTTAAAAAATGTAGGAAAAATTTAATGGCTACAAATTGGCGCAAATGTCAAAAGTAGATACTAAAGACTTCTAGTCTTTTAGATTATCATGGTCGTTATTATCAACAAGGAATAATAATGGTATGACTCTAACTTATATAACACATGAATTGATAGAGACTAATATATAAAGTGGTTAAAATTGTTAGGATCGAATTCATGCACACACACTAGATGAATGAAGAACACAAGAATTTCAAGAGAAAGGGATGAGAGATCTAGAGAGAGAAAGAGAAAACCCAATATTTCGTGGTAACACCCCGTGAGTAAACTTCCACGGCGGTGAGGTATATTTATATTAATAAATCAGAGTATTTTTGGTTAGAGAGAATAAATAGAGAATAAATAGTGAATAAATAGGAAAGCTTAAAATTAATTAGGATCCACTACCTAACAATTCTCCCACTTGGAGAGTGACTCAGTCATCCAAAAAATATATTATCAAAAAAAAAATCTCTTCATCATCAACATCTTTACCGCACCGCAACATCTTTAGCAACAACTACAGAAGACCAACCGAGGTTTTCCATAACCTTAGTTTCCCAACATGAACATATTTCGTCAACTTGTTTGCCGGGTTCTTTGCACTCTCTATCTTCTCCAAGCACATATCACCATCCTCCACTGCCCTGCGAGTGAAATGGTATTGCCTTCTTATGTGCTTTGTCTTCGAATGATAGATTGGATTTTTCACCAACTGTATGACACTTTGGCTATCTAAGTAAAGAATCTTCTTCTCTCTGTCCTTGTACAAGACAGACTTATCAAATGTCACGTCACAATGTCTCAGGATCTTTCTGTTCTTGTCATCCCAAAACCTGTAACCAAACAAATCAGAACCATATCCTATGAAGTAACACTTCACAGCCTTGGCATCAAGCTTGTCTCTCTTTTCTGGATCAACATGAACATAAGCAGTGCAACCAAAAGTCCTCAAGTGTGAGTACTTGAGTTCTTTTCCTGTCCACACCTCCTCTGGAATCTTGAACCCTAAAGGAACTGATAGTCCCTTGTTGATAAAGTATGCAACTGTGCTCACAGCGTCCTCCCAAAGTGTTTTGGGCAGCTCAGAGTGTATCCTCATACTCCTTGCACGCTCATTCAATGTTCTGGTCATCCTCTCAACAATTCCATTCTGCTTTGCCTTACCAAGAACTGTTCTCATCAATCTGATTCCCTCAGCTGCACAGAATGCCTTGAACTCTTATTTGTCATACTCTCCTACATTGTCAGACCTTAGACATTTGACTTTCAAACTGTTCTGATTCTCAATTTCAGCTTTCCACTTCTTGAAAGTTGCAAACACATATAACTTATGCTTCAAGAAGTAAACCCATACATTCTTGCTGAAATAATCAATGAAGGTAACATAGAATCTGGATCCTCCAAGTGATGATACTGGAGATGGTCCCCAAACATTTGTATGGACCATTTCCAACCGCACTTTCTTTGCCTCTCTAGGAATCTTTGTGAAGCTTACTCTTTTCTGTTTGCCCATAACACAGCTCTCGCAAAGACCTATATCACCAGACTTCAGACTCTCTAATGCTCTTTTTGCAACCAGCATCTTCATTCCTTTAGTACTCATGTGTCCAAGTCTGTTGTGCCACAGACATGAACCAGAAGCACCTTCAGAACCAGCGGTCATGTTTATACACCCTGCAGTGGTGTACAAGTTCCAAATTTGGTGCCACGAGCTACTACCATAGCACCTTTCACGATCTTCCACGAACCTTTCCCAAACACTGCTGCATATCCCGTGCTATCCAACTGACCAACAGAGATCATATTTTTCTTGATCCCAGGAATATATCTTACATCCTCCAATGTCCACTGGTTTCCCGAGGTGGTCTTTATGCAACCATCCCCCTTTCCTTCAATCTCTAAGGCTTTATTGTCAGCAAGATATACATTTCCAAAATTTCTAGATTTGAAATTTTGGAACAACTCTTTGCTTGTAGGTAAATGGAAAGATGCACCAGAATCCAAAATCCATGATTCAACCGGGCTGTTCACACAAAGGATTAGAGCATCCCCAATGTCCTCTGCTGAATTTACAGAATCATTGTCATCTCCAAATTTCTGATTCCGTTCTTCTTTGGCTTTGTACAGTTCGTCTGAAAGTGCCCTTTTTCTCCACAGTTCCAACAAGTCACGTTTGATCTGTTCTGGGATTTTCCTCGATTCTTTGATTTTGATCGACCATGTTGATTTTGTCCTTTCGTCTTACTCTCCCCCTTCGAACAACGCTGAGAGCATTGTCCGATGAATCTCCCACTTCTCGTTTGCGAATACTTTCGCTAAGAACAACATCACAGATTTCATCAAACTTCAGTTTCTCAGATCCACGGGAACTGCTAATCACAGCAACAACAGTATCCCAAGACTCGGGCAGAGATGATATCAAAATCAACGCCTTAATTTCATCTTCGAAATTAATATCCACAGAATTGAGTTGACTCACAATCATATTGAACTCGTTTATATGATCAGATTCGGATCCAGTTTCAGACATCTGTAAATTGAACAATCTACACATCAAATATACCTTGTTCATAGCCGATGATTTTTCATACATGTTTGACAGTGCCTTTAACAGACTGGACGTATTCTTCTCCTTCACAATGTTGAATGCCACGTTTCTTGACAAAGTCAACCGGATCAACCCTAGAGCCTGGCGATCCTTGAGTTTCCACTTCTCCTCCGTCATGGATTTTGGCTTCACCCCGGTCAATGGTTCGTGAAGATCTTTCTGGTACAGATAATCTTCGATCTGCATCTTCCAGAAACTGAAATCGAATCCGTCAAACTTCTCAATTCCAAGCTTTGAACTATCTATCTTCTGTGATCGTGTTGTATATCCTTAGCTCTGATACCACTAGTTTGGTTCAAATTCATGCACACACACTAGATGAATGAACAACACAAGAACTTTCAAGAGAAAGAGATGAGAGATCTAGAGAGAGAAAGAGAAAACCAAATATATCGTGGTAACACCCAGTGAGAAAACTTCCATGGCGGTGAGGTATATTTATATTAATAAATCAGAGTATTTTTGGTTAGAGAGAATAAATAGAGAATAAATAGGAAAGACTAAAGTAGAGAATAAATAGGAAAGCCTAAAATTAATCAAGCTCCACTACCTAACAAAGCTAGATGTACCTCACATAGAGAAGGATGGGAAACACACATGGATAGATCATATTGTTCTTGCTGAAGAATTTTAAACTAAACCTTTACAAACGGTAGTAAATAGATAGGAACCAAAGAAGTAATTTATAGAAATTTATAAGGTGAGTTGAATTTAAAACTATTAGGCAATTGATAAAAATCAGAGAAATAATTGAAATGCAATCTCGAAGCTAAGTGGAAAAATTCGCAACACCCTTTTATTTGTCTCGTTATTGTTTTATCTTCCTTTTCTATTACGACCGACATAATTTTTATTTGTTTTGATACTTGATCTTATTTTTTACCGAAAGATTCATATCTAAATCTTCTTTAGTTTATAGATTACTTCAAATTAAATTCAACTTCAACAAGTGAGAGCTTTTTAATACACCATTGAAGTGGAAGAAAACATGACGAGATAATCAAATTAAGACTAACAATTTATTTACGTGTAAAGTACATACTAACTAAAAGTGAACAAGAATAAAACTATTATTGGACGATACTAGAATTGGTTGAAAATAAATGAATTTATAATGTAGGATAGACATAACGTTTATATGGATTACCTCATAGAGGTATCAATATAATGAATTTTTATGTTTCTCTCTATTCCTTGCATATATTATAATTTCCAACCTTTTCATATCCTGTCAAAACAATTGAACCATAATTTACTATATTGTCATTTAAGATATGATTTGTATTATTCGAAAGGATATCTTGACATATATCACGCAATATCAACCAAGTTACATGTGAGCATAGTCTTCCGGATAATTTTGATCAAATTTTAATGACAATACTATCAATTATGGCTCAATTTTTTTTACAAGATATGAAAATGATAAATATTATTGTATCAGTAAGTAATATCAAGAATAATAAATTTTGTTCCATCGATAATCTTTATAAGGCAATTTATATAGACATAATGTATATCTTACTTTAAAATATATCAGATATTTTTAACAGGTTTCTTGCATTGTTCATGAATGGTTTGCATCTTCTTAAATTTTCGTTACGTGATATTTGAAAAATTAAAGAAATCGTTAAACTTATTTTTAAAGATTCGTCATGTTTTCTTGCCTTCTAAAGTGTACTAATAGGCTCCCACTAGTTGATGCTAAATATGATTGAAATCTTTCAACTATAGAAGATCTAAATATAAACCATTTGGCAAAAGAATAGTGAAGACTCAAAACAAATAAAAAGAATGTTAGTTAGGGGGGAAAAGGCGAGTAAGAAATAACGTAAAAAAACAAAAGGGTGTTGCAACTTCTTCAACCTAACTTCAAGATTGCAGTTTAATCATTTATCTGAATGTTCAATTGTATCAATTCATTTACAATTTTAAATTTAAGTCGTATTATAAAGTTCGTCAATTACTTCTTTGGTTCGTCTATTTTAATCACCTTTTACAACGTTTTATTTCAAAATTCAGAAACTCTGATGACTCTGAAGTTCATTTATGTGTGACTGGTTGACATTTTGCCAAGGTGTTCAGGTGTGTTTTTAGTTTTTGCCATTCGGGAGGCTTAATATTTTAAAGAGATGACTTTAGTGAACATTTGGATATTTTGATGTCGGGTTGAAATTTTGTTAGTCTATCAGCCCTGGAAGGGTAATTTTTCTTTAGTTTGATTATTGGTTTGGGTGTAGAGGCTTTCATTTGAAATTTGTTTAATTTGGCGTTTTAGATTTAGAGTTTTGCCCAATGTTTGACCTTGGTCAACTTTCTTGGTAAAGACACTTGAATGGAATTATGTCAACGGATAGCTCTAGAATGTCCAGTTTTGCCTAGAATGACCTTTCGTTCAGTTTCTGATGTGATTGTAATGACCTTGTGGCGCTTAGAGTTTTGTTTGGCATTTCACTATATGTTTAGTTTTTGGTAAAATGTTTGACCAAATGACCTTTGTTTGTTGTTTCATCATTTTTTTGACTTTGGAATGTTGTTTCCACTAGGTAGCATAGTTTTTATGCATTGACGGATTGAAAAAAAAATTCAGTTTCTAGACAGAGGACTTTTGCTTACTCGTGGAACTACTAATGTAGTGTTGATGGTGCCATGTTCGTGGAGAACAAGTATCTGGGACTCTACATTCATGTGGGTCTCGCCGCATTCGTGAAGAGTAGCATGCGTCGCGTTCATTGTACCTTGGTTGCATTCACGTATGGTTGACTAACTGAGCCTCTGTTTTCGCAAGCTTTGACGCGATTTCGAGAGGTTCAGCTCAGTTGAACTACATGATCGCATGTAGTCTCCACGTTTGTGAAAGCTAGTTAACTGGAAGTTGGTGTTTTAAAAGACCCATCTTTCAGTTTGTATATATCCTTTCTAACTTGGTGTATGGGCGAGAGACATTGTTTTGAACGATTTGAGTGTTTCTTTGAGGAATTATCCGGCAGTTACATAAGCAAAACCCGGGAATGATGAAAGTTTATAAGGTGATTTAAATTTAAATTTGTTAGTGGATTGATACAATTCAACATTCCAAGATATGATTAAAATGCGATCTTGAAGCTAATTGGAAGAAGTTGCAACATCCTTTTATTTGTTTTGTTATTATTTCATTTTCCTTTTGTATTACGACCAACATTTTTTGCTTGTTTTCATAGTCAAATCTTTTTCTTACCAAAAAAATCATATTTGAATCTTCTTTATTTGATAGATTTCAATTAAATTCAGCTTCAACTAGTGAGATGTTGTGAATACACTGTAGAGTGGAAGAAAACATGATTAGATAATCAAAATAAGATTTAACAATTTATTTTATATGTAAAGTACATACTAACCAAAAGTTAAATGGGGGAAGTAAACTTTTGTAGAAGGATACTAAAAATTTGTTTCAAATATATGATTATAAAGTAGGATAGTAATATGGTTATATGAACTACTTTATAGAGGTCATCTATGTAAAATAATATTACACATCTCGCTATTCCTTGCATTATACTATAATTTCCATCATTTTCATTTTTTGTCAAAAGGTTTGAACCATAATTGACAATATTTTCATTTAAAATATGATTTTTATTGTTCGAAAGACTATCTTCACATATATCATGCAATCTTAACCAAGTTACATGCAAATATAGTCTTCCGGATGATTTTGATCAAATTTTAAATGACAACATTGTCAATTATGGCTCAATCTTTTTGACAACATATGAAAATGATCTAATGTATCGTATCATGTAAGGAATATCGAGAAGAATAAATTTTTTTCATTGATAATCTTTATGAGACCTTTCATATAAACATTATGTATATCTTACTTTAGAACATCAGATTTTTTGAACAAAATTCTAGTATTGTTAAACTATAGTTTCCTTCTTCTTAACTTTTGGTTATTTAATGTTTGAAAAATAAAAGAAATTGTAAAACTTATTCTTATAATTTCTTCATGTTTTCTTGCATTCCAAAGTGTATGTACTAACACGCTCTCACTAATTGAAGTTGAATTTGATTGAAATCTTTCAACTAAAGGAGATCTAAATATGAATTATTAGCATACATGTATCAAAAAAATAACAAGAATGTTGGTTGTGAAAATAAAAAAGAGATATAACAATGTGACAACAAAGAAAATGATGTTGACTTCTTTCACCTACCTTCAAGATTGTATTTTAATCAGTTATCTGAATTTTGAATTTTATCAGTTCATTTACAATTTTAAATTTAAGTCGTCTTATTAGCATTGTCAATTACTTCTTTGCTCTGCCTTTATTATATTTTTATAAAGGTTTATTTCAACCTTCATCAATTCTAATGACCTTTGAGGTCATTTTTGTGTGCTTTTACTATTTTCCCCCTTCTTCTATCTTCTGTGTAGATTTTTTTATGATGTTGGGTTGGGTGAAATATTTTCCAAGGTGGTCGGGTGAGTATTGAATGGATTTTACATTTGGGAGGCTCAAGGTTTGCAAGAATTAACTTCACTCAACATCTAAATATTCTGATGTCCACTGGAAATTTTGTTACTTTATCACCTGTAGAAGGGTCATTTTGGTCTAGTTTGATGATCGTCACAGGTGTCGAGGCCTTTGTTTTGAGTTTGTGTAAAAAGGTGCTTTAGATTTTGAGGTTTGCCTAAAGTTTGACCTTGGTAAACTTTCTTTCTAAACACGCTTCGAATGGAATTGTGTCAGTGTGGTTAGCTCTGAAATGTGGAGTTTGGTGTGGAATGAGTTTTAGTTTGACTCTCAAAGTAATTGTGATGACCTTGTGGCGTTTAACTTTTGGTTTTGCATTTCTATATAAATGTAATATTAAGTCATCATTTTGACTAAATCAGCTCTGTTGGTTGTTTCATCAATTTTGCTAAGTACAAAATGTTGATTCCCACTAGGTAGCATAGCTCATATGCCTTGATGGGATTTTGAACGACTTCCGAACCCCAAATGGTGGATTTTGTCTTCCCTGTGGAACTGTTGATGTAGTGTTGATGGTTAAGTGTTGAAGGTGTCGCATGCGTGGAGACCAAGTGCTAGGGCCATCGTGTTACTGTGGATCTTACTGTGCTTTAAAAGGGTCGCCCCATTCACGTGCCTGTCACAGTCCGAGCCTACATCCCGGACGTGGCCGACACTTGAGAACCATTGTTGGTCCCTAAACAAACTATCATTACTGCTAACTACAAGTAAAAAGCTAAGTCAAGCATACACAAGCATAAAAATGAAGAATTATTTAAAAACAACTTATTAAAGCTTAATATTTATCTGAAAATACTGAATATTAAACATTAATTTTAAAAAAAATATCTGAAACTGAATACAGTAAGACTGAGACAGTCTATTCATGAAGCCGCTGTAAAGATAGTCGTCAGAAAAAAGACCCACGACACCTCAAAGTGTTACTACTAACAAATCAAAAAATTTGAGTCCGTTGAAAGTAAGGGGCCTCACAAAAAGTTGTCAAGCATATGATGTGATCTCGATGAAATTCTTGTTGATGATTCTAATTACTTGAATTTCCACCATAAAATTATACAGGTCAAATGACATTAGTACATAGGATTTATGAGTATGTAGTAGGGTTGAATAACATAATTAACTGAACTGAAAAGCTAAAAGTAAATCAACTGATATATAGTTTAAATCATGATCAATATCATTTAAGCTCTTAGTGTATGAATGTGATAATAGTAAATAAAGGAATAAAGTTGATTTACAAGAGTTGGAAAACAGAGAAATTCGAAGAAACACAACAACAACAACATAAGAAAGGATCATTGACCAACAAAAGAAGAATATATTGATGATACTTAAGAAAGGATTATAAGGTTACTCTCTGGAATAGCTCTAAAGGCTATATTTGGCTATTTTTATCAACACTGGCAGGTCGCTTGGGACTCGTCAATATATGATTGTTAAGAGTAGACATAGAGCTATTTATCATGAATTAAATGAATACTCATGAAAGAAATGGTCATATTATACTTTTGTACTTTCCAAAGTAACAATTTCCGTAAAATTATCCCACACAACATATAATTCCCCCCTGTTATCAGTGGCTGACACGATTGTTTCTGATTCATTTTGTATATGTGAGTCCTCATTTTCACCCATCACCTTATTAGTTTGTTTTTCTTCAGTCACGCTATGAGTTTTATTTTGAGTAACTTTGATTAAAAAAGAATCAATATAAAAAATTTATCATAATCAAAGCGAAGTCACAAACAACATGAAAATTAACAACATAATTCAACAAAAAAATTTTAAAAGGGAAAATTATCTCAAAAAAATGGAAACCCATAAAAAATAATCAAACAATATCTCGAATTAAGAAGTTTGAAATAAATATTTGAGTCAATACTCAGATTCTAAAATAAAGGCAGGAACTCAGAAAACACATGCCTTGCACAATCGACAAAAAAAGACTAATCTATGATAATTAGGTCAAAATAAAACATGTAGTACACTAGACAAAAAAAAAGACTAATCTATAATAATTAGGTCAAAATAAAACATGTAGTATACTACACTTACATACCTAAAATGCATACACATCATTATTCAAATGAAGAAACAAAAAAATAAGTTAAAAAAGAAGAAGAAAATGACTAAAAACACAATAAAAGGGGAGGTAAATAGTTAAACTAAAAGAGAGATGGAGACTTTACTCAGTACCTACGAAAGAGAAGGATTGAGCAAACAAACTTGAGATTTGAGAAGCAATTGAGCAGTGAGCAAGAAGAGACGAAGAAACCTAGATGAGGCTTTATAGTTTACGCCTTTACCTCTTTTAAACTTTAGAGATTTTTTGAGTTTAATCACTTGCTCTGTGTTCTATAAGGCAACATGATTATACAAACATAAATAGATTTTGGTAGTTTTAAAACTATAGCCTTTAAGAGTTAGGACTTTATGTGTGGTTGTAACACCTCAAAACCTTGTATCCTAACCTGGGGCTAAGGGTGAGGGAAAGAGCCAAGGAAGAGGAATAGGGCCAAGGGATAGGGCTAGGGCAGCCAAACATTCCATATGCACTAGTCACCTCCCCCCGAGAGGCATGGTCACCACGGATCCTGGTGCTACTTGTCGGCTGAGGCAGTATGTTATCACTCCTTACTTATCCAATTATTACAATAGTAATTTCTTTTTAGTAGTTGTTAATTTTCTGTAATAATACAGTTATTGTCATGTAATACTCCATTTATTATTTAAGTTTAGTTAGGAAGTCATGTCCTAGTTTCTAGGGGTAGTTATTTTATAAGGGTTGTATTTAAACTATTGTGTGTCAGATGAAATGAGAAAGCATAAAATTATGAAGTCTTTGAGTACTTCAAACTCAAAAGATTGCAGGTTCTCTCTAACGAACCAGCGCCATAGGTAGAAAAATGAAAACTTCAAATTTATCTTGCAACGCCCCGTTACAAGATCCTTAACAAGGGACCATAACAACTTGGTGTCAGATACGAGGGTTATGGTAGACCAAAATCAACATAACCTAGCACAATTGGTGAACTTGTTCCACGAAGAACGTGAAGCCAATTTGTTCAGATAGAAAGAAATAAATGCTTGTTTGGATGCACTTGCAAAGAATTTAAAGAATTCTAAGGTCGATTCTGGTTCAATTGAACATATTAGTAAAAATTGCTGTTTGAAGGGTAAAAACAGATACAAGAGGGTCGGTATCCAAAACAGGTGGAAGTTTCATCATTCCTCCACATAAAAACTGGATTTCCCACTAATGGCGAAGAGGAAACTGTGGGATGGTTGAACAGGTGTGAACACTTTTTTCGACACCAAGATGAAGAGAATGTTGGACTTGTTTCTTTTTATTTGGAGGGGAATGCACAACTTTTGTTTCTTCAATTAGACAGATATATGCCTAAATCTACTTGGGATGAGTTCAAATGTTATTGTAACCTTTATTTTGGGCCACCAATTAGAAGTCAGAAATTGGAAAAACTGGCTAAGTTATGCCAGATCGGTTCTATGGCAAATTACCCAGAAAAGTTTGAGCACTTAGTTTCATGGGCTTGTAAACTCACTCAATCGCAAAAAATTGAACTTTGTTCTTCTGATTATATAACAATTGAGGTTGAGTTGAATAATCGTCCAAATTTGTCTATGACATTAAGTTTATCCCAACTTTATGAACGCAAGGAACAATCTATTTGTTCGAAAGCCTTAGATGTTGCAGATCTAAGACAACAAATTTCTCACCTCAGCAACATGTCAGATTTGTGAAGAAACTAACTAGATCTCAAATCGAGGAAAGGCGACTTAAGGGACTTTGTTTCATTTGTAATGAACCGTTCACTTGAGGTCATCAATGCAAGAAATTATTCTGGATAGACTTTATAGATAATGAGGAAGTGTTTGTTGGAAAGGAGAGAAATACTAATTTCCACACTTAGCGCTTGAGGATAAGCACTATTTGAAGGAGGAGAGTAATGTTATCACTCCTTAGTAATCCAATAATTACAACAGTAATTTCTTTTTAGTAGTTGCTAGTAATAGTACAATTACTTTCATGTAATAGTGCAGTTTTTCAATAAAGTTAAGTTAGAAAGTCATGTCGTAGTTTTTAGGGTTAGTTATTTTATAAGTGTTGTTCATCTTGTATTCCTAATATACTTAGAACAAAAATTTGAAGAACTACATAAAGCACAACAAAGTTTAAGAACATGTTCACAACTAGAAAATTAACCGATTAGACATACTAGAATTAGAAAAGGTTAGAAAAATATACGAAATATTTTTATTAAAGAAGAATTAACAGAAGAACAAAAATTAATTCACGAATTTGAAATATCTAACACACCAGAATCTGGAAATATAGAAAAAAGATCAAGCTCAGTGAATGCACATTGTGCTATTAAGGAAATAATTCCCTTCTAGTATCTGAGGTTTGATTTGGAATATGTCCTCCAGGATAGAATGATCTCAATCACCAGTTTATTGATACCAAAATTCTAGTGTTAGAGGGCAAGCAATTTTATTCACAAAATGAGATGAAATCCATTGATTTATAGAAAACAAAGGGTAGTGGAAACGTTTCTTCTTGTGCCTTACTGGAAAGGTCACAAGCCTTTGAAAGTTCACAAACCTTTGAAAGGTCACAAACCTTTGGAAAAGTCAAAATCTTTAAGAAAGGTCGTCACGTTTCATAAGAGTGACAAATTTTCATAAAACTCACAATTTTTCATAAAATTCACAACTTCTCATAAGACGCAAATCTTCATTTCCATTCATACCTTTTAAAACCCAACAATCCACCGCACGAATGGGGAATTAGTCCAAGACAAAAAAGGGACAAATATGTGTACTTTACAAGCAAGAATTAATTGCATCTGGATAAGTAGGTTTCCCCTTGTCGGATATACTCGTTCAATCGATAGATGTGATATCATTTAACCATTGAGCTTTGGTGTATACCTAGACAACCATTTGTCACACAATTAACCCTTTATTGTTTATGGTTCTTACGGTTGTGATCGTTTCAGCCATGAACACCTCCTGGTTTCATCAGTGTGTAGAGAATAGGGCTTTTCACAATGATTATCTTTTAAGAGGCTTACCCTCGTGATTTCTAAAAGTGTCATCGCGTAGATAAACTATTTAGGAAACTCTGCTAAACTTAGCAAACTATTAAAACCATTAAGCTTTATTAACTCAATAATAAGCCTTAATGTTTTATCCTTGTTCCCGAGGATTGTCTTTATCATGAGAATAGATTGATTTTGTAACAATGTCGAACCGTCGTTCACAACTTTGTTTTCTCCTTTAATATAGCTATTGGAATATCCAGTCTTCTGGATAGAGTTACCGCCATGATGACTTGTCCGAAACCGTAAATTCATTCCCTTAAATGATGTTTCAACTTTCTGTCGAGCTAGGCCTTTTTGTAAGTGGATCCGACACATTATCCTTTGACTTTACATAGTTAATTATGATAATTCCACTTGAGAGTAGTTTTCTAATTGTATCATGTATAAGTCCTATATGATAAGACTTTTCGTTATACATCATGCTCCATGTCCTACCTATTGCATCTTGACTATCAAAGTGTATTCATACTAATGCCAATGGTTTTGTCTAAAAAATAAAATTTATCAACAAATTTCGAAGTCTTTCAACTTATTCACCGATCTTATCTTGAGAACCTATCTCAAAGATCATTATAGAGCTAGCGATACATATATTTTTTGAAATATTTCCAAGAGATTTCTCATTTATCAACAGTTAATATATACCCACTCGTGGATTTTAATTCATTTGTCCAGTGATCAAATTTGCATCATTATATCTTTTCAATACTGCTGGATATTGTTATAATGCAAGGCTTAGTTTTAAGGATTTTTAAATACTCCAAAACTCTATTTGTTGTAATCTAATGAGTTTGATTGGGATCACTTGTGATCCGACTAAGTTTATTAGTAGCAAATGCTATATCTGATCGTTCACACTTCATGTTATACATCATACTTCCCAATACTCTAGCACAATCCAATTGTGAGTTACTTTCATTTTCACTCTTTCAAAATGCAAAGGTCACATTTATTGGAAACTTGACGATATTGACATCCAAATATTTTAACTAGTCAAGTACCTTTTCAATGCAGTGAGACCTTGAAAATGCTAAACATTATGGAGTTCCAAGGATTCTTATACCTAAGATTGAATCAGCAACTCTAAGATTTTTCATTCCAAACTTGCTTTCTAGAAAACGTTTAGTAGCATTTCTGTCATTAGTGTCTCTATTGATGATTAACATATCATCAATATACAAATAAACACTGACCTTGTGATTATAATGTGAACACATTTATCACGTCGATCATTCTTAAATCTATTTGTCAACATGGTTTTATAAAATTTCTTATGTCATTGTTTGGGTGCTTGTTTTAGTCCACAATGGTAATTAATAAGTTCTCACACTTTCTTTTATTTACTAGGTACACAAAACCCTCTGGCTGTTTCATGTAAATTTCTTCCTCCAATTCTCCATTTAACAGAGTTATTTTTGCATTCATTTGATGAATTTGGAGGTCATATATCACAACTAATAATATTAGCATCCGAACGGACGTAATTCTAGTTACTGATGAGTATATATATCAACAAGATCAAAACCTTATTTTTCTCTAAAGCATTTGACAAAAAGTCGTTCTTTGTATTTGTCAACAGTTACATCAACTTCCATTTTCCTCTTGAGGATTCACTTTGAACCCAAAAGTTTATTTATGGAGGAAGATCAACCATCATCCAATAGGATTGTGGAAGATTTAATCAATCTCACTATTGACACAATTTGTCAAAAAGGATTAGTCTACATAAGACAAAACAAAATGTTACAAAATCATATTCGAAGGAAGTATATGTCTCTAAACATTTACTACACCTTTTGAATCTCTTTATTAAGTACATTCTCCTTTTAATCTTTCGAAAGTCATTAGATCTTTCACTAGACAACTCAAGTCTAATTTTACAGTTCACAGTCTTAGGTCCTATTTCAATCCATTTAGGAATGGGAACTTGTAGTTTGGCTGGACACCCCACACTTTGAAATATTCTTAAGTTGGATTTCCTTCCTTTTCATTTCTTATATGGAATAGATTGTTTCCTGAACAAACAAAATTGTTTTCTTTATGTAAAGACAACTTTTTGTTGTTCCCTTTTTGTAGTAAGTATTGTTCCTCCACAAAAGTTTTATGGTTACCCCAAACTTATAAAAAATGCCTCCATAATATCTTTCAAAGTTCAATTTTTTCTTAGATTGAGGTGAATACGTTAGAAGTTTGATGTATAATTTCACTTTGAAAACTCGTTTATGCTAAATGAGATTTATACTCTCCATCCCTATCACTTAACATCTTTTTTACAACTAATATCCAACATCAATACTATATTGTCTAGATGTTTTTATTGCTTCATCTTTACCATTATGCAAATAGACATAGTCGTTTCCAATGCAATTTTCAGTAAAAGTAACGAGATACTTTTTCCCACCACGAGAAGGTATTTATTTCATATCACAAATGTCAGTGTAAATCAATTCTAAGGGATTATAATTCCTTTCAACAGATCTATAACAATGCTTAGCATACTTAGATTCCACACAAACTTGACATTTTTATTTATTGCACTCAAAGTTAGACAAATCTTCTAAGTTGATCAGTTTTCCTTAGAAGGTTTTTTAAATTGACATGTCCCAAGTTCTCATGGCACAAACAATGACTCAAGCAAGTAAGAACAAATAAAACTATTGAGTTTGAAAAGATTTTCACAAGTAGCGTTTTTCTGAAATATTTTGTTCCAACTTCTTACAATTTTGTGTGATACATACACCAGTTAGAGTAAACACCTTACCAAATGTCCTTTTCATAAGGAACTTTCCATAACTTTCAATTTGATTGTTATAGAACTACCCATGAACAAAGTTTGATTGGGTCCAATAAAGGCAATTTAGTCGAAATGCTTCTTTTACAAAACATGACAAACGACTATTCACCAATATTCATGTCTATACAAATATTTTTAATATAATAGACATATTTTCATGAAAAATTACAACATTTTAAGCGACACTTTTTCATAAGAAAAACACAATAATTTTGAATCATATATTAGTTATAGAGAAACTCAATAACGACAATATGAAATATACTCCAAGAATTTTATAGGTCTAACATAATACAAAAATATCATTGAATTTCATATGTTTTGCTCCAAAATTAAATTAGACACCAAGTCTAATCTTATCATTATCATAAGCAAAGAACCCCCACATTTTAAATGTGATCTCAAAAATATTTTTCAAGTATTTGAAAATAATTTTTACACATTTTTCACAGACTATCAAAATGTCGTTGACAGTATGTAACCACTTTTGAAACTATTATTCTACAAAATAATAATAGAGTTTCAATTCTCTTTAACAATCTTTACATAGTGTCAAAGTTCATTCCATATAGACACAAACTCACCAACTCTAAGTCACTAGTTTTTTTCCCTCTATCCCAAATAGACATACCACTTAGTATTTAGAATGATTCTATATAATAGTGAAATTTATAGAAAATCAAAAGTAAACCACAAACATAGTCTAATTATTCAGAGTATAAAACAATAAAAAATTTAGTCCACAACAATTTGATATAATCAAATTCACAAGGAGTACAAAACTATAAAAGTTTTTTTTAGTATCCAAAGAGAATTAAAGATATTCTTTAACATATAGAAATGTTTTTCTTTTCAAGTAGTCTTCCAACTATAACATTTTGACATACTATGATATGAAACAAAAATATGCCTCTCTCATTTTTGCAAACTAAAGAATGTTAAAGGCAATAATATTTTCCAAGTAAAATTCGTTCCACAATATATTGTTTGCAGAACTTTTTCCAAAGATACATATGATAAAAAAATTAAACATGTTAACTCTTAGAAACTATTCTTCTCCCTAGACAAATTAATTAGAAGGTTACCTGGTAATCTTTAATCAGAATACCACAATTTTTTTGTTACATTCTCACTTCTACTTTGTTAAATAAAGCAACGAATTATGAAGAAGTAATGCATATATCTTCTACTTACATGATTAGATTCTCTCAATCAGTAGAATACAAAAAAATACTAACAGTATAACAATTTCCTTAAGCTTGTTGTTCATCTTGTATTACTAAGATACTTAGAACAAATCTTTGAAGAACTTGATAAGTCACAACAAAGTTTAAGAAAATTTTAACAACTAGAAAATTAAAACTAGTAGAGATACAATAATCAGAAACAGATTAGAAAAATATACAATATGCTTTTCTTAAAGAAGAATCATTGCCAATCTGTTTATAAAGAATCTTACAGATTCCAACAAACTTTGGAGAAACACGAAGTTACCAAAGTTTAATGAACCATTGAAGAATAGAAAAACAAAAATTAATTCACGAATTTAAAATTTGTAACACATACCAGAATCTGTAATAACAGAAAGAAGATCCAGTCGACTTAATACATAGTGTCCCCTTGGGGAAATTATTCCCCTCTAGTATCCGAGGTTTGATTTGGAATATTCCCTCGCAGGATAGAATGATCTCTATCACCAGTATATTGATAACCAAAACACTTGTGTCAGCGAGACACTCAACGATAGTAAAGTATACTTCGAATACTAGATTTAATTGTAGTAGGAGAAGTCAAGAAATTCTATTCTAAAAATGAGAGGAAATTCCTCAACTTATAGAAAACAAAGGGTAGTGCGAAAAGGTTGTTGTTGTGCCTTATGGAAAGGTCACAAACCTTTAGAAAAGTAACAATCTTTCAAAAAGTTCATCGCATTTCATAAAAGTCATAGTTTTCATAAAACTCGCAACTTTTCCTTTTATGTTGACACCATTTAAAAACCAACAATAAATGTTGTATTGAAACTATTGTGTGTTGAGAAAATCAGAAAGCAAAAATTACTAAGTCTTTGAATACTTCAAACTCAAGAGAGTGCAGGTTCTCCCTAACGAACCGACTCCATTGGTAGAAAAAAGAAAACTTCAAACATTATCTTGCAACGCCACGTAACTAGATCCTAAACAAGGGCCACTAACAAAGTAGCTTCACCAAGCTTCCTAAACAAGAGACCCTCCCCATGAGCCACTAGACGACTGATCGTGAAGGCCAAGAAGGGTTGTGAAAGGGGTCGTGAAGGTGACTTAGGTTTATAGGGGTTAAGTGTGTTGGGTTTTCAACGTGTGAATAGTAAATGAAGGAGTATGACTCTCCTGAAGGGTTGTGTCTACGCCGAAGGTTTATAATATGTATGAAAGGTTGTATCCTTTCTAAAGAGTTGTGATTTTTACCCTTTGTTGGCAATAAATAGAGAGACTTCCTCTCATTTTTCAAAATCTAATTCTTTCCTTCTCTTGCATACACTCTTACAAAACAAAATCGATCGATCATTTATCTGTGTATGATTTGTTGTTGTCATTGTGCGTGTAATAGGTGTTTCTATGTATTGAATCTCCAAAAGAAGGCTTCATGTTGCCAATGTTTATTTGATGGTATACAATTTTAAAGCATGAAATAAAAATGTAGAGCATAATTTCAAATACATGAAAAATATTTTTAGATCGTATTTAAAATATGGGGATTCTTTACTTGTGATAAAAACAAAGTTAGAGTTACTATCTAATTAAAATTTGAAAGTACAAGATATGAAATTTATGTCATTATTGTATTATGTTAGATCCAAAAAATTCTTCGAGTATATTTGATGTTGTGGTTGTTGAGTATCTCTTTACTAGTATATGATAGACAAGTATAAAACTACAAAATTATAGTACTCGTTCAAAAGAATAGTATTATTTGATGAAAACTTTTTACTTAAAAAATTGTGATTTCATGAAAAGATATGTCTATTAATATAATTTAATTTTTTATAGACATGAACATTGGTGAAAAGTTATATGTTATGTTTTTGTTGTAAAACAAACATTACGGTCATATTTCCCTTATTGGACCGATGAGACTGTAACGACTAATAAGTACCCCCTAGAGGAAGGGAGCACCCATGGGTGGAACAATTGCGTACTTGACCTTTCGGAGGTCTTTTACAAGCCTTAGATAACATTCATTACATAAGACATGTAAAGTAGTACAGAATTAAAAATTTTCACGAATAAATTAATGAAGAAAATATCTTTCATAAAAGCTAAGGATTAATCTCCAACATAACGATACGGCATAACTATCTTAGGGACACGACCCTTTACATTATATTAAAAATAAATAATAAGTCTTAATGACAAAAACTAATAAATAGAACTAAACCCTCGGATATAATAGGACATACTTAATCTTGAGAGGATAGATTGCCAAGCTTTGTCTTCTAGTCTTCAACCGCCTCCAACCTATACTTATTAAGTATAGAAAAGTATGCGGTCAGTACAAAACATTGTACTAAGCATGACATATGCAAAAAACATGCGAAAAGACACAATTTAGTAAAAAAAAGCTTTCAAGACAAATAAGTAAAACTTTCATGATTATATTGTTAAAATAGTATAACCATCATAACTTAGCATATTATAAAAGAGTTCCATAATTTTAGCACAAGGAGTAACTTTGCAGTAAACTCCAAAACAACATAGTGAAACACATTGAAGCAGTGACATGTTATAGGAAACAACTCGTTCCAAGCATAAACTCCTTTTTTGAGAGGTTTCCCTAATCAAGTTATCCGAAGACTCCTTATGGTAAGACAAGAAGGGAACACCCATGCACTCCTTTCAAGGAACACCAAAGTGATCCTTAAGACCACAGACCATAGGCTTACCTAGTCCAGAATCAAATCTACACTCTTGGCTAGACATTTGAAAGACATTCATACAAGAAGGATTTCATGTAAGTATCCTTCTCAAATAGGACCTATGAGTTACACTAAGTGCAATTTGAGTGTAGCATCCCACAATACTACTCCCACTTACTGCTCCTTGAGGATTCCCTTGGATTAAACACCCTTCATTAGTCACTACTAACTTCATCACATAGAACATAGTTTAATCTTCCTTAACATCAGACCTTATGTTATCTAACTTCATTTACAACACATGATAGAACACACCTACACTCGCCTTTCGGAAGGTCTACTAAGTGCAATGGATAGATAGCATCTCATACCACCACCTACCCTAAGTTTTACGTTCTTATAGGAGACTTAGTTTATATATTTCATATAAAACACACAAAGACTCCCCTTCGGAATGCCTACCTAGTGAAACTGATAAATAGCTACCCATTCCACTACCTACACTAAGTAGTACAATCTTTTAGATGACTTAGCACTTTAATTACTTTTGTTGGGGTTATCTTAACCGTGGTAGACCATGAGATCTAAACATGGAATCCCGATACTTCCCTTATAGGAGAAGGGTCCCCTCACTTTGGTAGAGTGAGGTCTTACTTTTAGCTTTTACGTGGCTTTTCCAATAGCTACACCTATGTGGGTGCATAGTTAAGGAATAAGGAGACTGCTACTAGGTAGCTTGCTGTCTACTAACATGGAGTACTTATCTCAAGAGGTACATTGGGTACAACATCTCAACTCACAATGTGCACCTACCCCTTCTTCAAATCCTCTCGGTGCTAAGCATAACTTCCCTGCAGAGTCTTATACATTCATTACTAAGGTGAAGGATAACTTTTGACATCCCATCTCATCTACCAATATGTATCCATTCTCCAACCTACATTGGAAAGCTCTTGGGAGGTAGTGAGGTTGGTACTTAACACTTCATCTCAACTCGGAATGAGTGCTCACCCCAAAATTCCCCTTTTTCATTCACATTCTTTAACTTCAATCATTCATTCATTCATTTAAACTGTATGTGTACATGATGGCACACCTTTCACATAAATCATAACTTTCATTAACATTGAATTCCAGGCATGCGTACACTTTCATTCATCATTTCCCACATACTAGAATGCTCAAGATATACACATACTTCATTTAGGCATAATCTAAACAAGACATACAATTCAAGCTTCATAAAGAACATCAACATGAATCTCACCATTTTAACTTTAATTCAAACAATAGGCCTTCAATGTCATACTCACAATACATACCAAATATATATATCCAAACACATCAAGTAAACACTTCCACCAAGAAGGTTGACAATACCACTTAAGATCAATTCATAATAAGAATTATACAATATAAGTAACTCGCCATTTAACCAATCATTCACCACCTATAATTAATTCCTAAATAATTTATCATAATAACTCCCTTAGGGCACTAGATAGACAATATCAACAACATAAAGAAACCAAAGCTTCAAATACTACATAAACATGTTCATTTAACTCATATCTTATACTAAAAGTTGAAAATGTTCATAACAATGAGTTCATTAGGGTTTGACATTAAAATCATCAATTAATACTATAAGCAACCTATTTAAATTATTAAAACACTTTTACATGAAGACCCATACTTAGAATGAAAACTAGGAGAAGATAGAGTTTGAAAATCCTTTTTGAAATCTTTTAGAAATGACTCCTTGAACCGAAGAGGGTTCAAAGAATACTACCATCCCTCAATGAGAAGGAAATTCACTAATTTTATGAAGAAACACGTCCAACCAGCCTTACTATTTCTTCTTTGAGTCCTAGTGCCAATGGTGACTTGAGAGAGTTTTTCTTTAGAGTGGGAGTTTGAATATTTTAAGTGAGGGGTCTTGTCTAGGTTTAGGACTTAAAACTTATCAAATATAACTTTAAACCCTAAAAATATCATCCTAGGGTATTAAAGTACCTGGAGTGAATTTAGACAAAAGACCTTAAGCTGGCAGAGTGTCCCATAACTTTTGTAGGACACCATCGACGGACCCAAGCAACAAGACGAAGACTGAATGACGACCCGTGCTGCTGGGCGTCGTTTGGGTCTGCAGCTGTTGCATGGAGGATTTATCTGTTTACACTAAGTTCCAACCTATTCCCATAGATGACGGGGCGTCATTGATTCTACGACTGGTTGACTGGGAGCGTCGATTGCCCAGCTATTGGTAACTTGGTTGCCAAGTTTCCGGTCCTCTTCTTAGGAACATCTCACACCAATTTTGATTAAAACGAACACGTACAACTCACTCAAACACATGAAGAAACAATTCTAAGGTACACCTTCTGAATGTCATGGATGTTTGACCTCCAAACGACACCAAACTTCATAAACTGCCTAAGAAAATCATTATAACTCATTTTAGCACCAAATAAAGGCTTAAATACTCATGATTGATGTTTCAATTACACAATTATAAGCACTCTTCCAAGCAACACAGGGAACTTTTAGGAGGAAACTTCCAAACTCAAGCATACACTTAATTCTTCATTTTATGGAGGAACTACCTTCTCCAACATTAAGCATTCTCATAAACATCGTTTTTAGACAGATTGGACCCATTATTCATGAAAATAAGTTTTTTTCTCCAACCTTGAAATTTTACAATGTCACTCTCACACAGTGAAACATGCATGATTTTTAACAATTTCTTCTTTAAGCATCTTATCAAGAAAGCATGAACATAAGAAATACAAAACCATATAAAATAATCTTATAACATAAACACAACAAACATAAAGGGTTAAGACTTACCGGGACTACCAAATTCGGATTAGTTCTGCCTCCTTGCTCCTATCCAATGTGAAAGGTTCTTCTTTGGAGCATTAGGATCTAGGGGAGCTTGATTGACCCCTTTTTTCCTTTTGCATTGATTTTGGGGAAGTCCCTCATATTTTGAGTCTTACTACCACATGCAAAGTAAACATTCTTTCCGGCAAGGCACTTACCCAAGTGTTGTGTTCCACAAGTATTACACTTAGGTCTCTCAAAAGTATGGCCACCACCTTGGGAATTCTGGTTGGAAACTCTATCCTTGTTCCCCATGGAAGAATCTTGGTGATAGAACCTCCTCTTAGGTTTTTCTTGTCTATATTCGTCAATCATATACCTCTTCCCCTCTTGCCTTATTCCCTAATTTTAGACTCATCAATTTGTTGTGCATACACCATAAGCCTAGAGATATCCATGTCATAAGAAGCATTGTCATACGACACTCTTTTTCCACCAAGCTAGACACTCCCATCACAATTTTTTTTCCTAGATCTTGGGTAGGCTACCATGGTCAGGGCATACTTAGAGAGTAGATTGAATTTGAGAGATTATTCTTTAACACTCATTCCCCCTAGACGAAGATTCATGAACTCAACAATCTTCTTCTCCCTCCACTCTAAAGGAAAGAACCTATCTAGAAAAGCCTCTTTGAACACTTCCCAATAATGATTACCTCCCTTAAAGGTACCTCATACCTCAATTGATCAAACCATACTTGAGCCACATCCTTGAGTTGGTAAGTAACTAGCTCTGCTCTCTCCCTAGGGTTTACACCCATAGCATATATCACCTTGAATATCTCATCTATGAAGCTTTGTGGATCTTCATCCACCTTAGTTCAATGGAAAGTAGGAGGGTTCATCCTCATGAAATCCCGTATTCTAGAAGCGGGAGTACTCACATTAGGTTGAGATCTATCCCCTTGGTTACCTTGGCCAACCAAATAATTAGTTACGACTTGAGCTTGAGCCGTCATAAGTTGGGTCAAATTCATTAGGGAAGCCCTCAACTCCGCATTAGTCATATCACCTTACACAAAGGGAGCTTGAGGAGCTTAAGGTATAGGGGACATTTGAGGTCCTTGGAGCCTTTGAGGTTTTGGAGGGGGAACCCCCTCATTCACATTCTCTAGGCCAACTATAGGGACTTGGTCAACACGGAGAGAGAACTTCTCATTATCTACACCTTCCTTTTCCCTCGTAGTGGTTGCTCTCCTCGTATTCATGTCCTATAAACACAAGGACAAGAGGTTGAGAGAGACGTCTTATTGAACTCAACTCTAATGCACGACACTAGAATAATGGAGAAAGTTAAACTTCTATCATCTTATAGCTCTTATCCATGGATGTGTCTCAACTCAATCCAATGAACAAGACTCTAATAGACGTGACTTGTTAGACTTTAGACCCTAAACAATTCCCATAACTTAAGCGATAATACCAAGTTTCTAATAAGACAAAAGTTCACCTTAGAATAAGGGAGAACCCATAGGTCGTAACAATTGCACACTTTACCTTTCTGAGGTCTTGTACAAGCCTTAGCTATCATTCATTACATAATACATGAAAAGTAGTGCGTTAAAACTTTTAATGAATAAATTAATAAAGAAAATATCTTTCATAAAATAAAAGGATTGATCTCATCTTCACAAGCCAACTTAAATATCCAACATAAATATCTTAGCGACAGAGGCCTTTATCGTTAATGAAAAATACAAAATAAGTCTTAACAATATAAACTATGAAATAGAACTAGGCCCTCAAATATATAAGAACTTACTTAATCTTGAGAGGATAGATTCCCAAGCTTTGTCTTCTAGTCTTCAAACACCCCAAACCTATACTTATTAAGTATAGAAATATATGGGGTTAGTACAAAACAATGTACTAAGTATGGCATATACAAAAACATGAGAAAAGGGAAATTTTAGTAAAAAAAAGGTTTCATGCTAAATAGGTAGAACTTTCATGATTATATAGTTAAAATACTATAAGCTTCATAATTTAGTACATACTAAAAGAGTTCCACAATTTTAGCACAAGGAGTCACTTTACAATGAAGTTCGAAACATCACAATGATACACATTGAAGCATTGACATGTTACAGTGAACAACATATTCCAATCAATGTGAACTCATTTCCCGAGAGGTTTCCGTAATAAAGTTATCCTATGACTCCCTAAGGTAAGACAAGAAAGGAACGTCCATACATCCCCTTCAAGGCAAACCAAAGCGATCCTTAAGACCACCAACCATAGGCTTACCTAGTCCAGGAAACAATTCCACACTCTTGTCTAGACATTTGAAACAAAAGAATTTCATGCAAGTACCCTTCTTTAATACGACATATGAGTTACACTAAATAAAATGTGAGATTAGCATCTAATATTACTACTCCCACTTAATGATCCTTGAGGATTCCCTTAGATTAAGCACCGTACATTAGTCACTTCTAACTTCATCACATAAAAATTATTTTTTAACATGCTTCCTTAACATTAGACCTTAAGCTATCTAACTTTATTTACAACACATGATAGAACACATCAAGACTCCCCTTCCGGAAGGTCTACTTAGTGCAATGGATAGATAATATCCCATACCACCACGTACCCTAAGTAGTACATTCTTTTAAGATACTTAATCCATACATTTCATATAAAACAAACCAATACTCCCATTTCGAAATGCCTACCTAGTGCAATGGATAAATAGTGTCCCATTCCACTACCTACCCTAAGTAGTACACTCTTTTAGAAGACTTATCACTTTCATTACTTTTGTGCGGGTTACTTAACCGACATAGACCATGAGATATAAACATGGAATCTAGATATTTCCCTTATTGGAGAAGGGTCCCCTCACTTGCCTAGTGTGAGGTCTTACTTTTAGGTTTTACATGGAATTTCTAATAGCTAAACCTATGCGGACGCATAGTTAAGGGATAAGGAGATTGCTACTAAGTAACTCGCTCTCTAGTAACAAGGAGTACACATCTCAAAAGGTACATTGGGTACAACATCTATACTCACAATGTTCACCCACCCCTTCTTCAAATCCTCTCGGTGCTAAGCATAACTTCCCCCTTAGAGTCTTAAACATTCATTACTAAGGTCAAGGATAACTTTTGGACATACCATATCAACTACCAATGGGTATCCATCCTTCATCCTACATTAGAAAGCTCTTGGGAGGTACTGAGGCTTCTATTAAACACTTCTTCTCAACTCACAATGATTGCTCACCCCAAAACTCCCCTTTTCCATTCACATTCTTTTACTTCAATCATTCATTCATTTATATAAAGTGTGTATTTACATGAGGGCACAACTTTCAAACAAATCATCACTTTCATTAACATTGAATTTTGGGCATGCGTACACTTATATTCATCATTTGTAAAATACTAGCATGCTTAAGATATGCACATACTTCATTTCGGCATAACCTAAACAAGACATATAATTCAATCTTCAAAAATCACATCAACATGAATCTCATAATTTTCACTTTAATTCAGACATTCGGCCTTCAAAGCCATAGTCACAACACATACCAAATATATACATCTAAATACATCAAGTAAACACCACAACCAAGAAGGTCAATCATACCAGTCAAGCGCAATATATAATAAGAATTATACAATATAACTAAGTCACCATTTAACAAATCTTTACCCACCTATAACCAATTCCTCAATAATTCATCATAATACGGTTCTTAGCGAAGAATCTAGACCATATCAACAACATAAAGAAACCAAAGCTCCAAATATTACATAATCATGTTCATTTAACCCATATCTTAAACTAAAGGTTGAAAATGTGCAAAAGCAAGAGCTCATTAGGGTTTTGACATTAAAATCATCAATTTATACTATAATTCACCTATTTGAATTTTTAAAACACTTTTACATGAAGATCCATACTTAGAATCATAACTAGGAGAAGATAGAGTTTGAAAACCCTTTTTGAAATCATTTAGAGATGACTCCTTGAATTGAAGTGGGTTCAAGGATGACTACCATACCTCTTTGAGAAGGAAACCCACTAATTTTGATGAAGAAACACGTCCAACCAGCCATCCTAGTTCTTCCTTGAGTCCTAGCTCCAATGGTGACTTGAGAGAGTTTTTTTTTAGGGAGAGAGTTTGAATATTTTAAGTGAGGGGTCTTGTCTAGGTTCAGGACTTAATAATAATCTAATAGAACTTTAAAACCATAAAATAATCATCCTAGGGTCCTAGCTTTTGTTCTCATAAAGTAATTTTCATTAAAGTTTCATATAAAGGGGTTCCATATCATGGTCATAACCAGATCACATTTATCCTACCAAAGAGGTCCCCTTAGGGCTACCTTCAATGGCGACAAGAAGCTCATCATGACTTTCCTAAGGTTTGATATGAGGTCATTCCAGCCAATCAACCCTAAGTATATCATTTCTTTATTTGAATGACACCATTATGACTTTTCACTTAAACATTCATAACGTTACCACTAGGTTTAAGGTTTTAGAATAAAGACCCTCTAGACATCATTCAAGGTCACATGTCATTCATACATTATTGACTAAGAGGTTTTTGCATCCAAAGTCAAGGCATTTCATATTCACATTTATACATGCATCAAGTAAGGGACACAAGTCAACCAAGACAAGACACCACATACTTCACTTTAACATTTATTACAAGTCATTCTTTAAACCACTTAGGAACAACTATTATCATCTTTACGTCATCATATACACTACCATATCATCATCAATATAGCCATCATACACTCATATAGTCAAGTAAGAATAACTATGCATCAACCCTAAGCCTACACATAGAAACACATAGTCATAGTCTACATGATTTCCTAACATACTTAGAAAGAACACATACTTTCACATTACTTCACATATGGATATATATACTCATACTTCAGATAAAACAGCTACACAAACCATCAAGTAGTGCCGACAAGGCCATGAGCATCATATTGCATAAAGTAACACCGACAAGGACACATAAATTCACATAGCATGGACACCATAAGTGGACCGTACCAATCACAACATAATTGAATTCTAATTAACCTGACTAAAGGGAATTAGGGAAGCATACCTCACTCCATCTTACCACTTAGATTCCAAAGCTAAATCATCCAATTCAATACCATAAGGCCCTTACCCATGGTCATAACAAACAATTCAATGAAATCATGACATTACTCAACGAAACTAGGAAAATTCACTACATATTCATCAATGTAATATAACCTAGATATCAATTTACTATAATCGTTACTTGAATCAATAACCCATAGAAAGATGCACTGGAATTCATAAGTCTTAAGTAAATATCAATTAAAAAAGCCTAATATTCAATAGATGTAAGAATATACAATAATCATTTGATAAAATTGAAACATCCTATAAATCAATTAATCATAATCTATACATGAATCAACAGCCGCTAACAATCTACACATGAATTCATCAATATCAATGAATAATTACATAACCTATATTTTAGTCAAATTGAGAGATTTGTGAATGTTAAGGATTCATGGAGAATCACATTGGAAAATATCAATTATTGATCAATTATATCATATATTAATGTTTGAAAACCTTTCATGCAAGAACCCAAGACTTAGCGTAGAAATTGGACTTCTCCATTTTTTTGAAATCTTTGAATATCATCTTTGAAATTGGCTCTAAGGTGATACCAAGCCTTATATGAAGAAATATCATACCTTATTAGAATAACCAAATGATAAATGAAGAAGAAACTCCATTGAAGAGTTATCTTCAAGCTCCATTCACCTTGAACTCTCATGGAGGTTTTTGAAGAAACTTTGGGAGAGAATGTGTTTTCATTTAGGTGTTAGGGTTTAAATGAGAGTTTAATGACTTATATACTCTTGAAATACCCATATATACTCAAACAACCGTCCTCCTATTTTATAAGACATGGTGTGAATTTACCATAAACCTTAACCGTTAACAGAAAACTGGTAGAAAAGTCCCGGCACCATCAACGGCCAACATGGACGGTCCGTGGTCTCATCCACGCCCCGTTGATGAGGTCTCATTGATTTTTCCTGCAACTCCTCAACCTGCAGGCTAAGTGGATATATCGAGGCCACCCATTGACGGTCCTTCGCCTGGTCGACTGGCCGTCGTTTTGGTAAGTCGATTGCCACTGCCTGGCACTGTTGAGCTCAAAGTTGGGGTCCTCCTGTAGGGCCCCATGTGGTTCCTACATGGAGTCGTACCCTCACGTTTCCAACCCAAATATGTTTGTTTACAATTTTAAAAATTTCATATAAAACGAACACATAAAACTTGACGAAACACACATAGATACGCAAGGTCGATTCAAGGCAAACCTTGCGAACGTCATGGACGTTCTTGGACGTTTGACCTCCAGACTTCTTAAAACTTGACACACTGCCTATATAAACCATAATAACTCATTTAAGGACCTTATAAAATTACTAAACACACAATTAGGCACATTACCACATATGAGGCTCATAGGTGACTTAGACGTTGACCGTCTTGGTCGTCCCGTGACGTTTGACTTTCAATGCACCTAAGATCTTAACAACAACC
This sequence comes from Solanum arcanum, assembly GCA_027789145.1. NCBI lineage: Eukaryota > Viridiplantae > Streptophyta > Magnoliopsida > Solanales > Solanaceae > Solanum > Solanum arcanum. The sequence continues at coordinate 14,781,062 of CM050937.1, forward strand.
TCTATAATCATTTTTGGACCTTAGAACATCATGACAACATGTTAGTCTCTAGCTTCACCATGTCATTTTTGGGGTCTTACATTCACCCTTATTATACAACACTCATTTTCGAATGACGCTTGCCAATCTCCGAACACTTCCAAGTGTAGAGACATAACCTATACGTAGGAGGAAAACTTTCATGTAAAACATTAAACCTTTAAAACATGTCTTTGAACCATCTAAACATTGGAGTATACAACACTTGGGGGACTAAACCCATATAAGACATAAAATAAACGCTAAGACATAAAAGAAAAAATGGATATTGTCCTCGAATCGATAACGACTCACCAATACATTATCTTCAACCCTTAGAAACCTATCCATACTCCGTGTCACATCAAGATTCAAGTTCCCTACACTTTACTAAAAAGGGGAAAAGAAGGGTTAACACATTAGATGCACCAAGTATGGAAGCCCTGCAAAAACCATGAAAAAGGGACTTTTACTAAATAACATTTTTTTAATGAATTTTTATTAAAACATCATACAATAAGCATAAGAAAAACATTTAACAACTTAGAAACACATAACACATCATTTAAGCAATTATTCACATTTTTAGGAAAAATGTTACAGTAAGTAGTTCACTGTTACAATGATGTTTCTTCACTGTACAATGAAGTCCATTCACTTCACATAGAGCACTTCCTAGCATGCAATCCTCTCACTAAAAACTATCCTAAGACTAACTTAAGTTGGAAAAAGAGAGACCGTCCATACACCCTCTCTAGAAACACCTATATGATCCTGAAGACAATCTATAATGAAATATACACACTTACAAATACATCAACCACATGAATGATAAGGCATTCTCCTTCAAAGGGCTATCAAACACTTACTTGAGTAAATAAAAAAGATCACCTCCATGATTGACCTCTTCAAGATTACCTAAGTAATCCTTAAAAATATCTTAGTTTGGATCATGTCCACATAATCAAGCACCTTCCCTAACTAGAGACATTCTTAAGACTTATCTAGGTAAGATAAGAAGTGACCATTCATATGCCCCCTTCACACCTTAACTAGACAACCCTCAACTACTCTAGATAAGTACTTCTTCATTCAACATACTTTCTTAACTCAAGTCATTGAATTCATTTGTTCATTTAAAACTGTAACGACCTGTTTAGTCGTTTCGAGCAGTAGAAGCATTTGTGGTAAAAACTGACTGGCTCGACGGATTATACGACGGACCGTCATGGTCATGACGGACCGTCATGGACTCCGTCGTCCCACACTTGTATAATTCTACTGCTGCTCTCCTCATTGCCCTCAACGACAAGTAGGACGAACCGTCATACGCACAACAGACCATCGAGGGCCTCCGTTCCAAAACACTTCAACTCGAAAATCTGGGTACTGAGATCGACTCTCTAAACTTCGTGAAGGAATTGCAGCACGGACCGTCGTAGATACGATGGACCATCACAAACCTCCTTACTGAATTTGAGTCTCTGCACCTTGTGACGGACCTGCATGACGAACTTGTAACCTCGACTGGGCCGGATTTATGCTAAAAGTTTTAAGGGATGTTTTGGACTATTCATGCTTATAATTATGAAATTAGTGGGGTAAGTTTAATAATGCACTTACTTGGGGGTTAAAGGAGGTAACTTTAAAATAAATAATGGGTTACTTTTATCACAAGGAATTATATGATAATTAGGGTAAAAGAAAAAGAATCTGGAGAGGAAAAATAAAAAGAAGAGAGAGGGAGAACGAGCGAGAAAAGGGAGAGAACGAAGAATAAAAACAAAGGCATTGAGGAGTAGCTTGCTCGATCACGATTCTTCGGTGGAGGTAGGTTATGGTTTATGCTAGTTCATAGTAAACTCTAAAATGCAACTGATATGTATTGGATAATATTGTAAAGTCTTCTATATGCTTAATTGTGTGGTTGCATGATGTGATTATGAAATTGTGATGGATTAGAATGATGAGGTTGTTGAATCTTAAACCTTAAATCCTCTCTATTAAGATGATGCATTAACATAAAAGAGGCTTGATGAACTAAAATAATGAGATTAGTGGATCGGGTGTCACGTACCGACACGTAGTATTAGGGGATCGGGTGTCACGAACCGACACGTAGTATTAGGGGATCGGGTGTCACGAGCCGACACGTAGTATTAGGGGATCGGGTGTCACGAACCGACTCATAGTATTGGGGGATCGGGTGTCACGTACCGACACGTAGTATTAGGGGATCGGAGTGTAACGTTTTGACACGTAGTATTAGGGGATCGGAGTGTCACGTTCCGACACAAGAAGAATAAGGAGAATGAATCTGGAATTATGTTAATATTCTCAATTCAAAGAACCTATTTCCCAAATGAGTATGGTGTGGAGGCTTGAGTCCTCATAGATGTGCTTGGTGTTGTTGCCAAAGGGTTTTGTACTTGTTGTTGTCACTTGTTGAGTATTGTAGTTGATTTTATATTATTATTTGATATATATTGCTTTCTATTTTGAGTTGGTCGATGATACCTACTTAGTACGTGTTCCTTGTACTGACCCCTACTTGTATTTTTCTCTTTGTTATTTGTGGAGTGCAGCAAACGTACCATCGACTCCAACTCGTCCGCAACTCTAGCCAGCCTTCAGCATATAAGATTTCAGGGTGAGCTATTATTTCTAGCTCGGACTGGATTCTTTCCTTCACATCTTGATGTCTTGAAGTTCGGACATGGACCATCTCTTTTACTTATTTTAGCTTCTTAAATACTGTTAGATTTAGAAATTTGAGGATAGATGTTCTTGGTGTGATGACTTCCAGATTTTGGGGATAATAGTTGATAAACTGTTAGAAACTTATTTATTTGTTATATTAATAAGATTTTGAGTCTTCCGCATTATATTTTGTTCATTATGGTTGAAATATTGGTAAATGTTGGGGTTTAGAATTGTTGATTCGCTCACATAGTAGGATAGGTGTGGGTGCCACTCGCGGCTCATTTTGGGTCGTGACAAACTTGGTATCAGAGCATTAGGTTCGTTGGTCTCATCACACAAGAACGAGTCTAGTAGAGACTTGAGGAACAGTAGGGGGATGCCTTTACTTTTCTTTGAGAGGCTATAGGACTTTAGGAAAATTCCATTCTTTATTTATTTCGTGCTATTACTTGGATCCAATTGGTATCTAGGTGATACAAATTGGTATTTGACATCCTCATTCTATTTCGCAGATTGTTAAAACTAGAGCAACAACTGTGCCAACACCAACACCGGTAAGACAGGGTGCGTCTGAGCCAGCCACTGGGGCTGTAGCTCGAAGAAGAGCAGTGGCAAGAGGCCGTGTTAGAGGTCGCGGGAGGACGTCCTCTAGAGGTAGAGGTCAAACACCTGGTCCAGCTAGTACTAGGGCGGTGACTCCTCCACCGACTGATGAAGTAGTAAGAGAGGGTGAGGAATGGGAAAATCAGCAATTGCAAGATGAGGAACTACCACCCCAACCTACCCTAGAGATGATTAACCAGGTTCTTGCTTATCTTAGCGGGTTATTTGATCAAGGCCAGACACCTCCAGTGTTTTCTGCACCAGCACCTCAGGTTCCGGGAGTACAACATGCCGCTGCTGTGGCTCCCCGCATGAATGCCTCATTGGAATTAGGCACGTTTCCTCGATTGACTACAGGACCTATAATGACGAGTGATCACCATGAACTTTTCACTAAATTCTTGAAATTGAAATCGCCAGTCTTCAAGGGCGTTGAATGTGCGGATGCCTATGATTTTCTGGTTGATTGTCATGAGCTGCTACATAAGATGGGCATAGTAAAACAATTTGGCGTTGAGTTTGTGACCTATCAGTTTCAGGGGAACACCAAAATGTGGTGGCCGTCATATGTTGAGTGTCAACCAGCACATGCACCACCTATAACTTGGGCATCATTCTCTAGCTTATTTATGGAGAAGTATATACCCCGGACTTTGAGGGATAGGAGGAGAGATGAGCTCCTGAGCCTAGAGCAAGGTAGGATTTCGGTTACTACTTATGAGGCTAAGTTTCGTGCACTATCCAGGTTTGCCACCCAGCTTTGCTTCAGTCCACAAGAGCGGATTCGCCATTTTGTGAAGGGATTGAGGTCAGATTTACAGATCCCAGCCTTACAGGTAGCTGCTGTAGCAAAATCCTTTCAGAAAGTGGTAGATTTTGTGATAGAAGTGGAGGGGGTGAAGCCAAACGACATCACCATGGCATCGACATCTAAGAAGTTTCGTAAGGGAGGTGAGTTTAGTGGTTCTTACTCCAGAGGACAGAGTTCAGGAGGTTACACAACCCGACCTATTCAGTCTTCACTGCAGACTGTAGCTGGGGGCCCATTGCTGACCAGTCAGCATTTCTCTTAGTTTGGAGGTTATCCCCAAACTTCGTCGTTCTCACAGAGACCTATTCTGGACCCCAAAGAGTGTTAAGGATGTGGGGAGACTGGACATATTAGGAGATATTGTACAACATAGAGTTACAGACCCCCAATAGTCAGAGGTAGAGGTGGTCATGGGAGAGGCCACCATTCTGGAGGACGTGGTGGTCAAGGTAATGGTGGTCACCAAATCAGCCGGGGTGGCGGGCAAGCTGGAGCTACTGCAGCGCAACATGGTAGGGGCAACGGGCAGACAGGTGATAGGGCCCATTGTTATGCTTTCCCCGGGAGATCTGAAGCAGAGACATCTGATGTTGTTATCACAGGTAATATTTTGGTTTGTGATTGCATGACTTCTGTATTATTTGATCCTGGATCCACATTTTCATATGTATCTTCCTCATTTGCTAGTGGTCTTGATTTACATTGTGATTTGCTTGACATGCCTATTCATGTCTCTACTCCTGTGGGTGAGTCTGTGATAGTTGAGAAGGTGTATAGGTCTTGTCTTGTGACTTTTGTGGGGAGCAATACTCATGTAGACTTGATTATTCGAGAGATGGTTGATTTCAATGTAATTCTTGGTATGACTTGGCTTTCTCCAAATTTTGCAATCTTAGATTGTAATGCTAAAACTGTGACATTGGCCAAGCCTGGGACAAATCCACTAGTGTGGGAGGGTGACTATACTTCTACCCCAGTTCGTATCATCTCCTTTCTTCGTGCTAAGAGAATGGTTAGTAAGGGTTGTTTAGCTTTCTTGGCACATCTCAGGGATGATACTTCCCAAGTACCTTCAATTGAGTCTGTCTCGATAGTTCGTGAGTTTCTGGATGTGTTTACTGCAGACCTTCCTGGTATGCCACCAGATAGGGATATTGATTTTTGTATTGATTTGGAGCCGGGTACTCGCCCCATTTTCATACCCCCTTATAGAATGGCACCCGCGGAGTTAAGGGAGTTAAAGCTCCAACTTCAAGAGTTGTTAGGTAAAAGCTTTATTAGACCAAGTGCATCCCCTTGGGGTGCTCCTATTTTATTTGTAAAGAAAAAGGATGGGAGTTTTCGGATGTGCATAGACTACAGGCAACTGAATAAGGTAACTATTAAGAACAAGTATCCCCTTCCTCTCATTGATGATTTGTTCGATCAGTTACATGGTGCTTGTACCTTCTCAAAAATCAATTTTGAGATCTGGTTATCATCAATTGAAAATGCGGGCAGCGGATGTGCCAAAGACTGCTTTGCGAACCAAGTATGGGCATTATGAATTCTTGGTAATGTCTTTTGGGCTTACGAATGCCCCTGCTGCTTTCATGAGCTTAATGAACGGGATTTTTAAGCCATATCTGGATCTCTTTGTCATTGTGTTCATTGATGATATACTGATATACTCAAAGAGCAGGAAAGAACATGAGGAGCATTTGAGAATTGTGTTGGAAGTGTTGAGGGAGAAAAGACTTTATGCCAAATTCTCCAAGTGTGAGTTTTGGCTAGATTCAGTGTCTTTCTTGGGGCACGTAGTTTCTAAGGATGGATTGATAGTGGATCCTTTAAAGATTGAAGCAGTGAAGAGTTGGATAAGACCTACTAATGTTACAGAGGTAAGGAGCTTTGTTGGTTTAGCTAGCTACTACCGTCGATTTGTCAAGGGATTTTCTTCGGTTGCTTCCTAACTGACGAACTTAACTAAGCAGAGTGTTCCATTTGTTTGGTCGGAGGAATGTGAAGAAAGCTTTCAGAAACTCAAGACCTTGTTGACTACTGCACCAATTCTTACCTAGCCAGTGGAAGGTAAGAATTTCATTGTTTATTGTGATGCATCTTATTCTGGGTTGGGTGCAGTGCTAATGCAGGAGAAAAATGTAATTGCTTATGCTTTGAGGCAACTAAAGGTGCATGAACGTAACTATCCAACCCATGATTTGGAGTTGGCTGCAGTCGTGTTCGCATTAAAGCAATGGAGGAATTATCTATATGGGGTTAAGTGTGAAGTCTATAAGGATCATCGTAGTTTACAATATGACTTTACTCAGAAAGATTTGAATTTGAGGTAGAGGAGGTGGATGGAACTACTAAAGGACTACGATATTACTATCTTGTATCACCCAGGAAAAGCTAATGTTGTGGCAAATTCCTAAAGTAGAAAAACAGGGAGCATGAGAAGTTTAGCACACCTACAGGTTTCTAGACGCTCATTGGCTAGAGAGGTTCAGACTCTGGCTAATGACTTTATGAGGCTGGAAGTACTAGAGAAGGGAGGATTTTTGGCCTGTGTGGAGGCAAGATCTTCCTTTCTTGACAAGATTAAGGGAAAGCAGTTTACTGATGAGAAACTGATCCGGATTCGAGATATGGTATTGCGTGGAGAGGCTAAAGAAGCAAAAATTGATGAGGAAGGCGTTTTGAGAATTAAGGGGAGGGTATGTGTATCCCTTGTTGATGATTTGATTCACACTATTCTTATAGAGGCTCATAGTTAAAGGTATTCTATACATCTTGGTGCAACCAAGATGTACCGTGACCTAAAGCAACATTTTTGGTGGAGTAGGATGAAGCATGACATTGTTGATTTTGTTGCCCAATGCCCGAATTGTCAGCAGGTAAAGTATGAACACCAAAGGCCTGGGGGGACACTTCAGAGAATGCCCATTCCTGAATGGAAATGGGAAAGAATTGCGATGGATTTTGTAGTTGGCCTTCCAAAGACATTGGGTAAGTTTGATTCTATTTGGGTAATTGTTGACAGATTAACTAAGTCTGCTCACTTCATTCCGGTCAAGGTGACTTACAATGCAGAGAAGTTAGCCAGACTCAATATCTCAGAAATTGTTCGATTGCATGGATTTCCACTTTCCATCATATCAGATAGAGGTACACAATTTACATCAAAATTTTAGAGAACATTGCACGCTGAATTAGGTACTAGGTTGGACCTTAGTACTACATTTCACCCTCAGACCGATGGTCAGTCTGAGCGAACGATTCAGGTTTTGGAGGATATGCTTCGTGCATGTGTGATAGAATTTGGTGGTCATTGGGATAACTTCTTACCCTAAGGAGAGTTTTCATACAATAATAGCTATCACTCAAGTATTGATATGGCCCCATTTGAGGCACTGTATGGGAGGAGATGTAGGTCTCCCATTGGTTGGTTTGATTCATTTGAGGTGAGACCATGTGGTACCCATCTCTTGAGCGAATCGTTAGATAAAGTAAAATTCATTCAAGAGAATCTTTTAGTGGCACAAAGTAGGCAGAAGGAATATGCGGATCGAAAGGTTAGAGACTTGGATTTTATGGAGGGTGAACAAGTCTTGCTGAAGGTTTCACCCATGAAAGGGGTGATGCGGTTTGGTATGCGAGGTAAGCTTAGTCCGAGGTACATTGGTCCATTTGAAGTTCTGAAGCGCGTGGGGGAGGTGGCTTATGAATTGGCATTGCCTCCAAGACTCTCAGGAGTGCACTCGGTATTTAATGTGTCTATGCTGAAACGGTACCATGGGGATGGTAACTACGTTATTCGTAGGGATTCAGTTCTTCTTGATGAGAATTTGTCTTATGAGGAGGAGCCTGTTGCTATTCTAGATAGAGAAATCCACAAGTTGAGATCAAGGGAGATTGCATCCATCAAGGTTCAATGGAAGAATCGGCCAGTTTAAGAGTCCACTTGGGAGAAGGAGGCTGATATGCAAGAAAGATACCCACACCTTTTTACAGATTCAGGTACTCTTTCTCGCCGTTGTTTTACCTCTTGTAATCGTTCGAGGACGAACGATGGGTAAATTGGTATCTATTGTAACGACTTGTTTAGTCGTTTCGAGCAGTAGAATCATTTGTGGTAAAAACTGACTGGGTCGACGGAACACGCGACGGACCGTCATGGTCATGACGGATCGTCATGGACTCCGTCGTCCCACACGTCTATAATTCTCTTGCTTCTCTCCTCATTGCCCTCGACGACAAGTAGGACGAACCGTCATAGGCACAACGGTCCGTCGAGGGCCTCCATTCCAAAACACTTCAACTCGAAAATTTGGGTACTGAGATCGAATCTCTGAACTTCGTGACGGAATTGCAGCACGGACCGTCGTAGATACGACGAACCGTCACAAACCTCCTTACTGAATTTGAGTCTCTTAAACTTATGACGGACCGTCGCAGGTACGATGGGCCGTCACGAGTTGCGTAACCTCGACTGGGTTGGATTTCTGCTAAAAGTTTTAAGGGGTGTTTTGGACTATTCATGCTTATAATTATGAAATTAGTGGGTTAAGTTTAATAATGCACTTACTTGGGGGTTAAAGGAGGTAACTTTAAAATAAATAATGGGTTACTTTTATCATAAGGAAATATACGATAATTAGGGTAAAAGAAAAAGAATCTGGAGAAGAAAAATAAAAAGAAGAGAGAGGGAGAACGAGCGAGAAAAGGGAGAGAACTAAGAAGAAAAACAAAGGCATTGAAGAGTAGCTTGCTCGATCACGATTCTTTGGTGGAGGTAGGTTATGGTTTATGCTAGTTTATAGTAAACTCTAAATAGCAACTGATATGTATTGGGTGATATTGTAAAGTCTTCTATATGCTTAATTGTGTGGTTGCATAATCTGATTATGAAATTGTGATGGATTAGAATGATGAGGCTGTTGAATCTTTAACCTTAAATCCTCCCTATGAATATGATGCATTAACATAGAAGAGGCTTGATGAACTAAAGCAATAAGATTAGTGGATCGGGTGTCAAGTACCGACACGTAGTATTAGGGGATCGGGTTTCACGAACCGACATGTAGTATTAGGGGATCGGGTGTCACGAACCGACACGTAGTATTAGGGGATCGGGTGTCACGAACCGACACATAGTATTAGGGGATCGGGTGTCACGTACCGACACGTAGTATTAAGGGATCGGAGTGTCACGTTCCGACACGTAGTATTAGGGGATCGGAATGTCACGTTCCGACACAAGAAGAACAAGGAGAATGAATCTGGAATTATGTTAATATACTTAATTCAAAGAACCTATTTCCCAAATGAGTATGGTGTGGAGGCTTGAGTCCACATAGATGTGCTTGGTGTTGTTGACAAAGGGTTTTGTACTTGTTGTTGTCACCTGCTTAGTATTGTAGTTGATTTTATATTATTATTCGATATATATTGCTTTCTATTTTGAGTTGGCTGATGATACCTACTCAGTACGTGTTCCTTGTACTGACCCCTACTTGTATTTTTCTCTTTGTTATTTGTGGAGTGTAGCAAACGTACCATCGACTTCAACTCGTCCGCAACTCTAGCCAGTCTTCAGCATATCAGATTTCAGGGTGAGCGATTATTTCTAGCTCGGACTGGATTCTTTCCTTCACGTCTTGATGTCTTGAAGTTCGGACATGGACCATCACTTTTACTTATTTTAGCTTCTTAAATACTCTTAGATTTATAAATTTGAGGATATATTTTCTTGGTGTGATGACTTCCAGATTTTGGGGATAATAGTTGATAAACTGTTAGAAGCTTATTTATTGGTTATATTAATAAGATTTTGAGTCTTCCGCATTATATTTTGTTCATTATGGTTGAAATATTGGTAAATGTTGGGGTTTAGAATTGTTGGTTCGCTCACATAGTAGGATAAGTAAGGGTGCCACTCGCGGCTCGTTTTGGGTCGTGACAAAAACTCATTCATAACATAAGATCATTCAAGTAATGGTCTTGGACAAGACCTAGGGACTCCAACTAACACCTTCAAAGCCTATTGTGTAATGTCGAGCTCGCATCCCATACTACCACATAAACTTTATAGAACTTCTCTAATGCTAGTAGGTATCATATATGATGAAAATAGGCAATAAAAAACATAGACCATGGTAGGAAAACATAAAATCCGGAGTTCTAACCTACTCCAATGAGGGTGTTCTACTTGCCATTTGTAGAACATAGACACATCCCATGTAGGAACATGGTTACGGAATATGAAGGGTGTGCTTTGTATTCTAGTCTCATCCTTTAACTAGAACTACTTCTTTACCATACTCAGTCGGTGCTAGCCTTTGTTCTCATAAAGTAATTTTCATTAAAGTTTCATATAAAGGGGTTCCATATCATGTTCATAACCAGATCACATTTATCCTACCAAAGAGGTCCCCTTAGGGCTACCTTCAATGGCGACAAGAAGCTCATCATGAATTTCCTAAGGTTTGATATGAGGTCGTTCCAGCCAATCAACCCTAAGTATATCATTCCTTTACTTGAATGACACCATTTTGACTTTTCACTTCAACATTCATAACGCTACCACTAGGTTTAAGGTTTTAAAATAAAGACCCTCTAGACATCATTCAAAGTCACATGTCATTAATACATTATAGAATAAGAGGTTTTAGCATCCTAAGTCAAGGCATCTCATATTCACATTGATACATGCATCAAGTAAGGGACACAAGTCAACTAAGATAAGACACCACATACTTCACTTTAACATTTATTACATATCATTCTTTTAACCACATAGGGACAAATGTTATCATCTTTAAGTCATCAGATACACTGCCATATCATCATCAATATAACCATCATACACTCATCTAGTCAAGTAAGAATAACTATGCATAAACTCTAAGCTTACACATAGAAACACATACTCATACTCTACATCATTTCCTAACATAGATAGAAAGAACACATACTTTCACATTAATTCACATATGGATATATATACTCATACTTCACATAAAACAACTAGACAAACCATCATAATACTTCAAGTATTACAGACAAGGCCATGATCATTATATTGCATAAAGTAACACGACAAGGATAAATAAATTCACATAGCATGGACACCATAAGTGGACCATACCAATCACAACATAATTCAATTCTAATTAACATGACTAAAGGGAATTAGGGAATCATACGTCACTCCATCTTGCCACTAACATTCCAAAGCTAAATTATCCAATTCAATACCATAAGGCCCTTACCAATGGTCATAACAAATAATTCAATGAAATCATGACGATACTCTATGAAACTAGGAAAATTCACTACACATTCATCAATGTAATATAACCTAGATATCAATTTACTACAATCGTTACTTCAATCAATAACCCATAGAAAGCTGCACTGGAATTCATAAGTCTTAAGTTAATATCAATTAAACAAGCCTAATATTCAATAGATGTAAGAATATACAATAATCAATTGATCAAATTGAAACATCCTATATATCAATTAATCATAATCTATACATGAATCAATAGCCGATAACAATTTACACATAAATTCATCAATATCAAAGAATAATTACATAACCCATATTTTAGTCAAATTGAGAGATTTGTGAAGTTCAAGGTTTCATGGAGAATAACATTGGAAAATATAAATTATTGATCAATTATATCATACATTAATGTTTGAAAACCTTTCATGCAAGAACCCAAGAGTTAGAGTTAAAATTGGACTTCGCCATCTTTTTGAAATCTTTTAATATCATCTTTGAAATTGGCTCTAAGGTGATAGCAAGCCTTATATGAAGAAATATCATACCTTATTAGAAGAACCCAATGATAATTGAAGAACGAACTCCATTGAAGAACCATCTTCAAGCTCCATTCACCTTGAACTCTCATGGAGGTTTTTGAAGAAACTTTGGGAGAGAATGTGTTTTGATTTAGGTGTTAGGGTTTAAATGAGAGTTTAATGACTTATATACTCTTGAAATACCCATATATACTCAAACAACCGTCCTCCTATTTTATAAGACTTGGGGTGAATTTACCTAAAACCCTAACCGTTAACAGAAAACTTGTAGGATAGTCCCGGCACCATCGACGCCCAATATCGGCGGTCCGTGGTCTCATCCACGCCCCGTCGATGTGGTCTCATTAGTTTTTCCTGCAACTCCTCAATCTGCAGGCTAAGTGGATATATCGACTGCACCCATTGACGGCCCCTCGCCTGGTCGAATGGCCATCGTTTTTGTAAGTCGATTGCCACTGCCTGGCACTTTTGAGCTCAAAGTTGGGGCCCTCTTTTAGGGCCCCATGTGGATCCTACGTGGAGTCGTACCCACACGTTTCCAACACAAATATGTTTTTTTACAATTTTAAGACATGCCACATAAATTTCATATAAAACGAACACATAAAACTTGACGAAACACACATAGATACGCAAGGTCGATTCAAGGCAAACCTTTCGAACATCATGGACGTTCTTGGACGTTTGACCTCCAGACTTCACAAAACATGACACACTGAATATATACACCATAATAACTTATTTAAGGACCTTATAAAATTATTAAACACACAATTAGGCAAAAAACAACATATGAGGCTCATAGGTGACTTAGTCGTTGACCGTCTTAGTCGTCCCGTGACGTTTGACTTTCAATGCACCTAAGATCTTAACGACAACCTCTATGACACATCAATAACCATTTTTGGACCTTAGAACATCATGACAACATGTTAGGCTCTAGCTTCACCTAAGTCATTTTTGGGGTCTTACATTCACCCCAATTAGACAACACTCATCTTCGAATGACGCTTGCCAATCTCCGAACACTTCTTAGTGTAGAGACTCAATTATCAATCATGATTATAACATATAACATCTCATACAATAAAAACATCCAAGAAAACATCAATTTAACATAATTAAGAGAATAACAACATAGAAAACATTCTATAACTCAATGCTACAAAACTCACATGCTTCATTACAAATAACAAAAATCATTTTATATTCAATATCATGCTCATATACATCAATTCTAGCCATATTACAACAATTTTGAACAAAAGAATGAATTCGTCAATTTTTGGAAAATGTTACAACGAACAGAAACCCCTAGCAACCTTACAGTGAAAATGTTTCACAATTTAACAGTGCAACACTTAAGAGATTACTTACAGTTGCTCTTAAAATAAATCTTATCAACCATTTAGACATGCTCACTATTAAACTATATGAAACAATTAGCAACCTACACTAGATGCACATAAACCATGAGGAAGATATCATGCATGAAAACTCATTTTCTCATTCAACAAAACTTCAACCAAAGAATGAATATCATAAGGAGAATGTTTGGAACTCATTTTTCACAAAATACTCCTACCTAATCAAGTTACTATAAACTCTTTGTTTTAAGCTTTAATAAACACACAAAGAAAAGTTAAGGGCACCTCACTCCCAACAACCATACCTTCGCCATATTCCCCACTTAGGAGAACCCATTCTATGGTCATCATCTACCACAAGGAAATCCCTCAAGGCAGCATAAACCTTACTAATAGTTCCTCACCAAAGTCTATCTCATAAAAATTAAAGACTCTCAAGGGTCTCATCATCTAACCACTACATCTCCCTTACTAGGAGAACTCACATTTAATCTTTCAAATCTCATCACCATCCTTTCTTTGGTTTGGTCTTAAACAACTTAAAAATATCTCAAACAACCACTTCGTCACCTTTCTAACAATATACCTTACCACTTTTTTTAACTTAACTACCCTTCAAAAGGTAACAAAACAAACCTAAGGTAAAAAACATCATCCATCACACCTCATCTAACAAGTCACATCTTATATTTTCTCTCCCTCAACCCCAAACTTCATAAAGTCACCATCAAGGGCCCCACAAATAAGGAAACAAGACAAAGACACCATAAACAAAGCTCTTAGGCACGATTAGATGAATGAAGAAGTGAAACTTTTCCTAGCACCCAATAGGATCCTATTTATAATGTGGCGCGCTTCACATTATGAACAAGACTCTACTAGATGTGGTTCATGAGACAACTAAGACACTCACTAAAACTATGCTCTGATTCCAAGCTTGTCACAACACACAAGTAAGACTTAGAAGTTAGAGTGTCCTTGTGTCGCCACACGGCAAATGAGACTTCAACAAGTCTCACCTAAGACACTCGTATCATTCATTGCATAAGAATCATATTAAAATGAGAAATAATTTACAAATTTATTCACACACGAAGAACTCTTTACATAACCAATACGCAAGAGGAAGACTTCATTTAAAACATTAAACATTTAAAACATCTCTTTGAACCATCTAAACTTTGAAGTATACAACACTTGGAACTAAACCCATACAAGACATAAAATAAATACTAAGACATAATGAAACATTTAAAGAAGTAAAGAACCCAACTAATGAGGGTGGGATCGTTCCCACGAGGAAAATAGTTCAGACTTAAATTCGATCTATTATTACTACTATTTAGTCAATCATTTCCTTGGAAAGCAAAGACAATAAAAAAAGGGTTTTTTTACTTCTAGATGAATGAAAATAACTATCTAAATTAAAGGAGACAACTAACAGCTTCAAATGTTGGAGTTTAATCAATTAATCAAAATAACTAGGGTTTATGTGTTCCCCACAGGTTTATAACTTATAATTCTAACTATAACAATTCTTTCCTAGTATCTTGTATGCAAAGTGATAAGTGATGTATTTCTAAATCCTTGATCCGGCATCTAGAAAATTTCACTCCGCACCTTGGTCCGGCTACATGTGTTGCTATACTAACCCTTACCTTTACCTCATATTAAGCATCATATTCGATATTTGACTAAGTTATTACCTCGTACCAATCAATACTAGCCTATTATATAGTATACACTAAATCTATGTTGACAATTCTTTTCCTATTTTCTACCTCCTTGACATATCGGATAAACATACCACTTTTAATCATTTTATTTCGCCCAGTTTCTCATATTCTTTCACCTTCCTATTTTCCCTTCTTTCTTCATTTGTGTAAGTGACTCTCTTTTTTTTCTTTCTTGTATTTCTTGTATTAATTTTTTTTTCACTTTTCTTTCAACTAATTCTTGAGTTACATTACTTTTGTTCTCTCTCTCTCTTTGTTCATTCAACCCCACTTTCCAGAGCATTCCTCATCATAGCCACCCTCAACCCATGGCTTTGCCATGAGTCAAAGTACACAATACCCAAAGGTTGGTTAGGGCCATAAAAAGGGTTGTTTACTGCATTAGTCACCCTCAACTTATGCTTTTGGCATAAGATGAGGTGCACATCTCCAAGGAGGGACCAGGTCCAACACATTATTCTCAGAAAAGATCAGTAGGGATAAAAAAGAAAGGTCTAGTTTAAGCTCAAATCATTTGGATCAAAGATGGATTAATTTCATCTGGTTTTCTTTTATTTAGGATAAAAATGGGCTATATTAAATAAGGGTGTATGATCCTTTCCTAATTGTCAAATACAACTTACTTTTAGCAGGACTAATCAGGCAAGTTCTAGATCAGTACAAACAGTGCACTATTCAAATCTTCCTCACATTCACTTGACAATGGAATTTAAAGGAAGTTCTTGCCTCTTCGAAATTCCCCCCATCTCTTTGGCATCTATCACATGACTTGACGATCTTGTGCGCATCTTGGTGAATTGTTTTCCAATAGTACCCACACAACAAAATCTTATGGGCAGTCTGAATACCATTATGGTGCCAACCCACATGCGAGGAGTGGCATGCCTCCAAAACACTTAACATGTCCACCCACATGAAATTTTTCACATCATGCATCAACTTCTTCCTCTGATTTAAAGTTAAGTCTGATCTGACTATATCACTAGCAAGATAATTCGCAAAATCGGCGAACCATGGAGTCAGATCATAAGAAGCAACCAATACATGCTCATCAGGGAATGTATCATCAATTTTAACATTTTCACCCAATTTGCGCATAGCTTCATCCTTTAATCTAGACAAGTGATCAACAACTTGATTTTCAGTACCTTTTCTATCCTTAACCTTAAAATAAAACTCTTGCAATAATAGCACCCATCTAATCAAGTGTGGATCCACATTCTTCTTTTCCATCAAGTACCTTAAAGAAAAGTGGTCAGTATGCTATATGACTCTCGTACCAACCAAATAGGCGCGAAATTTTTCAGTCACAATATAGTTCTTTTGTGCTTCATTTAGGGCCTTACTTTCATGATAAATAGGGTTAAGGATTTCATTCCCTTCTCTTTCCCAATACCACAGCAAGAGAAACCCCACTACCATCACACGTCACCTCAAATGGCTTACTCCAATCTAGGGAAATAATAATGGGCGCAGACACCAACTTCTCATCAACTCTCCAAATGCATTTAGAAAGAATTCATCAAAATAGAATTTACATTCTTTCTAAAGTAACTTGCACAGAGAATGTCCAATTTTTGAGAAATCCCTAATAAACCTCCGGTAACAGCGTGCATGTCCTAGAGAACTTCTCAAACCTTTTACAAAATGGGTGGGGGAAGCCTCTCTATAACTTCAACCTTCGCTCGATCAACCTCAATCTCCTTCTCCAAGATGCGATGGCCCAATACTATACCCTCTTTCACCATAAAGTGACATTTTTTCCAATTACGCACAAGATTGCATTCTTCACATATTTTTCGAACCTCGTCCCAGTGACTCAAACACCATTGAAAGGACTCTCCCACAATCAAAAAGTCATCCACGAACACCTCAATGGCATCCTCCACCATATAGCAGAATATCAACATCATACATCGCTAGAAGGTGGCCTGTACAATGCATAACCCTAAAGGCATTCTCTTGAAGGCAAACGTACCATAAGGGCAGGTAAAAGTGGACTTCTCTTAACCCTCTGGGTCAATGGAGTTTTGGTTGTGGAGACTCGAGATGTTTTATCCAACTCCACTTTCTTTGGTTTGGAACGATATTCATTCCGTTCTAGTTACGCAACCAAAGACCCATACTCTTCAACACCATGACTTGCAAAATTCATAATCACTATCGCTAGAACCTCAACACCTAGGCGTTTTTTGACTTGTACCTCAGACCTACTCTAAACCCGATAGGATATAGAAGATACCCTTTGGAGATCACCACTCTAATTGATGCACCTACAAATGTTGAACTTAGATTCTTCGTTGTTCAACCTAAACTTCATATGTCCTTTTTCAATATCAACCAAGGCACGACCAGTGGAAAGGAACAGCCTCCCAAGTATAATAGGAACCTCAAAGTCCACCTTGTAATCAAGAAGCACAAAATCGACTCGAAATATAAATGACTCCACTTTTTATAGAACATCATGGAGTATCTCAGTTGGATCTTTACTATTCGATCGGTCATCAATAACCACATTGCAGTGGGCTTTAGGTGACCAAAACCAATTTCTTATAAATTGAAAGAGGCTTGAGGTTTATGCTTGAACCTAGATCACATAGTGATTTAGAAAAATATAATAATCCAATGGTACAAGGAATAGTGAGAGCGCCCCGATCTTCCTTCTTTTGTAGAAGAGACCTTTTAGCAATAGCACTACAATGCTGCACTCGATCATCATCCTTTAAACTTACCGATCTGTTATTTATAACCATATCCTTCATGAACTTAGCATGACTTGGCATTTGTTCCAAAGCTTCTATTAAATGGACATTGATTGAAAGTTGTTTCAACTTTGTGATAAAATGCCGATATTTACCATCCTGAATCTTCTTCACCAATCTTTGAGGGAATTGTGGTGGAAGTCTAGGAATTGGGACAACTTTATGGGGGACCTTTGCTTCTTTCACCTTTTTGTCCACCAATTCACCACTAGTTTCCACCACCTCTTCAATTTTTCTCTTCTTATCTTCACCCATAGTCGGCCTAGGTGGATTAATAGTTTGCTTACCTCTTCGAGTAGTGACTGTCATGCAATGTCTGTTAATTTTAGTATTTTGAATGGTATTGCTCAGAATAATTCCCCGTTGGCGTGGGTTCACAGTAGTTGATAATTGTTTCATTTGTTACTCAAGATGATTAATCGAGGTTGTATGTGAATCCACCTTTTGCCCAATATTAGCTAAATACTTCTCAATTCCTTAGCATGATCATCACTAGCATCAAACCTCCCAATCATCTTCTGCAACATATATTTAACTTGCGCCATACTACCACCACCATCCCTAGGGGCAACTTTCCTATTTGGAGGTGGAAAATAGGGCCCACCCTGATCATTTATGTTACCATAGTTACCCGGGTTGAAGTTGTTGTCGCAGTTGTAGTTTCCATCTTGAACATACTGACCCTCTCTGTTGTAATTACCATAGTTCCGATCTTGATTTTCTTCACCTTCACGCAAATTCTCCTGTTTGGAGCCTTGGGCGTTTGGTCGAAAACCCCCTGTCTAATCATTCACTGAATAAGTATCCTCTTTATAATTGTACTCATCCACAGGCGGTGTTGGTTTAGTCAAGTAGTTTACCGCATTGACTTTTCATGCCCCTCCAGTGACATGTTTCAATACAAACCCGAGCTCAGTTTGCATTTGAGCCATCTTTTCATGAATCTCATCTGCCGCCCGATTGTATGTACCTTGTACTTCAAACATATTTCTCCCAGTATCTGACTTTCTAGTACTCCAAACCTTATTGTTGCAAGAAGTTTTCTCCAACTTCTCTGAAATCTTTAGATATGTGCACTCACCATAAGAAACCCTTACAATAGTATCATGTAATTCTTTATTGTTATCATCTTGACCCCGATAAAAGTACTCTTTCAGTGACTCGTCATCAATGCGGTGGTTTGGGACACTCCTAAAAACGCAATAAACCTGTCCAAATAGCTACTTAACAACTCTCCCGGTAGTACCACAAAGTTGTTCACCTTAGCCTTGTGATTAAGATCCATGGACAATGGATAGTACTTGGCTAGGAACACATCTCTCAAATGATCCCAAGTGTAGTTGGAATTATAGGGTAGCTTACTAAACCATATCATTGCATCTCCCATTAATGATAGAGGAAAGAACGATAACCGTATGACGTTCATATCTATGTCTGGCCTCCCCACACATATTTTGCATATAGACCTCAGTTTGGCTGTGTGATCATTGTGATCCTCTAATGGTAGCCATGAAAAAAAATACCTCATGCTGAGCATCTGCATCAAACTACTAGTCAGCATGAACGTGTGCCCATTGGTTAGAGTAGATAGGACTAGATTCCAATCCGAATCATTAATGTTGACATTTACCCTATTGAACTCTTGAGGGAGTGGAACGGGAGGATGCATCGTTATAGAATTATTAGCCTTGTTTGCCGCAACTACCTAATTCTGTGCATCAATAGGTTGTGGAGGATGCCATATTAACCCATCACCAAGATTTACTAGGGTTTCGCTGATTTTCCATTCTTCTAAGTGTACGGTTGAGTTCAGGATCGAGTGGAATTAGCGGTTCTCCTTGGCTCATTGTACTTGGCATGCACTAGAGCTAGACATGTGAAAAACAAAAAACAAAAGAAAAAGTAAAATTAGGAAATCATTGACTAAACATCAGTAACGTTTTATGGTTAATTTAAAGACAATATCCCTAGCAGCGGAGACAAAATTTGATACGCTCAAATTACACCTCCCTAAAGAAGTATAAGTGGTCGTATCAAGTAAAGAACCCAACTAGTAGGTTGGGGTCGATCCCACGAGGACAATGGTTAAGAGATAACTTCATTGTACAAGTACTTCTATTTAGTCATGTTATTCCCAAAAAATAGATAATTACAGGGGGGTTTGTGAAACAAAATTAATCAATAACTCTAAATAAAACAAGTAAGACGCATAAAGCTTTGGTTTTTATCAAGTTTTGAGAGAAACTACAGTGTGAGTATTCCCTATAAGTTCAGAACATCGTATTCATCGCTATAGCAATTCTTCCCTACTATGTTACATGAAAAGTTATAAGTTAGATATCTCTAAATCATTGGTTTGGATTTTAGAGAATTTCACCTCGTACCTTGGTCCGACTAGGTGTGTATATGCTGCTAACTCTTACATTTACTTCATATTAAGCATCATATTTGATGTATGACTTAGTAATTACTTCTGACCACTTGATACTAGTTTATTAGATAGTATCCCGCTAAATCTTTGTTGATAATTCTCTTCTTGTTAACTAACTCCTTGGTCCAGCAAGTAGCAACTAGGTGAGTTCTAACGCGTGCACTCGTTAGAAAGACTTCTAAGCGAAAGAATTATCAATACATGCAATAACGTACGCTATCACGATAAGCAAACTTTGTCAATCACTCATGGTTCTCACAACCCTATTTGTGGATTTAGTTAACCATGCATGTAAGAACACAATTCATAGTTGTTAAAAATTCAAAAAAATCCTAAAATTCAACTTGAACTAACAAGAAATCACTTGAAAACCAAATCTGGAAATTGAATTAATTCTCAAGTTGCAAAACCCAATCTCCAAACACAAAGTAGGAACAATAGTAATAGAATCCAAAATCAAAACTACATTTTTACCCCTTATTTACAAAAACATAGTCGTAAATTAAAAAGAATTAAAATAAGGAAAATTGTCCAAAATATGTGGTTGTAATCGACGACCCCTACAAATAATCTGTCAATGAAACGACGGACCATCGACTGCATCTGTCAGTAGAGACTTAGCATCTTTTTTCACCCTTCAGCTGGCATCCTCTCAGAATTAATCGATGAACCAACAACACGATCCGTCGATGAATCTACGGTTCGTTGCTACCTTCCGTCGCTCCATACTTAAACTTTCTTCAACTTAGGGAACTGCTACTATATCTGAACTTATCGAAGATTCAACAGTATGGTTCTTCGATCAATAGATGAACCATCTATCCTTTCATAGCCCACACTTGGTCAAATTTCCCTGACTTTCTCCAGATGCCTGAACTATGAGTCAACAGTCACGATGACGAACCGTCGATGGCCTTCGTGGGTCACCTCTACACTAAATATCAGCTGCCTTCTGTGTTTTGGGTTTGAACATTGCAAAATAAAGATAAAATCATGTTAAAATTACTAGAAAAAATCTCTACACACACAAAAATCTTTAGGAAAAAGCATTAGAAGTACCGCGAAAGCACTATACATCAGCAGACACCCTTTTTCTCTTTCTCTTGATCAAAGAAACCCTACGGATTCTCTACATTGATTTCTTCCAGTAATACACCATTTAAAAAGGTACATTCACATCTAGCTGGAACACTTTCCAGCCCTTTGTGCTGCTATTGCAAGCAACAATCTAATGGTATTTAATCGGTCTACTAGATCAAAGGTGCACGAGTAATCAACACAAAATATTTGGGCATATCCCTTGAAAACAAGCCTAGCATTGTATTTATTGATAGGACCATCAGAATTCAGCTTTGTTCTAAACACCCAGTTTACTCCTATGACCTTCCTAACTTTTGGTCAGGCAGCTAGCTCCCAAGTTTTGTTTGTCTTGTTCATCTCCTGCTTCATCGTGTTTCTCCATTTATTTTAAATCTTGAAGTGCTTCATCGTGCCCTGCAGGTTCACAAAAAATGTAATATTACTTTGTCGGTAGATGTCAGAGAGTAGTATTGTACCTATAATTGGAAGATCATCCACCAACTTATTTTTCCAGTGATGAGATGCCTACTCCTGTGAAGCATTGACTTAAAGTTGATTGTCCTTTTAGTTCAATTTCTCTTCCTCAGGAAAAGGTGAATCTCTACTGACAGTCATCTTCCTTATTTGTGGATTAATATTTTTGTACGCTTTGGAGGATAAGCGCTTACAAATATTCTTAGAAGAACCTTCTTGTCAAGTTTTTCTACTTTAACCTGTGGCACATAAAAGAAACAAACACAACACAATACTTAAATAAATTTTAGTGATGGTTTGAATCTATTCCCAGTATCGAATGGAGTTGTACAATGTAATGCTTTAGTAGGAAGCCAATTTTTGAGAAATATGGTCATATTAGGTGCCTAAGGCCAAAAACATTATGCAAACTCTTTTTCATGCAACATGCACACTTACATCTCCATTTTATATGTTTCTCCTTTGAGTAACTAAATTTTTGTTGAGAAGTATATCGAGCAGTAAGCTGATAAGTAATACATGCTTCCTCACAAATTTTGTCAAGTTCTTAAGAATTATACTGTTTTCCATTGTCAGAACGCATGGACTGGATTGTTCAACCATTTTGACTTTTCACCATCTTTTTGAACTTCAAGAAAATTCCAGTCACCTCTAATTTATATGTCTTAAAGAAAATCAAGCATAATTTTGTATAATTGTCAATTAATATAACATCGTATAGACTACCATTAAGTGGTGGTGTTCTTTGAGATCCTTCAACATCTATGGAAATTAGTTGCAACCTTTAAGATGTTCGACATGTTTCTTTAAGAGATGACTTCCCATTCTGCATACCAAATTGACAAGCTTGAACACATGGTAAGTGATCAACTTATGTTTGTTGTCTTCTTGTCCTCTTTTCCTTCTTCAACAACAAGATTACTCGTAGATAACAATGGAAAAGTCTGTTGTGCCAGGTTTCCGTTACACTCACGTTCATGCAAAAAGCTAGTTGCTCTTTCTCTTGGATCAAACGAAAAACTCCTTCCTCTTATCTTCACCCTAAAAATTTCATTTGTAGTAGTGTCACTGATTTTATAGTGATGATCTTTGAAGAAAACCTAAATCCTTTTTCCATCAGATGTCCTACACTTAGCAAATTATGATCAATTTTAAGAACATGAAGAACCTCTGAAATTTTCTTTGTGCCAGTGCTCATCTTGGTAGCTATGGTTACAATTCCTTTGACATGAAGGTGATCTCCATTTCCTATCCGGCCCTTGGATGTTTTAGTGGGATTCAGCTCCTTGAATAAATCCTCACGATGAGTCGTGTGGTTAGTTCAACCCATATGAGGACAAAAATATATTTTGAATCATTTTTGCCTTACTTTTATTATTTATATTTTCCTGTTTGAGCATGAGTTTATGAATTTTTCTAAATAGTTAATTTTATTTGTAATAGTAAATTAATGTTACCTTAAAGAAGTTTGAAGACAAAATAAATTAAATATGGAAGATTATAGAATGACATAGTGTAGCAGCTTAATGGAATATACTCTATATAATAACATATAACAAAAAATTGCACCAAACAAACAACTTTGCTGCATTGATAGCGCAAGATATTTCTGAGGCGGTTTGGTAGCATACTGATACGCTCGAACTTACTACTCAAATAAGAAGTAAAGTGGTCGTATCAAGTAAAGAACCCAACTAATGAGGTTGGGATGGTTCCCACGAGAAAAATAGTTCAGACTTAACTTCAATCTATTTTTACTATTATTCAGTCAATTATTTCCTTAAAAAACAAAGACAATAAAAAGGGGGATTTTATTTTTAAATGAATGAAAATAACTAGCTAAATTAAATTAGACGACAAACAGATTCAACTGTTGGAGTTTAATAAATTAATAAAAGTAACTGCGGTTTAACTGTTCCCTACAGGTTCCTAATTTGATAATTTTAACTATAACAATTCTTTCCTAGTATCTTGCATGCAAAGTGATAAGATATGTATTTCTAAATCTTTGGTCCTGAATCTAGAAAATTTCCTTCCGCACCTTGGTCGGGCTATGTATGTTGCTATAATAACCCTTACCTTTACCTCATATTAAGCATTATATTCAATATTTGACTAAGTTATTACATAGTACCAATCAATACTAGCCTATTAGATAGTATACACTAAATCTATGTTGATAATTTTTTTCCTATTATCTACCTCCTTTGACCGGCAAGTAGCATTAAGGCTAGTTCTAACGTTGGTCATCCGTTAAAAAAACTTGTAAGATAAAGAATTATCAATACATGCAAGACACTATTCTAGAATTGTTATTTTAGTAAGATTTTACCTCATTATTCACCCATGGTTCCCACAACCATAGTTATGGAGTTTAGTTACCCATAGCCATAATCACAATATTCATATATATAATATAAAAATTCATGCACTTACTTCAATGAGAAAAAATAAAATCCAGAAATTTACTTCATTAATCGACAAAATCACCAACAATCAACTCTAGAGAAAAGTGTGACAATACAAAGTATAATATCCAAAAAAATCTACTCTTGAAGAATCTAACATAAAAGTATCTAATAACCAGGAGTCTAACATAAGAGAACCTTACACATGAGAGTTTAAGCCCCCAAACAAGGTTTTTCAAACTATTTATAAAAAAACAAAAACCTAATAAAAGAAGGACTGTATTTGCTGAATATCTGTCAAAACGCGGCTAGATCAATGGACCTCGTGATGGGCCGTCGTGGTCACGACGAGCCGTCGTGGCCTCCGTCATCCTATACTTTACAGATCCTTATGTTGCTTTCTTCATTACCCTTGATGAACAGGTATGACGGACAGTCACAGGCGCGACAGTCCATCGAGGGTCTCCGTTTCGTAACACTTAAACTATTGAAATTTGGGTACTGGGAGCACTTCTCTGATCATCACGGTAAACCAGTAGGACGGACCGTCAGGGCTACGACGGTCCGTCATGCACTTTGTAACCCCACACTTGGTCAGACTTACCCATCTTCCTTCAGCAGCATCACTACGATGCCACCTACAGACCGTCACTAGCCCCATAGGTGGTAACTTTTCTGCATTTCTTGCTCAAAAACTTCAACATTCATTTTTAGACAGATTTCCTGCAAATAAAGAGAAACTTACATAAAAATCAATACAAAAATGCTTTTGGACACACACAAAACTTAAGGAAAAAGCATTAAAATATCGTGAAACCACGGTATATTAACACCCTAAACTGAAATTCGTTGTTTGCCCTCAAGCGACTAACTATGACTCACTACAAAATCTTTGTACAATAGTATCCATGTTTTAGCTTTCGCAATCATTTGGCAATCAATCCCAATTAGTCTCATCATGTTTATGCATGTTATCACCATTGGGATTGAATTATGTGGGATTAGACCATGACACAGACTCACCACGCAATGACACCTATCCTCTTCAATTTCTCACCGAGGTGCTAATATTTCCGGTATTGCAACTAGTGTCCTCACTTCAAAAGAACATCCTCATTTCTCACACAACGATTTCAGTTTGAGTATATGGATTACTTTTCAACACTCACTCTCAGAACAAATTCACAACTCATTCATACATATTGCCATAAGCTTGCCCTTATTTTCACTGCTTTAAGTTCGTTATACAACTCTTAGGATCACGATAGGACTTTCTTAGCTTGAAACATAGGCTCAGGGTCAGGTAGGGTATATTTAGGTATACTTTAGTTACTTTTTGCCCTCATTGACATATCGGCTAAACATACCACTTTTTATCATTTTATTTAGCCTAATTTCTCATATTCTTTCACCTTGCTGTTTTCCCTTCTTTCTTCGTTTGTGTAAGTGACTCTCTTCTTTTCTTTCTTGTATTTATTGTATTGTTTTTATTACTTCACTTTTCTTTCAAATGGTTCTTGAGTAACTTAACTTTTGTTCTTTCTCTCTCTTTGTTCTTTCAACCCTACTTTCCAGAGCATTCCTCATTATAGCCACCCTAAACTCATGGGTTTGACATGAGTCAAAGTACACAATACCAAAGTATGGTCAGATCCATGAAAAGGTTGTTTACTGCATTAGCCACCCTCAACTTATGCTTTGGGCATAAGCTGAGGTGCACATTTCCAAGGAGATACCAGGGCCAACACATTATTCCCAACAAAGATCACTTGGGGTGAAAAAGAAAGGTCTAGGGTAAGCTCAAAATCATTTGGATCAAAGAAGGATTAATTTCATTTGTTTTTTTTTTATTTAGGATAAAAATGGGACATATTAAACAAGGGCCTATAATCATTTCCTAATTGTCTATTACAACTTACTTTTAGCAGGACTAACCAGGCAAGTTCTAGCTCATTACAAATAGTGGACTATTCAAATCTTCCTCATACTCACTTGACATCTCATTAATCTACAAGATTATCAGACACCTAGTTTGAATTTTAGACTTAGGGTCATACAGTTGTGTATCTCCATGTCATGCTTAGAGCCACACATTTATCAATTACTATGCCTAGTCATGCATTATTTTGATTTCATCAGGATATCATTTAAGCCATCATGCTTCAGAGTTAAACTATGTACACAAGATATAGAAATGCCAGTTCAACAAGAAAAATATCCAGTCTCTTGGGGAAAGAGAACACAAGCAAGAAAACCCCAAAAGAGGATAGTGAATTGGGATATTCAGACTTCACCCTACCACTCACTTCACATTTACCCTACCCCAACAAAAAGACATGCAATTGTCCCCAATGCATAAAAAAAATTGCAATACGAGAGTGGTAGGTGAAGTAAACCTGGGGCGCAAAGCGCAGCCAAACAACAAGTTGGTGGGTCAGGTTCCCCGGAACCCACTACCTCTGTATTCTGGACACATTCAGTAGTGTCCTCATCAACAACAACACCTTCAGCAGTGCCTCCTGCTATTTCCACATCTCTGGATCTAGATGCCCCAGCAGCTGACTCTACAGCCCTGATCCAACACGTCTCCTTATCAGCAAGCGAGTCTCTCCTCGCAGCCTCCATCTCGCGATAACCTTTCTTCCGTGCTCTAGATGATCCTTCTCTCGACCCTTACTCCTCTTGGAATGATCTATAGGGGGAGGTAGTTAAATCTCAGAAGTGGTGAATAAGGCCGCTATCACTGTGTTCTCAGCAGGCTCTGCAGAAGGGGCCTCAGACTCAGGCACCCTAGCCTCTAGGATCATATCAATGTCCGCTCAAAGACTCTCGACCGCAGCCTGCAGGGTCGACACATCCACCTGAGGGGCTGGACATGATAGCACCTACAACTCAAAAACGTCCAAGCGGTGATGAATATCAGTAATCTTCCGCTCTGTATGCTGGACCTGTTTCGTATCCAAGCGCTCTTCTGCATAAGAAATAGACCCCTGCATCCAAAGGATGGATGTGATGCAGAAGTGTAGCCATCTATGCCTTTAGTTTCTCGACCCTACCAAGTGGGACCAGAGCGGGGAAAGGGGCTTAGAGAGAGGAGCTCGGGGAAGTGCTACTACAAAGGATAGACTCGATCGGGGTAGTGTCAGTGGTTTTAGAAGAATCCTGCGTAGCCGTGCGAACATGTTCTACCATATCAACCAGATTTTCACCAAGTAGAGGCAACTCGTGATGGGGCTCTCTGCGTGGAACCAACTCATTCGCCTCATCCCTAATGAGGCTGATATCAACAGTTCCCAGGGGAGTCTTGAGCTGATCAATGTGCCAGATGGGCACACCTGTGGACCTGCATAGGGAAGATATAAGTAAGTAGTTGTGACCTTAAAATCCCTCTCGTGCATGCCCACCTGTAGAAGCAAAGAAAAGTCCACCTCAAACCCGGCTTACATCGCCGCCATCAGAACTACACGATCCCATGTGACTATATTATCAGCGGCCGTGGGGGAAACGCAGTGGCAGAAAATCAACCATAAGAACTTAGCCGTGAAGGTCAAGTTATCCTTCTTGATGGATCCCTTCGACTCTGTTACCCAGTCGGCACCCTCTTCATCAACAGACAAGTGCAGGGCCATCCACCTCTTAGTGGTCTCTCTCAGCGATGGCTCATGCATGAATTGGCCATCTTTGACCATTTTCCAACGGTAGTCAAACTCGGCGGTGAGAGGGGTCCGGTTCGTATCAACATCCTCGCCATATAGATATCGACGGATTGCAGGCAGTGAGATATCGACCTGAATGCCACATAATCGAATATGCTCAAGTGGGGTCTGTTTCTCAAGGGCAGCCCACCTATCAATCTGTGATCACAGAGTAGCCACGTAAGAGGCGTAGAACTCTCGAACCAACTCTTCACTATAACGGCCCAAAGAACGCGCTGTCCACTCCAGTCAATGTGTGGTGAAGAGATTGTGCTTCTCTGTCATGGTGGGGAGACTACTCATAAGGACTCGCCTCTCTAGTGTAAGTGTCCGTGTCATGACTCCCTTATCATTTAGCAACTTTGCGTTTGAATAAACTTGATATCGCCTGTCGAGACACCATCGGTTGGGCTGGTTGGCAACCAAGGTAAGAGCACAAGTGAGTGAGCCAAGAGTGGAATTAGAACTGTCAGCCTCATCAAACTAGGCACACTCTGCAGCTGTGGTGGGTGCAGGAATTTCAGCGGACACTGAGGCTTCCTCCGACAATGAAACTCCTAATGATCCAGACGCTACTTCTTCATGTGTAGCTGAACCATAAGGTGTGCCGGTCAGTGAGCGCTCCTCATCAGACTAGGAGGCAGTGACTACGCCGGACGCCACCTTTTTGGGCGTAGCTCTAGTAGCACTTGCAGCTCGTGATGGAGTGGCTGTGCTTGGGGGCACGTAGTCAGGATCATGCTCATCAGATCCTATGATAAGGAGGGCAGACGGGGCGACAGACTTTGAACACCCACGTGCGTAAACTCGATCATGTTTTGGTGCCGCAAGAACAATCTTGACTTTCTTTAGACTTTATAATCTAAGGCCCTTTAAACGATCGTAAATGGCCTGAAATGTAACGACCTATGAGAGAAGGATAGTACCGATAAAGAATCAATATTAGTACTAGAAGAAGCAAACAAGACGATAAAAATGACATAAAATAAATAGAGGAGATAAGTTGTAATGACTTTTCCGTAGTAACAGTTAAGTACGACGGACCAGGTGATGACTCGTCGTGAGTACGAAGGACCATCATGGGGTCCGTCATGTCTTACTTCAACTATGTTTATGTGGAGACCCCCAAAAGAAATTCTCTGACAAGTATGACGGATAAGTAGGACACACAATTGTGACAATGAAGGTCCGACGTTGATGTTCTTCGTGGAGACCCTTAGAAAAGGGATCTCTGACCGTCACGATGGTTGTGGAGGACGGATCGTCGAGGGTGTGACGGTCCATCGTAGATGTCTGTCAAAGGACACTCAGAAAAAGTGGGAGACCCTTAAGACAAAGGTCTTTGACAACCATGACCGTTGTACAGGATAGACCGTCGTATTAACGACGGTATGACTTAGATATCCGTCAAAGGACACTAAGTAAAAGTATGGAGACCCTCAGGAGAGGGGTCTCAAAACGTCATAACGATTGTGCAGGACGGACCGTCGAGGGTATGATGGTCCGCCGTAGATGTTTGTCAGCGGACACTTAAAAAAGTAGGAAACCCTTAGAAAAAAGGGTCTCTGACAACCAGAACGGTTGTGGAGGATGGAACGTCGTGGGAATGATTGTTCGTCGCATGTATATGTTGGTGGACACTTGGAGAAAACGTACAGGTGGATGTTGGAATAGACCCTATGATGGTCCGTCGTGGGTGCGACAATCCGTCATCGGGGTCTCGCTCTGTCATTTAGTGACAGAACTGGGGATGCAACAATCATTTCCCATGACTCAAATAGAATTTTTAGTGTTAACCTTCATGTGTCTAACCTAAATGCCTAGCAAACTAGCAATGCTAAAGCACCTCTTTCTATAGTTTTAACAATGCAATTTAAGGATTCTTAACCTAGGTCAGACAAAATAGGATCAAAACATGAAGACCCAACAAAAAGAAATACGCTAATACGAATTAATTAAAAAACAAAAATGCAATGTAAATAGGTAGATATCAGAGACACATACCTGAGAATTTGAGAAAAACAAGCAAGGAAGGTACTTGATTAGCAAGATAAGAACCACAGTAGGAGACTCTGACTAGTAGAGGGTACATTTTAGGAATTTGGGTAATTGGGAAAGTGATCAGTTGATAGAGAAGAGACATAGGAAGTAGGAAGTTTAAAAAGGAGGGAAATGGGAGAAACAGGGAAGGAAATAGGTGAAATGAAGGGGTGGGGTTTTTAAAGGTTGCCAATTTTTTAAATTACCCCCAACCGGGTCGGGTCGGGTATGCTCATTAATGAAACAAAGAGACCCCGACGATGTTTTGTCGCTGATGCGACGGTCCGTCATTGGTTCCTTCACGAGTGCCCTAGTTTTGAAAATACTTGAAAGACGTACTTGGCACGATGGATTCATGCGACGAACCGTCGCGTGCGTGACACTCCGTTGATGTGTCCGTCATTGACTGTTGCAGTATGATTTTTCTGTAGAATTTCCGGGTGATGTGCCTGCAAATTTAAAACCCATCAGTAGAAAATGCTACCATTACTAGAAAGAAAACTATAAGTATTGGGTTGCCTCCCAACAAGCGCCTAATTTAACATAGCGGCACGACTAAAGGCACTTGATTACTAAGACATCAACAAGATGGTATGCCTCGATTACTTCATTTACTGATTCAACATGTCCGAAATAGGTTTTTATGCATTGTTCATTCACCTTCAACCGCTCACCCTCCTTGGTTTCCAACTCAACTGCTCCATAAGGGAATAGTTGGGTAACCAAGTAAGGGCCAGTCCATTTGGACTTGAGCTTGACCAGAAACAAACGCACCTAGAATTGTTTAAAGCACCAAATCCCCAACCCTAAACTCTCATTTTTTAATTTTTAGGTCATGGTGCTGCTTGATCTTTTTTTTGTAGGATATAGCAGATACCGATTGGAGCTCACAACTCTACCTCATGGACCTACAAATGTTGAAGGTCGCTTCTTCATTGTTCAACCAAAATTTCATCTGCCCTTTTTCCATATCTACTAACGCTCTTCCCGTGGCAAGGAATGACCTCTCAAGAATAATGGACACTTTAAAATAAACTTCACAATCAAAAATAACAAAATCTATCGGAAATATGAACGACTCCACTTTCACTAGCATATCGTGGAGTATCCCTATAGGCCTTTTTACTATTCGATTAGCCATCAGTAGCCGCATCGCACTGGGCTTTGGATCACCCAAACCAAAATTCTTGTAAATCGAGAGGGTCATGAGATTTATTCTTGCCCCCAGACGACATAATGCTTTCGTAAAATGTAATAACCCGATAGTACAAGGAATAGTGAATGCACCCGGATCTTCTTTCTTTTGTACCAGAGATCTTGTAGCAATAGCATTACAATTTTGCTTACTATAATCATCCTCAAAAGTGACCGATCTTTTCTTTGTAACTAGATCTTTCTTAAACTTGGCATAAATGGGCTGTTTTTCTAAAGCTTCTACCAAAGAGACATTAATAAAAAGCTGCTTCAACATTATTATAAGAACGCCGATATTTACCATCCTTAGTCTTTTTCAATAACCTTTGAGGAAATGGTGGTGGTGGTATAGGCATGGGAGTTGCCTTTTTAGGCACTTCAGCATCATTTCCAGTGTTATCTTCTACTTCACTATTAACCTTTACCACATTATCAGTATCTTTTGTCACCTTTTTTCTCATTAGGCGGCATAGGTGGGTCAATGGTTTTCTTACCACCGCAAGTAGTGATTGCCAAACAATGTTAATCATTTTTCAAATTTTCGACAGTGTTGCTAGGAAGAGTGCCCGGTTGCCGTGTGTTGACAGTCGCAGATAATTGGGTCAATTGTAACTCAAGCTACTTAATCGATATTGTATGTGTATCGACTTTCTGCCCAATACCCTCTAAATCGCTCCTCAACTCTTTAGTGTGCTCATCACTAGCAACAAACCTCCTCCTCATTTTATGAAACGTATCCTCAACTTTCGCCATACTACCTCCACTATCCGTAGAAGTAACTTCACAATTTTGAGGAGAAACATAGGCCCATTCCTATCATTTCTATTACCATAGTTACCCTTGTTGAAGTTGTTGTCGCGGTTGTAACTTCACAATTTCCTCACGTTTATAGTTACCATAGATCTGACCTTGGTTCCCTTGAACTTGGCTCTAATTCTCCTGATTAGAAACTTGGGCACTCGGTTGGGAACCCCCCGTCTTCTCATTTACCTCATAGGAATCCTCCTAATAATACCATTCATCATTTGGCTGTGGTGGTTTAGACAAGTAGTTGATTGCATTTGTCTTTTCTGCACCCCATTGACATGTTTTAATACCAACCAAAGCTCTGTTCTCATTCGATCCATCTCTTAACGAATCTCATGTGTGGCTAGGTTATGAGTGGATTGCACTGCGAAGGTATTTCTCCCAGTATCTTACTTCCTGGTAGTCCAAGCTTTATTGTTCCGGGAGATTTTCTGTAACGTTTTGGCAATTTCAGCATGAGGACACTCCCCATTGGAACCACCCGCTATAGTATCTAACACCGCTTTATTATTATCATCCTTTCCCCGATAGAAGTATTCCTTAAGTGACTCATCATCTATATGGTTATTTGGGACAATTCTCAAAAACAAAGTGAATCTATCACAAGAACTACTAACTGACTCTCGTGGTAGTGCCACAAAGTTGTTCACTTTGTCTTTGTTTTTTAGTTTCTTGGAAACTGGGTAGTAAAGTGCTAAGACAACTTCCCTTGGTTGGTTCCTAGTGAAAATTGAGTTATAAGGGAGCTCAGTGAACCAAATAGCAGCCTCTTCCGGAAGTGAGAGAGGAATGACTCTTATCCCTATTTCATCCAAATCAAAATCAGGCCTCCCTACACAGATTTTACACACTGCCCTTACCATAGCTATATAGGCATGTGGATCCTTAGAAGGTAGCCCTGAAAACAAACTTCTGGCAGTGAGCATTTGCATCAGGCTACTAGTTACCACAAAGGTGTGGCCTCGTGGTAGAGGGGGCAAGACAATTGGCCCATCGCAGTCTGCATTTTTGTCATAGCCTCTGTAGTATTTTTGAGGACGTGAGAGGGATTTTGTCCCCTCTGTTGGATTTTACCCGGAGCATCGGGTAATAACTGACTATGAACATCAACAGGAGCTGGGATGTTCTGGTTGGATCATCATCATTAATACCCAAGTTTTGATTCATGTTTTATAGTGTACGCTCTAATTCGTGATCAAAGGGAAACAAGGGTTCTCTTCCTTTCCGCATATTTGTCATACAAGAAAGATAGTTCAACAAGAATAAAAAATAATAAACAAAGTACAATGAAGAAAATATGTTAATCTTAAAGATACTTTTCCAGGTAGCGGCGCCAAAATTTGATACGCTGAAACTTACTTCTCAAATAAGAAGTAAAGCGGTCGTACCAAGTAAAGAACCCAACTAATGAGGTTGGGAGCGTTCCCACGAGGAAAATAGTTCAGACTTAACTTCAATCTATTATTACTATTATTTAGTCAATTAGTTCCTTAGAAAACAAAGACAATAAAAGGGGGGGGGGGGGTTTATTTCTAAATAAATGAAAAAATTTGCTAAATTAAAGTAGACAATTAACTGATTCAAATGTTAAAGTTTAATCAATTAATAAAAGTAACTAGGGTTTAAGTGTTCCCCACAGGTTCCTAATTTGATAATTTTAACTATAACAATTCTTTCCTAGTATCTTGCATGCAAAGTGATAAGTTATGTATTTCTAAATCCTTGGTCCGGCATCTAGAAAATTTCACTTCGCACCTTGGTCCAGCTACGTGTGTTGGTATACTAGCCCTTACCTTTACCTCAAATTAAACATTGTATTCGATATTTGACTAAGTTATTACCTCGTTCCAATCATACTAGCCTATTAGATAGTATACACTAAATCTATGTTGATAAATCTTTTCCTATTATCTACCTCCTTGGTCCGACAAGTTGCATTAAGGCGAGTTCTAACGTTGGCCATCCGTTAAAAAGACTTCTAAGTGAAAGAATTATCAATACATGCTAGACACTATTCTATAATTGTTATTTTAGTTTGATTTTACCTCATTATTCACCCACGGTTCCCACAACCCTAGTTATGGAGTTTCGTTACCCATAGTCATAATCACAATATTCATATATATATATATATATATATATATATATATATATATATATATATAATATAATAATTCATGCACTTACATTAATGAGAAAGAATAAAATCCATAAATTTACATGATTAATCGACAAAATCACCAACAACCAACTCCAGAGAAAGCGTAACAATCCAAAGTATAATATCCAAAAAAATTTACTAACGAAGAATATAACATAAAAGTGTCTAATAACCAAGAGTATAACATAAGAGAATCTATCTATATTACAATCTTACCCCAAAAACAAGGTTTTTTGAACTATTTATAAAAAACAAAAACCTAACAAAAGAAGGACCCTATTTGCTGAAAATCTGTCAAAACGCTACTGGGTCGACGGACCTCGTGATGGGTCGTCGTGGTCACGATGGGCCGTCATGGCCTTCGTCATCCTATATTTTATAGAACCTTCTGCTGCTTTCTTCGTTACCCTCGACGAACAGGTATGACATATCGTCACAGGCACGACGGTTCGTCGAGGGTCTCTTTTTCCATCACACTTAAACTTTTGGAATTTAGGTACTAGGAATACTTGTCTGATTATCACGACAAACCAGTAGGACGGACTGTCATAGCTACGACGGTCCGTCATGCACTTCGTAACCCCACACTTGGTCAGACTTCCCCATCTTCCTTTAGTAGCTTCACTATGATCCACCTACAGACCATCTCAGACACGACGGACCGTCACAGGCCCCATAGGTGGTAACTTTTCTGCATATCTTGCTAAAAAATTTTCGCGTTCATCTTTAGACAGATATCGTGCAAAAAAAGAGAAACTTACATAAAAATCAATACAAAAAGGCTTTTGGACACACATTAAGCTTAAGGAAAAATTATTAAAAATACCGTGAAACACCGGTATATCACATACTCATTCAACATTTCCACTTCCGCTTGATTTTTTGAAACCTGATTTGCTTTGGAATCAATTATTTTATTTTGGGTTTCTATATCTATAAGTAGACCATAGAAAAATTATAGAGGAGGGATATCAATCATAGGGCATCAAGTACAAAATCGTCAATACTTTTTAGGGTTCTTTTCTTCCTATTCTTTTTCTTTTGTTAGAGAATAATGGATAAGCAACCTTGTTCTGGGGCTGTACCTGCGGATTGATTGTTGATTAATTATGGATTTTTTAATTAATTCTCGGTTGTCATTATAACTTTTTTCTATATTCTTGTTTTGTATTTTGTGCTTGATAACCACAAGATAAAGCTATTGTCGAATCTTAAAATTGAGAGAGGAGGGGTTAGATAGACCAAATAATATAGAGAGCTCGATCGACCCATTTGATTGAGGTTATTTTAGTTTAGGAGTGACGCTTGGACGTACAACTTGCTTTGTTAAAAATAAGGATTAAACATAAATGCCCGCTAATTAGTCTATATATTCCATCTCAATGATGTAGTTAGATAGTTAACTGGAGTAGGCGACGAGAGGTCTGTAGCTCGGCTAATATAATTAACCCTATAAACGAGTAAATTGACAACTAAAATTAGTTATAAGCTAAGCATATGATACATGAGATTCATTGGATGTTGCATCCCTGAATTTCCCAATCATTGTGAATAATTTTATTATATTGTTCTTGCATTTTTTTAAAACTTATAAAAAAGGCCTACTTGAGAGAAAGTTAAAAGATCATCTAAGGGAATAGATTTACGGGTTAGGACTAGTCATCATGGGGGTAACTCTATCTAGGAGACTAGAGATACCAAGAGATAGATTCAAGTAGAAAAACAAAGTTTTGAATGGCGGTTTGGCATTGTAAAGAAACTCTATCCATTCTCATGATGAAGACAATGCTCAGGGATAAGGATACAACATTAAGGATTGTGAATGTGTCAATAAATCTTAATGGTTTTAATGATTTGCTTTGTTTGGCAGATTTGATCAAATAGTGTATCTATGCGATAACACAATTAGAAATCACCTATGTGAGTGTGAAAATGATTGACAAAATCCCATCTGTCAATACACTCATGAAACCAGGAGGTGTTCATGGCTGAAACGAACACAACTGTAAGAACCATAAATGATAAAGGGTTGATTGTGTTACATATGGCTGTCAAGGTATACACCAAGGTCAACGATTCAAAAATATAGCTTCTACGAATTGACCGAGTATATCCGACATATGTTCACTACGAAAAGTCCAAGGGGAAACCTACTTATCCAGATGCAATTTATTCGTGCTTGTAAAGTACATACACTTTTCCATTTCTTAGTCCTAGAGTCATTCCCTATTCATGTGGGGGATTGTTGAGTTTATAAAAGTGTGAATGGAA
Organism: Solanum arcanum; assembly: GCA_027789145.1. Taxonomy (NCBI): domain Eukaryota; kingdom Viridiplantae; phylum Streptophyta; class Magnoliopsida; order Solanales; family Solanaceae; genus Solanum; species Solanum arcanum. The sequence continues at coordinate 14,817,441 of CM050937.1, forward strand.
AATGAAGAGTTGTGACTTTTAAGAAGAATTGTAACTTTTATGAAAGGTTGCGACTTTTATGAAAAGTTGTGACTTTTATGGAAAGTTGTGAGTTTTATGAAAAGTTGTGACTTTTATGGAAAATTGTGACTTTTATGAAAGATGACGACCTTTCCGAAAGATTGCGACTTTCCAAAGGTTTGTGACCTTTCTTGTAAGGCACAATACGAACATTTTCGCACTAACCTTTGTTTTCTTTAAATTGAGGGATTTCATTCATTTTAAAAATAGTATTTATGGACTTTTTCTTCTATGACTAAATTTAGTCTAAATGTACTTTATTGCCGTTGAGTAGCACATTGACAACGTTTTGGGTATCAATACAATGGTGACTAAGATGATTCTACCCTGGGAGGACACATTCCAAATCAAACCTTGGATTCTAGAGGGGAATAATTTCCTTAAGGGACACTGTGCATTCACTGGGAGTGATCTTCTTTCTGTTTTCTTCCAGATTTTGGTATGTGTTAAAATTTTTAGATTTGTGAATTAAATTCAATTCTTCTATTCTTTTGCTCTTCACTGGTTCATTAAACTTTGGTAATTTCGTGTTTCTTCAAAGTTTGTTGGAATCGGTAATATTCTTTAGACACAAATTAACAACAATTCTTCTTCAAGAAAATATTTTCGTATATTTTTTCTTATCTGCTTTAGGTTCTAGTTTCACTACTAGTGTGAAATTTCTAGATGTGAAAATGTTCTTAAAGTTTGTTGTCTTACAAAGTTCTTCAAAGTTTTGTTCTAAGTATGTTAGGACTACAAGATGAACAACAATCTTGAACAACAAGGTTGTCATGTTTGTCAGACCATCATAGATAGACTCGTGAAACTTTAGAAGTTGAGTTAGTTCTAGTAGCCATGATTGACTCACTATCTCCGTTTCTCCATAGCATTCTCATTGTGGGCATCAATCTCTTATAATTTAGCTGGGACTGTAATTTCTAATTAAATAGCATCAAGCTCATCTAACAGTTTCATGATTTATTTTGTGCTCTTCCGTGCATTTAAATAATTGCTTCGTGATTTTTGAATTACCCTTGTCCAACTTGCTTGTACATTCAATAAGTGAATTCATATTGTGCGCCTCTTGGTTTGCCTTCTCTGCTTTCATCGCTCCTACAAACATTATGAATAAAAGAAGAATCATAATAGGGGTTTGGGGAAGGAAAAAAGATTTAGGGCAACCATTCCAAGAAAAAAGTGACGACCACATATATGACTTAAAGGACATTCATCACCGAACCACACTTTATTCCAATCATCCATATCAATATGATTTCTAAATTATTCAAAGAAACAAAAAATAATAAATACTGATTTTTTTAGGCCAAAAAAAAACAAATAAATAGATAAATATAAATAAAAATTATAACCTAGAATAATAGTTAATTTCTAAGTCCTCGACAGCTGCTCCAAAAACTTGTTGCTCCCGAATATACACACAGGTAATATAGTGTCTCTATAAAGAACCAGATTACGAACCCAAATGACTAGTCAATTAAATATTTTTTACTAAATTATACTGGTCTAATTATGTATCTAAGCCTGCCATAAAAATTATCCAAACCTAACCATAATAACAAATTATTATTTAATGAACAAAAAGGCTTACTGGAAAAGTTCACCAACACTGGAGAACCACCATGACGACAACAACCATCTAGCAAAAATTATCACTCTAACAAAATGTAATAATGCTTGATCAAACATAACAAAAAAAGAATATTACTTGTGGAGTTTTAACTTTTCTATCGAGATCTAAAGAGTAGATTCAAGCTTTACTAAAATAACAACAAGCTCATTAAAATTAAACAACACTGCTAAAGTTGTTTGCAAAACAGATGAACGACTGCTCAAATAAGATGTTAACACAAGAAACTAATCTTTTTGACTTTAAGTATTCCATAATAAATTTACTTTTAGTGATTATTGTTAAGAACAATTTTGCATTATTAAATAAGATGATTTCCATGATATGATTTTGAAAAATATAAACCTAGTTTTTGTTTACGTAGAAATAATCATGAAATTGTTATTATTTACATTAGTGGAAAATGCCCAAGTACCCCCTCAACCTCTGCCCGAAATCCCGCAGACACACTTATACTATACTAAGGTCCTATTTTCCTTCCTAAAACTTATTTTGTAAGTAATTTTCTTCCCATTTTCGGCCTACATGACAGTAGCTTGAAAAAAAAAGTCAGGCTTTTTTGGGCCCACAAGATAGTGCCACGTATGCCGAAAAGCGGTAAAAAATTATTAATTAAATAAGTTCAGGGGGTAATAGGACCTTAGTATAGTATAATTGTGTCTCTCGAGTTTCGGGCATATGTTGAGGGGGTACTTGTGCATTATCCCTTTACGTTAGTGTGTATGACAGAACATAAAAATAAATTAATCTCGTCCATAATTTTTATTTATTTTTTGTCAAATCAAAGTTTTACATGAGTTTACTATTGGAATGAACTAAACTCTGATTGATCTCTTTCAATACATACAAAAATATATGTGGATCAATATATATTTATTTTTAATGTTTTTTTTATTTCAGCCTGATGCGGAGATTAAATGTATTTCACCTTGAAGAAGAGATTGAGCGACAACAACTAATTAAATCACAGAATAAATACTATAAATTTTTTATTTTATTTCATGCGGAATTTAATGATTTAAAATGTTATGTTTAAGTTATTATACACAAGTTTCTATTGTTTTTGGTTGACATGAATTTGAACAGATGATGCTTATAAAGATAAATTTATTTAATGAAATTTGATTTGTGTTAAGTGTGTTATTCAGTAAAAAAATTTGTTTTCAATATTTACAAGGCTTAATGTAAATCAAATTTCACATTTATTATTAAAATAATAATAATTTTGTAATACTTCACAAAGAAAATTATATAAACATTGATTTATATCACACAAATTTTATATGTACACAAATAAAATTTAAAAATATTGAGTTCATATTGTGTAGGTTTGAAATTGTCACATATTGATACTAGAAAACCTCCACCAATTCAAAAGTCATTCGGTGGGGGACGTCGTAGTTGTTAACTAAAACCGCTACAAATATGCTCATGGCAAGAGTAATTATAGCATTATTAATAATCTCTACAATTTAATTTCGGGGCCCCTAAACTGCCACAAATTGAAGAAATAACCCCCAAAAATTGAGCATTTTTTTGTGGTGATTGATACGCTCAAACTTACTTCTCAAATGAGAAGTAAAGCGGTCGCGTCAAGTAAATAACCCAACTAGTGAGGTTTGGATCATTCCCACGAGAAAAATAGTCTAGACTTAACTTCAACTTGTTATTACTATTGTTCGGTTGATGACTTCCTTAGAAAATAAAAGCATAAAAAAGGGGGTTTGTATTTCCTAATGAGCAAAAATAACTAAAGAACTTGAAAGAGACACTTAACAGCTTTTAATGTTGAGTTTTAATCAAGTAATCAAAGTAACTAGGGTTTACGTGTTCCCCACAGGTTCATAACTTGATAATTCTAACTATAACAATTCTTTCCTAGTATCTTGCATGCAAAGTGATAAGTTATGTATTTCTAAATCCTTGGTCCGGCATCTAGAAAATCTCACTCCGCACCTTGGTCCGGCTACGTGTGTTGCTTTCCTAACCCTTATCCTTACCTCATATTAAGCATCATATTCTATATTTGACTAAGTTATTACCTCGTACCAATCAATACTAGCCTATTAGATGGTATACACTAAATCTATGTTAATAATTCTTTTCCTATTATCTACCTCCTTGGTCCGACAAGTAGCATTAAGGCGAGTTCTAACGTTGATCATCCGTTAAAAAGACTTCTAAGCGAAAGAATTATTAATACATGCAAGACACGATTCTAGAATTGTTATTTTAGCTAGGGTTTATCTCATTATTTGCCTATGGTTCCCACAACCCTAGTTATGGAGTTTAGTTCCTCATAGCCATAAACACAATATTCAAATATGGTAAACAAGAATTCATGTACTTACTTCAATGAGAAAGAATAAAGTCCGAAAATTTGCTTGGCTAATCACCAAAAATCACTTGTAAGAATCTCTAACAATCAAACACTCCAAAAACAAAGTCTAACAATATAATGTTTAATATCACAGAGTCTAACCTCAAAAACGAGGTTCTTCGAACTATTTATAAAAAAATAAAAACCTAATTAAACAAGGATTCTAATTACTGGAAATCTGCAAAAATGCGGCTGGGTCGACGGACCACGCGACGGAACGTCGTGGTCATGACGGACCGTCGTGGACTCCGTCGTCCCATACTTGGTGCAATTCTTCTGCTGCTTTCTTCATTCCCCTCGACGGCAAGTGTGACGGACCGTCATAAGCACAACGGTCCATCGAGGGTCTCGTTTCAAAATACTTCAACTCTTGGAATATGGGTACTGGGATCACTTCTCTGATCTTCACGACGAACCTGCAGGACGGACCGTCATAGCCATGATGGACCGTCACAAGCTTCGTAATCCCACACTTGGTCAGACTTCCCCATCTTCCTTCAGCAGCTTCTCTACGCTGCCACCTACGGACCGTCACAGGCACGACGGACCGTCATAAGCTCCGTAGGTGGTCTCTTCTGCATTTTTCGCTCAAAATCTCCGCATTCAGCTTTGGAAAGATTTCCTGCAAAATAAAGAGAAACTTATATCAAAATTAGCACAAAAAGGGCTTTCGGACACACTAGACTTAAGGAAAAAGTATTAATTATACCGTGAAACCACGATATATCAACACCCTCAACTTAAATTCGTTGTTTGTCCTCAAGCGACGCACTATGACTCACTACACAATCTTTGTACAATAGTATTCATGTTTTTATCCTTTGCAATCATTTGGCTATCAATCCTGTTTAATCTCATCAAATCTATACATGCTATCACTATTAGGCTTCAATCTCGTGGGATTCGAACATGACACAGAATCACCACGCACTAACACCTATCCTCTTCAATTTCTCACCGAGATGCTAACAATTCCGGTATAGCAACTAGTGTCCTAACTTTAGAACAAAATCCTCATTTTTCACACAATGATTTCAGTTTGAGTATAAGGATTACATTTCAACACTCACTCTCAGAACAAAGTCACACTCATTCATACCTATTGCCTTAAGCTTGCTCTTATTTTCACTGCCTTAAGTTCGCTATACAACCCTTAGGATCACGATAGGACTTTTTTAGCTTGTAATCGTAGGCTCAGAGTCAGGTAGGGTATATTTAGGTATACTTTAGTGACTTTTTGCCCTCCTTGACATATCGGCTAAACCTTCCACTTTCTATCACTTTATCTCGCCCAGTTTCTCCTATTCTTTCACCTTGCTGTTTTCCTTCTTTCTTCATTTGTGTAAGTAACTCTTTTCTTTTCTCGTTTGTAATTCTTGAATATTTCTCTCTCTTTTTTTTTTCAAAGAGTTCTTGAGTCACTTTACTTTTGTTCTTTCTCTCTCTTTGTTTTTTTTCAACCCCACTTTCCAGAGCATTCCTCAAAATAGCCACCCTCAACTCATGGCTTTGCCATGAGTCAAGGTACACAATACCCAAAGTCGGGTCAGGGCCATAACGAAGGTTGTTTATACATTAGCCACCCTCAACTTATGCTTTTGGCATAAGCTGAGGTGCATATATCCAAGGAGGGACCAGGGCCAACATATTGTTCCCAGAAAAGATCAGTTGGGATGAAAAAGAAAGTTCTAATTTTAAGCTCAAATTATTTGGATCAACGAAGGATAACTTTCATTTGGTTTCTTTTATTTAGGCTAGAAATGGGCTATATTGAATAAGGGCCTATGATCCTTTCCTAATTGTCTGTTACAACTTACTTTTAGCAGGACTAACCAGGAAAGTTCTAGCTCTGTATCAGTAGTGGACTATTCAACTTTACTCACACTCACTTGACATCTCATCACTATACCAGATTATCAGACACCTAGTTCGACTTAAAGATTTAGGGTAGCGTAATGGTGTAACTCTATTTCATGTTTAGATCCACACAATTATCAGTTACTACGCCTTTTCATACAACCTTTTCTAGTTTTATCGGGATATCATTTTATCCATCATGCTTCAGAGTTAAACTATGTACAAAAGATATAACGTGCCGGTTCAACAGAAAAAGTAATCAGTCTTTTGAAGAAAAAGAACACAGGCAAGAAAACCCCAAAAGAGGATAGTGAGTTGGGCTACTCAGACTTCACCCTAACAATCACTTTCCATTTACCCCACCCCCAACAAAAAAGCATGCAATTGTCCCCAATGCATAAAAAAAATCTAAAGATTAGAGGGGTAGGTGAAACGAGCACGTGGCGCATAAGCGTGCGTCGATCGACAAGCTGGTGGGTCTGGTTTCCCAGAACCCACATCCTCTGCAATCTGGACACCCTCAGTGATGTCCTCTGTAACAACCGCACCCTCAGTAGTGCCCCCTGCTTTCTCTATAGTGCGGGAGCTAGACGCCCCAGCCGCTATCTGCGATGCTCTTATCTCGTGTGCCTCCGCCTCAGCAAGTGAGGCTCTCCTCGCAGCCTCCATCTCTCGGCGCTCCTTCTTCCTTGCTCGCGCCTCATCCTCTGATCGACCCCTCCGCCTCTTGGCACTCTCTCTCGGGGAAGATGGGGGAATGTCTGGAGTAGGAAACAGGGCCGCCAATACAGTATCCTCAGCAGGCTCGACAGACTCCGGCACTCTTGCCTCTAGGATCGTGTCGATGTCTGCACGAATACTGTCGACTGCAGCCTGAAGAGTCGACACATCTACCGGAGAGGCTGGTCGAGTTAATACTCTCAATTCGAAGGCATCTAGGCGCTGGTTAACCTCAGCAATCTTCCGCTGCATCTGCCTCTCTATACGCGGTTCAGACTCAGCAATAGACTTCTGCATCCACGGCTGGATATGATGCAGAAGAGTGGCCATTTGTGCCTCCAGTTTTTGGACTCGAGCAAGCGGGGCCGGTGTCGGTAGAGGGGCTGTGCTACTACATGAGATAGACTCGACCGGGGTAGTGTCCGTGGATGCCTGTGTAGCTGTGCGGGCCTGGGCCACCGTATCCGCAAGATCATCAGATAGTGGTGGTAGCTCTGGACGGGGCCCGCGACGTGGGGCCAACTCATTGGCCTCGTCTCTGATGAGGCCGACGTCAACGGTACCCGGCGGGGTCCTCAACTGATCTATGTGCCATATGGGCACACCTGCAGACCTGCAAAGGGCAAAGATCACGGAAAGGGGTAGGTGGTAGTGACCTTGAACGCCCTCTCGTGCATGACTGCCTGGAGAAGCCATGCATAGTCCACCTCGAAGCCGGCTATCATCGCCGCCATCAGCTCTGCTCGATCCCGGGTGACCATGTTATCGGCGGTGTGGGAGGCGGTGGCGACGAACGAGCAGCCACAAGAACTGCGACGAGCGTGAGGTTGGCCTTCTTGATGGCCCCTTCACTCGGTGACCCAATCGGCACCCTCTCTCCATCGATCGATAAGTGCGGGGCCATCCACCGCTTGGTGGTCTCCTCGATCTTTGGCTCTCGCAGAATCGTCCATCCTTCACTATTCGCGGTGATGGTAGTCAAACTCGGCAGTGATGGGGGTCCGAGTAGCATGTGCACTCTCGCCGTATAGGAACCGGCGGATGGCGGGTAGGGAAATGTCAACCTGCACGCCCCGGGCTAGAACCTGCTCAATGGGGCCTGTTTAGCGGGAGCAGCCCGCCTGTCGATCTGTGATCGGAGAGTCGCTACGTAGGACAAGTAGAACTCTCGGACCATCTCCTCGCTGTATCGTCCCAACGGACGGGCTGTCCACTCTAAGCAATGCCTGGTGAATAGGTTGTGGATCTCTGGCATCGATGGGAGACTCCCTGTAAGTACCCGCCGCTCCACGGTGAGTGTTCGAGTCATTAATCCTTTATCGATCAAGAACTTCGCGTCGGAGTAAACTTGAAACTGGCCTTCAACGCACCACCGGTTTGGCTGGTCAGAGGCTGGGGTGGGGACCTGGGCTGGTGCGCCGGATGTAAGTCTGAGCCCATCGGCCTCATCAGGCGAGGGTGGCCTGCGGCTGATGGCGGGTGCGGGAACCTCTGAAGAGCCTGAAGCTTCCTCGGACCAGGATACTCCTAAGGAGCCAGACGCTCCTTCCTCATTTGTGGCTGACCCAGAGGGTGTGCCGGTCAGTGTGCGCTCCTCATCAGACTGGGAGGCAGTGACTACGCGGGACGCCACCTTCTTGGGTGTGGCTCTGGGGGCACGTGTAGCACGGGAAGGGGCGGAGGTGCCTGGGGGCATGTATTCAGGGTCCCGCTCATCATCAGAGCCGATGACCAAGCGCGCAGACGGGGCAACAGACTTGGATCGCCCGCGTGCGTAGGCTCGGTCTTGCTTGGGTGCCATAGTAGATAGTACCTGCAAAGGATCACTATTAGTACGAGTTATGTCAAACAAGACAAGCAAGCCCATACAACATAAAATATTTAAAATAGTGTGTTAGTGATAGTGAAACTGTATCACACGACGGGCTAGATGATGGCTCGTCGTGGATACGACGGACCGTCATGTGGTCCGTCGTGTTGTACTTGGTCAATGTATATAGAAAGAACCCTGAAAGAGGGGTCTCTGACTATCATGACGGTAAAGCAGGACGGACCGTCATAGGGACGATGGTCCGTCGTAAGTGTCCGTCGTAGGACACTTAGAAAATTTTTGGAGACCCTTATCAGAGGGGTCTCTGACCATCATGACGGTCGGGCAGGACGGACCGTCGTGGGTGTGACGGTCCGTCGTAAGTGTCCGTCGTAGGAAACTTAGAAAATTTTTGGAGACCCTTATCGGAGGGGGTCTCTGACCATCATGACGGTCAAGCAGAACGGACCGTAGCAGGGACGACGGTCCATCGTAAAAGTCCGTCGTAGGACACTTTGAAAATTTTAAGAGACCCTGAGAAACAAGGTCTCTGACAACCATGGCGGTCTGCAGGATGGACCGTCGTGAAGACAACGGTCTGTCACAGGCGTTGTTGGGGAGGGTGCTAGGGCTTGTGCGACGGACCCTACGACGGTCTGTCGTGTATACGACGGACCGTCATGGGGGTCTCGTTCTGAATATCAGAGACAGAACTGTTGGTACCCTAAGCAACCCCGATGAACCCACATGGCCTTGTAGTGTTGTGGACCTATATTTGTCTATCCCAACTACCTAGGAAACTATTAATGTGAAATCACATATGTCTAGGGTTGTTAACATGGCAAATTCAAACACTTAGAGCCTAGGTCTAGACATAATCATATAAAGGAAACAAGATACGACTAAGAACGAATCTAATACTAACTAATAAACAAAAATACAAGAGAAATGAGTATAAATTTAGAGACACATACCTTGGAAATGGAGAAAACACAAGTGGAGAATGATTTAGGTGGCAAGGTAGATACCAAAAGCAGCAGCACCGACAAGTAGATGATAATGATAAGGCTTAGGTGGTTTTTGGGAGCAATGATCAGTGAGGGGAAGTGCGAAGTTGAAAAGAGAGGGGAGATGAGGGGAATAAGGAAGTAATGGGATGGAATATGGAGGGGGGAGGTATAAACGGTCAGATTTTGAAAAAGGGTCCAGCCGGGTCGGGTTGGGTAAATTTCATTAATCGCACGACGGTTCCCCGACGACGGTCCGTCGCACTTGCGATGCCTCGTCGTAGGTTCCGTCGTGTGTGCCCTAATTTCAAAAATGACAGAAATACGTACCTGGTGTGACGGATGCATACAACGGTCCGTTTCATTCGCAACGGTCCATCGTTGTATCCGTCAGTGGCTACTGCGGAGTAGTTTTCTGCAGAATTTCCTGGTGATGTGCCTGCAAATTTAAAACCCATTTATAGAGAAAATGCTACCATTATTAAAAAGACGATAAGTATTGGGTTGCCTCCCAACAAGCGCCAGATTTAATGTCGCGGCACGACTGGGGCCACTTGATTACTCAGACTTCATCAAGATGGTATGCCTCGATCACTTCATTCGCCGATTCTGCATGCCCTAGATAGATTTTTATGCGTTGTCCATTCACCTTGAACCGCACACCCTCCTTAGTTTCAAACTCAACTGCTCCATGAGGGAATAGTTGGGTAACCGTGTAAGGACCAGTCCATTTGGACTTGAGTTTGCCTGGAAACAAGCGCAATCTGGAATTGAATAGAAGCACTAAATCCACGACCATAAACTCTCGTTTTTCAATTTTGTTGTCATGATACTTCTTCATCTTTTCTTTATATTGGGCTGAGCTTTCATAGGCTTTCAAGCGAAATTCATCAAGTTCATTCAACCCATTTAACCATTGCTCTGCAGCTTCGCTCCAATCCAATTTTAACTTCTTCATAGCCCACATGGCTTTATGCTCTACCTCAACCGGAAGATGACAAGCTTTCCCATATACAAGTTGGTATGGAGACATACCTATGGGAGTCTTATAAGCTGTCCGGTAGGACCAAAGAGCATCATCAAGCCTCCTTGACCAATCTATTCTACTAGCATTCACTGTTTTGGATAATATCTGTTTGATCTCCCGATTCGATACCTCAACTTTCCCACTAGTTTGAGGGTGTTAAAGGAGTGGCCACATTATGGCGAACACCGTATTTCTCCAATAACCCCTTGAACAATCTGTTGCAGAAGTGGGAACCCCCATCACTAATTATGGCCCTTGGAGTGCCAAAACGGGAGAATATATTCTTTTTCAAGAATGCAGTGACACTCTTCCCTTCATTGTTTGCGAGAGCTATGGCTTCGACCCATTTAGATACATAATCAACTGCTACAAGAATGTACTTCATCCCATGAGAACTCACGAAAGGGCCCATAAAGTCAATACCCCACACATCAAATAACTCAATCACAAGAATGGGGTTTAGAGGGAGCTCTTGCTTTCTTGAAATACCACCATCTCATTGACATTTGTCACATAATTTAGCAAACCCATGAGTATCTTAATGAAGAGTTGGCCAATAGTAACCACATTGCAATATCTTGTGATTGGTTCGGATACCACTGTGATGTCCGCCAACAAGTGAAGAATGGCATGCCTCCAATACACTCAACATTTCACATTCTGGCACACAACGCCGAATAAGCCCGTTGGCACAACTCCTATACAAGTATGGTTCATCCCAAAAGAACTTCTTCACATCGTACATGAACTTTTTCCTTTGATGAAAGGACAAGTCTGATGGAACAATATCACTAGCCAGATAGTTCGCAAAATCTGCGAACCATGGAATCAAGTCTTGTGAAGCAGCCAATACATGTTCATCGGGGAAAGTATCATCAATGTCAGTCTTATCCCCTAACTCTCCCATAGCTTTATCCTCTAGACGGGATAAATGATCAGCAACTTGATTTTCAGTCCCTTTTCTATCCAGCACTTCAAAGTCAAATTCTTGCAGCAGTAATACCCAACGAATCAGCCTTGGTTTCGCATCCTTTTTCGCCATCAAATATCTCAATCTTTGAATGGTCGGTATGCACTATAACTCTAGTACCTAGCAAATAGGAGCAAAATTTCTCAAAAGCAAAGACTACTGCGAGGAGTTCTTGCTCGATCCACTGTAGTTCTTACGGGCTTCATTTAGGGCTTTACTAGCATAGTAAATTGGGTGAAGGATTTTGTTTCTTCTCTGTCCCAATACTACACCAAGAGCCACCCCACTAGCATCGCACATTACCTCAAATGGACTGTTCCAATCCGGAGAAATAATGATATGTGCAGACACTAACTTCTCTTTTAGCTCACCGAATGCTTTAAGACAGGATTCATCAAAACAAAATTTACATTCTTTCTCCAGTAATTTGCACAATGGGTGTGCAATCTTTGAAAAGTCTTTGATGAATCTCCGATAAAAACCTGCATGCCCAAGAAAGCTTCTCACACCTTTCACGAGAGATCGGCGGGGAAGTCCTCTATTACCTAAACTTTAGCTCGCTCACCCTCTATACCCTTTTCTGATATGCGATGTCCCAACACAATACCCTCTTTCGCCATGAAATGACACTTTTCCCAGTTTAGTACCAGATTGCAGTCTTCACATCTCTTAAGAACCTCAGATAAATTGGTCAAGCATCGCTCAAATGAATCACCAACCACAGAAAAATCATCCATAAAAACCTCTATAGTATCCTCCACCATGTCAGAAAATATTGACATCATACATCTCTGAAAGGTTGCGGGTGCATTGCACAACCCGAACGGCATTCTTCTGAACGCAAAAGTCCCATATGGACAAGTGAAAGTGGTTTTCTCTTGATCTTTTGGTGCAATAGAAATCTTATTATACACCGAATACCCATCAAGAAAACAATACCACCCTTTTCCGGCAAGTCTATCCAACATCTGATCCATGAAGGGCATAGGAAAATGGTCTTTTTCAGTCCATGAGTTCAGTTTACGGTAATCCATACACACCCTCCATCCAAAGAATCGGTCTCATTGGAACAAGTTCATTCTTTTCGTTGGGGACCACAGTCATTCCCCCTTTCTTAGGTACACACTGAACCGGGCATACCCAACTACTATCGGCGATTGGATAGATTACTCCAGCATCCAACCACTTGATAATTTCCTTCTTCACAACCTCTTGCATAGGAGGATTCAAGTGTCTCTGGTGCTCAATACTCGGCTTATGATCAGGCATGATTTGGATTTTATGAGAGCAAATACCAGGAGGGATCCCAATAATGTCCGCAATGGTCCACCCAATAGCTCTTTTGAACCTTTTTAGTACCTTCACCAAACTCTGAACCTGTTGTTCATCTAGGTCCGATGCAATGATTACCGGCAAAGTGTCACCATTTCCTAAGAATTCATACCTAAGATGAGGTGGGAGAGCTTTTAATTCAACTTTTGGAGCTTCCTCTATAGATGGTTTAGCGGGTGGGGACTCGCGATTCTTCATATCAAGCTCAAATTTCTTCGGTTTAAACCGAACATCACCTCGGTCAAGAGCCGCGACTAATGACTCATACTCTTCAATGCAATCGCTATCAAAGTTCATTATCACTGTCGTTAATGCTTCGACACCTAGACGTTCTTCTATTTGTGTCTCAAAGGTCTCACCCATGTTGTAGGATATAGCAGATGCCGATTGGAGCTCACCACTCTGCCTCATGGACCTACAAATATTAAAGGTCACTTCCTCACTGTTCAACCGAAATTTCATCTGCCCCTTTTCCATGTCTACTAAGGCTCTTCCCGTAGCTAGGAATGGCCTCCCAAGGATAATAGGCACTTCAAAATCAACCTCACAATCAAGAATAACAAAATCGACTGGAAAGATGAATTACTCCACTTTTACTAGCACATTGTGGAGTATCCCTATAGGTCGTTTTACTGTTTGATCAGCCATCAGTAGCTGCATCGCAGTGGGCTTTGGGTCACCCAAACCCAACTTCTTGTAAATCGAGAGGGGCATGAGATTTATGCTTGCCCCAAGATCACATAATGCTTTCGCAAAATGTAATAGCCCGATTGTACAAGGACTACTAAACGCGCCCAGATCTTCTTTCTTTTGGACCAGAGATCTTGTAGCAATAGCAGTACAATGCTGCATTCTATCATCATCCTCAAAAGTGACCGATCTTTTCTTTGTAACCAGATCTTTCATAAATTTGGCGTAACCGGGCATTTGTTCTAAAGCTTCTACCAAAGGGACATTGATAGAAAGTTTCTTCAACATTGTTATAAAACGCCGGTATTTACCATCCTCGGTCTTTTTCACTAATCTCTGAGGAAATGGGGGTGGTGGCCTAGGCATAGGAGTTACCTTTTTAGGCACTTCAGCATCTTTTGCAGTGTTATCCTCTAATTCAGCATCAACTTCTACCACTTTATCAGATTCTGTTGTCACCTTATTCTCATCAGATGGCATAGGTGGATCAATAGTTTGCTTACCACCGCGAGTAGTAATTGCCATACAATGTCCATCATTTTTCAGATTTTGGACAGTGTTGCTAAGAAGAGTGCCCGGTTGCCGTGTGTTCACAGTTGCAGATAATTGGGTCAATTGTAACTCAAGTTGCTTAATTGATATTGCATGGGTATCAACTTTTTGCCCAATATCCGCTAGATCATTCCTCAACTCTTTATTTTGCTCATCACTAGCATCGAACCTCCTCATCATTTTATTCAACATATCCTCAACTCGCGACATACTACCTCCACCATCCCTAGGAGTAACTTCACGATTTTGAGGAGGAACATAAGGTCCATTTCTGTCGTTTCTGTTACAATAGCTACCCCTGTTGAAGTTGTTGTCGCGATTGTAGTTTCCATCCGGACATAATGACCCTCACGATTGTAGTTACCATAGTTCCGACCTTGGTTCCCTTGACCTTGGCGCCAATTTTCTTGATTAGAGCCTTGGGCACTTGGTCGGAAACCCCACATCTGTTCATTTACTGCATAGGAATCCTCCTCATAATAACACTCATCGATTGGAGGTGGTGGTTTAGCCAAGTAGTTGACTGCATTAACCTTTTCTGCACCCCCAGTGACATGTTTTAGTACCAACCCAAGCTCAGTTCTCATCTGAGCCATTTCTTCCCGAATATCATCTGTGGTGGGTTGTGAGTGGGATCGCTGCGAAGGTGTTTCTCCCTGTATCGGACTTCCTAGTACTCCAAGCTTTGTTGCTACGGGAGATTTTCTCTAATTTCTCAGCAATCTCAGCATAAGGGCATTCTCCATAAGATCCACCTGCTATAGTGTCCAACACCGCTTTATTGTTATCATCCTGTCCCCAATAGAAGTATTCCTTTAGTGACTCATCATCAATACGGTGATTTGGGACACTTCTCAAGAATGAGGTGAATCTATCCCAAGAACTGCTAACTGACTCTCCTGGTAGTGCCACAAAGTTATTCACCCTGTCTTTGTGGTTTAATTTCTTGGAGACCGGATAGTAGCGTGCTAAGAAGACATCCCGTAGTTGGTTCCAAGTGAAAATGGAGTTGTATGGGAGCTCAGTAAACCACATAGCAGCCTCTCCCGTCAGTGAGAGAGGAAAAACTCTGAGACCTATTACATCTAGATCCAAATCAGGCCTCCCCACACAACTTTTACACACTGCCCTTACCTTAGCTATATGGGCATGTGGATCCTCATCAGGTAGCCCTGAAAACAAACCTCTGGCAGTGAGCATTTGCATCAGACTACTAGTTACCACAAAAGTGTGGCCTGTGGGTAGAGGAGGCAAAACCAGTGGCCCATCCGAATCTGCTTTGTTATCATAGCCTCTGTAGTATGCTTGGGGCCGTGGAGCGGGATTCTGTCCCCTCTGTTGATGTTCACCCGGAGCATCGGGTAACATCTGACCATGAACATCAGCCAAAGCTGGGATGTTCTGGTTTGGATCCTCATCATTGATTCCCAAATTACGATTCATGTTTCGCAATGTACGTTCTAGCTCGTGATCATAGGGGAATAACGGTTCTCTTCCTCTCTGTGAATTTGGCATACAAGGAGGATAGTTCTGAAAAGAAATCAAAAACAATAAAAGAAAGTAAAATCAAGAAAATATCAAACTTACTTCTCAAATGAGAAGTAAAGCGGTCGCGTCAAGTAAATAACCCAACTAGTGAGGTTGGGATCGTTCCCACGAGGAAAATAGTCTAGACTTAACTTCAACTTGTTATTACTATTTTTCGGTTGATGACTTCCTTAGAAAATAAAAGCATAAAAAGGGGGGTTTGTATTTCCTAATGAGCAAAAATAACTAACGAACTTGAAAGAGACACTTAACATCTTTTAATGTTGAGTTTTAATCAAGTAATCAAAGTAACTAGGGTTTACGTGTTCCCCACAGGTTCATAACTTGATAATTCTAACTATAACAATTCTTTCCTAGTATCTTGCATGCAAAGTGATAAGTTATGTATTTCTAAATCCTTGGTCCGGCATCTAGAAAATCTCACTCCGCACCTTGGTCCGGCTACGTGTGTTGCTTTCCTAACCCTTATCCTTACCTCATATTAAGAATCGTATTCGATATTTGACTAAGTTATTACCTCGTACCAATTAATACTAGTCTATTAGATAGTATACCTTAAATCTATGTTAATAATTCTTTTCCTATTATCTACCTCCTTGGTCCGGCAAGTAGCATTAAGGCGAGTTTTAACGTTGATCATCCGTTAAAAAGACTTCTAAGCGAAAGAATTACTAATACATGCAAGACACGATTCTAGAATTGTTATTTTAGCTAGGGTTTATCTCATTATTTGTCTATGGTTCCCACAACCCTAGTTATGGAGTTTAGTTCCTCATAGACATAAACACAATATTCAAATATGGTAAACAAGAATTCATGTACTTACTTCAATGAGAAAGAATAAAGTCCGAAAATTTGCTTGATTAATCACCAAAAATCACTTGTAAGAATCTCTAACAATCAAACACTCCAAAAACAAAGTCTAACAATATAATGTTTAATATCACAGAGTCTAACCTCAAAAACGAGGTTTTTTGAACTATTTATAAAAAATTAAAAACCTAATTAAACAAGGATTCTAATTACTGGAAATCTACCAAAACGCGGCTGGGTTGACGGAACACGCGACGGAACGTCGTGGTCATGACGGACCGTCGTCCCATACTTGGTGCAATTCTTCTGCTGCTTTCTTCATTCCCCTCGACGGCAAGTGTGATGGACCGTCATAAGCACAACGGTCCGTCGAGGGTCTCGTTTCAAAATACTTCAACTCTTGGAATGGGCATGCGGGATCACTTCTTCCGATCTTCACGACGAACCTGCAGGACGGACCGTCATAGCCATGACGGACCGTCACAAGCTTCGTAATCCCACACTTGGTCAGACTTCCCCATCTTCCTTCAGCAGCTTCTCTACGCTGCCACCTACGAACCGTCACAGGCACGACAGACCGTCATAAGCTCCGTAGGTGGTCTCTTCTGCATTTTTCGCTCAAAATCTCCGCATTCAGCTTTGGACAGATTTCCTGCAAAACAAAGAGAAAATTATATCAAAATTAGCAAAAAAAGGGCTTTCGGACACACTAAACATAAGGAAAAAGTATTAATTATACCGTGAAACCACGGTATATCAGTGATCAAAAAAATAAAAAGATTGTTAGTTTTGAGGGTAAAAAGGAGTGTAAACAATAACGAAAAAAAAGGCATTGCAACTTCTTCAACCTAACTTAAAGATTGCGCTTTAATCATTTATCTGAATATTAAATTGTATCGATTCATTTAAAATTTTAAATTTAAGTCGTCTTATAAACTGTGTCAATTACTTCTTTGGTTTGTCTTTGTCAATCACCTTTAATAAATTTTATTTCAAAATAAATAAATTTTAATGATCCTCGAGTTCATTTGTGTGTGATTGGGTGACATTTTCCCGAGGTCTTCAGGTGTGTTTTTAGTTTTTGCCATTTGTGAGGCGTAATATTTTAAAAAGTTGACTTCAGTCAACAACTTGATATTTTGATGTCGGGTTGAAATTATGTCAGTTCTATCAGCCCAGGAAGAGAATTTTTCTTTAGTTTGATGATTCATTTCGGTGTAGAAGCTTTCATTTGAAATTTGTTTAATTAGGCATTTTAGATTTTGATGCCCAAAGTTTGACCTTGGTCAACTTTCTTGGTAAACACACTTGAATAGAATTATGTTAGCGGATTGCTCTAGAATTCCAAGTTTGTCCTAGAATGACCTTCGGTTTAGTTTTTGATGTGATCGTCATGACCTTGTGGTGCTCAGATTTTTGTTTGGCATTTCACTATATAAGTGTCGTTTTTGGTAAAAAAAAATTTACCAAATGACCTTTGTTGGTTGTTTTTCATCATTTTTTTGAGTTTGGAATGTTGTTTCAACTAGGTAGCATAGTTTATATGCATTGACTAACTCAGAAAAAATTCCAAGCCCTAGACAGAGGATTTTGGCTTCCTTGCGGAACTACTAATGTATTGTTGCTGGTGTCGTGTTCATGCAGATCAGTGTCGTGGGCCTCTGCATTCGTGTGGGTCTCGCCGCATTCGCGAAGGTTAGCCTTCTTCGCGTTCATTGTACCGTGGTTGCATTCATGAAGGGTTGACTGGCCTAGCCTCTGTTTTTGCAAGCCTTGTTGCGGTTTGCAGAGGGTCAACTCAGCTGACCCAAATTATCACATGAGGTCTCCACATTTGCGAAGTCCAGGTAACTGGAAGTTGGTGTATTAAAAGACCGATTTTTCAGTTTGCATGTATCATTTCTAACTTGGTGTATGGGCGATGTAAAGAGATTTTTGTAAACGATTTGAGTGTTTCTTTGGGGAATTAATCGGGCAGTTACATGGGCACAACCCGGGAACGAGGAAAGTTTATAAGGTGACTTAAATTTAAAATTGTTAGTTAATTGTTACTATTCAACATTCCAAGATATGATTAAAATGTGATATTGAAGCTAAGTGGAAGAGATGCCACATTTTATTAGTTTTTTTTTATTTCATCTTCCTTTTCTATTACGACCAAGATTCTTTTTACTTATTTTGATACTCGGATCTTTTTCTTAACGAAAGATTCATACTTAAATCTTCTTTAGTTGATAGATTCTAATTAAGTTCAGCTTCAAATAGTGAGATCTTGTAAATACACTGTAGAGTTCAAGGAAACATGACGAGATAATCAAAATAAGATTTAACAATTTATTTTATTTGTAAAGTACGTATAACCAAAAGTAAACAAGGGATGTAAACTATTATCCAACGATACTAGAAATTTGTTTGAAATATATGATTATAAAGTAGGATAGTTATACGGTTATATGAACTACTTTATAGAGGTCATCGATGGAACAAAATTTAATCATCTCACTATTCTTTGCATGATACGATAATTTCATTCATTTTCATAATTGTCAAAAGGTTTGAAACATAATTGACAATATTTTCATTGAAAATATGATTTTATTGTTCGAAAGACTATCCTTACAGGTATCACGCAATCTCAACCAAGTTACGTACATGTGAACATAGTGTTCTGGATGATTCTGATCATATTTTAAATGACAGTATTGTCAATTATGGCTCAATATTTTTTACAATATATGAAGACAAAGCAATGTATCGTATCGTCTAAGCAATATCGAGATGAATGAAATTTTGTTGCGTTGATAACCTTTATGAGACCATTCATATAAACATTATGTATATCTTACTTTAGAACATCAGATTTTTTTGAACAAGTTTCTAGTATTGTTCAACTATTGCTTGCTTCTTCTTCACTTTTGGTTATTTGATGTTTGAAAAATAAAAGGAATTGTTAAACTTATTCTTATAATCTCTTGATATTTTCTTGCATTCCAAAGTGTATGTACTAGCAGACTCTCACTAGTTGAAGTTGAATTTGTTTGTAATATTTCAACTAAAGGAGATCAAAATAGGAATTATTAACACACAAGTACCAAGAAAATAAGAAGTATGTTGGTTGTGAGAAAAAAAGAGAGAGAGATAACAATACGACAACAATGAAAATGATGTTGATTTCTCCCGTACCTTCAAGATTGCATTTATATCAATTATCTTAATTTTGAATTGTACCAGTTCATTTACAATTTAAAATTTAAGTCATCTTGTTAACTTTGTCAATTACTTATTTTCTCGCGTTTATTATATTTTATAAAGGTTTATTTCAACATTCATCAATTATAATGACCCTTGAGGTCATTTTGTGTGCTTTTACTATTTTCCCCGTTCTTGTAGCTTCCGTAATACTTTTTTATTATGTTGGGTTGGGTTACATGTTTCCCAAGGTTGTCGGGTGAGTTTTGAATGGGTTTCCATTTTGGAGGATTAAGGTTTGCAAGAATTAACTTCGGTCAACATCTAAATATTCAGATGGCCAATGGAAATTTTGTTACTTCCATCAGCTATAGAAGGGTAACTTTTGTCAAGTGTGATGATCGTCACAGGTGTCGACGCTTTTGTTTGGAGTTTGTGTAATTAGATGTTTTAGCCATTGAGGTTTGCCGAGAGTTTGACTTGGTAAACTTTCTTTCTAAACACTCTTTGAATGGAATTTTGTCAGTGTGGTTAGGACTGAAATGTGGAGTTTGGTGTAGAATGAGTTTTAGTCTGATTCTCAATGTAATCGTGATGACCTTGTGGCTTTTAACATTTTGTTTCACATTTATTCATAGATGTAAACTTTAGTCAACATTTTTGACCAAATCACCTCTGTTGGTTGTTTCATCAATTTTTTTAAGTCCAGAATGTTCTTTACAACTAGGTAGTGTAGCTCATATACGTTGATGGGATTCTGGACGAATTCCGACCCACAAATGGAGGATTTTGGCTTTCTTGTGGAACTGCTGATGTAGTGTTGCTGGTTAAGTGTTGGAGGTGTCGCATTCCTGGAGACCAAGTACCAGGGTCATCACGTTCGTGTGGATCTTACAATGTTCTCAAAGAGTCTACCCTTTCACGGGCCTGTCACAGCTCGAGCCTATACCACCGACGTGGATGACACTTGGGACTCGTCAATATACGATCGAGAAGAGTAGACATACAGTTGTTTCTCATGTCTTAAACGAATACTCATGAGAACAATGATCATATATTACTGTTGTACTTTCAAAAGTAACAATTTTTTGCAAAATTATTCCACACAACATATCATTTTTGCCTTTTATCAATACCTAACACGGTTGTTTATGATTCACTCTCTATATGTGAGTCCTCATTTTCACCCATCACCTTATTAGTTATTTGTCTTCCGTCATTCTATGAGTTTGATTTTGCATAACTGTGATTAAAACATAATCAATATAAAAAATTATCAAAATCAAAACAAAGTCATAAACAACATGAAAATTAACAACAGAATTCAACAAAAATTTAAAAGAGAGAAAATTATCTCTAGAAAATAGCAACCCATCAAAAATAAGAAAACAAAATCTCGAATTATGAAGTTTGAAATAAATATTTGAGTCAATACTAGATACTAAAATAAAGGGAGGACTCAGAAAACACATGCCTTGCACAATCGACAACAAAAATACTAATCTATTATAATTAGGCCAAAATAACACATGAAGTACACTACACTTATATACCTAAATGCATACCCATCATTATTCAAATGAAGTAACAAAAAAACTAAGTTGAAAAAGAAGAAGAAAAAGACTAAAAAACACTATAAAAGGGGAGGTAAATAGTTAAACGAAAAGAGAGATGGAGAATTTCTTAGTACCTACGAAAGAGAAGGATTAAGCAAACAAACTTGAGATTTGAGGAGCAATTGAACAATGAGCAAGAAGAGACGAAGAGACCTAGATGTGGCTTTATAGTTTATGCCTTTAGTTCTTGAGTTTAATGACTTTATCTATGTTCTATAAGGCAACATAATTATAGAAAAATAAATAGGTTTCCGTAGCTTTAAAATTGTAGCCTTTGGGAGTTAGGACTTGATGAGTGGTTGTAACACCTCCCAACCTAGTAGGCTATCCTAGGGCTAAGGGTGAGGGAAATATCCAAGGAAGAGGGAAAGAGTCAAGGGATAGTTATAGGGCAGCCCAACATTCCATAAGCACTGGACACCTTCCCACAAGAGTCGTGGCCATAGCGAATCCTGGTTCTACTTGTGGTGGTGAGGCAGTATGTTATCACTCCTTCGTTATACAATAATTACAACAATAATTTCTTTTTGTTAGTTGATAATTTTCTTTAGTAGCAAAATTATTTTCATGTAATAGTACAGTTTATCATAAAAGTCGTAAATTTTCTTAAAAATTTCAACCTTCTTAAAAGTCGCAACTCTTCATTTTCCATTCACACAATTTAAAATAATCCCCTGCATGAATGGGGAATGAATCCAAGACAAAAAAAAAGTTGGACAAGTATGTGTACTTTAAAAGAAAGAATTAATTGCATCTGGATAAGTACGTTTCCCCTTGGACTTTCCGTAGTGATTATATGTCGGATACAGTCGGTGAATTGGTAGATTTGATATCATTGAATCGTCGAGCTTTGGTGTATACCTAGATTACCATAAGTCATATAATTAACCCTTAACCATTTATTTTTTTAGGTTTGTGTTCATCCATGAAAACCTCATTGTTTCATGAGTGTATAGAAAATATGCTTTTGACAATGATTCTCTTTGAAGCGGCTTACACTTAACACTCACAAAGGTGATTTTTGACCGTGTTATCGCGTAGATACGCTATTTGGTAAACTCTGCCAAACTTAGCAAACCATTAAAACCATTAAGCTTTATTAATTCATTAACAAGCCTTAATGTTGTATCCTTGTTCCTGAGCATTGTCTTCATCATGAGAATTAATTGAGTTGGCTGAAAATGTCGAACCATCATTCACAACTTTATTTCTCTCTTGGGATCTCCAGTCTTCTATAGAGTTACCTCCATGATGACTTGTCCTAAACCGTAAATTCATTCCCTACTTTATCTCTAGTTAAGCCTTTTTGTAAGTGGATCAAAAACATTATCCTTTGACTTTACATAGTCAATTTTGATAATTCCACTAGAGAGTAGTATTTTAATGGTATCATGTCTAAGTCCTATATGATGAGACTTTCTGTTATACATCATCCTCCATGCCCTACCTATTGCATCTTGACTATCAAAGTGTATGCATACTAATGCCAATGGTTTGGGACAAAAAAAAATAATATCTATCAAGAAATTTTGGAGTCTTTCAACTTATTCACCGACCTTATCTTGAGCATCTAGCTTAAAGATCATTATAGAGCTAGCGATATATGTATCATTTGAAATATTTCCAAGAGAGTGCTCCTCTACCAAGAGTAAATATATATCCACTCGTGTATTTTACTTCATTTGTCCTGTGATCAAATTTGCATCACTATATCCTTTCAATACTGCTGGATATTGTTATAATGCAAGACATAGTTTTATGTATTTTTTAAATACTCCAAAAACTCTATTTATTTCCATCTAATGAGATTGATTGGGATTGCTTGTGAACTGACCTAGTTTATTAATAGCAAGTGCTATATCTGATCGCGCACAGGTCATGATATACATCATACTTCCCAATACTCTAGCACAATCCAATTGTGAGTCACTTTCTTTTTCAATCTTTTGAAATGCAAAACTCACATTTATTAGAGACTTAACAATATTGACATCCAAATATATGAACCAGTCAAGTAACTTGTCAATGCAATAAGATTGTGAAAATGCTAAACATTATGTAGTTCTAAGGATTCTTATACCTAAGATTGCATAAGCAACTCCAAGATTTTACATTCCAAACTTTCTTTCTATAATACTTTTAGTAGCATTTATGTCATTAGTGTCTCTATTGATAATCAACATATCACTAATATACAAAAAAATAATGACCTTGTGATTTTAATGTGAACATATTTATCACTTCCATCATTCTTAAATACATTTTTCAATATGGTTTTGTCAAATTCCTTATGTCATTGTTTGAGTGCTTGTTTTAGTCCATAATGTGACTTAACAAGTTCTCACACTTTCATATATTTACCAGGAAACACAAAACCCTCGGGCTGTTCCATGTAAATTTCTTCCTCCAATACTTCATTTAATAGACTTGTTTTCACATTCATTTGATGAATTTGGAGGTCATATACCACAACTAATAATATTGGCATTCGAATGGATGTAATTCTAGTTACTGACGAGTGTATATATCAACTAGATCAAAACCTTATTTTTTTTCTAAAGCCTTTGACACAAAGTCTTGCTCTTTATTTGTCAACACTTCCATCAACTTTCATTTTCCTTTTGAGGATTCACTTTGCACCCAAAAGTTTATTTCCTGGAGGAAGATCAACCAACTTCCAATAGTATTGCTGAAGATTGAACCAATCTCACTATTGACACCATCTGTCCAAAAGGATGAGTCTACATAAGACACAAGAAATGCTACAAAATCATATTTGAAAGAAGTATATGTCCCTAGACATTTAATACGGCTGTGAATCTCTTTATCAAATACATTCTCGTTTTATTTTTTCCAAGATCATTTAGACCTTCCACTAGAATACTCAATTCTAATTTTACAGACCACATTCTTAGGTCCTATTGCAATCTTTTTAGGAATAGGAACTTGGATTTTGGCTGGACATCCCTTCACTTCGAAATACTTCAAGTTGGATTTCCTTCCTTTCCATTTCTCATATGGAATAGATTGTGTCCTGAACAAACAATATTGCTTTCTCTATGAAAAGACAAAACTTTTTGTTATTCCTTTTTGGAGTAAGGATAGTTCATGTACAAAAGTTTTGTGGTTACCCCCCGAACTTATGAATAATGCCTCCATCATTTCTTTCAACTATCAGTTTTTTATAAGATTGAGGTGAATAGGACAACAATTTGATGTATAATTTCACTTTTCAAACACATTTATCTAAAATGAGATTTATACTCTCCATCCCTATCACTTCTTATCCTTCTCCCAACTGATATTCAATTTCAATATTATATTGTCTAAACATTTCTATTGCTTCATCCTTACCATTCAGCAAATAGACATAGTCATGTCTAATGCAATTGTCGATTAAAGTAACGAGATACTTGTTTCCACCACGAGATGGTATGGACTTCATATCACAAATGTCAGCGTATATCAATTCTAAGGGATTAGAATTCCTTTCAACATATTTACAAGAATGCTCTGTATACTTAGATACCACACAAACTTGACATTTTTATTTATTGCACACAAAGTTAGAAAAATCTTCTAAGTTGATCAGTTTTCCTTACAAGGTTTTTTTTAATTGACATGTCCAAGTTCTCATGTCACAAACTCTGACTCAAGCAAGTAAGAACAAATAAAACTATTAAGTTTTAAAAGCTCTTTGCGAGGTATCTTTTGTCTCAAATATTTTGTTCCAACTTCTTACAATTTTGTGTGATACAAACATTGTTTAAAGTCAACACCTTGTCAAATGTCCTTTTCATAAGGACCTTTCCATAACTTTCAATTTCATTGTTATTGAACTACTCATCAACAAAGTTTTATCGGGTCCAATAAAAGTGACGATATAGTCCAAATGCTTCTTTTATTAAACTTGACAAATGACTATTCACCAATATTCATGTATACAAAAATATTTTTATTATAATAGACATATATTTTTATGAAAAATTAAAATATTAAAAGAACACAATTATATATATATGTATATATATATATACACACTAGTAATAGAGAAACTCAATAACCACAATATCAAATATACTCCAAGAATTTTGTGGGTCTAACATAACACAAAAGTATCATTGAATTTCATAACATTTACTCCAAAATAAAATGAGACACAAAGTCTAATTTTATCTTTATCATAAGCAAAGAATCCACACATTTTAAATGTGATCTAAAAATATTTTTCAAGTATGTGAATATAGTTTTTCCCCATATTTCCAAGACTATCAGAATGTCATTGGCAGTATGAAATCTCTTTTGAAACTATTATTCTATGAAAGAATTATAGAGTTCCAATTCTCTTTGACAATCTTTACATACCGTAAAGGTTCATTCCATAAAGGCACAAACTCACCAACTCTAAGTCACTATTTTCCCCCTGTATCACAAATAGACATACCTTAGTATTTAGAATGTTTCTATATAAAAGTGAAATTTATAGAAAATCAAAAGTACACCACAAACTTAGTTAAATTTATTCAGAATAGAAAACTACAAAAGTTTAATCCACAACAATATGACATAATAAAATTCACAAGGAGTACAAAAATACAAATGATCTTTTTAGTCTCCAAACAGAATTAAACATATTCTTTATCACATAGAAATGTTTTTCTTTTCAAACAGTCTTCCAACTATAACATTTTGATATACTATTTTATCAAACGAAAATATGCATCTCTCATTTTCGCAAACTAAAGAATTTTAAAGGCAATAATATTTGTTAAGTATAATTCATTCCACAACATATGAGTTGCAGATCTTTTTTCAAAGATACACATGATAAAAAATTAAAGATGTTGACTCTTGAAACTATTTTTCTCCTTAGACAATATAATTAGAAGGTTACCTGGTAATCTTTAATCGGAATACCACAAATTTTATCTGTTGCATTCTTACTTCAACTTTGCTAAATAAAGCAACGAATTATGGAGAATTAATGCATTTATCTTCTACTTTTATGATCAGATTATCTCAATTATTAGACTACAAAAAATACTAACAGTACAATAATTTCGTTAAGATTGTTGTTCATCATCTATTCCTAAGATACTTAGAACAAAACTTTGAAGAACTTGATAAGACACAATAAACTTTAAGAACATTTTTACAACTACAAAATTAAAACCAGTAGAGATACTAGAATCAAAAATAAATTAGAAAAATATACTAAATATTCTTCTTAAAGAAGAATTATTTTCAAACCGTGTTTAAAGAATCTTACTGATTCCAACAAATTTTGTAGAAACACGAAGTTACCATAGTTTGATGAAACATTGAAGAACATAAATTAATTCACGAACTTAAAAATTGTAACATATAACAGAATCTGGAAAAATAGAAAGATGAGCAAGCCCACTGAGTGCACAGTGTCCCCTTAAGGAAATTATTCCCCTCTAGTATCTGAGGTTCAATTTGGAAGATGTCCTCCCAGGATAAAATGATCTCAATCACCAATGTATTAATACCCAAAATGCTGGTTTCAGCGAGTCACTCAATGTTGGTAAAGTACACTTAAAGTAGTAGATTTAGTAGTAGTAGAAGAAGTCAAGAAATTATATTCTTTAAATGAGAGAAAATTCCTCAATTTTTAGTAAACAGAGGGTAGTGCAAAAGAGTTCTTATTGTAAGTTATCGAAAAGATCACAAACCTTTGGAAAAGTCACAATCTTTCAGAAAGATTGTTACCTATCATAGAAGTCATAAATTTTCATAAAACTCGCAACTTTTCATAAATGTCACCACCGTTCATGAAAGTTGCAACTATTCATAAAAGTCACAACTCTTCATATTCCATTCACACCTTTTAAAACCCAACAATAAGTGTTTTATTTAAACTATTGTGTGTCTCAGCATATGAGAAAGAGTCTTAGAGTACTTCAAACGAAAGAGATTGCAAGTTCTCTCTAACAAACTAGCGCCATAGGTAGAAAAAAGAAAACTTCAAATTTAATGTTGCAACGCCCCATAACTAGAACCTAAGAAGGGACCATAATACAGCAGCTTCACCAAGCTGCCCAAACAAGAGACTCTCACCACGAGCCACTCGATGGTTGGTCGTGATGGCCTCAACGGGCCGTGGAAGAGGTCGTGAAGGTGTGTTAGGTTTATATGGGTTAAGGGTGTTGGGTTTTAAAGGTGTGAGCACGAAATGCAGGGTTGTGACTATCCTGAAGTGTTGTGACTATGCCAAAGGTTTGTGACCTTTAGGAAAGCTTGTATTCTTTCTAATGAGTTGTGATTTTTACCCTTTGTTGGCTATAAATAGAGAGACTTTCTCTCATTTTTCACAATCGAATTCTTTCCTTCTTTTGGGTACATTTCTTACAAAATAAAATCCATCGATCGTGTATCTGTGTGTTATTTGTTGCTATCATTTTGAGTTCGTTGAAATTATTGAAGTTTGAGGTACCACTACTTCTTTATTGCTCATCCATTTTATCTTGAGAGGAATTAATCTACAACCTCGGGTACTTGATGGTATTAGATTTCTTAAGGACACATAGTGGGTTCTGTAGACTCTAATAGTTTTTTTTTTCTTTTCATCTTTTATTATTTCTTGTTTCCTAATCGGAATAGAAGAGAAAACAAACTTAAGATATTTATTTTTTTGGTAAGAAAATTACTTCTATTTTTTGTGTTCTTTTTATTGGAAAAAACAATATAAAAACGAGAATTATTTCATCATATGATAAAAGAAATTAAGGATGAATTAGTACTACTTAATATGTTCGAGTATATTTTCTGTAGTAAATTTTCTTTGCATGGGCAAGATTATCTTTATTTTCTTACAAAGTGCATTCAAACATTGCAACCCTTTAATTTTCTTTTCAATGAGAATAAGTTATTTTGTGCATAAAGGCTAACATGATGAGCACTTCCATTATTTGTCCTATGTTTTCGATTTTACATAACTATGAGAAGAACAAGTGGTGTCTCCTAACAATATTTGAACATGAGTTTAGTTTCTTGTTTAAATTAAATGTCTTCTTCCGAAAAATAAGAATATGATGGAAACTGAGAAATAAAAAATATAGCAAGAAAAGTGACTTGTTGGAATCATTGCTGATTCAATACGAGTAAAAATGAGGTTCTATCTTTTCCTTGATTATTATTTTCTTTTTTTAGCCATTATAAATTATGACATTTATTTTGTAAATGTCAGGATATGTGGTTATTATGTGATGATCTCAGGATATGTCTTTATTATTATTAATATGCACTATGTTTAGAGAAAATAAACATTTGTAGTTTTCTACTCCATGTGAATTTGATTGTGTTTCACTTTTGGAGACTAAATATCTTCAAATCATTTTTTCTCCATTCGTATGAAAAATATAAGAACTTCATGAACAAATCAAATTGTGCATTAGTTCGAAGAATATAGAAACTTTACTAATTTGTTAAATTCTCTTTTGAATGAATATTTTCGATTGAGTACAAAATCTTCGTTAGGAATATTAAGGGTAACAGAAATAATGTTTCATTTGAGGTTTCTAGAAATACAAATCTTTTTGGTTTACTATTTCTGAATATGAAACTAATTAGAAGAATATAAAAAGTTCATCAGAATTTGAGGTTCACTCGGTTAACGATTATAAGAATATAAAAACTTCATCGTTAAACTAGAAACAAGTTGTCTTTATTGTTAGTATTGTAAATACAAAATGGTCTATCTAATTGTAACAAAAAGGGAAAAAGAACACTAGTGACATAAAATTAGTGATTTTTGTGCCTATAATGGGTGTTTCAATGGACTAAATTTCCAAAAGAAGGCTTCATGTTGCAAATGTGTATTTGATGATAAATAATTTGAAAGCATTAAAAAAAAATATGTAGAAAATAATTTCAAATACTTGAAAAATATATTTAGAACATATTTAAAATGTGGGAACAAATTCTTCGAGTATATTTGATATTGTGGTTGTTGAGTCTCTCTTTACTAGTATATGATATGACTAGTATAAAACTACAAAATTAAAATACTCGTTCAAAAGAATTGTATTTCTTGATGAAAAAATTTCACTTAAAAAATGTTCCGTGGAAAGATATGTCTATTAAAATAATTTGTTTTTGTATTGACATGAACATTGGTGAAAAGTTATATGTTATGTTTGTGTTGTAAAACAAACATTATGGCCATATCACCCTCATTGGACCGATGAGACTATGATCATGCGTAATTCTATAACAAATTGAATGTTATGGAAAGGTCCTTCTGGAAATGACATATGACAAGGTGTTGACTCTGAA
Organism: Solanum arcanum; assembly: GCA_027789145.1. Classification (NCBI taxonomy): domain Eukaryota; kingdom Viridiplantae; phylum Streptophyta; class Magnoliopsida; order Solanales; family Solanaceae; genus Solanum; species Solanum arcanum. The sequence continues at coordinate 14,846,940 of CM050937.1, forward strand.
ACAATGTCTATATTTGAAAAAAATATAAGAAAAAATTGAAGAGCAAAATATTTGTGGGAAAATGTTACAATACAGAAGGTCTTTTCAAACTAGTATTTCTGTTTGTTCTTACATGCTTGAATCATATTGTTTGTGACATAAATGTTCGAGATATGTCAATTACATATTCTTGAAAAAACTGATCAACTTAGAAGTTTTGCCTAACTTCTAGTGCAATAAATCAAAATGTCAAGTATGTTTTGTTGAAAGGAATTTTAATACCTCGTGGTGGAAAAAAATGTTTCATAAATGTTATTGACAATTCCACAAGATATTCTTATGTTTATTTGTTGAATGTAAAGGATGAAGTAATAGAAACATATAGTCAATATGCAACTAAAGTTGAAAATCAGTTGGATAAAAAGATTGTCATGATTAGAAGTAGTAGATGTGGAGAATATCAATCTTCCTTTACAGAAATATATTTGGAAAATGGAATCATCCATCAAATTACTGCACATTCTCATCTCAATCTGATGAAGTTGTTGACATCAAAAACCCAACTTTAAAGGAAATGTTTAATCCTCTCTATAAGTTAAGGCTTACCAAAAAAATTAGGGGTGGTGGTGGTGCTTTCATCATAGCAAAAGAGAAAAACAAAACGTTTGACTGTTCTAAAAGAGAGAAACAGAAATTTTTGTTTGTTAGTAAAGGGAGTATCAAATAATTAGAAAAAACCTTCTGTTTGTTAAGAAAGGGAGCTACAAAAAGTTGTGTTTTTTCAGGCTTTGTTGTATCCTGATAAAGAATTTCTCATCATCCCTTAAAGTATATACAAACAATAACTGAAATATTGTAATTTTAAAATTTCCAATATACTTTATTTGGAAAATGCACAAGTACCCTTTCAACCTATGCCCAAAATCTCAGAGACACATTTAGAATATTTCAGTCAGCTTCCAATACTTAGAATGATGTTCCCTCTACTTCAAAAATGAAGAAAAAGAGTGATAAGAAAGGGGAATGGAAAAAGGATAGTTGTAAGGACAGTACAAACGATAAAGGAAAGGCACAAATAAAGGACGGTAAAAACAGACCAAAAAACAAAGATGGTAATTCTAAGGGCTGTTGGACTTGTGGTGGTCCTCATTTGGTTAAGTCTAGTCCATACCGGGAAAAAGTAAACGCTTTGCTTGCTGGAAATATGAATGAAAGGGAGGAAGATGAAGAAATTATGGCTGCAATGGAAAATCCTTTGGGATTGTCCTTCAACCATATTATGTTGGTTAATAATGATGGAGAAACGTCTAGTACTTCAAATCCGCATGCTTTCTTAATTTATATAGAAATGACAGTTAAAGAACAACGTGTGATGGCAATGGTTGATACATCAGCCACTCATATGTTTGTAGATATGAAAATTGCTACGAAATTGGGGCTGAAGTTGTCTAAAAGCCCTTCTTACGTCAAAATAGTCAATGCTAATGCACAGGACATTCTGGGTATGGCTTATGGCGTATCTACTTCGGCTGAAAGTTGGGTAGGAAAACATAATTTGATGGTGATGCCGCTTGGTGAATTTGACATCAAACATGGGATTGATTTTCTATGAAAATTCCAGTTTGTTCCATTTCCACACTTAGATAGAGTGATGGTCATGAATGGAAGCAATGTTGGATTTCTTAAAGGAGTTCATCCATTTGGGAATGTTAATAAAGTTGCAAAGAAGAAAGACAAGGGAATGTTCTTGTCTGATATGTCAATCGACAAAGGGATGAAGAGAGATGATGACACTATACTTGCCACGTTGGTTGAAGTGAAACCTGATGTTAAGATAGAAGTGCCTGATTGTGTTGCCAAATTGCTTAAACAGTATGCTGATGTTATGACGGCTGAATTACCAAAGAATTTACCACCAAGGAGGTCTATCGATCATAAAATTGAGTTGTTGCCTTGTACGGTTGCTCCTGCGCAGGCTCCTTATCGTATGTCTCCTATGCAATTGGCTGAATTGCGTAAACAATTGGACGAATTGTTGGATGCTGGATTGATTCAACCATCTAAGGCTCCATATGGTGCCCCTGTTTTATTTCAAAAGAAATAGGACGGGACGATGAGAATGTGTGTGGACTATAGGGCGCTGAACAAGGCAACTTTAAAGAATAAGTATTTGGTTCCATTGGTGAAGGATTTGATTGACAGGTTGAGTAAAGCATGCTGGTTCACAAAACTTGATCTTAGGGAGGCTACTGGAAGGTTAGAATCGCATAAGGTGATGAACCAAAAACAACATGTGTAACTAGATATTAAATATGAATTCCTTGTAATGCTATTTGGGCTAACTAAGGCTCCGACAACATTTTGCAACTTAATGAACAATGTACTGTTTAACTATCTTGATGACTTCTTTTTGTCTATCTGGATGATATTGTCATGTATAGTCGAACATTAGAAGAACATGTTAATCACTTAAGTTTGGTTCAGTCTCAGTTGAGAAAATACTCACTTTATGTTAAAATGGAAAAGTGTTAGTTTGCTCAACAGGAGATAAATTTTTTGGGGCATCTTGTTAGTAAAAACAAAGTTCGAATGGATCCTAAAAAAGTGCAAGCCGTTATGGATTGTCAGGCACCTCTTCATGTTAAGGATTTGAGGTTGTTTCTTGGGTTGGCTAACTATTACAGAAAAAACATTGTTGGTTACTCAAAAAGGGAAGTAGCTTTGACAGACTTGTTGAAGAAAGATACAAAATGAGTTTGGTCTGAACGATGTAATGAGGCATTTCAGAATTTGAAGAAAGCTATTGCATCTGAACCAATACTCAAATTGCATGTTTTTGAGTTACCATTTGAAGTGCACGATGATGCGTCGAACAAAGCAATTGGTGGTTGATTAGTGCAAGAAGGTCATCTTGTGGACTTTGAAAGTAGGAAGTTGAATGATACTGAACAGTTTTACTCAACACATGAAAAAGAGATGGTTGCTATGGTACACTGACTGTAGGATTGGAGAGTTTACCTCCTAGATACTCGATTTGTAGTAAGAACCGATAATGTAGCAAATACATTTTTCAAGACATAGAAAAAGTTGAGTCCTAAACAAGAACGGTGGCAAGAATTTCCGGCAGAATACGATTTCGTGTTCGAACATAAGCCAGGAATACACAACCAGGTTGCTGATGCGCTGAGTAGAAAAGAAGTATTTGTTGCAGTATATTAAATTTCAAAACTTGAAACTGATTTCTATGATATAATCAGTATGTGTGCTGAAAATGATTTATTGTATGTTTAATGGATGGGTCAAGTGCAAGATGGCACAATGAGATGGTATTGGATCGAGGACGATCTGCTCTATTTTAAAGTGGTGAGGATCATTGTACCATATCAGGGTGGATTGCACAAAGATTTAATGAAAGAGGCGCATGATTCAGCTTGGGCTGGACATCCAGGTGTTGAAAGGATGTTAGCTCTACTGTCTCGTTTGGCCAAAAATGGAAGATGATATAGAGGCATACGTCAGGACTTGTCATGTTTGTCAAGTTGACAAGACAGAACGTAAGAAGGAAGAAGGTTTGATGCAACCTTTGCCGGTTCCTGAAAGGTCGTGGCTATCGGTAAGCATGGATTTCATTTCTGGATTCCCTAAGGTAGATGGCAAAGCATCTATCATGGTGGTAGTTGACAGTTTTTAGAAATATTCTATTTTTATTGCTGCACCTGAACTATGTTCAACTGAAGTTGCCGCTGATTTGTTCTACAAATATGTGGTTAAGTAATTTGGTGTTCCGGCTGACATCGTGAGTGATAGAGATACAAGGTTCACAGTATGATGCTGAAATTGAGAAGATCCTTGATCACCGAGTTTCGGGCACAAGTAAGCAGAATACTAAGACAGAATTCTTGGATCATTGGAAAGGAAAGCATGTAGTAGATGCAGTTTGGGAGAAGGCGAAAGACTTATGGTAGTTTGATGCTCCAATCGAGGACTACCTCAAAGAAGTCTCGATGAGGACATCGAGTTCAAGTGGTGCGGTTGGTCTGTTAGGCCCGTAAACTACTTGATCTAACTACGTGCATACATGTCAAGGACTTGGGAATTGGTTTTGATATGAATGGGGGGAAAACAGTGCAACACAGGTTCAAGGTGCGTGGGTGTTGGCAAAGCAACTTGAACATGCAAGGCTTACGTGCAGGCTGGAGTCATTGGCAAGGCAGCGTGTTGGATTGACAAGGCAAAGCTGTGAATACTTGACGATGGCAAAAACAGAGTTAGTTCACGTGAATTGCTGAAATAAAACTAAGTGTTGGAGGGCAGCTAAAATATTCTAAGTAATGGAAGCTGGCTGAAAGAATCTAAGTGTTAGAATCTAGCCTAAAATATTCTAAGTGTTAGAATATTAATATTTTGTGTGAATAAGGATGTAATTTGAATTAGATTCTATCTGTTAGAAATATAGCTATTGGAAACTTTAGTTTGAATCCTATAATGAGAAATATCGGACAGGTGTCATTTGTAACTGCCGCATGTAACTGCCATGTGCAGAAATTTTATAAAGGTGGAAATTTTGTTTAAGGCCATGGAGAGTGATTCTGGCCTTAGATAAATCTGTGAAGCCTTCACTTTGTATTAATTATAAGATTAATAAATCTTCGTACGAGTTCCTGTACATTCTTTTCGCTGTTTAACTTTGCTTCTTAAGTATTTCTATACTTAGTCAAATCTGTGTGAGTAAGTTAGGCTGAGTGTTGCAGACGTTAGCAACACTTCCTATGGTGGCTTCGGTAAACATAAATCGACCCTCTTTCAAATTCTATTAGTAAGGAGTTTATTGATCATGTTTGTGATGTTAGCTCTCTTGAAGAAGTTTTTGATACGCTCGAAAGACTATTTACCAAGAAAAATATAGCAAGGCTATAACTTTTTGAAAATGAGTTGGTAATGTTTCAACAGTGAGGTATGTCAATCTCAGATTACTTCTTGCTAGTTAAAAGTATTTGTGATCAAACTTTAGAGATTTATAGAGAAGATAAGATTAGTGATTCACTGCTACGACTCTATCTTATTCGTCGATTGGGAAAGGAATACGGTCCTTTTTGCTACTTTCGTTGAAGGATGGTCGCAACAACCATGTGTTAAAAAATTGGAGACCATGATTTCTAATCAAGAAGCATTATAAACAAATGGCTAAGAACGTTGATTATGATAATGTTCTATTTTCTGAATTAAATCCAAACAAGAAGAATGCATCAACTTGGAACAAAATAAAGAAGAAGAGACAAGAACAGAAAAAGGTGGAAATCTACACAACACTAAAAAGTGCTACAGACGTGGAAAAATTGGGCAGATCAAGAAAATTGTCGAGGAATACCTTTTAAGGACAATGTCGTGTGTACCAACGAAGGAGATGGACAAATGAAACGGGAACGATGTGTTAGCATCAAAGTTGTTACACAAAAGTTATCACAAGATTTTGTCAATTATGCCAACAATAATAAGAGTGAGGAGTGGATTGGTTATTCAAAGTTATCACATCATGTTGCTGAGATGATTCTTTATTATCGAAGATGCAAGATCATCATGGAGATTGAGACATTGTCACAGCTAAAACTCGACATATCCAGTAGCAAAAAAGGGTGCTGTGAAGAATGAAGTTGTTGGTGACAAATCCAAAGGTATCAAATTGCAGGATGTTTATCTTGTTCCAGGTTTTATCAAAAATCTAGTTTGAGTTCCTCAAATTATTGATTCTGGAAACTATGTATTGTGTAGTCCTAATGATGTGAATATTCCTGTAAATGTAAAATAAGTAGTTTGATGATGTTATTTTAATGGAAAAAAGAAAGGCTCTTTGTTTATTATGTCAGGTGATGAAACTTATGTAAAGAAAATAAGCCAAATTGATAATGTAGAAATTTGGCATGACAGGATAGATGATGTAGGATATCAAATGTTGCAACATATCTCTTCTAAAAAATTGGTAGATGGCCTGCCAACTTTGAAGATCGTCAGTGAAGATGTGATTTGTCAAGGTTTCCAATATGGAATATTTCATTGATCGTCTTTCATTCAAAAGGTCATCAAATCAGAGAACCACGATGTTTGAATTGGTTCATACAGATTTTGTGGGACAACCAAGAATAACATGTTATAGAGGGCATTGATATGTTATGGTGTTGGTGGATGATCACTCAAGGTTCACTAGGGTAAAATTTTTGAAGAAAAGAGTGAAGCATTATCCAAGTTTATGGAGTTCAAAGGTGTTGTTTGAAATGAGTTAGAGAAGAAGATAAAATGTTTTTGTAGAGATAATGGCGGAGAATATATGTCATATGACTTCTTTCATTACTTTCATGATAATATAATTGTTCTTCAAATGACATGTGCAGATACACCTCAACAGAATGGAGTTGCAGAAAGAAAACTTCTGTGTCTTACTTCAGTTTGTCTTTCATGGTTGCATGACAAGATTTTTCCTCAAGATCTTTGGGTTGGATCTATTCAATGTGGATTTCATGTGATAAATAGGTTTTCTCCTCTGCCAGTAACACAAAAGATCCCCTTTCGAAATTCTATATAGTTAGAAGCGAAATCTTACCTGTTTTCAAGTTTTTGTTTTTTTTGTGTTACGTTCATTTTCCCAGAACTAATAGAACCAAACTTGATCCGAAAGCAATAAAATGTGTATTTTTGTCTATGATTCTTATAGGAAGGGTTGGAGATGCATGGATCTGATTGGAGATGCATGGATCTAAAGAGAAATAAGTTTACCATTTCTAGGGACGTGTTATTTTATGAAGTGACATCCTTATTTTTTGCTCAAAGGGTTGTAGTTCTTGGAGATGATCAAGATAATTTAGAGTTATTATTTCCTTAAGTGAATGGTCCAGCACCTAGTAATCAACAGGTAGAAAGTGTATCTCCAAGTCCAAACATTTTTATGGAAGGAGAAGGTGAACATGAAGCAACGAGAAGGTCAGTAAAGGATAAAGACAGCAAGACTACCTCAAAGATTATGATGTAAAACTTGCAAATTATTTTATGACCTTTTAAAACCCTGTATTCTATGTGTACTTGTTCTAATTTTATACAACACTTATAAATTGTCTTGTGCTATATTTATGAAATTGGTTCCTATGCGACTAGTGAAAACAGAACAGGTTTAAAGTGAACTGTCCATAGATTTTGATGTGACACAATTAAGTTGACGTCGATAAAGTACTTAAAGTTAAAATCATAAGGTGGTATTTGAGACTAGAATTGAAAATTGACATACTGTATATAAGTTTTAAGGTAAGTTAAAGGTATTAAGGTCTAGAAATATAATAAAATATTGAGGGGCTTGCTTGACTTCACTAAGCTAATAGGTGACAAGTAGGTGCATCACCTACTTTAACTTATCATCCAGCAAAAGGACCAAGTACTTGCATCACCTAATAAGAAACTTTTGACCATGTTATTAGGCCAAGTACATCACCAATATCTGGTCCAAGTTGAATAGAAAAATAAGGGAGAAATGGACAACCAAGGCCCAATCTTTCCAAGCCCACAAGAAATAATTTGAATGGAAAAGTAGGTGCATCACCTACTTAAATTGTGGCATAAACTAAAGACACAGGTTGACAGCAAATGAAGTACGACAAAGGTGGCAAATAGAACCTATTAAGATAAAGAAAATCTGATACAACGATCTCATTTTCCTCTTATCGAAATTTTAAGCTCTCAAGTTCATATATATATATATATATATATATATATATATATATATATATATATATATATATATATATATATATCTCAAGATGAAGCAGCCACCAAATTTTCCCACTAAGGTTCTAACTATTTTTCACCTTGTTTCTTCCAAATCAGCCACACGATCACCTTCTCTCCTCTATTGTTTGAATTATATTGGATAGTTCTTCAAAGGGAGTGAGCTAGAGATAGTTATACGTGTTGGAAGCCAAGGTTCTCCACTCTCTTCCAAAGATTAAGAGAAGGTTACAAAAACAGTAATTGAAGAAGAATAATAGATTTAGATCGCCAAGGTAAGGGCGCAGCCACAACATTTAATTAGTAGTTTATTTGAGAATTCCAGACTTAATTGCGTATTACAACTCGTTGGATGGAGATTAAAAACCATAAATTCAAGTATTCTGATTATTTTTTAGTGTTGAGGACGGCTATTGTATTGATTTGTGTATGGGAGGTGATGGATGTACTTAGAGAGTTATTGTGGAAAGCTGTAGAGGGCTGATTTATATGCTATGGTGATACACCTTTAAATTAAAATTTTGATAATCTCACTGCCCTTTAAAATGGAAGATTGTTTCATGTAAATGTCTTTAATGGACAGAATTTTTGAAAGAAGACCATTAATTAGGAAGATTATGGGATGGATACTTTTATGATGAGTTGAAATATCGCGAGTTGGTTCGTAAGCTGCTGTTAATGATTGGTTGTTGTAGATGAAGACAATGGCGTTAAAGGACAGGTTGACACTTCGTAAGCTATACGAACTGCGAATTGAGGTATGTAAGGCTATTTGATTTCCTAATTCATTGGCATGAATTCAAAACTTGCATTACAAAAAGTAAGCTTTCTAAGTGCCCTTGTTAGTGACTGGTCCATATTTATAGTTCCTACTCCCTAGAACATAAAAGTGAGCACTCTAAAATAAGTTTGTTACTAAATGTATGGGTTTACTCTACGAAGTGTTAGCATGCAAGGTTTAAACTTATTTCATTGTCAAAGTACCCCTGACACATATTTCCTTATATAAATCAAAGTGATCCTAAATTACACATGGTACATATGTTTATATGTTGGATATATGATTTGCCCAAATCTTGTCAACTTGCTTCAATTGTCTAGTCCATAATATATGTCATCTAGTCAACATGTGTTGTATACGAAGTTTCTCATTAGTAAAATATCTTAATAGTAGTATTTTACCGTGACTAGTAAAACATATATTCATATAGTACTTGTCTGCCTCACCTAGTGTTGGGGTGTGACAAAAGTGGTATAAGAGCAGTTTGTCCTAGGGACTCTACAAAGTCTAATTTAGTAGACCTTACTTATGAGTGTGTTGTGCACCACATTTATCATTATGGTTATACATGAACATTTAGGAAATGTTACCTTTCTTCATAATCTAGATCGTGCGATAGAACGAAGTTAAGAAGTCAATTTCCACTTACACCTTATCATTCTATTGATATTATGCTTACGATGGTTAAGGTTAATAGTAGCTAAAATATCAAAAGTTATCAAAACTTAGACTACATTGAGATTTTTTTATTCGACCATCAATTGACAAAGAAACAGGTTTTCCGTATGTTTAGAAATGATGGGCTACCTAGTTCCATATATGAGTTGTAGACTTTCTAAGCACATCCTCATAGGGGGATGTATCCAATTCTTGATTTCTATATTTCCTCCATATTGATATGATCTATTCCTATAGAGGACACTTGGTCTTAGTCTGTGATATACATAGAATTTTCAGCATTACACATGTTCTCGAAATTGGTTTTGTTGAACCATTTTTTTTTAGTCCGAAGAAGGCAGTGGCACAATCTATTAAGTGAATGTATTAGTGCAATAGTGTTAGAGATACCCCTAATTAGCTGACAAGGCCCAAATTCTCACCATATATCATCCCAAATATTCCACTAATTGTCTTTTATCTGGTATGTGGCAACAACCCCAAATAAGGACTAATAACAATTTCATTCTTTTCATGGTTATAAAACTCAAGGATAAGTGTGCTAATTTCTGCAAATGATATATGTATGGTAGTTCCTATTATGATCTATGTTTTGGTTATGGAGGATTAGTATGTGACTAAAGGGTAAGGTTAACAAAAGGAAAAAAATTGATTGGTTAGACCTAAGTTGTGACTACTCAGGTTGTAGATAATGGTATCTAGTACATGAAGCTACTAGTTTCGAGTAAAAGGTACTTGTTAGATAAGAAGCATGTGGGAATGAAGCTTGAATTACACGATCGATTATGAATGTAGAACATCTCATTAGAGATGAGACACGTCGAATTCCCTAAACATATGAGCAAGGGGATATGAGGATTCTATAGAGGAGTGAGATAGGTGATTATAAAAGAGAGGTTGCTAAGTGTATAAGGCAATAAAAAGGTAGCAACTCTTTAATCCTAACGAGTTATAATGGTGTACCCTGGAACAACATTGTGAACCTTTGTTGACAAAGAAGTCATTTAAGTATTGATTCAAGTCTTGATATTTGGTCTTGATAATAAAAAAAAGAGGGGAATAGAAAGGTTACCTAGAAAGAAAGATACATGCACCTAGTTCATGTACATCATTAGTATAAAAGAAAAGTAGAGTATCATTCACATGTATAGAGCTCCTACAGGCTTCATTTAATATTTTCCAATAGTAATTCATCAGTCATAGTACATTTAAGGGAGAGGAAAAATTGATTATGTGCTATTTATTATTATTTATTATCTTGCATGAGCACGCTCTGTTGTTATTTAAAAAAAAAATCTACTAGTTTGGACAGACCTATCTTGTTAAGCCCAAAGGGGCTAACTCTATGATTTTATGAATCATGATAAAACTTTATAGGTACATGACATTTACATGTTATTAGAGTTAATCTTGTATGGTACGTTCAAGATTCACTATTTTCTATTATGACCTGCAAAAGACACAAGACATTGAGTGTGATGTGACAAAAGCTAGTAATGAAGGAAAAGTTGACCTCAGCCTCCTACTCCAAAGGATGAAATATTAAGGATTTTCTTTTCTATCTTATGTATCATATTTATATTGAGAAGCCAAGTCCCAATAGCAGAACACCTATAAGGATTCTTAGGATATTGAAGAGAGTAGATGGGAAACTCAATTTTATGTGCTTTGAGGTGAGTAAGAAATATGAGCAGAAGTATCCCACCCATGACTTTAATCTTACGATAGTGTTTTTACCCTTATAATGATAGAGTGGTTCTATAGGATATCTCATAGTTTTCAAAGATGGTTTGTTATAGAATTATACATGATGCATGTTCTATAATTTATCTATTTGTATGTCATTTTCCCTTTGTGGATTATTTTCTCACATGTTACCTAATGTCGTAGAATACTTTCATGTAGGTGTTGTCCGCTTTGGATAGTACCCTTGTTTATTGCGATATGTTTTTGTAGGACCTTTTCCCTACATGTTATTTATTGCACTGGCTACCTTCCTCGTGTCACTTGTCCATATTGTGCAGGAACTGCAAGATAATTGACCATATGACCACTTCTATATATTTTACATGACTCGTAGCTTACCTGCATAAGCATTACAGACCTTATAGTTTATTGCCCATGTGTCATGTGCTCACTTGCTCATATTTCATATATGTACTCATTAAGATGTTAGTCCACCTATCCATGCTATATAACATACTTGCTTAATTTTATTTGTGTTTTGTAGTTCATTTTCTTTTGTGTCTACATGTCTTATAGTCTACTTGCTATATATTATATTTCCTAGTTTTATTACTCAAGCATCATGTGCTCATCTAGTCCATTTCCTACATGTGCCTTATAGCTCCTTCGCTCACACGCTACCCTAGTTCATATGCGTGTGTACACCACATATTTCTATAGCTTAATGCCCATATATCATGTGCTCTATTTTTGTAATAGTCTGCCTATGTGTCATCCTCAATCTGACTTATTTATGTGTATTCTATGCCCCTATGTGTATATTGACCTAGAGTTTTGAAAATTTTGAAAACATATTTCCTTGTATCGTGATGTAGTGATGAATTTTACAAGAAAAGGTTTCACATATATGTAAAATTTATCAGAATCTTAGATAAATGACTTAGTATAATGCTTTATTCAAAGGTGCAGCATAAAACTTTAGAGTTTATATTAAAAGATATGCATTCTTATAAAACTCGCCTCTGAAAAGCGTCAAGAGATAAAAGAGAAGGGAAAGTAGTGTGTCGATCGGTTAGGCCTATGATTTTATGTGTCCATTCCATATACAAAATTTTTGGGAGATACTATTGTTATTATTGATGGTTAAGGCCTGGAAGCTAAACTCAAAATGTACAAACCGCCATTGAAGTATTGTGGAAGGAATATAATATAACATAAGATACTTGGAACTTAAGATAGTACGAGATCCTAAATACCCCTCCTCATTCTAGACATCAACATAAGGATTTGAGATCATGTGGTACCCTTATATGATCATAAATTCTACTAACATTTGTTCATTTTGATATGTTATTTGCATGTCTTGTGTTTAGGTATATTAAAGCCCTTATTTGTATTACTTCTAATTGGGTATATTCAATGAATTACATGGTCGGGAAAGGTGTATAATTTATCATATTATTACTTTATGAACCATATCTATTGAGACTTCATGTTAGACTTGTACATGTTTTAGATTAGTCTATGGATTTTTAATAGTCCTATTTATAATGTCAAATCTCGAAAATCTCCAAATGAAATTCCATGGTTAACCAAACTATCAGATTAAACCATTATTCGAGGACGAATAATCGTAAGGGGGGGAATATAACACCTCATATTCTACGTGTACTTGTTCTATTTATACAACACTTAATAATTTCCATGTGGTATAGTTATGAACTCGATTTCCTATGCGACTAGTGAAAATAGATTTTGATGTAACACGATTAAGTTGACATCAATGAAATCATAAGGTGGTATTTGAGTCTAGAATTGAAAATTTACATAGTGTATATAAGTTTTAAGTTAAGTTAAAGGTATTAAGGTCTAGAATGTAAAAAAATATTGAGGTACTTGCTTTTAAGTTAAGTTAAAGTTATTAAGGTCTAGAATGTAGTAAAATATTGAGGTGCTTGCTTGACTTCACTAAGCAGGTAGGTGACAAGTAGGTTCATCACCTACTTTGACTTATTGACAAGCTAAAGGACCAAGTAGGTGCATCACCTAATAAGACACTTTTGACCATGTTATTAGGCCAAGTACACCACCAATATCTGGCCCAAGATGAATAGAAAAATAAGGGAGAAATGGACAGACAAGGCCCAATCTTTCCAAGCCCACAAGAAATAATTTGAATGGAAAAGTAGGTGCATCACCTAAGGCCTAAACAAAAGACACATGTTGGCTGCAAATGAAGTACAAGAAAGGTGGTAAAAAGGAACCTATTAAGGTAAAAATTATCGGATACATCTATCTCATTTTCCTCTTATCCAAATTATAAATTCTCAAGTTCATATATATTTCTCTCTCAAGATGAAGCAGCCATCAAATTTTCCCACTAGGGTTCTAACTATTTTTCACCTTGTTTCTTCCAAAGCACCACAAGATCACCTTTTCTCCTCTATTGTTTCAAGTATATTTGATGGTTCTTCAAAGGGAGTGAGCTAGAGATAGTTATATGTGATGGAAGCCAAGGTTCTGACACTCTCTTTAAAAGATTAAGAGAAGGTTACAAAAACAGTAATTGAAGGATAATAACAGATTTAGATAGCCAAGGTAAGGGCGCTGTCACAACCTTTAACTAGTATTTTATTTGAGAATTCCAGACTTACTTGCTTATTACAACTCGTGGGATGGTGATTCAAAACCATAAATTCAACTCTTTTGAATAGTGTTGAGTGTTGAGGACTGTTATTATATTGATTTTTGTATGGGAGGTCATGGGTGTACTTAGAGAATGATTGCGGAAAGTTGTAGGGGGCTGATTTATAATCTATAGTGCCAGGCCATTAAATTAAAAATTTTGTAAACTCACTGCCCGTTCCATGGGAAGGATGTTTCGTGTAAATAAATATAATGGACAAAATTTGTTAAAGTAAATAATCAATTAGAAAGATTATGGGATGTCTAGTGTTTTGATGAGTTGAAATATCCGAATTGGTTGGTAAGCTACTAATATTATAGCCTTAATGATTGGTTGTTGTAGATGAAGACAATGACTTTAAAGGACGGGTTGACACGTCATAAGCTATACAAATTGGGAATTAAAGTATGTAAGCCTATTCGATTTCCTATTTCTTTTGCATGAATTCAGAACTTGCACTACAAAAAGTAAGCTTTCTAAGTGCCCTTTGGTAGTGACTGATCCATTGTTACAGTTCCTACTCCCTAGAGAATTAAAGTGAGGACTCTAATATGATTTTGTTACTAAATGTACGTGTTTAATCTATTAAATGTTAGCATGCAAAGTTTAAACTTGTTTAATCATCAAAGTACTCCTTGCATATATTTCCCTTATATAAATCAAAGTTATCCTCGATTACACATGGTACATATTTTTATCTGTTTGATATACGATCTGCCCAAATCTATCCAACTTACTTCAATTGTCCAGTCCATCATATATGACATCTAGTCAACATGTGTTGTATATGAAGTTTCTAATTAGTAAATAGGTCTGCATATAAGTAGTTTACCTTCTCATCGTAGGTGACTCGTTAAGCAGGTATCCATATAGTACTTCTCCGCCTCACCTAGTGTTGGGGTGTGACAGACCTAATGTTTCTTCACAGGAGCATCAATTGTAGAAGAACTATTAAGTTATCTAGAAACAAATGTATGTCCTGTTGGGAAAGAGCAATGCAAGAAGATATTGATGCTTTAAACAAGAATGAAACTTGGCAATTGGTACCAAAACAAGAAAAATATTTTCCAGTTACTTGAAAATGGGTACTCCTCTTTTAAAAAAAAGATAGTACCATTGACTGGTCTAAAGCTCGTCTAGTTGCTCGTGGTTTCTCTCAAAATTATAAATTAGATTATGAGGAGAGGTTTAGTCCGGTGGCAAAGATGGTCACAGTAATATTTCAACATGCTTAAAAACTATAAAGTTAATTTTTATATCAATAAGAAATTCAATTATTTATAGAATTTTAAAAAAATATTTTGACCAACCTTTATGAGTCAAACCTTTTTATAGGAGAATAATTTTAGTGTGGCTTAAATTTTGAGCAAGTAGAATCTACCAAATGTGGTCATAGAGTAATGAAAATTTATTTGCTTACTCATTTAATTAATACGTGAAAAACATATATTTTAATTTTTTATATATGTACAAAACTAAAGATTAATACAATCAAACATTTTAAATGACTGATAATTTTTAAATGTCAATTTTAGTAATATTTCAACGTGCATAAAAACTATAAATAAATTGTTATACCAAAAAGAAATTCAAATATTTATTAAATCTTTAATTGTGATTTGTTTAAGATTATAGTTATTGCCGCTATTATGGAACACATTATAATTTTTATCTATTTGTTTTAAAAAATGCATATTTAATAGAAACTTAATATCGCTTTCCAATATATTAAAATTTAAATATTTCTTAAATTTAGTTTTTTCTGTACAATACTCATCTAAAGCCCTCAACTTATATTTAAAAAAAATAAATTAGGCAAATAAATATAAATTGATTGCCCAAAAAAATAATAAAAATGACATGTTTTACTGATAGTGGAGAAGGGTTTTTTAAGGAATGTACTCAAAACAAGAATAGTTAGTTGTAGATTGTCTTACTAAATCGTTATTATATAAAAATATATATGTTACTCCGATGAAACTTTTTCATCACGGTAAGTAAGTTAAACTATAATAATCTAGGTATTCATATATAAGTTCCATCTGATTTTTTTTAGCTAATGCATATCGATAAAATTAAAAAAAGAAGAAGAAACAATAAATCGATTGAGTTTTTATTATTGTTTTGCCGCATTATATTTTATGTTAAAAGATCACAATTTAAACTTACTTAGTGAATTTCGTTTTTCGAAATAATTTGTTGTGTCAATCATTTAAGTTTCAGTCTCAAAAATTATTTTGACCTTTAGTTATTGCTAGGTTTAATGTCTTCATTTACATTATATTTTTTTTATCATCTCGTTTTTTACTTATGGGAAAAGGGTTTGATATACCCCTCAACTTTGTCATTTAGAGCTGATATACCCCTTGTTATGAAAGTGGCTCATATATACCCTTACTTGTAAACAAATGGCTCACATATACCCTTTTCCTCTAACGGAAATGAAAAAAATAATAATTTTAATCTAAATTTTTATTACTTTTTTTCTAAAAAATATAATCCCATATGAGTAAATTTAATCCTCGTCAAACATATTTTTTTTGACTTTTTTTTTGTTTCAATGACTAATTTATAATTATTATTTTGATAATCAAATTTATTTATGTTTCACTAATATTCTTGTAAAACTTATTGTAGATGACCAAATATTTTCTTCGAATACGAAATTAAATTACAATACACACACAAAAAAATAGTTTAATTTTTTATTCTTTAAACTAAGGAATGAAAGAAAAAAATAAAATAAGAATAAGAAATTCAAATAATTATAATAAAAGAAGTCAAAAAATAATTTATATATGAAAAAAAATTAAAATATACCTTGAACTTTGATAGAAGAATCATATATACCCCTAAATAATTTTTTTTTTAAAAATTAGAAGTAATAAATATAAATTTAAAACTAATTTTTTAACTTCCGTTAAATGAATGGTATATGTGAGCCATTTTATAACGGCAGGGGTATATGTGAGCCATTTGTATAACGGTAAGGGCATATATGAGGCACTTTTATAACGAGGGGTATATCAGCTCCAAATGACAAAGTTGAGGGGTATATCAGACCATTTTCCCTTTACTTATTAACATAAATAGTTTTTGAAGCATGTCTTGCACATCAGACCTCTATTACGATGGAAAATTGATATCGATCTAACTCATGTACAGAAAAATTGTAATATTAACTCAATTAACTTAAAAAAATTAAATATACATTTAAACATATGTATAGAAAATGAAAACTGTTAAACAAAGAATGAATAATCAAGAAAAAAATACATAAGAATTATACGATCATAAAATGCAAAATTTGTGAGGAGAAATCCTAGCATGGTGAACGTGGCCGCCACGTCTACCACCCAACTCTCAAGGGAGGCTGGTCATCTTTCTATGGCAGATTTCCCACATCTCAACCCTAAAATGCCTATCACAGCTCCTAATTTGCGTATAGTGAAGTCTTATATTAATTCAATTAGAAATGGTACTCCTACATCAATGCATATTGCATTTAAAGAACATATGTGGAAGGCGTTTCACGTATCTAATAGACGGAGGTAGAGGTGGATACTATGAACAAAATTAAAAATTTGCAGTATGTGGTCGTTGGCAAATTTAAATATGATGTAGCAGATCTGGAGGAGCTACGATTGGTAATTCCAATATAATGTAATATTGAAGGGGATTGTCAAATTGGGCTACTTCGCAACAAACACATTCTTATTAGTCCTAATCCACATGGAGAAATTTACAACCATATCTCGAAAGGGCCCTACTATATTAAGTACAACGATGGATATTCATATCTTATGCTAACATAAATCTTTGATGCACGTTTTAAGATTAATGAAGAAATAACTATGGCAATGGCTTGGATTTCATTTCCAAAACTATTGCCAACTTTCTTTGTCAAAGAAAACTTATTTTCTTTGGCATCTGCAGTGAGGAAGCCTGTACAACTTGATCTAGCAATAATTAATAAAACTAGACCAAGTTGTTCAATGGTGAAGGTAGGTGGATTTGAAAGGAAGTTTTCCTAAATTTGTTATGATGGATATTATAAATGAGAAAACTGGATAGATGCGATCTGAAGAAATTCAACTTAGATATGAGTATGTTCCTAAATATTGTCGGGAACGCAATATGCAAGGACATGACAAAATTGAGTGTCAATATTGATCAAAAAGCAAGAGATAACGGGAGAATAGGAGATTGGAAACGAGGTGGAGGAAAAGAAAGGCGATGCAATTATCAAATGGATTGTTAGTTGGAGACCCGGGTACACGTAGAGTTGTGAAGAGTAATAGATTTGCAAGATACTACATATAAATTAAGTAAGAATTGGGTCAACCAAGTCTATTTTGGCAAAACATCAACTGATCGAGCAAAGGGATCGGATGTCAAAAATATTCCTTCGAATGTAAAAGATAATAGCAATGACAATTATCAGTCAATAGAACGACAATCTACAGAAGACAATGGTGGTATTGAGAATCAATGTGATAGTCAGCAAGTAAACCACTAAGAAATAACATACAGAGAAATTAGTTCATGAAAAGGCTATAATTATGGTATTAAGTCAAACAGATGCTACATGTGTATACGAAGTTCAACATCCCAATGAGGAACTGAATTATATACCATAGGAAGCAGACTTATCCCCAATGTTATTGAAAAGCTCAAGAAAAGGAAATCCTCAAACAAGTGGAGTGGAGAATCAATGTATTAGGGTGCAACCAAAGAGAAATACATCAAAGATTTAATTATGAAAGCTCTAATTTAAAACATTAGGTTGATTAAATCCCAACAACCTTCCATAGAGTGCAAATAGTTCATAATTTTCATAAATTTTCTTTCATTTGTTTATTGGAACCTTTTCCACATACCAGACACATTAACAAATACTGTAGAAGACTGAAGAAAAATGTGGTGAAGGCAAGCTGTAATGGTAAAATATGATGTTTCGTCAATTCAGATTTTTATATTGAAGTGGTAAAGGACATATATTGAGCAACAATTGACATTATGCTTAAAACATCACCAACAAAGTCAGAAATGGCTTATTACAAATATAATGTTGAGGATAGCTAATGCTTTGGGAAGACATATATCAACTATCAGCAGATATGTACAACCCTTGGTTAATAGGTGGAGATTTCAATGTCGTCTTGAATGAAAAAGGAAAAATTGGTGGATTAGCAGTCCAAGATGCTGATCATAAAGATTTGGATATTTTTATCCATAGTTGTGAACAAGCAGAAATTCAATTCAAAGGAAGTCCATTCACCTGGTGGAATGGAAAAAATAGAAATAATTGGATCTTTGAGAGACTACATAGAATCCTATCTAATCAACTAATGTAGAATTGGTTCACTCATATGGAGGTTGGTCATCTTGATAGAACATGATCTGATCATGCTCTTATGTTATTACACATGAAGAAGGGGGTGATTCGACATAGGAAACCTTTTAAATTTTTGAAAATTTGGACTGAAATGCTGTTTTTGCTCAAGTTGTGAGACAGAATTGGGTGGCTAATGAAAATCTGAATCCTTTTCTACTATTTAAAGAAAACATCAGAAGGATTAAAAATGCCTTGAGAAGTAGAGTAAAGAGACTTATGGTGATACTTTAAACAATTAGTGATTCGAGAATATATTGATAAAGTTATAAAGAAATTGTTTGAGGCGGTTCCTAATGTTGAAAACAGAGCAGTACTCTAGAAGGCTCAGGCAGAACACAAGAAAAACTTGAACTTTGAAGAAAATTTTGGAGACCGAAGGCTAGATTAAACTAGTGTAAGAAAGGAGACAGAAATACAAGATTTTTTCAAAGCATTGTGAAAGGTAGAAGAAAGAAACAACAACTTAATAGAATTCAAGATAGTCAGGTTGCTTATCTAGTGAAGCTGAATTAGCAGCAGAGGCAGCATAATTCTATACTAACCAATTTCTTCAAGAGAGAGATGCACAGTCCTGAGAGTATTACAAAAGAGGAAAATGAAGATTTGTGTAGATATCCTACTCTTGATGAAGTGAAGAGAGTTGTTTCAGCCTAAATGGTTACAGTGTTGGTGGCCCTTATGGTTTGCCAGGTAAATTCTATCAAAGTTGTTTAGAGATAATAGGTCAAAACATTTTCAGAATGGTTCGAGAGTTTTTAGGGGTAAATCTCTACTCAAGTCAATTACTTGCACTAATTTGATTTTACTACCCAATAAAGATCATACTACACCTTTGCTGATCTAAGGCCAATTAGGTTGAAGAACTTTATCAACAAGATCATTTCTAGGGTTGTTGATGATAGATTGGAAGGCTTACTCCCAGATTAATCGATTCAAACCAATCATGTTTTGTGAAAGGCAGAAGTATTATTGAAAACGTGTTACTAACGCAAGATTTGTTATAGATATTTGAAAAGAGGAATAAACCTTCAAATTTTATTTTTAATATGACTAAGGTCTATGGTAGGAACTCTTGATTTTTTCTGATGAAGGTGTTAAGAAGATGGGATTTGCTAAAACTTTTGTTGATTTGACATGGACTAGCCAATACCTGGTATTATGTATTAATAAATCGGCAATCTCATGGTTTCTTTCATTCCACCAGAGTGGTGAAACAAGGGGACCCTCTATCCCCTACTTTATTTAAATTGTCTGCTGAAGTTTTATCCAGGTCCCTAAATGATTTATTTGAGAATAGCCAGTATCTGGGATATGGAATGCCAAAATTGAGTGTTAACATAAATCATTTGGCCTATGTAGATGATACTATTATATTTGCATTAGTCCACAATTATTCTTTAAAGAAGATTATGTCAGTGTTGAGGAAATACTAGAATCAATCAGGGCAAAAGATTAACAAAGACAAGAGTGACTTTTATATTCACCAAAATATAGTTGATGTTGATAGAATTCTGATGGAATAGTGTACAGGTTTTAATAGAGGTCAATTCCCTTTTAAATACCTAGGATGTCCTATCACTCATGCTAGGAAAAGAAAAGAGCATTATTCTGATCTTATTGGAAGAGTTAAAGCGAAGTTACAAGCTTGGAAGGAAATTTGTTATCTTATGGAGGTAAATAAATGTTTATTAGAAGTGTACTTTGAAGTTTTCCTATCTATGTACTTTCTACTATTGTGCCTCCAATATTGGTATTAAAAGAACTCCATCATCTTTGCCAAATTTTTATAGAGTAACAAAGTCAATACTAAGAGACAACAGTGGGTTGCCTGGAAAAATATTTGTTTACCTAAACATGAAGGAGGTTTAGAATTTAGATCTAGGATTGACATGTCTCAAGCTTTATATTGTTAAAATTACAGAATTAAAGAGAATACTTTTAGGTTAATTTTTTCTATGTATTACTCTTGTGAAATACTGTTACATTTATACAGGAAAGATGGAGAGAAAAAAGGAAACAGAAAAGGAAACAGCTATATAGGATATATACTACTAACATAATTAGTATATTCTGTTCCTATAATTACTCTGCTAAATATGACTATTTTCTACACTCCCCCTCAAGTTGGGCACTCGGATTTCCAATGCTCAACTTGCGCAAAGTATTACTGAAGGCTTCAGTACTGACAGCCTTGATTAGGATATCTGCCAATTGATCTTTTGATCGAACAAATGGGAGTTTGATAACCTTGTCTTCTAACTTGTCTTTGATGAAGTGTCGATCAATCTCAACATGTTTTGTTCTGTCATGCTGAACAGGGTTTCTAGAAATACTTATTGCTGCTTTGTTGTCACAGAATAACTTACAGGCTGTTTTCTGAGGAAAACCGAGCTCTTTTAGCAGTTTTCTAATCCATAGGATTTCAGTTATTCCTTTCACAATTCCTCTGAACTCAGCTTTCGCACTCGACAAGGCTACTACCTTTTGCTTCTTGCTTCTCCAAGTGACTAGATTCCCTCCTACAAAAGTGAAGTATCCAGAAGTGGATTTCCTTCCATCTCGGTCTCTGGCCCAATCTGCATCGGTGTAAGCAATTATATCGAGGCTATCATTTCTTCCAAAATAGATCCCGGTGCTGCTTGTACCCTTTAGATACCTCAGAATCCTCATTACAGCTGTCATGTGATGTATTTGAGGTAGATGCATGAATCTACTCACTACCCCTACTGCATATGCAATATCTGGTCTTGTGTGGGCTAGATAGATGAGTTTCCCTACAATCTTCTGATATTGTTCTCTGTCAGTTGCCTTTGCCCCTTCTACGACCTGAAGACCATGATTTGCTACAATTGGAGTGTCAGCCGGTTTACCCCCTAACATTCCAGTTTCAGCTAAAAGATCGAGAATATACTTTCGTTGATGAATAAAAATCCCTTGCGTAGATCTTAGGACTTCTATACCAAGAAAGTATTTTAAGTTTCCTAGATCTTTCATCTCAAATTCTTGAAACAACTTCCCCTTTAAGGTAACAATTTCTTCCTCATCATCTCCGGTGATGATCATATCATCTACATATATGATTAGACAGGTGATTTTCTGATTTTCCCTTTTTATGAATAAAGTATGATCAGAATTACTCTGTCTGTACCCAAATTTCTTCATAGCCTTAGTGAACCTTCCAAACCAAGCTCTTGGAGACTGCTTTAAACCATACAGGGCCTTCTTCAACTTACATCCTTTTCCATTCTTAAAGTCATGAGAATATCCTGGAGGGGGTTCCATATAGACTTCTTCTTCAATGCTTCCATGGAGGAAGGCATTTTTAACATCAAACTGATACAAGGGCCAATCTTTATTTGCTGCTACAGAGAACAATACTCGTATTGTGTCTATCTTGGCTACTAGGGAAAAAGTCTCTGAATAATCGATCCCAAAAGTCTGAGTGTAACCTTTGGCCACCAATCTTGCCTTGTATCTTCCAATAGTTCCATCTGCCCGGTGCTTAATGGAGAATACCCATCTACATCCCACCTTCTTCTTCCCTTTGGGTAGAACACACTTTTCCCATGTTTGATTCTTTTCCAAGGCAACATACTCATCTTCCAAGGCTTGTCTCCACTTCTCATCTTCAAAAGCTTCTTCCACGGTTCTGGGAATGTTTGTTGAGTATAGGGAGGTAGTGAAGGCAACAGCTGTGTTAGACAAGTTTTCATTGTTGATTCTTTCTATGGGGTATCTGGACCGTTGGTCTTCATATTCCGGGTCATACCTTTTTTGGAGGAACACCTCTCGTTCTTCTGGGAGGAAGCTCATATCTGTTTTGACAATTATCACTAGGAATAGATACAGAGTCAGTAGGAACAGTACATGATTCACTTGTTTCAGAGTTTACCTCAACTGATGTTGACTCAGGGTGCTCAGTGGTTGTCATTGGAGTGGATTGAAGAGAAGGAGCTGACACAGATGTTTCAGAGTCGACATCGGTGGTATTGCCTACTTGTGTTGGAGGATCATGGTCCATCATTTCTTGATATATTAACCAGCTAAGGTCATCATTCGTAGTCTCCCCCTGAGGACCAGGCTGGGTATAGTAATAGGAGTGTTCAAAAAACTCACAGCCAAGACTGGTGTAGATTTTGTTTTGAATGGGATCATAGCATCGGTACCCTTTTTGATTAACCCCATACCCACTAAAAACGCATTTAATGGCTCGTGGTTCAAGTTTATTTCTAATCCTTTTTGGGAGATGAACATAGACAACACATCCGAACACCCGTGGAGGTAAAGAGTGATAGGAAGGAATGGAAACATGGGAAGAAAGAGTGTCAAGGGGAGTTTGGTATGCAAAAGGTTTGGTAGGTAGTCGGTTGGTTAGATATGTGGCTGTGGCAATAGCTTCTGGCCAAAAATGGACAGGAACATGGGATTCTAACATAATGGCTCTAGTAATCTCAAGAAGGGTTCGGTTTTTCCGTTCAGCTACCCCGTTTTGTTGGGGAGTATCCCGGCAGGTAGTCTGGTGAATAAGGCCATGATCAGAAATAAACTGTTTCATATCTAGGGTTATGTATTCTCCCCCGTTATCAGATCGAAGAATTTGGGGTTGGGCAGCAAATTGAGTACAGATCATGTTGTAGAATTTTATAAACACATCATACACTTCAGATTTATTTTTTAGAAAATAAACCCAACTCATACGGGTGCAATCATCCACAAACAAAACAAAATAGGAATAATTATAAAAGGCAAATTCAGGTGCAGGGCCCCAGACATCAGAATGAATTAAGGTAAATGGTTTAGAAACATGAGTCGAACTGGGAGAATAAGAGTGTTTATGACTTTTTGCAAGTACACATGCTTCACAATCCAAAACAAAATCAATGTCCTTAAAAGAGGGAAATAATCGTTTAAGATAACCTAATGATGGATGACCTAGCCGTCGGTGCCATATCCAGATCTGATATTCCGGCGACCCATGAGCAAGCAAAGCGTTACCCTGTTAAGTCACCTCGTCAACATAGTATAGACCTCCTCGTTCAATACCACGACCAATGATCCGCCCCATCTGAGCATCCTGTACAGTACAATCAGAAGAAGCCATTAGAATTGTACAGTTTAGTTCCCTGGTTAATTGACTAACAGATAAAAGTTTGTGAGTAAGACTCAGAATTAAAAGACAATTTTGTAAATGAATTTCTGATGTAATATCTACATCTCCGGCCTGAGTAATTGGAATAAACTCCCCATTTGCAGTCTGAATCTTAGTACGAGTAGTTGATATGGAGGAAAGAAAGTCGGATGGGTCGTATGACATAGTGTCCGTGGCCCCACATTCAAAAATCCAATTGGACTTGTTGCACACGAGACCCACACTTTGGGTTGGATTTTGATTTTTTGTGGGTTTATTGTATAATTGGGCTTCTGATTTGTGGGGCTTCTGATTTTTAAAAGGGAATAAAGGTTCTGATTTTTTAGGGCCCTTTATTTTTGTCTTGTGGTCTTCATTTCTTGCCTCACCATCATTTCTAGAGGAAGATTCCTCTAGAACTCTCTCTTTTCTTCTTTTCGTCAATTCCTCTGTTTTCATCCATGGTTCACCAAAAAATTTGGTGAACCCATCCTTGCTACTCGTACCTGTTCGCCTGTCAGTGACAGTGGTTGATGAGTCCTCGCTGGTCGGTTCTCCTTCTCCAATGGCGGCGTTAGCCTTGCCGCCGGTCTTTGTCACCTTGGTGGCGGCTTTGCGCTGTCTTAGGTCCTCCCACCATTCCAGGTAGCCGATGAGCTTAAAACACCCTTCCTTGGTGTGTTTGGTTCCTCCGCAATAACTGCATTTAAGGTGAGTTTTATCCTCTCGCCGGGATGAAGAATCTGACTGGCGTTGAGTGACAAGACCACTTCCGATCTATGAGGAACCTCGTACCAGTGATGAGTCTCCGGTCATTATACCGCGACGAGCAATTTCCCG
The DNA here is from genome assembly GCA_027789145.1 of Solanum arcanum. Taxonomy (NCBI): domain Eukaryota; kingdom Viridiplantae; phylum Streptophyta; class Magnoliopsida; order Solanales; family Solanaceae; genus Solanum; species Solanum arcanum. Next base: position 14,871,883 of record CM050937.1, read on the forward strand.
TCTAATAGTGGCATATGCGGCATCAATGGTTGGAAGGGGATCTAAATTCAAAATGTCCCTTTTTTCTTTGTCAAGTGAATCATTCACACCAGCCAAAAGTTGATACAACCTCTGCCGCTGTATAAACGAGTTAAACAATGTGATATCCTCTGCACATTTCATCGGGTTAGGCATTCGTCTATCAATTTCTTTCCAGAGGGTATTTAATTTGCTAAAATACACCTCTATCGTGTCTGTCCCTTGTTTCATAAAGGTTGCCTTTGTGTTCAGATCATAGATCTGCAATTCATCTCTACCGCTACTGAGTAGAGTTTCAATACCTTTCCATATATCTCGAGTAGTTTTATAGTCCAAGAACTGATTTACAAGGTCTCCGTCAATATTCTCGATGATCCATGAAAGGACCATCGAATATTTTTGAGCCCATTGCTGGTACTCTGGATCGTCTGGTGAAACAGGGTTGGCGATGATGTGATTGAGCCTTCCCCGGCCACCAATTGCTATCTGCATCAGTTTACACCATTTGGTGTAATTGGTAAAGTTCAGTTTTCAAATGACTCAGACTGCTTTGTAAGTCCCTGGTTCGATGTTGGTTGAATTTTTGTTGAGTTTTTGAAACATTTGAAACAATTGTTGCATATCTTCCATAGAAATAAGTTGGTTGGGGTTTTCCGGTGGGTCTTCCATTTCAGGTAAGTCACGGTAGATGATGAGCACGGAAAAAACGTCGAAGATCGACCTTATGGATCTGATACCATGTTAAAATTACAGAAATAAAGAAAATAATTTTAGGTTAATTTTTCGATATATTACTCTTGTGAAATACTGTTACATTTATACAGGAAAGATGGAGAGAAAAAAGGAAACAGATAAGGAAACAGCTATACAGGATATATACTACTAACATAACTAGTATATTCTGTTCCTATAATTACTCTGCTAAATATGACTGTTTTCTACATATATGATAAACTTTGGTGGTGATTTAGAATTAAAAATACTCTATGGTAAATTTTTACGTGAGATAAACATTGTAAGAGTCAAATACCAAGTTTTGTACAATGCAAAGGTGGATCACAACTATGGAAGAGTATGCTGATGAATAGGGATATTATTTAACAACAAAAATGGTGGGAACCTTAAGGTAGTACGTTTTCTATTTGGTATGATAACTTGACAAGATTGGGTCCTCTTTTTGCACAACCTACAGAACAACAAACTTGCCATTACATGACTGATATTAAAATCTTCCTAAATTTTATGAGTGGGATTATGATGAGATGCAAATGGACATACTGGCTCATGCAGTGGAACATGTCAAACAAAATATGGAGTATGTGAAACAGGACTATATTTCTGACAGGCACTGATAGACTAAAACTTGTTCAGTTCAAAGTCAAGAGTTCATGGGAGATACTTAGAAAAAGAAAAGTGTAGACTGATTTCTACCAGAAGACATGAGTTCTCGTTCAATTTTTCTACTCGTCGATTGTGCCTCAAGATCTGAGTTCTTGAATTTCCTATACGGTTTAATAAGTCAATACCTCTCTTTAAGATCTAAGCTCAAGTGGTGGTAATAATCTTATTGTGGGATTCAACTCACCAGGAGTAGATTTGAAAGATGATGTGTATACTTGTCATTGTTGACATTGACGAATTAGTCACATGAATTTGAATGTGACTCCTATAATGGAAGATATATAAACATTCAAAATAGATAATGATCGAGTTAGTGGGTACTTTATTCTTACTGGGAATAAACGTTTCGATCTTCCAGAGATTCGTTCACCCACCTCAGTTGTTGATACACGATCGACAGGTCCACGCTGGGAGCTGAATTTGTGAAGATCCATGGCTAATTCATGTAGAAGCTGTGGTGGAGATGCTATTCTAGAGGATTGAATTTTCCACTTTCCTTTTATGATATTTCTTTTTCTATTTGATTTATGGATTTCTTACTTATTTTATGGACTTAGCACGTTGGGATAATGTAACACCCCAGAATTTTTTTCTAACTAAGACATGAGCCATTAATCTTAGTGAGTGATATTTCACCAAGGAATTTAAAATTTCTTAAGCATTAGAGTCAGTTCACTAGATTAGCACCTTGATTTCAAAAATATAATTAATTTGGAAATAACAAAAATCGTAAAATTTGGAGGGTTAAGTCAAGTGTTTTGGGTCAACTTCAAACGACCATAACTCCTACCACATGATTATTTCGGCGTGCTAAAAGATATCACAGGAAAGATCTTCGAATTATCTTTCCATAGCTTCCAAGTTTGCTAAGTTTCGAGTTTGAATGATTTAGATATATGACCATTTGAAGTTAGGCAGTCCAACTAAGAAAGTTAGCCGAAAATATGAGGGGTAATTTGGTCACTTTCTTACCCAATCAGATTAAATTCATTTTAGTAATAATTTAGGGGTCTAATCCTTTTAGGTTAAGTTTTATATATAATCCTAATAAACACCTAGGATTTTAGTTGACAGTTCAAGAAGAGACAAGAAAAGAAAAGAGGAGAAAAGATGCAAGGATGAAGACATTCGTCGACGTTCTTGAGTCTATATATATATATATATATATATATATATATATGATAACAAAAAAACTTTACTTATATTTAAAAGTAGTATAACGTCTTACCTCACCTTGCGAGAGGACCATCCTACACCTTGCCATCGGTATAAGACCTTACTCAACTTAGTGGATCTACTAGATCTCCTTCCGTGATCATCTAAAAAGTATGATCCGTCTATTTCGATGGTGGATGCATGGCTTACATGGAGACTGAGTTAATATGAACTCGCATCCCCACATTTATGCTCAATACTACTCCCAAAAAATACTTAGCTCATACTTTTAGTAAAACTTACTTTTCTTTAGGTTGAGATAATTTTTTGAACCCTTTATCTTTAAGAAGCTCCTCTTTTAATAAATATTCTCCTTTTGTTCAAAAGTCTTTTGGAACTTCTAGTTCCTCTTTTTACTCAAATGTAAAGCATTTGTAAACCTCTAGGGAATACTTAGTTCACTTATATCTTTTTGAGAAATGAACTCAACTCTTGATCTTTACTTAACTTGAAACTTGACTCATATGGAATACTTAGTTCCTTTATAGGTTTTGAGAAATGAACTCAACTCTTGCTTTTTACTTAACTCAAAACTTCACTCTTAGGGTATACTTAGTTCCCTTATATTTTTTGTGAAATGAACTCACATCTTGTTCTTTACTTAACTTGAACTTTATGTCTTAAAAATAAAGTGAAAATATTTGTGAAAGACGTTAGAAAACTTTTAACTTTACTTTGACTCGCTTCTTAACTTCTTTGATTTTGATCTTAACTTTCCTTGAATTGAATTATGGAATCAAGGATCATGATCTCATGTTTATGGATGATTTCATGATGTTTATATGTACCTTACAGTGTTAGAAATAACTAGGAATAAGGGGTACATCAATTAGGAACTTTTGCAAAAAGATAGGAAAAAACGGGGTCTCTAGGGGGTCGGGGCGCTTTGAGAGGGGCAGAGCGCCAGAGCCCGACGGACAGACTCTGTCCTGAGGCGTTTTGGAGGTGCGGCGCCCCATCATTTTTCCAACGGGTTTTCTGACTTTCTTATTCATTTTTCATATCTAAACCTTACCGAAATCTCATGTATTACACGCCAAACAATTAGGATCCCTAATTAACTTATTACCCAATGATTTAGACCAGAAAAAAGTTCGAAAACATTAATTACAACTAATAGCGATCAACAACAATTAAATCAACAAGAAAGTCTAACATTTCATCAAAAGTTTCAAGATTTCTTTTCAATTTAACTCTAGTTGATCTAATGAATCAAGTTGGAGAGTGGGTGAAAGAACCCATCGCTAAATGATATCACTTACCTTGTTAGGGATCATCCCCGACGAAATCCACGAAGGTAAAACTTGGCGTTTCTTGTGTCTTCTTCTTCCTTCTCCTTTTTTCTCCTTTCTTTAAAAACCTTAGTCTATTTTTTTAAGTGCGTAAACCGAATGATATTAGTTTTGACCGCCAACATATTACCCCAAAACGAAATTAATTAATGACTTTAGGAAAAGACCAAGTCACCCTTAACAAATCCGGATTTGGAACTTTCCCTGCTCAACATCCCATATTCCGAAAGTCATACCCGCCTCATCCGACAAATTTACAAACTTAACGTTATTGGAAATATCTTCCAACAATCTTTCCATCCATAAAAAGAACTCACCAAACTCTTCTTCAGCTGGAAATTATGATTGTTTGAAAATGGCCAAAAACTAACTTTTAAAATCTGAGATTTTCCATATTTCCTTATTCGCAAATTTGATTATTCTTGTTTTTCTTATATTAACCTTAGTTTATCTAGAATACGAGATGTTACAATGATATTATTATCTTGAGTTAACATCATGGTTTTACAGAACTTTTCTTTATATTGCACTTGTTTTAAACTCATTTATATTGAACTGAGTTCAATTAAGTATCATGACTTGAGTATTTCAAGTTGAAAACCTTAAGGTGAGTATCTTGAGTTGGTATGTGCTTCGTTGAGTCAAGTATCCTAACTTTGAAGTTGAGTATCTAATCTTTGAGTTTAATATCTAATCTCTGAGTTGAGTATCTTATTCTTTATTTGATTTGAGTTTAATAGAGGTAAGTAGGTGTCCTTTTTATTCAAGTATCATACTAATGTTATACTTTAGAATTCCCCTTACATACTCATACATTCTATGTACTTATCCAATTGGGCTGCATCTTTTGATGATGCAGACAAAGGTGTTCATTATCGTCAACAGGTGCTTCATTGATATATCCAGAGTTTGAGTTATCAGTGGTGAGCCTCATTGTTTCCGGAGGACTTCATTTACCTTTCAGTTTAGTTAGGAGGTCGTGGGTCCTGTCCCGACTTCTAACACTATCAGTTAGATGCTTCATGATAGCTAGTATAGTTGAGGAGTCAGTATTAATCATTTATATTACTATATGTTTTAAAGACTAAAGTTTCCTATTTATAACGAGAATTTGATTATTCAAAATTGTTCATTTGAGTTAAAGCCTCGTAAAGTTGAGTATATTGATTTTCTTCAGTTTTAAGCTTTTGTATGCTTAAGTTAGTCTTCCGCTTGTAGTCAGCCAGGATGAGGGTTCACTTGAGGAACCACAATGGTTCTTGAGTGTTGGCGATGTATAGGGTGTAGACTCGGGTCTGATACTTATTGTGTTGGGTTAGTTCACCCACACACCAACTTGTTTAAATTCAGCAATTTTGAGTTGGTTGAATGATAAAAAGTGAAGTTTTTTAAGAACATTGTTGAATTCTTGTTGTTGAGATGTTGCATGCTTAATGTTGATTTGATTCATGTTTTTGTATTGTTTTTCGAGATTAATCTAATGTGTATTTAGGGTAACAATAATCCTAAGTGTTTGGGGGAAGAACCATGAAAATTTAGAGGGTTTAGAGATGAAAAATGAAGGATAAAAGTCGAGAAAACCTGTCCATAAGGCTTTCAGGCGACACACCTCCCATAACCTTACAGGACAATCTCTGTCCGTAGGGCTTTGGGGCTCCACGAAGATAGATCTCCCCAACTTTGCCTCTAAATTTCGGGGCCTGGCGTCGCACACCTCTAAGAGCGCCAAGGATGCTAGTTCATCCCATCCGTTCCACATTCTTTCCTACTAGTTCCTAAGTGATGAATCCATGTTTCTTAGTTGATTTCAACACTCTAAGGTATATATAAACATCATGAAATCATCCATCAACATGAGATCATGAATCTTCAGTCCACAATCCAATTCAATGAAAGTTAAGATTAAAGTCAAAGAAGCTAATGCTTAAGTCTAGAAGTTAAGAAGTAAGTCAAAATAAGTTTCCTAAAGTTTCAAGACTCTTTAATAAACGTTTTAACTTTGTTGTAAGGCTCAAGTTTCAATTAAGCTAAGACTAAATATTTGAGTTCACTTCTCATAAATTTATTAGGGAATTAAAAACTCACAAATAATTTATATATGTTTTCACATTTGAGAAAGAAAAGGAAAGACCAATTCCAAAGGAGCCTTTGGGCTAAGCATTGACTAATTATCTCAAAATAAATAAAAAAGTTGCTTTAAAAGCATGAGATAAAGTGTATATTGGGAGAATATTGAGCACTGATGTAGGGATGACAGTTCATATTATCTCAAGATTCCATGAAAACCATGTAGCTATCATGGGTATTAAAAGGTCATGCTTTATAGACAATCAGATAAGGTAAGCTAGTGGATCTAATAAGTTATGCAGTTCTATGCTACGGCAAAGTATAGGACAGTTCTAGTATCGTAGCCAAGACGTTGCATCACCATTAGGCTCATAGTGGTAGTTGTCGATTATAACATCTCCCATGGAAACTATATTATTTCCTATAAAAGAAAATTTGAGTTGGTTATTTCATTTTCTTTAACGAACTAACTATTTTAATTATTTTTACATGATTTTATATACAGCATGTGTCTTATTTCTATATATGAAGTCATGTTATTCCTGATTTGATCAGAGCCAAGGTAAGTGTTCCCTCTTACTCTTTTTCAAGCTTAAGTTTTCTTTAGCATTCCAACTCGCATACTCATACATTCGATGTACTAATTACACTTGCTCTGCATTATGTCATGATACAGGCATAGGCAACTAGGATCAGCATCTTCCAGCACCTCGTTGATCCAGCTGACCAATCAAATTCAGTGGTGAGCCTCTTTGCATTCATGAGGGCACATTTATTTGTTTTTCAATTCTTCTTTTTATGTGGGTTCTTTCCCAACATCCCTTTTTGTATTATACAGGCTTCATATACAGTCAGAAAATTAGTATTGAGTGTCTCATCTTTGTATTACGGATATTCTTTATGAGATTTAAGTGTCATATTAGCCAAGTTGTTTACTTTAAGTTATTGAATAAGACTATTTCATTGATTTAAGTCTTTTGTTTTGTTAAGTTGACCAGGTCAAGGGCCCGATCAAGGTTGGAAATGGTCATTGAGTGGCAGCCATGTCCAGTGTGTAAGATCAGGACATGACAAACTTTGTATCAGAGCATAGAGTTCAAGAGTCCTAGGGAGGCTTTGAAGCCGTGTTTGTAGAGTCCTAGTTATCATTGTTAAGCGCGCCACATTTATAAATAGGAGGCTACAACATTTAGGATTTTCTCAGTTATTTCATATTATTTTTCGTGCGTTTGAGTTTATCTCTAATTTATTCATGCGCGTCTTTCAGATAACCATGCCCTCACGAAGAACAACAATAGGTCGTCCAACTAGGATAAATGCAAAGGAACTAGAGTTGCCCAATGATCCTGAAGTGAAACCTCAAGGAGAATTTACCCAAGCGGAGTTCTGTGAGGCTATCGAGATGTTAAGACAACTAGTAAAAAATAAAGATGGATAACAAAGAGGATCTCAGCAAGAAGAGACTAACACTTTGAGGAATCGTGAATTATTTAGTATGATTACTCCAGTTGCATCGATTAGAGAACTACCAAGGATCTGGAGAATTTCACTAAGGAACTTAAGAAGGTACTCGATGTCGCTATAAACATAATAACTGAAAAATGTTGCTAGAACCTAGTATGATCAATTAAATATGGGTAGAGATGAGTATGCACCACATCCGAGTTGGGCTTGTTTTCAAGGATTTTTTTGGGGGCGTTTCTTTCCCTGAGAATTAAAAGAGGCTATGGTACAAAAGTTTCTTACACTAAAAGGTTACTCATTCAGTGTGCATGAGTATGGTTTGAAGTTCACCCAATTTTCCCATTATGACCCTCAAATGGTTAAAGACAAGAAAAAGCTTATTTGTCACATGCTTGGGTCGTGCATCAGGCAAATAGGGAAAGGCTGCGATGCTAATAGGAAATATGAACATGTCCAGGTTGATGATTTATATGCAGCAGGTCAAAAAGGAGAAGTTGAGGGACAGAAAAGAGTATAAAAGAAAGAAAGCTAAGACTTGGTATGAGTCTGGGTAGTAGAAGAGTGGTATTAATCGGCCACAATTTCATAAATTGAAGGGGCATGCACATCATCTTCGAATGCACCTGCCCCTAGAGACAGAAGTGAGAATCATGACCAAAATTTGTAGAACTCCAGAGGTAGATCAGCAGAGTCTCAAGGAAGTATGGTAAAGGGAGGTAGTTGGGCTCCTGCAAGTGCTAAGTCTGGTAGAACCCACCAAGGTAAATGTGTTATGGCCATACAGGTTGTTTTAAGTGTAGGAAAGAAGGTCACTTCATGAGGGAGTGACCTAAAAACATGCAGGGTAGTGGAAATCTAGGTAACAGAGCCCATTCTTTATAAGGTGCTCCAGCAGAAACGGCAGCACGTAGAGCAGCTACTTCAAGTACTGGCGGAGGGACAAACCGCCTTTATCCAATCATTAGCCCCCAAGAGTAAGAGAGTTTGTTTTCACTTGTATGATCAAAGTATTTAATTTTGATGTTTATGCTTTGCTAGACCCACGATAAATTTTGTATTTTGTAACTCCTAATTTTGCAAATAAGTTTGAAAATCTTCTTGAGAAACTTTGTGAACCCTTCTGTGTTTCTACACCAGTTGGGAAGTCTATTCTAGCAAAAAGAGTCTATCATGATTGTCATGTTTCCATCAATCACAAGAACACCATAGGTGATCTTGAAGAGTTAGACATGGTAGATTTTGATGTCATTTCAGGTATGAATTGGTTTATCCTGGTATACATCCATAGTCAACCTTTAGATTCCTAATGAACTAGTTATAAAGTGGAGTAGTTGTTCTGCAGTGCCTAAGGGTCATTTTATTTTTTACCTTAAGGCGAGGAAGTTAGTTTCAAAGGTTTGTATTTATCACTTAGTTTGAGTTATTTACTCGAGTGTTGAGGTATCTTCCCTTCAGTAAGTTTTTACATTAAAAGGATTTCCAGAAGTCTTTCTTGATAACCTACCAAGGGTTCCTTTTAAGAGAGAAATAGACTTTGGTAGAGAAATTATTCCAGATACTCGTCTTATCTCTATTCCTCCGTATAGAATGAAACCAACAGAGTTAGAAGAGTTTGAAGAACATTTGAAAGATCTGTTAGATAAGGGTTCCATTCGACCAAGTGTCTTACATTGTGGTGCTTTAGTGTTGTTTATGAGAAAGAAAGATGGTTCCCTTAGGATGTGTATAGACAACCGTCAACTGAATAAGGTTACCATCAAGAATAAATATCTTTTCCCAAGGATAGATGATATATTTGATCAACTTTAGGGGGCTACATGTTTTTTTGAAAATAGACCTTAAATCTGGCTACCATCTGTTGAAAGTTAGGGAATGTGACATTCAAAAGACAACTTTTAGAACCAAATATGGACATTATAAAGTTTTGTTCATGTCATTTAGTTTAACTTATGCACAAGATGCATTCATGGAATTTATTAGTACAGTCTTCAAGCCTTATTTAGATATGTTTGTTATCGTCTTCATTGATGGCATACTAATCTATTCAAGGAATGAAGAAGATCATTCTAGTCACCTTAGAATAGTCTTTCAGAATTTAATATAGAAGGAGTTATATGATGAGTTCTCAAAGTGTGAGTTTTGTCTTAAGTCTGTGGCATTCTTGGGCCACATAGTTTCGGATGATGGGATTAAAGTTGATACCCATAAGATAGAAGCACTTCAGAGTTGGCCTAGACAAACGTCTTCAACTGATATAAGAAATTTCTTAGGTTTGGCAGGATACTTTAGAAGGTTTGTTGATGGTTTTTCTTCTATCTCGTTTCTTTTGACCAAGTTGACTCAGAAAAAAATTAAGTTTCAATGGTTGGAAGCCTGTGATAAAAGCTTTCAGGAGTTGAAAAAGACTAATGCCCCAATCTTGACCTTACCATAAGGAACTCAAAGTTTTGTGGTGTACTATGATGCATCTAGAGTTGGATTGAGCTGTGTGTTAATAAAGAATGAAAAGGCTATAAATTATGCATCCAAACAATTAGAAGTTCATGAGAAAAATTGAATAACCCATGACATAGAATTGGATGTGGTAGTTTTTGCTTTGAATATTTGGAGACAGTACTTGTTTGTTGTTCATGTCGATATATTCACTAAACACAAGAACTTACAATATGTGTTTAATCAAAGAGAGATTAATCTCAGAGAAAGAAGGTGGTTAGAATTGCTCAAGGATTATAACATGAGTATTCTTTACCACCCAGGTAAGACTAATGCGGTTGTTGATTCTTTAAGAAGTTTATCTATGGTAAGTACATCCCATGTTGAGCAAGAAAAGAGGGAGTTAAACAAATATGTGCACAAACTTGCGAGCTTGGGGGTCAGACTTATGGATTCCACAGAAGAAGGAATAGTGGTGACTAACGGGGTTGAATCATCACTAGTGTCAGTGGCGAAACAAAAACAAGATCAAGACCCCATTTGGGTTGATGTGAAGGCAAATGTTCATAATCAAAGAGTATTAGCTTTTAAACAAAGGGGAGATGGTGTGCTAAAGTATCAAGGTAGATTATGTGTACCTAGGGTGGATGGACTCCAAAAGAGGATCCTGGAGGAAACAGATATCTCCAAGTATTCCATTCATGTGGGTTCCACAAAGATGTACCACGATTTGATAGAGGTATACTGGTGGGAATCAATGAAAAAATGCATTGCTGAATTTGTTGTCAAGTTTCCGAATGACCAACAAGTGAAAGTAGAATACCAAAGGCATACAGGGTTGACTCAGAATATAGAACATTCATGAATTCATCACGGGATTTCCAAGGTCTCGCTGACAGCATAATTAAATTTGTGTGATTTTCGATTGAATGAAAAAATCAGCCCACTTTTTGCCGGTAAAGACCACTCATTCAGTAGAGGATTATGCAAAGTTATATATTTAGGAAGTGGTGAGACTTCATGGTTTCCTAGTTTTGATCATTTCATATAGAGGTGCACAATTTACTCCACAGTTCTCGAAATTATTAAAAAAAGGTTTAGGTACAAACGTGAACTTAAGCTTTGTTTTTCATCCTCAGATGGATGGGAAGTGGAACGTACTATCTAGACCTTAGAAAATATTTTGAGGGATTGTGCGATTTATGTCAAGAGGAATTGGGATGATACCTACCTCTCACTGACTTCGCTTACAACAACAGTTATCATTCAAGCATCCAAATGGCTTCTTATATATAAAGTTCTTTATGGGAGAATATGTAAATCTCCTATTGGGTGGTTAGAAATTTGTGAAACAGGGTTTATAGGACAAGATCTAGTTCACCAAGCCATGGATAAGTTGAAGGTGATTAACGAGAGATTCAAAATGGTACAGAGTCCTCAAAAATCTTACACAAATGTTAGGAGGAGGCCGTTAGTGTTCAAAGTGAATGATTGAGTATACTTGAAGGTTTCACCAATGAAGGATGTTACGAGGTTTTGATAAAGAGGGGAAAATTAGTCCCCGGTATATTGGACCTTATTGCATATCCAAAAAGATTTGCAATGTATCTTATAGGTTAGAGCTACCACAAGAGTTGGCAGAAGTTCATCTGGTGTTTCACATCTCTATGTTAAAGAAGTGTATGGGCGATCCTTCATTCATCATACCAACTGAAAATGTGGAGATTAAGGATATCTTATCATTTAATGAGATTCTGGTTCAGATTTTAGATCTCCAAGTTCGCAAGTTAAAAAAAAAGGAGGTTGCATCAGTCAAGATCCTTTGGAGGAACCAATTTGTTGAAGAAGTGACTTGGGAAGATGAAGAGGATCTATACACATCTCTTTGAATCCGCAGAGAATGCAGATCCATGTACTTATTCTATTCTTTGTATTTTTTAAACTATGAGTAAGCATGTGGTTCCTTGCTTTTGTTTTTGAGTGTTAAACTTGATGTTACTATCCTTAGCTTAGTGAAAGAAATCTCATTCAAGGACGAAAGTTCCCAAGGAGGGAGATATTGTAACATCTCTTAAATTTGAAATAGGTAAGAATAAACTAAGATACTAAAAATAATCATTTTTGGAAAGAAAAGGAAAATTTTAGAAAATTGCCTAAGCTAAGAAAGTGAGTTTTTGTTTTTTTCAAATGGTCATAACTTCTAGTTCAAGATGAGTTTGAGGTAGTTCTTGAAATGGTTGGAAACCCCGTGGAGAGATATTTACAACTCCGCCAAGTTTTCCCCTTTTCGATAGAGTATGCGGGATATATGCCTATCTGAAGTTTGATTGTTAAAGTAAGGAAAATCTTAATCTGGACTTAAGTAAGGGCAATCTAGTCTTTTCACCAATTAATTTCCTATTTAATTTTAGTTATTTATTAGGGTAAAAAATAAATTTATTTCAGTTTTGGAAAATTAAAATCACGCTTCGGGCTTGAAAAAGTGAGAAAAGAAGAAGGAAAGGGAAAAAAGTCAAGAATTCGCCAAGAACATCAAGATTTGCGAGAGGAATTCATTGGGATGATCCATATCAAGGTATGTGAGATCTTTTAGTGTTGGGTTAGCTTACCCACACACCAAATATTTTAAATTCATCGATTTTGAGTTGGTTGAATGATAAAAAGTGAAGTTCTTGAAGAAAATTGTTGAATATTTGTTGGTTGAGTTGTTGTATGACTAATGTTGATTTGATTTGTGTTTCTGGGTTGTTTTTTTGTGTCAAATCTATTCGGTATTCAGGGTAATAATGATCCTATGTGTTTGGATAAAGCATCATGGAAGTGAAGAGGGTTTCAAGATACAAACCGGTGGAGAAAGGTCGAGCACGTCTATCTATAGGGCCTTCTAGCATCGCACCTCCCATAGCCCCATATGACTATATCCGTCCGTAGGGACATGAGGCGTCGTGCCAGCTGAGCGCCCCAACTTGGACTCTGAAGTTTGGGTCTTGAAACCTCACGCCTCTAAGAGTTCCAAGGCCGCCAGTTCACCCCATTCATTCCCCTACTCTTTCGTACTAGTTCGTAAGTGTTGTACCCATGCTTCTTAGTTGATTCGATGTTCTAAGGTACATTTAAACATCATGAAATCATCCATAAACATAGGATTATGAACTTTGAATTAAGAATCCAATTCAAGGAAAGTTAATATTAAAGTCAAATAAGTTAAGAGTTAAGTCTAGAAGTTAAGAATTAAGTCAAAACAAAGTTTCCTATAGTATCAAGAATCTTAAGAAATGCTTTAACTTCGTTTTAATGCTAATGTATCAATTTAAGAAAAGAGTAAATATTTGAGTTCACTTATCAAAAACTTATTTGGGATTGGGAACTAAGTATTCCCGAAGAAGTTATAAGTTTTTTTACATTTGGGAAAGAAAGGGGAACACTAATTTCAAAGGAGACATTGGGCTAAGCATAGAGGAATTATCTGAAACTAAAGAAAGAAGTTTTTTTAAAAGCATGAGCTAATGTATATTTTTGGAGTAGTATTGAGCACCGATGTGGGGATGAGAGTGCATATGAACTCAAGTCTCCATGAAAATCGTGGAGTCATCATGGGTATTCAGGGGTCATACTTTTTAGATGATCATGTAAGTTAAGCTAGTGGATCCACTAAGTTAAGAAGTTCTATGTTACACAAAGTATAGGACAGTTCTGGCAGTGTGGGCCACACTCTATCACCACTTAGGCTCATAGTGGTGGTTGTCGGTTAGAGAATTTCCCACATAAACTATATTATTTTATATATAAGAAAAGTTGAATTTGTTATTGCATTTTTCTTAACGAACTAAGTGTTTTCATTGTGTTTACACACTTTTATATATTTCATGTTTTTTATTTCTTAAGATTAAGTCAATTTATTCATGAGTTTAGAAAAGCCAAGGTAAGTGTTCCCTCTTACTTTTTTTTTAATCTTAAGTTGTTGTTAGCATTCCAACCCACATACTCGTACATTAAATGTACAGATGTCAGTTGGCCTGCATCATATCATGATGTAGATGCAGGTAACCAGGATCAGCATCATCTACGCCTCGTTGATCCAGCTGAGCACTCGGAGTCAGTGGTGAGCCTTCTTGCATTTTGGAGGACACATTTATTAGTTTTTCAGTCTTTCTTGTTATAGGATTTTGTGGGGTGTGTCCCAAATTCCCTTTTAGCATTGTAGAGGCTTCATAGACAGTTAGTATTAAGTCTCTCATCTTTGTGTTATTGATATTTTGTTAGAGACTTAAGTGTCATTTTGGATAACTTATTTACTTTAAGTTATTTAAGGAGACAATTTCATTGAGTTAAGTCTTTCCTAAGTTAAATAAGTCAGGACAAAGGTCCGCTCGAGGTCACTAATGATATTGAGTGTCGGTCACTTCCAGGGTGTAGGCTCGGGGCGTGACAGTCATTCAAATTGCTATCCAAAAAAAATTTGGCTTTTAATTTAGGTTAGATTTAATGTCTTTGTTAGCGTTATATTTATTTTTATCGCCATGTCTTCTACCTGGCTTAATCCTCACACACAAAAAGGTGCAACAAGTATAGAGTGCATATGATTATCACTTAGGGGTCGTTTAGTAGAGTTTATAAAAATAATACCCAATAGAGTGTATTAGTAATGCATGTAATGTTTATATTTGTATTAGTTATGCATAAATTATCTCTTGCGCTCACTAAAATTTGATTACTAACCCTTCTAAGAAGCGATAATGAGTTATATCTTAAAAATTCATTTTCCAAATAATGATACTATAAAACAATCACCTCAGCTTAAAAATTAAGAATGTAGTTTTTCAAAACTCTTGGGAGTCAATTCCTTGAATGGTCACCCAAGTTAAGGGAATTGCTTTATTTATGTTTAATTTAGGACCAAATTATCACTCAACAATCAATATTTCCTCGAAACACACTTGACATTCAAAAGCATCACTCTCTCCTAGTTGGCATGACATGTCATTAAATTCTTTTTTTTTAATAATAGACTAATTAATTCATTAAACTCATTTAATTGAAATAATGATCATATTTTTTATTATTAATTTATTAAGAATAAATTTTCATACTCAAAATATTTAATCATAATTAAACTTTTTATTTTTTATGTTATGTAGAATTCGTTTTTCAAAAACGTACTTTAATCTTATCAATTTTGATTAATTATAAACACATACATTGACAAATATATTAATATACAAGTTAGTCATGAACACTAATTTACTTCAATTAATCATAAATTTTATAATGAATCAATAATACTAAAGGTTAGTTAACTATTAAAAATTAATTATTTGGGTGCTTTGTAATCCAGATGTACTTACAATATCTTTTTTAAAAAGGAAAGAGTAAGCGAATAATATTTATAGAAAATAAACTTTAGATCCTTATTTACCAGTATACTAATCTCATATAATATACAAAAATAATTGAATTAAAATAGGAAGTTCAATAAAGTTTCGGGGCTGGAACTGATGGAGCTTGTGGCGTTCTTGAACTAGGGTTCTTGAGCTTTCTTCTCATCTCTTGCTTCTAATTTCTAAGTTTTGATTTATTGATTTGACTTGGATATGTTTTAATTATGTTTCTAGGCTTAAGCTGACTAAAATTTGATTATTTAGGGTCAAAACCACGTAACTTAGGGTTTAAACGGAGTGGGAAAGGTCAAATAGACCCCTTGGAAGGTTGTTATCGGGCCTCACGACAGCCACGACTGACGTTCCTTCGTGGGCCCGACGCCCCGTCGTTGGGTCTGTCGTGAGGGCCTGTTCGAGAGGCCTTTACTAAAATAGGCATAACTTTTTACTCGAAGATCTTATTTTAGAAAGGTCGGTTGATATGGAAAGATAATTCACTTATCTATATGTGGGTAGGTCATGGGTGACCTAATTCGTTTTTTTCTAAGAGTTATGATGATTTTAAATTGACCCAATAGCATTTCCCTTTAACTGTAGGCAAATTTTCCACCTACGGACCGTAGGTCCACCTACAAACCATGATGGTCATCCATAGCTCTAGTCAGAGAGTCGTAGAAGGGAGTCTTGATCGATGCTCACAAACTACGAACCGTCCTTTGACCTACGGATCGTAAGTCCGTCTGTCGTCCAGGACTTAAACCAATTTTTCTAGGCTGAATTTTTTGGGAGTTTCTGATCCCATCGACGGTTGTGCAGGACGGACCGTGGTTCAGGCTACGGTCCGTCGATGCCACCGTCAGTAGCACCTGCAAATTTTTTTGAAAAACTACTTTTTTGTCTGTTTTTCTACGGGGCGTTACATTATCTCCCCCTGGGAACATTCGTCCTCGAATGAATACTAAACTAGCTGAAATAGAGGGACAGAGATGAAAACCCCACTACTAAACAATGAGAATTGAGTTTTGACTGAATTGAGTTCTGAGTACATGCAATTACGCTAAAAATGAAAGTACAAGCTGAGGAACATGATTCAAAAATTGAATTTACTCATGAATGACTATAAAACATAAGAGGAACTATTATCTCAAGCTAGAGTGGAATCAGAAGGAAAAAGGTAAGGATACTTTGCTTTCATTGTTTCTTCTGCTTCCCAAGTAGCTCCCTTTACGGACTGACTCCTCCACAAAACCTTGACTGAAGCGACTTCTTTGTTTCTCAATCTTATAACCTGACGGTCAAGAATATCAACTGGTACATCCTCATAATAATGACAATCTTTCACCGCCACACTCTCTAGTGGCACTATAGAGGCTGGGTCACCCACGCACTTCTTCAAGAGTGAGATGTGGAAGACCGGATGCACTGCAGCTTATTTCGCTGGCAAATCTAACTCATGTACCACCTTGTCAATCCTTTTCAAGAACTTGTAAGGGCCCACATATCTAGGACTAAGCTTCCATTTCTTTCCAAATCTCATCAGCCCTTTCATAGGTGAGACTTTCAGAAAAACCCAATCATCAACTTTGAACTCTAGTTCCCTTCTCCTTACATATGCATAAGATTTCAAACAACTTTGCGGTGTCTTAAGTCTATCTATAATGATTTGCTCTTTCTCCATAGCATAAAGGACTAAATCTGGCCCTATCAATGTTGCTTCACCTACTTAATACCAACAAACAGGAGATCTACATCTACGCCTATATAAAGCCTCATAAGGGGCTATTTGAATACTGGAATGGTAGCTATTATTGTAGGCAAACTCAATAACAGGAAGGTGATCATCCCAACTACCTTTGAAATCGATCAAACAAGCTCTCAACATATCCTCTAAGGTCTGAAATGGTACGCTCTGCCTGCCCATCCGACTGTCGATAAAATGTTATACTAAGGTTAACTTGAGTACCAAGACCTTTTTGAAATTACTTCCAGAAATGAAAGGTAAACGGAGGACCTCTATCTGAGATGATCGACAAAGGAACCCCATGCAACCTCACAACTTCAGTAAGTTAAAGCTTGGCATAGTCCTTTGCCGAATAATTGGTCTTGACCTCAAAAAAGCGAGAAGACTTAGTCATCCTATCAACTATCACCCAAATTGAGTCATGCTGTCTGCGAATACGAGGTAACTCTGTGATGAAATCCATATTGATCATATCCCACTTCCAAGAATGAATACCGATCTCTTGAGTAATACCGCCTGGTTTCTGATGTTGTACCTTTACCTGCTGATAATTGGGGCACTTACTCACAAAGTCAGCTATATCCCTCTTCATGCCATTCCACCAATAGACTTCCCACAGAGCGCGGTACATCTTAGTGGCACCTGGATGAATAGAATACCTAGAGTTATGAGCTTATGCAAGAATATGTTGCCTCAACTCTCCCACATCAGGAACACACAATCTACCTTGGTTGTGAAGTACACCATCTCTCCCTTGGGAGAAAACCTCCACTCTTGATTGTTGACTGCACCCTTTAGTTCAAGCAAGATCGGATCACTCACTTGCTTTTCCTTAACCTCCACTACTAAAGACGATTCTGCCCCATTCTGAACTGTTACACTACTATCTGATATGCTCATAAGGCGAACTACCAAGAGAGCAAGCCTGTGAACATCCTTCACTACCACCTTTCTTTTTTTCCTCAACAGGGGCTACACTACCAATAGATAATCTACTAAGAGCATCGGCCACTACATTCGCCTTTCCAGGATGATAATGCACACTCATATCATAATCCTTAAGGAACTTAAGCCATCTCCTCTGGTGAAGATTCAACTCTTTCTGGGTGAACACATATTGAAGGCTCTTATGATCGATGAACACATCTACATGAACACCATACAAGTAGTATCTCCATATCTTGAGTTCAAACACCACTGCTGCAAGCTCGAGGTCATGAGTTGGATAGTTCTTCTTATGCACCTTAAGCTTTTTAAAGGCATAAGATATAACCTTATCTCTTTGAATCAACACACAACCAAGGACAACTCTAGATGCATCGCAATAGATAACATAACCATTTGAACCCTCTGGTAGAGTCAAGACAGGAGCTTTAGTCAATCTAGTTTTCAATATTGCGAAGTTTTTATCACAATCATCTGACCATTGGAACTTGACCATCTTTGAGTCAACCTAGTCAATGGTGAGGCTATCGATAAAAATCCTTCCATGAATCTTCAGTAATAACCTGCTAGACCTAAGAAACTTCTTATATCTGTAGCAAAGGTAGGTATGGGCCATTGTTTCACTGCTTCTATCTTTTGTGAATCTACGCAGATCCCTTTTCTCGATAGAATGTAACCAAGGAAAGAAATGGATTGCAACCAAAATCCACATTTACTAAACTTAGGGAATAACTGGCGATCTTTAAAAGTCTGCAGAACAAATATCAAATGACATGCATGTTCTTTCTCACTCCTAGAGTAAATGAGGATATCATCAATGAAGACGATAACGAACAAGTCTAAGTACTGTTTGAACAATCTGTTCATCAAATCCATGAAAGCTATAGGAGTATTGGTTAGTTCAAATGACATGACTACAAATTCATAATGACCATACCGAGTTTTGAAGGTTGTTTTCAAAATGTCACTATCTCTAACTCTGAGCTGATGATATCCCGATCTGAGGTTTATCTTTGAGAAATGACTAGCACCCTAAAGTTGGTCAAACAAGTCATCAATCCTGGGGATGGGATAATTATTCTTTATTGTGACCTTGTTCAACTGTCTATTTTCAATGCACGTTCTGAGAGAACCATCATTCTTCTTTACAAACAATACTGGTGCACCCCATGGTGAAATACTAAGTGTAATGAAACCCTTATCTAGAAGGTCTTTCAACTGATCTTTCAATTTCGTAAGCTCTTCTTGAGCCATACTGTAAGGAGGAATACAAATAGGCTAGGTATCTGGAAGGATATCAATTCCAAAGTCGATTTCTCTTTCGGGAGGGACTTTGGGAAGATCTTCTTGAAACACTTCTGGAAATTCACAGGCTACTGGAAATAAATCAAGAGTTGGGATTTCAAGGCTAGAATCCTTAACTCGAACTATATGATAAACATAACCATTAGATATCATCTTTCTAGCCTTAAGGTAATAAATAAATCGACCCATAGGCGCTAAGCTACTACCCTCCATTTTATGAATGGTTCGTCTGGAAACTAAAACCGAACAGTTCTAGTTCTGAAATTAATTAAGGCATAACATGAATGTAACCACATCCATGCCTAGAATGACATCAAAGTCTACCATTTCTAACTCTACTAGATGTGCTGAGGTGACTTTCTGAGAGACTATGACAGGGCAATTTTTGTATACCCGTCTAGCTATAACTGGGTCAACGACTACTGTAGAGATTTAGAAGGATTCTGAGAGAGTTTCTGGGCTAATACTGATTTAGACTTCTATACGGAGTTACAAAATACTAAGTCATGTCTGTTATCTTTCGACTGAGTGAACCATATGTGAGTCACATGCTTGAGTTTGTAAGATGCCAATCTCAACTATTACTACCAGTTACTGACATCACACCAAATATTTTCTTGACCTCATCAATGAACTTCTTTGGGTCCTTACCAACTTGCGATCCTAAAAACTTAGGCAGATTCATCCTAACAAAATCACAAACACTGGCTGCCACTAATAGTTCATTTATTTTAGTAGGAACTAGAACCTACTGATTGTTCTGGTTGGTCATACTCTGAGCCAAAAGCTAAATTGGTGTTCCGAAACTCTACATTTGAACTTTCTTATCTAGTACTAGAGGAACTGCGTTAGCATTGAGTGCATTAGCATTCCATGCCTAAGCTCTACAATAAGGAATGATCTTAAGCGCACAATGTCAACTTAGAATAGAATTTGATCATACCTTACGCACGATAAGAGTAACAAAAAAGTGAAGTTTTTCCTAAAATACTTCATAGTCTCCCTCTCATTAGATGTGGTTCACTTCACACCCATGAAAAGGTCTCTACTTAGTGCGGCTTTTCAAACATCCTAGGACACTTAAACCTAGTGCTCTGATACTAAGTTTTGTCACGCCCCAAGCTACCCCCGAGATGCGGACACGGAACCTAGGACCACAAGTGATCCCAAGCTAACCCTGCTGGGCATGATCATGAGCATACTAAAGATAATAAATTGTTGCGGAAGCTAAATCATACTTAAAATGAAAAGTTGGGGAATACCCATTCTATAACTGAGATATTTGAAAACAATGAGTTTAATACAAAAGAAATATTAACACAACACTAAGCTGAATCTAACTATGTCTGAAAATAGCCTCTAAACTAGACTAGAAATACTGGGACAAGCCCCAGCTAAATTGGCAAAAACTAAAACTAAATTACTAAAGACTGAAATGAAACCCATGACAGTTGTCCTCGGAGAATGAGGATTCACCACTGAATATGCTAAACTGGAGATCAAGAAATCGATCTATAACATGCTAAAACTGAACACCAAATATACTGATAAATGGTCAATGCAGAGAGTCTGAATGAACTATGGGAGCTACTAATAACTGATAATAAAACCGCATGAGCTAAATGTGGAGTCCGATGTATACATCCATCGAGAGGATCCAATATACCCTGCCAAAGGTATAAAGGCATGCTAGCGTGATAACTAAACTAATTGCCCACAGAGGGGACTTACAACAAACCTGGCTAGTTATTCTGGGACTATTGGCTACGCTAAACCCTAGTCCAACTCGGTATTATGCTACTCCCAATGAATTCTGTAAATTAACTAATTATATCTGAATTTCTGTAAATACTTGATAGCTCGAAACTGAACATGCAAAATGAGAATGCAACAATTAATCTGGTAATTATGCATTTGTAATTGAAGTATTTATATCTGAAGTGTCTTAAATATATGACCTAGCATGTGTAATTAAAGAATTAAAGAAATACAAAGCTAGGGTTCTTAAATTCATGTGATAATCTGAGTAATAACATGATAATCTGATTTAGAACATATATTTAATAAATTCATGAAGTTATATCAAACTTCTACAAACCCTAGGTTTATTCATAATAAGAAAATCAAGAACGTATTGAAACTAAGGACCCAATGGGTGAAAGGAACCCACTAAAGAAATCCCACATGCCTGGTGATGAAATCCACGGAAAAATACTTAAGTTTGTGGGATGGAATTGATGAGCTTTGTTCTCTTCTCTTTCTTATAATTTTCTATGTTTTGATTTAATGATTTCACTTGGATATGTTTTAATTATGTTTCTAGGCTTAAACTGACAAAAATATGATGATTTAGGGTCAAAACGACGTAACTTAGGGTTTAAATGGAGTGGGAAAGGTCAAAAGACCCCTGGGAAAGTCGCTGTCGGGCTTCACAACGGCCAGGACTGACGGTCCGTCGTGCCCCCAACGCCCTGTCGTTGATTTCGTCGTGAGGGCCTATTCGATAGCCCTTTTCTAAAATGGGCATAACGTTTAACACGGAGGTCTGATTTTCGCAAGGTTGGTGGATATGGAAAGATAATTCAATTATTTATCTGTGGGTAGGTCATGGGAGACCTAATTAATTTTGTCTAAGAGTAGGGCTGGCAAGGGGACGGGGACGGGGACTGGGGGACGGGACGAAGGGGGACGGGACGGGACGAAGGGGGACGGGACGGGACGGGGGACGGGGAGAGAGATTTGACACGGGACCGGGATTGGGGGGACGAAAATAGGTCCCATCCCGTCCCACTATATATACGGAATGGGATGGGATTTAGGGGGACGGGACGGGACGGGACGGGACGGGACGGGACCGGATGGCATGGACGGGGGATTCTTTTTTTAAAATATTTATATATTTTTATTGAAATGATACGTCTTTAGCTAATAACTTTAAAATTTAATTTTTGATTTTAAAATATATATAAAAAAATTCTAATTTAATGTTTCAATTTTCAAATTTTAAGATTCATTTTTCAAATTTCAAGTTTCAACTTTAAACTTTTAAATTTCAAATTTGAGAAGTTTAAATTTGTAATTTAAATATTTTAAAGTAATGTAAATTGTAAACTTTAAATTAAGTATTTTAAAATTAGTTTATTACTTTAGTATATATATTTAATTGTATATATTAAAATTAAAATTCATAACAATAATTGTATAAAAAAAAACTTGAACAAAAGTTAAAACCTTCAAATTTATTCAATAGAACTTAAAAGTTACAACTTACAATTAACAAATATTAGTGTAGTAACTAATCCACGCAGCCACCTTCTAGGAAGGGTTCTGTTTTAATAAGTTCTCATACGTAAAACTAATATTTGTTACAGATATTAGATGAGTAACTAATTTTACGCAGCCACCTTCTTGGAAGGGTTCTGTTTCAATTAGTTATCGAATGTAATCTAATAATATCTGTTTTCTCCTTTAAAATTTAATTCCAATTGTCGCATCATATCGATGGTGATATCCTCTGGTGTTGGCAAACTTGTTAGAAATTCTTGTGCCTCTAATTCATCATCACTGCATTCAATACAAGTTTTTATCCAAGATGCTTGTTTTTTACTTAACTTTGGCAAATTGTTATTCCTCCTTTCGGCATTGCACCAGTCTCTAAATAAAACTGTTGTTTTCAAACTGTCTTCCGCCAATGAATGTCTATGATCACCTACATGAAACCTTGTCGCACTGAAAGCAGCCTCCGATGCAACTGATGAAGTTTGAATAGCTAGAATATCACGAACCATTTTACTCAAAGTTGGAAATGCATCGCTTCGTCTACTCCACCATCCTAATAAATCTTCATTGCCATCTTTGATTTCCAAGTTTTCTAAAGATTGATTAAGATATTCTTCAAAATCATCACGGTTAGTAGAATTAAGACCAAGAAAACCTCGAATATAACATGAAATTGGAACTGACAATTCAATCTCAACATTAGAAGTTTGACCAACTTCTCCTTCAAAATTTTCACTAGTTCTATATTTTTCATACAAAACTTTTGCTTCTATTTTTATGCTAGACTTACACGTTTCACAATGTTGAATTTCTTCCGGTAAAATTTCTAAAGTTTCATAAAAAGTGTCGACAAGGCCTTTCATACCTTGTAATTTATAAGCAGGATGAAGTAAAGTAGCCGTTAAAAAAACTTGAGGAATAGGAAAAAAATATTTTTAAAATTTTTCAATCATACCTTCAATTGCAACTCTAAATTTATCAATTTTTTTATATTTACAAAATTTAATTGAAAGAGCACAAATATTTATTAATACGGATGAAATAATAGGATAATAAATTCCCGAAAACATGGTAGTAGCATCATAAAAAAGTCTTAAAATTGTAATAGTTCTTTAGTTTCTTCCCAATCTTCATCACAAATTCTATCTAATGGGTCAGCATTATGAGCATTAAAAACCATTTGTATGGGTCTTCTATATTGATAAGCAACCGAAAGCATTTCGTAAAGAGAATTCCACCTTGTTTTAATATGTTTTGGAATTTTTCTAGGTGACAATTCACATTGTGAACAACGCTCATTAAATTCCCTAATTCTAGCAGCATTGTTTGTATGAAAAATCTAGGTAACATCATATTCAACTTTTACGCTACCACAATCAAATAATGAAATACCATCTTGTACAACTAAATTTAATATATGTGCAACACATCTAACATGAAAAACTTTATTGTCAATTGACAATAATTTAACTTTTAACATGTTAGCAGCATTTGTATTATTAGATGCATTATCTAATGCGACAGACACTATTTTATCTATAATCATGTAATAATCTAAAACACTTAAAATATTTGTAGCTAAATATGCACCAGCCGTAGCGCCTGGTATTCGAACATTGGCTCGAGGCATTTTCTCTACCCCTTCTTACCCTGAAAAAGCAGGGACACCTTACGTTCTTGAACCGATAACCATCTTTCGGCTTTTTTTCTCTATACATAGTTTATAACATATAATTCTTTTTTGTAAATTCCAATTATGATCAATCCAATGTGCAGTTACAGTTAAATAATCATTTCCATTAACACTACGACTCATGTCTGAAGTAATAGACACTCTACTATCTAATATGCTAAATAGACAACGAAGAAATTGACAATGTTTACCTTGATATTCAAAAACAACAGTTTTGACAGTATTTCTTGAAAAGCCTCTATAATCCGGATATAAGTTTGTTGAATATATTCGACAAAATCGAGATTTGAAGGAAAACTATAAGGCAAATCACAAACAGAAACCATTTTAGCTAAATTTTCCCGATCTAATTCCTTATTATATTTACGTTGCGTTATTAGACCAGCAGGGTTAAAAGGATCTAAAGTTCCTTGAACCATGTTAGAAGCCCCTATCGATGCATTACTGGTAATATCTAATTCATTAATTGAAATTCCCTTTTTTCTATTGGCTAATGCTTTAGCTTCTTTATATTGAATCGGAAAACAAGATAACAAATGTCTATTTAATCCCCCCGTTCCACCTTGACCCCCACCTTGTTTATGTTTAAAAGATTGCTTACACTTATTAGAAATAGCAACACTATTTTCTTTATCAAAAGTCATAAATTGCCACACAATAGAAGTTTTAGGTCGTTGATACTTCACCTTCTCCCTTGTGGGAGCTATAAGGGGTGGATGTCCAAAATTTTGCTCCGGTAAATTGATTGTCTCATTTGGAACTTCTGTCACCGGACTAGTAGGTGTTTCATCTAATTCCACTTCTCCCAAATCAGCTTCTACTTCTTCACCTGAATTTTCATCAACATTAGGATTAATATTACCATAACGTCGTTCTAAACTTTCGTGATCGAGTTGAACATTTGAATCAATATTATAAGGAGTATCATCAATATAAGTAGAATCATTTATGTTAAATCTAACTCTACTAGTTGATTTAGATGAAGTACCACCACTTTTACTACTCTTTTTTTCTTTACTATTTTTTTACCAAAATTAAATAATTTAAAAATTCTACTTTCTTCGTTATCTTGTGCTTTCTCTTTTCCTTTACCGCTATTTTTTTGCTAAAACTCATACTTAATTATATATATATATATATATATATATATATATATATACATACATACATAAAGTGTAATATAAAAATAATAATAACACAAAAGTAAAGACGAATAATAAAATATAAATATTATGAAACGAATGTACCAAACGTCTGCGTTAATAGCAGACGTTAAACCGATTGTTGAAGCTGTGATTTGTTGTAACTTGTAATTTGTAACTCCAAGCCAATACTTGATAACAAATATGAGATAATATAATTATATTTATTGATATAATATGAAAATTTTTAATTGAAAATTGAAATATATGGATTCTAATAATATGAGAATTAAAATTGAATAGAAATTAAGATTGACACTTGAGAGTTGAGAGTTGATAGAATATAGAAAATAGATGAGAGAAATGAGAATAGACGATTTTGTAAGAAATAGTAGAGGATAAGTGTATTTATAGTATTAAAAATGGGTTAAAATGTAATTATAATAACTTGAGGGTCTTAAATAAAGTTTTAAAAGTAGGGGGGTGGTAGGGGGTGTTTGGGAAGACAAAAAGAGGCATAAATCCGTTGGGGGCCCACTAGCCGTTTCAGTAATAGATAGTTTTTTAATATTTAAAAAATAATAAAAAATTGGGGGTGGGGGATCCCGCAAACCGGCCGGTTCAACCGGGCCGGGACCGGGCCGGGTCGACCGGGACACAGGGGTGAACCGGCCGCTGACCGGTCCCCTCATCCCCCATCCCTTAATCTCCTTAAATCCTGGGGGATGGGCCGGGTTCGGGCCGGGTTGGGACGGGACGTGGGCCGGGGCGGGCCAACCCGGTCCCCCTGTCAGCCCTAGCTAAGAGTTATGATCATTGTAATTTGACCCAACTGCATTACCCCTTAACTGGCTGCAAATTTTCCACCTACAGTCAGACCTACGGACAGTTGGTCCATCTACGAACCATGCTGGTCATCCATAGCTCTTGACATAGAGTGGTTGAAGGGATCCTTGATCGACGGCCATAGACTACGTACCGTCGTTTGACCTACAAACCATAAGTTCGTCCATCGTCCAAGACATAAGCTATTTTTCTAGGTTGAAATTTTTGGGAGTTTATGATCCCATCGACAGTTGTGAAGGACGGACCGTGGTTCAGGCTACGGTCCGTCGATGCCACCATTGGTAGCACCTGTAGATTTTTTTGAAAAACTAATTTTTTGTCTGTTTTGTCTACGGGGTGTTACATCGCTATTCCATGCACGATTTTATATTTTCCGTCATTTTCATATCTTTTCAAAAGATTTGAACCATAAGTGACTATTTCTATGTAAATATTATTTGTATTATTCGAAAACCCATCTTCACATATATCAGACAATATCAACCAAGTTATTTGTGGACATAGTTTTCCAGATAATTTTGATTATATTTTAAATGACCATATTGTCAATTATGCCTCAATGTGTTTGACAAGATATTACAATGATAGAAATTATATTATCATGTATGGAATATTGAGAAGAATAAATATTGTTCCATCCATAACCTCTATAAGACAATTCATATAAACATTATGTCTATCTTACTTTAGTACATCATATATTTCTAACGAGTTTCTACTATTGTTCAACAATAGTTTGCATCTGCTTAACTTTTGGTTATTTGATACTTGAAAAATAAAAGAAATTGTTAAACTTATTTTTTAAATCTCATCATGTTTTCTTGCATTCCAAAGTGTTCTAATAGGCTCTCACTAGTTGACGCTGAATTTGATTGAAATCTTTCAACTATAGAAGTTCTAAATATGAACTATTCGCAAAAGAACACTCGTGAATCAAAAATAAATAAAAAGAATTTTAGCTTTGAGGAAAAAAAAGGAGAGTAAACAATAATGACATAAACAAAAGGGTGTTGCACCTTCTTTAACCTATTTTCAAGTTTGCACTTTAATCATTTATCTGAATGTTGAATTGTATCAGTTCATTTACAATTTTAATGTTAACTCGTATTATGAACTTCTTCAATTACTTCTTTGTTTCGCCTTTGTTAATTACCTTTGTAAAGGTTTCTCACAAAATTCGCAAATTGTAATGACACTCGAGTTCATTTTTGTGTGATTTTATTGTTTTGCTTCTTCTCGTGGCTTTTGTGTTGCGTGGAATTTTCCCAAGGTGGTCAGGTGAGTTTTGATTAGTTTTTCCATTTAGGATGCTTAATATTTCAAAGAGCTGACTTCAGTCAACATTATGATATTTTGATTTCGAGTTGAGTTTATGTCAATTCTATTAGCTCTGGAAGGGTAATTTTCTCTAGTTTGATAATTGGTTTGGGTGTAGAGGCTTTTATTTGAAATTTTTTTAATTAGGCGTTTTAGCTTTTGAGTTTTGCCCAAAGTTTGACCTTGGTCAACTTTCTTGATAAATACACTTGAATAGAATTATGTCAACGCGAATAGCTCCGAAATGCCGAGTTCGGCCTAGAACGATCTTTGATTTAGTTTTTGATGTGATTGTGATGACCTTGTGTCTCTTAGAGTTTTATTAGAATTTTCTGTATAAACGTAGTCTTTGGTAATAAAAAATTTGACAAAATGATCTTTGTTTGTTGTTTCTTTGATTTTTTTGCATTTGGAATGTTGTTTCTGCCCCAGATGGAGGACTTTAGTTTCCTTGTAGAACTACAAATGTAGTGTTGCAGGTGTCGTTTTCATGGAGACCAAGTGTCTGGGCCTCTTCATTCGTGTGGATCTCTCTGCATTCGCGAAAGGTAAGCCCCCTTCATATTCTCTCTACATTGGCTGCATTAACGAATAGTTGATTGGCCTAGACTCTATGTTTGCAAGTCTCGTTCCGGTTTGCGGATGGTCATCTCTGCAGACCTAAGCTACTATATTGATCTCCACGTTCGCGAAGTCCAATTAATTGGTACTTGGTGTTTTGAAAGATCTATTTTTCAGCCTACATATATTATTTCTAACTTGGTGTATAGGAGAATAAGAGACATTGATTTGAAGGATTTGAATGTTTCTTGGTGGAGTTGATCTAGGAGTTATACGGGCACAATGCGGGAGCAATTGATGTTGCGTTTTCATTATTTATCTCCACAAGTTCTTCCTTAATTCTCCATTGTTGATTCCTTTGAGCTAATCTAATGGTTATACATTTTGGGCTCAATGGTAGCTCGGATTGTGCCCATTTTTAGGGCACAACTTCCTTGAGAATTTTGGGACCTCAGGATGGTACCTCCTGTTTCCTTTATTGATTTGGGTATTTTTTTTGTTTTTTTGTGTGTTCCCATGGCGTTATTGATAGCTTTACATCAATTGAAGGCCCATTGAAAGGAAAACTACATCTCAGTTGTAGTTCATGTTTGTTTCGACCTCGACTTGGCTCATTCAGATTAATTGTAATTTGAGATGTATTGACTGTTTAGTTCAAATTAGGATAAGTTAAGGCTTTTTAATCGTTAGTTATGACTTAGACATTATTGGTTTGGTTACTATAGTTTTAGCCGGGAAACCTTAGTTATGTTGATATTTATGGTGAAAATCTCGGCTCATTATTCTAGTTTGTCTTTCCTTTTTTTCTTGTA
Organism: Solanum arcanum; assembly: GCA_027789145.1. Lineage (NCBI taxonomy): Eukaryota > Viridiplantae > Streptophyta > Magnoliopsida > Solanales > Solanaceae > Solanum > Solanum arcanum. The sequence goes on from CM050937.1 coordinate 14,900,792, forward strand.
GATTTTACTTTTTGAGAATCCAAAGTTGAGATCCAAGTATGTTCCAGTTTCAAGTGTCCCATCTGAATCGGCGTTTTGTAAGGGAGGATTTCTTCTTCATTCATTTAGGAGTACATTGTTTCTAAATTTGTGCATGTTTTAGTGTGTCTTCAACATTGACTACGAAGTGAATAATTAAAAAAACTTGTTAGTGTTGAAGAAAATCTAAATTATCTCTACCAAATTTAATAAGGTTTGAGTACTTTTATATTTATTGTACATTATTATTGCAAATGATTTATATTTGTTGTATATTTTTGTTCTCTTCGGATTAGCTACCATGGGAAAAGATACTACCGAAGTTGACATCAAGTACAATTCCACCTAGAAGGTGACTCTAACTTATATTACACATGAATTAATAGAGGCCAATACATAAAATTGCTAAGCTAGATAAATCTCATATGGGAAGGATGGGAAACACACTTTGATAGATCATATTGGCCTTGGTGAATTTTGAAATAAACCTTTATAAAGGGTAGTTAATAAAGACGAACCAAAGAAGTAATCGACTAAAGTTAATAAGGTGACTTAACTGTAAGAATTGTTAGTGAACTGATACAATTGAACATTCCGAGAAATGATTAAAATGCAATCTTGAAGCTAAGTGGAAGAAGTCACAAAATCCTTTTAGTTGTTTCATTATTATTTCATCTTCCTTTTCTATTACGATCAACATTCTTTTTGCTTGTTTTGATACTCGATTAATTTTCTTACAAAAAGAATCATTCTTTAATCTTCTTTAGCTTATAGATTCCAATTAAATTCATCATCAACTAGTGAGAGCTTGTTAATACACTGTAGAGTAAAGTGGAAGAAAACATGACGAGATAATCAAAATAATATTAATAATTTATTTTATTTGTAAAATACATACTAACAAAAAGTAAACAAGGGAAGCAAACTATTATCGAACTATACTAGAAATTTATTGAAAATATATCATATATATAAAGAAAAACCTCAACCCGATGAGGTGGCAACACCACAACCTAGCACACTTTTATTTTTTAAAATTTCACAAGTACCCCTTTCCTTATATTCAAACGCTGCCTACCCATCCACTGTATCTTTTCCCTGCCACCCCTTCATCGTTTTAAATAACTCCTACATAAAACCTTCCTCCCCCACATGCTATAACAATTCCATACTCCGCAATACCAACCATTCTCTTTGTCAATTCTTTCAAACAATAGGTTTCACCTCCACTGCCTTCACAAACATTGAAGAGCGCTTGCAACATCGCACAATTCTCGCCGTTCCAGCCAGGTTTGCTTTTCTTAACATAATAATTTTCCTATCACTTCTGTATATTCTCCATTGTTCTCATCTCCAAGCTTTCGCACACACAGGCATAACTTTTATTATTTATCATGATTCAATCATAATTATTTGCACGCATTATTTATACTATATTCTCTTTTAATTCACTAACTTACATATTCCATTTAATTTGTATGCACCCATGTTTTTACTATGTAAATCACCAATACCCTTACAAAAGTTTACCTTGGGATTATCCTATGTTGTTAATGCACACGCGGATTTCCATATGTCTTATGCACAATTCATATTACCCAATGTCTTTACTATTAATACAAATGCAGATTTCCATACATCTTGAATACAATTCATATCGTAAGTCCATAATTAATAGTGATCTCACTATTGATGCCTTGACACGTATTCTAGCCCATCTTTACTGCCAATACATAAATACACCAGGCCTTTTTAAAAAAATCACTTTGAATTGACAGTGGCTAGAATGGTAATGTACACCCTGGTTACATAATGTCTTCTATCAACTTCACATCTAGTTCCCTTGCAACAACTTATTACATGTGGTATTTGAATATGAGAGACTTGAATATGAGAGACTGTTACTGTACAAACACAATTGTTTATATCTTCTATACAATGTATATCTTGTTTAATTCCTCTTTATCGCCAGGAATCCTACTTTGGATGAAAAAGACCTTTCTCCTACTTTTGATACGCCACTACTTCAACAAATCATCTCTCAAACCAGGTGATCCCCTCTCACCATACATTCTGCGATTTACTCACTCCTTTCAACATTTTTTCATTGTGTTGCTCTCACACCCTTTCCCTGCTTTGAATGCTACAATCTATAGTAACCCCTTCATATTGTAAAAACGGGGCCTCTTCTTGCGGTTCACACACTCACTTTCTATTATATTAAGCTAATGCTTTACTATTCATACTTACTATCAGGAGTACTACTACCGACACACACCAAATTCCTCCAGTTGTTGCCACTGCAAAATGTAAACCGATCCCCGCTTAATTCAGGTAATAATATGTTAATATGCATTTATATATTTAAATCTTTTACCATTTATACGCTCCCTCACCCGTTAAGTCATTCATTGCTTGCAATAATGTCAAACCACACAGAACTATATCGAATGAAGAAATACCCGCTTCCACCCCTTCCAACCTAAACCGTCATACTGTATTTCCAGGTACTTTGCACATTATAACTTCTACTTCATTATTATTTGGCCGAGATAACAATTTGGTTTTCCCTTTCTTCAAAAATTGGATAACCACAGGCACCCGCTCAATGGCATACAACTAGCCCTTTAAACTATGAATCAACTACCTGCGGCGCCAACACGCCCATCTAAGTATTTCCAGGTACTTTGCACATTATAACTTCTACTTCATTATTGTTTACCTTAGATAACTTTCCCCCTCAAGGGGCATACAATCATCCCTCTAAACAATGAATCAACTAACTGCAACGCCAACACGCCCATCTAAGGGTGTTAACTCATACCAAAAGTGTGTAAATTCCAACAGGCAATTGACAAATGGAGCCACTGGCTTATGTTCTGAGACATTCGTAACTCATGTTTACACCTTCCCTTTACCATCCTTGTATTTACAGTTACCTTGTGTTTCTATTGACATTATTGTTGCAAATGTAGTTATTTTATGATAAATGGCTCCTATTCTAATTGTGTTGCGTTACTTCTACCCCTTTAATGGCATGAGTTTCGCACAAACAATCGACATCATTGACATTACCCATGCTATCTACACCTCAACACTTCATTACATCTTTTGTCCCTTCATTAACATTAATTGCGCGAAACACACTGACCCAGATATCTCAAATGACATTACAAACTTCTGCGTTCTGTATGAAACTTAATGTACAATACTATTTTCGCTGTTTCATGAACTTATGAACACATACTATTATAACATATCCTATCCCGTGTCCTCCGAAACACTCAAGAACTCATCACTAAATACATGTGGAGTATCATCAATTTGAATCATGGTGACATATATTGAACATACATAAACATTGTGATGCCTCAACTTCTGAACAAGTTGAACATTTTACATAACACACCATTCCGAGAAGGTTTCCCACTATAATGGAACAATTGTGGTTGTAAATTTGATTTCCCGTTGCATTTACAGCAACCAGTGAGGCGGCAACAATGGCTATACCTTGCCCACTATAATGGAACCAATGTGGTCCTCAAATCCGCATCCACCCCTTCCGACCTAAACCATCATACTGTATATCCAGGTACATTGCACATTATAACTTCTACTTTATTATTGTTTGCCCGAGATAACAATTTGCTTTTCCCTTTCTTCAAAATTTGAACAACCGGAGGCACCCGCTCAATGACATACAACCATCCCTCTAAACTATGAATCAACTACTTGTGGAGCTAACACGCCAATCTAAGTATTTCCAGGTACTTTGCACATTATAACTTGTACTTCATTATTGTTAGACTAAGATAAGATTTCGCTTTTCCCTTTCTTCAGAAATTGAACTACCACAGGCACCCGCTCAATGGGCATACAATCAGCCCTCTAAACTATGAATTAACTACCTGCGACGCCAACATGCCCACCTGAGAGTGTCAAGTCATACCAAAAGCATGTAAATACCAACAGGCAATTGACAAATGGAGCCACTGGATTATGTTCTAATACATTCGTAACTCATGTTTACACCTTCCCTTTTCCATCCTTGTATTTCCAGTTACCTTGTATTACTATTGACATTATTGTTGCAAATTTAGTTATTTTATAATAAATGCCTCCTGTTCTAATTGTATTGTGTTCCTTCTGCCCCTTTAATGGCATGAGTTTAGCACTAACAATCGACATCATTTTCATTACCCATGCTATCTACACCTCAGCGCTTCAGTACATCTTTTGTCGCTCCATTAACATTAATTGTGCAAAACACACTGGCCCATGATAGCTCAAATGACATTACAAACTTCTGTGTTCTGTACGAAACTTAATGTACAATAATATTTTTGCAGTTTCATGAACTTATGAACACATAATATTATAAGAACTCATCATTTAATTCATGTGGAATATCATCAATTTGAATTATGCTGACACATATTGAACATACATACACATTGTGATTCCTAAATTTCTGAACAACTTGAACATTTAAAATAACACACCATTCCTAGAAGGTTTCCCACTATAATGGAACCAATGTTGTTGTAAATTGGATTTCCAGTTTCATTTACAGCAACCAGTGAGGCGGCAACAATGGGTATACCTTGACCACTATAATGGAACCAATGTTGTCGTAAAATGGAATTTGCGTTGCATTTACAGCAACCAGTAATGCGGCAGCAAAGGCTATAACTTTAACTGCTGCACTACTCACAAATTAAATAATATATTAGACATCACTTACAAAGACATCAAGAGTGGGAGCTCAACAAAGCATGTTTCTCACCTCTATCACAACAGCTACATCCATAGGATCATCGACAAACATATCTCAAGTAATTTCTCAATTCCTACCAATACAATCAACATTTTCCTCTATCTTTGCTCCATCAAATACCCGCAAACTAATTAAACACATTAGAATAACATTAACATGAGTTTGGGGCACAACTCCATCAAATACCCCTAAATTCATATGTGAAGACCAATTTATCGTCACTCCCTGTCTCTCCATTGCTTTTCTCAATGCTTGCACTATAGCTAAACTTGGAAATACACATCCCAGCCTATTAAAGGCTTTAATTCGAAATGATATAATATGCTTATGACAAAAATTAAACCTAAAACTACCCTATTACATATATGACTACCTTCTTCTCATTGAATTCAAGTAGACTACAACATATTAGAGATTCGTCAATTTATTAATCGAAATAGTCGTCTAAACATCCATTAGCCCCTTGTAACGATCCAAAAAAAATAAGAATAAATAAGTACTTAAGGTGATTTAATTATTAATTAAAAATATGAAATTTTAAGGTCATAATGGTCCTTTCGCGTATTAATTAAAAAACCAGATTTGTATTAATTTATTTTAAATTCTATTTCACTAATTCTTGAATTAGTCTCCTTATCCTAATAGTTCTCTCTCTCACACACTCCTTAACTCTCTCTCTCACATTCTCCATCTTTCTCACGTTATTCTACCAAATATCAACAGTTCTTCACGCTTGAAGAACTCACATGAAATGTTAAGAAAAACAAAGCAACCAAAAAAAATATTATTAAGGCGAAGAGAAGTTGTGCGTTGAGTGGTTTGGACGTTGAGGTAATTGGATTGATTTTTGGAGAGAGTTGTGGGTAGCGAATTCTTCGTTTGAACATCAATAAAGGTATGGGTTTCTCTCATGGAATTCTTTCTCCAAGAGTACTTCCTTTCGAACGTTTCTTATACTCTTGAAATTAAGGTTGTTCCCCTTCGTATGTCCTTGTCCTTAGCTCCCTAACAAATTTGTAGGATGGTATGTTGTGCTGCTAAATTTTTGCATGAATGATGTGTTTACATTAAATATGAATGTGTTTATGTGCGGGAAATCACGATAATGATCATTAAAATATGACCGGAAAAATTGATGCATATGTGTGTATAGGGAAGTGTTTTAGTCACTGTTTTGGGGTGTATAAGTTGTGTATTTATTGTGTATTTTATGTGTATAATGGGTGTACAATGTGATGTTCATTATGATGAAGTATTATGAATTGAATAACCATCTTATATCTATTTAAACTTATGAAAAAAATGCACCTAAAAATGGTTGGAGAAGGACAAAATATTTCCAGATTTTTGTACCCTTCAAAAGTGTCAAATTTTGAGTTTTAAAAATAAAATAAATTAAGTGAGGTCAATGGGAGTCGAACCCAAGACCTCACCGGTGAAAGAAACTGAAAAGCAAAAAAAAGGGGGGGCTGCGGGATTCGAAATCGGAAACTGGAAGAAAGAAAGAAAAGAAAAAAAAGGGCTGGGGGCTGGGTATCGAACCCACGACCCCCAGTTCGCAAAGAAAAAAAAAGAATAAAAGGGGATGCTGGGGGCGGGAATCGAACCCACGACCCCAGTGCGCGAGAAAAAAAAAGGGAAACGCGAGGCGTGGGAATTGATCCCACGACCTCATAGCGAAGAGTAGGCAAAATAGATTAAAGGAAATGAGGCTGTGGGGATTCGATCCCACAACCTCACTGCATCGCCCCATTTAATTAGATTAAAGAAAGAGGGGTTGTGGGGGTTCGAACCCACCACCTCACAGCCTCTTCCTCAGCGAAATTAGCTGAAAAATAAGAGGGGTTGTGGGGGTTCGAACCCACAACCTCCCTATTCAAGCGAATTTAATTCAAAAAAAAGGGGGATTTAAATTAAATTTCTAATTAAAGTGGAAAATTAAATCTTTCATGTAAATGTTGAGATTTAAGTTAGAATTCTAATTAATATAGAAAATTCATTATTTCATGAAGATGTTGAGATTTAAGTTAGAATTCTAATTAATATAGAAAATTCATTATTTCATGAAGATGTTGAGATTTAAGTTGGAATTTTAATTAAAATAGAAAATAAATTATTTCATGAAGATGTTGAGATTTAATTTAGAGTTCTAATGTTATGAATATTAGAAATAAAATTAATGAAAGATATAATTTATATCCAAGTGAATCAAGAGTCGGGTTCCCGTACCCAAATCTCCGTAATGAGACATAAGTCATACTTGAGTAAAATATTCAAGAATAATGCCATCTACTTAGATCAAATATTAAGGTCTTGGCATATATACAAGATACATAAGTCTTGTAATGTATAATTTTAGGAAGTTAAGAATCACTTAACGAGCTATAAATGAAGCCCCATGGTTTGTATGTATAGACACATGAGTTTAACATACGTTCAAAAATAAGCGAACCTAAGATATACGTAATGAAATTAAGAAATGAACATTCACTTAATAAGAGGTGAGTAACTATGAAAAACAAAGGTGCTAATAATGAAGAATGTGGTGACAGTCCTGACGTGAGGCTAATGTATATGATGAGAGCAATCTCAAATGAGCCTAAGTAAATGTAACCAATACGTATTCACCAATGAGAGTGTAAGATAATGAAGAGACCAGTCTCTATGAACACTCTAATGGAAATATTGAGTTTAAAACATTTAATATTATTGATGAGATGAGAAATCATCTATTGAGCTATGATGTCCTCATACTAGAAGCCAACTTCCATGATGCATGAGTTGAAAGTAATGGAACTTTATACCGAGCACCGATAGGCTAGCTATGAGCGGTGATGCCTTCTTTCGGGAAGGGCGGAGGTTCACGTAACTCTCATGAGATGAGACTGTCCGGCTTGCCGGGTATGGGTCTGCATACATCTCCTAGTCTTTGAACCTATATTGCCACTATAGGGATCTGGCGGGGTTAAATTCCCATATACGCTAGCATGTTATTGAATAGCTTTGGACGGTGATTCCACCTCTTTTCGGTGTGGGGGAGATACTGGATTTCGTGATGCTCACATGATCTATGTCGGTTAAAGTTAAAGTTCCCAATGAATGAATGAGGTCAGCCTCAAATGAATCATTTAAAGAAATGAACGATACCGAAGGTGTTAGGATAGGATAATCAAGAGGTGAGCTAGATTAAGGTAATGACATTAGGTTATTCCTGATCATTGCACAGCAAACCCGATGAAAGTCTTAAACTACATCCTAGGTATAGCTGGTGTTCGCACTGGCCTATGAATGAATTGAAATGAAATACGTATGAAGGAATGAAGCAGACTCTGTGTTTGCTAAAGAAGGCTTCCTAGTTGAGGTCTCATATGTTGAGCCCTCATTTTGAAAAGTCTTAAGGTTAAGTCTATGATAATAAGGTCTCATGGAATATGAATGAATAATATGAAAGAAGCTATGTGTTATATGTTATGTGTTATATGAATATATTATGTGTTGTGTGCCATACGATAATTATAATGATGCATGTCACTCTCATGGCATAATTTTCCCAATCTCAATTTAGCAAGTCCACTGACTTGACTTCCAAAAATCATGTTGTTAGGAAAGAGCTATTCTTCCTCATGCATGTCCCTGGTGTGTGCTTGCATATACCCATACTTAGTACAAGTGTGTACTATTTCCATACAAACATCTACTTTTAGGTGCAGGCACAGGTGGACGGTAGAGCTACAGGTTCGTTGTTGCAGCTATCCGGACGTCAGCATTCATCCGGAGTTTGGTAGGTCCTCATGCTTTCGAGGATGCTACGATTTTACATTCTAGCGTAGTTTTAGAGTTGAGCTAGTGGAGCATGTTCCACTGGCGTTTCTTTCCTAGTTTGGTTCAGACTTTGTATTGGTGTTATTTTGACGATATACAATTAATACTTAATGAATTATTTCTTTCAGTTGCTTATCTCTTAAATTGTTAGATGGTTGATGATGAACGATTACGAAATATAAAGAATGTTTGGCAAGTATGATTAAAGAATCAAAAATATCAAATTTTCCGCTAAAAATTAATCTATGTAAAGTAAGAGGACGTAAGTGGGCTTGTTTGCGACCTCTGAGAGGTCAACGACGCCGGTCTCGTCTGGGGTCTAGATTCCAGTCGTGACACCCCTTACCAACCACACACTTAATTAAATATGCTAAGTAACACCATAAACCATTACTGTCGAATTAATGTTGTACATATTCAAATTACAAATACTAAGAACAAAATTTAGTGCATACAAATCATTACGGGGAATCCAAGTTATAAGGAATAAATTATATGGACAAATGTGGAATATTAAACAAATAATTTCATATATTCAAATTCTTACAATTAGACCTAAATTCTGTTAAATAGTGTGAAAGTTGGTAATAATATCCAAGTCCTTTATTTAATTATTGAAAATTAATCATTTTACAAAATATAGATTGTGATTATATTTTAGCACTAAATTAACACATCTACAAGAAGACAGGCATCACTTTAGATATGAGAGACTACCTATTGTCATAACTAGACATAGTAAAAAATGATATAATTAGAATATTGTAGTCTTTGATTCCAATCAGCCACCCTCAAACTACGTTCAAATTGCCCATCATAGATCATCGCCGCAACAAATATATACTACAAGTCTCACTGCTACCTATGGTCATAACTACTCATAGTAAAAAATGATGTAATTCAATGTTCATCATAGTCCTAATAGGAATCAAATATTGTAGTCTTAGATTCCAATCAGCCACGCACAAAATACGTTCAAATAGCCCATCATAGATCATCGCCACAACAAATATATACTACAAGTCTCGCTATTGGAGAATGAAATAGTACACACATATTTTGCCAACCATTACGTCGGTTCCAAATTACACTTGCAACCAAAACGTACGTCTCTTCTGAACTGGTTCAAACACCTTTCACATTGGCGCAACGGTATGTTCCAAAAGGCACTTAGTGGCCAAAACAGTACGTCTCTTCTGAACGGGTTCAAACACCTTTCACATTGGCGAACTAGTCTATATAATGGCTTCCACCCACCACACACCCAATAATAATCACTTTTCTGCCTTCGCAACTAAACTAACAATTATTCTTCTACAATCTACAAATTGTTACAACAGATGGCATATTCACTTCTTTCAGAATTGGATACTACCAGGGATAACTTGTTGGTTAGGGTGCGAGTTTGCATGATGTGGGAATTTAGAAACTACAGGCGAGACAACGAGATGATAAGCCTGGATATGGTACTTATTTATGAAAAGGTAATGTCCAATTCTTTAGAAATATATAATACACTGTTGGTTTGGCTTTTATAGTCAATTACAAAACGAGATTTAATAGGGAACTTTGATTCACGCTATAATCTAGAAAAATCAAGTTAATAGGTTTCAACATAATTTGAGCGAAGGCTCAGTGATCTCTATCAGAAACTTCAAAGTATTAGAAGTTTTTGCAGAGTATAAACCATTACGGTCCGATTTAAAAATAACATTCTTGCGAATAATTGCCATTCAAAAAATACTGGATGATTTGATTCCCATTCGGATAAATGGCTTCCAGTTTATTCAACAAAACATGATTCGCTCGAGGGTCAATAAGAAGACCATCCTATAAGGTACAGTAATTCCAATAATTTATGAATCACACCTTCTAATTGTTATGTTATAAATAACCTCTATCTTGAACTTGTAGATGTGGTCGGATGCATATGTGGAATAGGTGCTATAGAGAGTGTTGGTGCGAAGTGGAAGAAGAGAGACATATATATTCTTACTGATTCATAATACACTAATCTTATTTAATATTCACTTATATTTGTTTACCCAAAAGTCAGCATACAAAATTTCTCGCTTATCAATGACCTGTATACATACCACCTTACTACTGTTCCAATTTATCATGATCGATGTTTTATTCACTAATTTATTATATTTGGTTATTTAGGGAGGATAGGTCTGTCAAAGTAAGAATTATATTGTGGGAGGATTTTGCCAAAGGATTTTAACCCTACTTATTCAACCCAGAATCCGGTCCATACATTGTCATTGTTACGACAACTAGTCTAAAGGAATTCAGAGGTACAACTACTAAAAACCATCTCAGTTAGTTCATATGTTACAATTTAAATTAATTTGTGCCCCTTAATGTAATTTTGCTTCATCATAGGTGAACTAAATTTTGCCACAACCGCCACAAGCAAAACATATGTTAACCTACCAATGGACAACATCACCTCACCAATCCAAAAGTTTGAAACTAAAGTCGTACACATACAAACCATCAATAGTGCCAATGCAGGTGACATACCTTTGGAGGAAGCCATGTTTGCCAATAGGATGACAGTCACAGAGTTACTGGATTCGGATTGGAGTTGGAACGTAGAGTTAGTGACTTAATCTATCTTACTACCCTATCAACACTCCAAAAAATCAAAACGCCATTATTTCAAATTCAAATGACTTCATTGTACATATGCAAGGAATGCATGGTTACACTACGTGCTCAGATCACTGAAATAGATACCTACTTTGATTGGTATTACATATCCTGCAACTTATGCAACGAAAAAAATTGAACCTACAGACAATGTGTGCACATGCCTCAAGTGCGAAAGAAAGTGTGACTTTCCGTTGATTAGGTAAGGATACATTCAATAATGTACATCATCCTTATGTCTAAACAAACACTAATTTAAATGGAAAATATAGGTACAAGATACATATTAAGGTCAAAAACGATGGTGGGCAAACAACTTTGGTCCTGTTTAGTGGTGAGGCAGAAAATTTTCTTGATACTTCTCTATTCAAGTTGCTTAATCGATTCTCCAAAAATGATATGGATCTACTATCACAAATAAAGTCCATGTGCGGCAAAGAGTTTCTATTCAAACTTAAATTGAGCAACTACAATTTGAAAGAGGGGCTGGAAAATTATACAGTTTCGCTCAAAGTATACCAACCGGATGAACAATTGGAATTGTAATATTGCAGTAACAAATCTAAGAAGGTGACATGTCCAACAACTATTTACATTATAGTACATATTTCATTTATACGTATAACCACCCTATTGAACTTACACCAAATTTAACTTTTTCTATACATTTTACTCTACAGGACAAATAGAAAAATTGAAGATCCCTCATAATCCCATGTCTAGAATGAAGGAACTTCACACACTAACAACTATATAGAAAATGTTGATGTGGGTGAAGGCACATCCAGTAGCAAATATAAGAGCTTATGCGAGAAACTTAAAGGCTTAGAATTGAAGTTATATAATATAGACCTTGCAATTATTACTATTCGGCAAGCAATATCTAATTCGATCATATCTGTATTTCACAATTACAAATCCATATATAGATTATTTTACGTTAAATGTTGTAATTGTTTTTATTCATAGAGTATTATGTTAATGAAACTTGGATAAAACCACCCCACTACTAAATGCAACTGAATTGAAAAGAAGTGTATATCCGTTTATCATACTATCATTATATGCTTAATTAATGTACAATGTTCAGCAATAACAATAAAATACATGTGGACCTTTATGAACAACTTTATCGTATGCGCACAAATCAAATAATATGTACTATACCATATATCCTATTTAAATTATCTCGAAAAAAATTGATCACTATTGAAAAATCTACTACATTCAGGAATAAAGATTGTACAAGGTGCAGCAACTGAAACAAAACTTCATGTTGGACGAACGGTTGTAAACAACTTTATTGTATGCGAGCAAATAGAATGCGGTGGACTCTATAATGTACACAAAATCTATTATTTACCAACAAATCATTCAGTATTGAAAATCCACGTACAAATCTTATGCTTGACAACTATAAACACAATGAAGTTATAAGTATACTAGAGGAACATCCGTGTATAAAATATACATGAACATAGACACTCATTGTAGTTAGTCACTATCGTCATTATGTGTGCATACAAAACCTGCACATTAATGGTGTACGAGATTATAAATAAATTTATTTTAAACATATATCTACCTTTTGCACAGTTATGATATTATGAATTTTGGAAAATGTCACTCGGAATAGTAATGAAGTCATCGACAAAACACCTCACTTACTTTCAAGCGGACATTGCCGCTTAACAGAGGGATACAATCCACAATAAATACAAATGGCTACACCGTCTATTGCTAGGCTGCTAGTATTTCATTGATGAAAATAAGGAATTGTTTACTTTTGATACGATGTATATTGATAAAAATTGAAACTATCCCACCTCTCCCTCACTAATAGAACATGCAAACGCCTGTATGAAAACCAACAACTATGGTCTCTATAAAAATAGTCTTCCACATGTATTGTTAATCCACCACATTCACCGGATGTAACTTGATTGAAACTAATACAAAACCTTACAAAGGAAAAAAATACCAAATGAACCCCAATACATTCACTTGCAGTGGTCTAAGACAAATAAGAAACAGTAAATAGACACCAAAAGTACGACAGAAATAAAGCCGAGCACACAAAAATATTATATAAATGATACTTTATGAAATATGTCACACCTAATTTAAAAATATTATAGCTGAAAAATACTACACCTTTATGGGCATAATTAAACTCAAAATAATAATAACAACAAAAAACACCAACGTTGGGTCCTTTCAATTTGTTTGTACCCACCTTTTCACTTTTTTAAAGGATCACATTAAATAGTTATGCAGTACATCCTCTATTACAATTACAACACACTCGATTGTAGCGACTACAAAAACATATCGTCGAAATCCACTATTCTTTTTACGATAATCAAACAAATGCATTGTCTTCTACTAATAATGTTGTAGCCCAAATATAATTCAATACAACAGACATTGGTTGGTAATCATACTAGCAAAAACATCCTAAACAACTGATTCTGATAGGAAAAATGAATTTCACGTCAGACATTGTTAGGGCATTTAATGACCCTGCAAATATACCGACCGATATTAGGCAACTGCAACAACTTCTACTGACCCATATTAAGCAACTGCAACAACTTCTACTGACCCATATTAAGCAACTGCAACAACTTCTGCCGATACTAGAAAACCAAGACATGATGTTGAAGCAGAGTATTAAGAGTTAAAAGTCATCAGTAAGATGCACTCGAAGGACAAACGCGAAATATCCACCATCAAAAAGTGTCGACGGAAGTACGCGCGATTGAAGCGCAAACTAACATTAGTCCACAAGCAATACAAAGCACATCCGTTGAAGCAGACACATCGTGTTCTGCAATACATAATAAACTTGACCACAATGGTGAACCAAACATATATTAATACCTGAGAAATGCATCGACAAATAGAAGGTAAGTTGTTCTTCACCCATATATCCCAGACAACCAAATAACATCTTTAACTACTTAAACTAATCACTACATAAAGAGGTTGTGAATCTTAATATCGGCTCAAAAACAGAGTAACAATAAAATCTAAAATAATCACGGTCTATGACACAGTAGCCACTACTAGGTTCTCCAATTGATTAAAGTTACGTTATTAACCGGGCACCTCATTACCAGCACCCATGAAATATATATATATAATGTGGTGGATGCAGTAAAAAATTTGAAACACTATGGACTTACACACAACATATCATATGGACGATACTTATTAACAACATTGAAAACACATTTTCACAGGAGGACAATCAAACCAATCACATGATTCAGTTATGGAGGAATGTGAAGACATGTCAATTCCAAAGCATAGACATAGAAGTAATACCAGACAAACCAGTAGCCGGAATGCAGGTACATCACATAATACTACAACAACATACATATTTACTCATACAATTAACCATTTTTTTGGTAAACAACTTCAATATTTGTGTATCCAATACTTATCTCCAAACTTATGTCATAGTGGAATAAAAAACAACATGGATTTGGGTCCTCCCACATACACATGCCAATATTGCAGCGACATTGTATGGTATGAAGAACGAACCGACAAAAGCAAACAACCAAAACGCCCAAAATTTTCTATTTTCTGTATGGAAGGACGTGTACAACTACCGTTACTGAGTGAACCACTTGCCTACCTCAAATACCTCTTAGGCCAAGAATCTGGAAAATTGGGTATTAACTATAGGAAAAATATTAGGTTATATAACCCCATGTTTGTGTTAACGTCTAAGGGAGGCCGAGTTGATAGATCAATAAATCGTTTAAAAGGTCCGTATGTATTTCTAATAAGTGGTCAAAATTATTATCACATTGGCTCACTATTACAAGATATTGGCAAGACGCCACAATTTGCGCAGCTCTATATACATGGTACGGATAATGAGATAGAGAATAGAACGAAAAAATATTAGGCATGAAGAAGATGAAACAGAAATCGTAAAGGGTATATCCGAAATGCTTGATGAGCATAATATTTTGGTATAATCATTTCGTATGACAAGGGATAGATATAGAGAAGAACCACAAACAAAGTTTCGTATGTGCCTCTTAAATGAAAGGACCAAAGATTTCGATAAAACTTACCAACTGCTTCAGAGGTAGCGGGACTAATCATTGGAGAACTAACATATGCAAACTACCAGCGAGATGTAATTGTGGAACACCGTATGAATGGCTGAAAGGATCACAGATTTACACCCAAGTTTCATGTCGATGACTTACCCATTAATACATCCATATGGCAATGATGGATATAGGCTTGGAATTCGTTTGTTTTCACAAAGTCAAAAAGCATTCACGCGTGAAAACTTGACCATGAGACAATTTTATGGGTACCGCATACAATGCCTTAATGAGGACCACACTCTACTACAAGGTGGGAGGCTGTTGGAACAGTACATTGTCGATGGATACATGGAAACTGAAAAAGAAATATTTAGGTACATCCGCAATAATCAAACATAACTCAGGGCTGATCTTTTTGGAGGATCGATGGATACAGTTGTGCGTGGAGATTCAAATTGCTCAATTGTGGGAAAAAAACTATTATACTACCTTTGTCCCACATGGGGAACCTCGCTACCGGACACAAAATTATCAAGATGCAATGGCCATATGCAGGTGGGCTGGATATCAAAATTTGTTCCTGACGTTCACTTGCAACCCAAAGTTGCCTGACATACATGCAATGTTGCTCCTTATTAACATAGACGCCGATGCAAGCCGCTTGGACATCATATCGGAGTTTTCAACATAAAATTGTGTGAACTAATGCAACATATTAAGAAGGATAAGCCTTTGGGGAAAGTAAAAGCCAGTAATCAAGTTCTTGTACAATTTTATATGCAGCTATATATAATTTAGTTTAAAAAAGAGTCTTGCACATGCACATATACTGTTGTTCCTTCATGAATCCTTACAGAACCCCACACAAGATCAAATTGACAAAGTAATATCACCTGAAATACCAGATTATCAAGATGACCCATATGGGTATAATACAGTCAAGAACTATATGATATACGGACCTTGCGGAGAATTAAACCCCAGTTGCCCATGTATGAAACAAGAAAAGTGCACAAAACATTTCTCAAAGAAATTCAATGACCGAACGAATTTTTATTATGATGGACTCCATATCTACATGAGGCGCAATAATTGTATTGAAGTAAAAAAAAGTGTTATTAGTTTAGATAACAAATATGTTGTTCCATAAAACAGGGAATTGCTTGTCCAATTTGATGCACATATAAATGTTGAAGTCTCCAATTTTTCAAGGTAAATAAAGTGCCTATTCAAGTATTTTCATAGAGGGTCGGGTAGAGCGACAACCATAATAGAATCGTCCGGGAATACGACAGAAAGTAATGAGATCAAAAAGTATCTACATTACAGATACATATCGGCTACCGAAGCTTGCTGGAGGATCTATAAATTTGATATACATTACAGACAACCACCAATTGAGAATTTACCTTTCCATTTACAAGCGCATAACACCATAATATTTCAAGAATCAAGGTGAGTTGAAAGTGTACATAGCAGACCGGATATTGAGAAAACCAAATTTACAGAATGGTTTGCCACTAACAAAAAATATCATGATGCCAGAGGGATATTCGGAATTTCAAACACGTTGGGTCTGGAATGCAAGAAACAAGCAGTGGAACAAGAGGCAAAAGGGACACGCTGTTGGTAGAATATACTTTGCTCACCCGGCAAGTGGCGAATGATTTTATATGCAGATGTTGCTGAATTTCGTTAGAGGGTGCACTTAATTTTAAAGCATCAGAAGAATCAATGGAGTTAATCATAAAACATATAAAGAGTCCTGCTAAATGTTTGGCTTATTAGATGACGACAAAGAGTTGAATGACTGCTTGTTTGATGCAGCGCTGTGAGCTACAGGAAACGAGCTGAGACAACTATTTGTAACTGTAGTTATGAACTGTCAGGTATCAGATCCCCACAAACTACGGGAAAATAACTATGGTATATTATCAGAAGATATCACATCAATGCAGAGAAAGAGATTACGATCGATTGATTCACAACTGAATGCAAAGCAAATTGAATCGTACACACTATTGGAGATTGAAAGCATATTTCTAAAGATGGGTAGAAGTTTGAATTATATACAAGGTATGCCTATTCCAGATTCATCATTAATGTGGAATGTAGGTAATTGCTAATCAATGAATAGCTAGACTATGACAAAGATAACCTAAGAATTCAACATGCCAAATCTCTAAATCTTTTAAATGGTTTCCAGAGATCGGCATATTCAGCAATAATATTATCATTTGATAATGAAGAAGGCAAATTATTTTTTCTACACGGACATGGTGGTACGGATAAGGCGTTTCTGTGGAATACAATAATTTCAAAGATCAGATCATAATAAAAAATAGTGTTCCCCGTTGCTACTTCAGGTATAACAACTTTAATATTACCAAATGGTAGGACAACTGATTCATGGTTTCATATACCTTTAAGTTTCACTCCAGAGTCGACATGTAAAATCAAACAAGGCAGCCAATTAGCAGAACTTCTCAAAAAAACAGCTTTGATTATTTGGGATGAAGCACCAATCGCTAACAAATTGTGTTTTGAAGCGTTAAACAGGATTTTAAGGGATATTCTACTATATAGGTATGAAAATAGCGCAGACAAACCTTTTTGGGGCGTAATTTTGTATGTGGTGGTTAATTCCGCCAAACATTGCCGGTTATTCCAAAGGGAACAAGAGCTGATATTGTTGATGCATCGTAAACTACTCGCACTTGTGGTCATACTTGTCTATTTATGAATTGAAGGAAAATATGCGACTAAGTTGTGGAAAGGTAAATGCCTTTGAAGCACTTGAAATTGCAAGTTTTGATAAATGGCTATGGCAGATTTGAGATGGATCGCTTTTGGTAGATAATAACAAAGATCTCATATATGTCCGACCTAATGTTTACATTGAACCATCACAGAATCAGATCGAATCCATTGTCCAGGCAGTCTATCCGTGACCGTTACAGCGGTATAACGACCCATCATACTTGAAAGAAAGATACATACTCACACCAAAAAATGAAATGTTGCATGAGTTGAAAGACAACATAATGAAAATGATACTAGGCAAAGGCAGGACTTATTATAGCTTGGACAATGTGTGCAAAGCAAGCATAAATACAAATGAGAAGGATATATTATGCCCATCCAAATTCCTAAACAACATACGATTCCAAAGAATCCCAAACCATGAAATACACTTGAAAGTAGGAAGCCCAATTATGCTTCTTAGAAATCTAAACCAAACGGAAGGACTGTGCAATGGTACAAGATTAGTTGTAACACATTTGGGAATTTTGTCGGTTAGTGCGAACATTATATCTGGTAAGAACCGTGACACACGAGTCATAATACCAAGAATTATCATGTCGCCAAACGATTTAAACTGTCTATTCAGGGTAAATAGGCGCCAACTTCCTCTATCGCCATGTTATGTTATGACAATCAATAAGAGTCAGGGTCAAACTCTTCAAAGAGTTGGATTGTTTTTGCCAAAACAAGTGTTCACACATGAACAATTGTATGTCGCAGTGTCACGTGTAACAAGTAGAGCAGGATTGACGATCCTCAATATGGACGACCACACAACAGAACAGAAATACGTACAGAATATTGTTTACAAAGAAATCTTTCAGAATGTATGCGCAATATAGTGGAAACAGGAGGTATTTCTTAACAATTTACCATTCAATAGGGCGATTTTTTTTTAAAAAAAAACAAAAATTACAGCCATAACTAACTTTTATTAATGAATCATGCACAGATAAATAACCATACAAATGGTGAATCATCATGGAGAAGCACGTTGGATGCATAACCACATTATCACAGGTCACAGATCAGTCCATAGACACCATAGCAGAACCAGATAATTCATAAACAATAGTTAAGACAAAACTTTGAGTTCGCAATTTATTTCCTATAACAAATGGTCACTAAACACAAAATGAATGTTCATAGGAAAGTAAAATAAAGATGGAATGTGAGACACATGGACATACATCTGAAGTATCCTTAGTCAAGTGTCAGGGTGACTATCAAATTAGTACATCGACGTATGGAGTAAGGGGACATTTACACATAGGAGCAAATACAACATTATAGACTTCCGTGTAGGCACAACAAATAGAAGAACAACCGGAGCTACTTGATAGTTGAAGCTCAATTTTATGGAACATTCTTTAAATATGGTAAAGATAAAGAATACAATAACTGATAAAATGAAGAAACAACCTTTTATTTAAATTGATGTTTAACGGTATGTTGTACCTCATTGGTTCAATCCTATCCTTGCAAATAAAATTCTATAAGTGCTAACTATGTTGCAATTAAGGTGCATTGCATAGTACCAACATACTATTTGGTTGTTTGATACTTTAATAAAGATAAAAAATATTGATGTTATTAAGCATTTGAAGAACTATATAGTAGGCAATATTGGCTATTTATATAATTTAGGTAACATATTGTCCATCGAAAAGGCTGGTCATTCAGGTCCATTAATCAAAATACCTGCACACTATTGTATTACACAATAGACACAGATTGATAACTCTTTCTGTAGAGATGTTGACTATTACAAAATCCAATGGTACCGTAAAACAGATTTATGGCGTACAATGAACCAAAACGTCTAATAGAGGTATAGAATACAAATTCTTTTACAGACCCATTACAGTTATGTGTAAGAATAATTCATTTTAAATGATTTCAAATGCGTTAAAAGCCCATCCACACTTGACACATCCAGTTGAAAAATAATACTGAAAAACAATTATATGTTAAAGAACAAAGTATAAATTAAAAATACAATGACCACATAAATCGTAATGAGGTGCTGACAATACAATAAGGACTTACAGAAAAACAACCAAATCCACTAAAACCTCATAATGTATTAATAAAGGAATGAATTACGGACAAACATGGAATAGATTTTGTACACAACATGCAAAAGTGCAATGATGCTACACAACCTCACACTACCGAGAGATTAACATCAAATATTCAAGCCATTTCACATGACAAATGCAATTTAATATTGCGCAACTCAAAAATGGATGAACACAATGGCCCGCGTGAAGCACAGGTTGTTTCCCTAGTGATATTATAAAGTAGGATAGACATATGGTTATATGAATTACCTTATAGAGGTCATCAATGGAACAAAATGTTATACTTCTCGCTATTCCTTCCATAATAGGGCAATTTCCATCATTTTAATATTTTATCAAAAGGTTTGAACATAATTGATAATATTTTCATTTAAAATATGATTTTTATGATTCAAAATACTATCTTCACATATATCATGCAATATCAACCAAGTTACATGTGAACATAGTCTTCCGAATAATTCTGATCATATTCTAAATGACAATATTGTCAATTATGGCTCAACCTTTTTGACAACATATGATTATGGAAATCGTATCACGTAGGAAATATCGAGAAGATTAAATTGTGTTAGATCGATAACCTCTATAATAAAATCCATATAAACGTTATGTATATCTTACTTTAGAACATTCGATATTTTTAACAAGTTTCTACTACTGTTCAACTATTAGTTTGCTTCTTCTTCACTTTTGTTTATTTGATATTTCAAAAATAAAAGAAATTGTTAAACTTATTCTTATAATCTCGTCATGTTTTCTTGCATTCCAAAGTGTATGTACTAACAGGATCTCACTAGTTGAAATTGAATTTGATCGAAACCTTTCAACCAAAGGAGATCTAAATATGAATCATTCAACAAAAGAACACTCAAGTATAAAAAAAATAAAATAAGAAGAATGTAGTCTGTGTCAGAAAAAAACAAGAGAGATAACAATACGACAACAAAAAAAAGGATGCTGACTTCTTTCACCTAGCTTAAAGATTGCATTCTAATAATTTATTTGAATGTTTAATTGTATCAATTCATTTACAATATTAAATATAAGTCGTATAGCTTTTTTATGATGGTGGGTTGGGTGAGATGTTTCCCAAAGGTGTTTTGGTGAGTATTGAGTGTTTTCATTTGGGAGGCTTAAGGTGTGCTAGAGTTGACTTCAGTCAACATCTAGATATTTTTATATCTAATGGACATTTTGTTAGTTCCATCAATTGTAGAAGGGTCATTTTGGTCTAGTATTATAATCGGTACAGGCTTCGAGGCTTTCGTTTGGAATTTGTGTAATTAGGTGTTTTAGCTTTTGAGGTCAAAGTTTGGCCTTGGTAAACATTCTTTCTGAACACGAGACAAATATAATTTTGTCAGTGTGGTAAGCTGTGAAATGTTGAGTTTGATGTATAATGACTTTTAGTTTGATTCTCAAGGTTATCGTAATGGCCTTGTGGCGTTTAACGTTTTGTTTGGCATTTCTTAATAAGTGTAAACTTTAGTGAATATTCAGACCAAATCACCTCTATTGGTTGTTTCATCAATTTTGGTAAGTCTGAAATGTTGTTTCCAACTAGGTAGCATAGCTGATGTATGCGTTAATGGGATTTTGAATGAATTCCGAACCCTAAATGGAGGAGTTTTGTTTCCTTGTGGAACTGTTGATGTACTGTTTCTGGTGAAGTGTTGAAGGTGTCACATTCGTGGCGACAAAGTGCCAGGGCCACCGCCTTTATGTTGGTCTCACCGCTTTTGCAACGTGTCACCCCTTTCATGGACCTGTCACAACTTGTTCCTACACCCGGGATGTGGTCGACAGTTTACAATTACAAACTCAAGCATTAAAATAGAAGATTATAAAATTTATTTGAAAATATTGAGTATTAAACTTATAACTTTAAGAAAAATATCTGAAATTGAATTTAGTAAGATTTTGACTGTATATCTATAAAACCACCAATGTATAAAGATAGGCGCTGGGAAAAGACCCACTACACCTGGAAGAACAACTACTAACATATCATAAAATTAGAGTCCTTTGAAAGTAAGGAGGCCTCACAAAAAGCTGACGAGCGTATGATGTGATCTCAATGAAACTCTTGTTGATGATCCTAAGTACTTGAATTTGCACCATGAAATGATGCAGGTTAAATGACATCAGTATATTGAATGTAGAGGTATGTAATAGGGTTGAATAACACAATAAATTGAATGGAAAGGCTAAAAGTAACTAAACTGAAATATAGAATAAATCAAGAGTCAAACAATTTAAGCTCTTACCGTAGGAATGCAGTAATAGTAAATAAAGAAACCAAGTGGATTTACAAAAGCTGGAAACTAAGAAATTCAAAGAAAAGCAACAAAAACAACATAAGAAAGGATCATTGACCAACAAAACAAGAATATATTGATGGTACTTAATACAAGATTATAAGGCTACTCTCTAGAATAGCTATAAAGTCTATATCTGACTATTTTTATAAATACCAACAAGTCGCTTAGTACTTTTCAATATATGATCGAGAAGAGTAGACATACTGTCTGTGTCTTAAAAGAATACTCATGAGAGCAATGGTCTTATTTTAATTTTGTACCTTAAAAAATAACCATGGTCCTCACATTCACCCATCACCTTATCAATTTGTTTGTCTTCAGTCATGCTATCAGTTTGATTTTGAGTAAATGTGAAGAAAAAAAATCAATATAAAAACATATTAAAAATCAAAACTAAGTCACAAACAACATGAAGATTAACAACAGAATTCAACAAAAAATAAAGAGAGAGCAAATTATCTCAAGAAAATAGCGACCCATAAAATTAAGCGAATAATATCTCGAATTCTGAAGTTTGAAATAAATATTTGAGTCACTACTTGGATATTAAAATTGATTCAGGACTCAGAAAACACATGCCTTGCACAATCGACAAGTAAAAAAACTAAACGTAAATCATTTGGCTAAAATAACACATGTAGTACACTACATGACTTACATATCAAAAATGCATACTCATAATTATTCAAATGAAGAAACAAGAAAACTAAGTTAAAAAGAAGAATAAAGAGACAAGCAAACTTGAGATTTCAGAAGCAATTGAGCTGTGAGAAAGAAGAGATGAAGAGACCTAGATGAGGCATATTAGTTTGCACCTTTACCTCTTGTAAACATTAGTGATTTTTTTGAAATTAATGACTTCCTCTATTCATTAAGGAAAAATACATAATTATAAAAAACTAAATTGGTTTTGTAGCTTTAAAACATTAGCCTTTAGGAATTAGGACTTCATGAGTTGTTGTAACACCTCGGAATTTAGTAGGCTAACCTAGGGCTAAGTGTAAGGGCAAGAGCCAAGGGAGAGTTCTAGGGCAGCCCAGCCTTCCGTATGTACTAGCCAACTTCCCGCGAGAGCCTTCACGGCTTTTGGTGCCCACCACGGATCATGGTGCCTCTCATGGTGGTGAGGCAGTATCTTCACCAAGCTTCCCAAACAAGAGATCCTCCCCACGAGCCACTAGACGGATGCTCGTGAAGGCCTTGACGAGTCCTTGGAGGGATCGTAAAGGTGTCTTAGGTTTATAGGGGTCAAGGGAAGATGGCATAGCTACTGGTTCAAGACCACGAAGAGACCACGGCTCGTGGAACCTCTCGTTGAGATTGACAGTACACTATTACGTGAGGTTAATCAAATTGGATCTTTTCGATTCTAATTAGAATTAATTTAGGTCATTTAACAAAAGACTAGTACACCTATTTATGTTATTTTAACCCATAAACTCACCCATTCAAGTCATTATTTCGTGGTCCCCAAAAAAAAATACTAAAATTCTTCTTTCAAATATTTTTTTCTCTAGAACTTGAAGAAGAAGAAAGAGGTCAAGCTAGGATCTAGGTCAAGTCTTCAATACTCAAGCATTTGTGGACTTTGTTATCAAGGTATGATACTTTTTTATCCATGAATTTCTTCCATTCGGAGTCATGATTCCCCAATTTAAAGGATGAAATTCCCCTTAAGTTGTAATAAGACTAATGACAGATAACACAATGAAGACAATGTCTAGTTTGATATAAAAAGGAAAGCAGGGGAATACAATGAACTAAATGTTAAGATGACTTAGAGAAAAAGCTTATGCAAAGAGTTCTATATTCTGTAATAAAGAACTAGAAAATACATAAACATAAAATTAAAAAAAAAACTAAAATAGATCATGGTCCTAATTTTTAATTCGTGGTTCTAACCATGTTAACTACCCCTAAGATAACTGAAAAAGAAGTACAAGAAACCTAGAAATAGAAACTGCATTCCTAAAGAAACTAATTGATACTCCTCCTTGCATTAGGAGCTGCAAATTCTAAGTTATTTCCTTAGGAACTCGAACTTGTTGACAGGAAGGGATTTCATAAATACATTTGCTAGCTGATCTTCAGATTTGCAATAAACAAGAATCACTTCTCCTCTTTTCTGCACATCCCTCAATAAAAAAAACTTGATATTGAAGTGTTTAGTCTTTTCATAAAACACCGGATCATGCAAAATGACTATTGAAGCTTGATTATCAACATGAACCTCAATATTAACTTTTTGATCCCTGTGCAAATCAGAAAATATTTTTCTCAACCATAAGGTTTGATTTACTGCTGCAGTTGCAACAATGAATTCAACCATTGTTGTGGATTTTGCCACAATTTTCTACTTCTTTGAACACCAATAGAAAATCCTTGATCCTATAATGAATCAATATGCTGATGTACTTTTCATGCAGTCAATGGATCCAGCCCAATCAGTGTCGAAGAATTCATACAACTTGAAATTCTCACACTTCTTGAATTTGACACTATATTCAATAGTACCTTTAATGTATCTTATAATTCTTTTTATTGCTTATAAATGCATTTCAATAGCACAATGCATAAATCTAGATAAAATACTTGCAACAAATAGAATATCCGGCCTTTTAACAGTGAGATACATCATATATCCAATCAAGCTTCTGAAATTTCCTTCATCAATTTGACCGGTTCCATCCTCTTTGTTTAACTTCTCCTTTGGATTAATTGGTGTGGTTGCTGCCTTGAACTTTTCCATGTGGAATTTCTTGAGTATACTTCTTTTAGTAGATGAAAATTCATCATGTCCTTTCTTGATTTCCATTCACAGAAAGTATGTCATTATCCCCAAGTCTGTCATTTCAAACACTTGCATTATTTCCCTCTTAAAATATTCAACTAGACACACATTGTTTCTTGTATCCAAGATATCATCAACATAAATGGAAACAATTAGAAGACCAGTTTCTTTATTGCCGGCATAAAGACTGACTTCAGATTCACTTCGTACGAACCCCAAACTCAACCAGTAATCATCAATCGCGCTATATGAAGATCTTGGAGCTTGTTTTGAGCCATAAAGAGCCTTTTTAAAGCACCCATATTTTCTCCTTCTTTCTCAAAGAAACCCCCAGGCTTCTCTACACTGATTTCTTTCAGTAGTACACCATTTAAAAAGGTACATTCACATCTAGCTGGAACACTTTCCAGCCCTTTTGTGCTGCTAGTACAAGCAATAAACTAATGGTATCCAATGGGTCTATTGGATCAACGGTGCTCCGGTAGTCAACACAGAATACTTGGGCAAATCCTTTCAAAACAAGCCTAGCCTTGTATTTATTGATAGAACTATCAGAATTGAGCTTGCTTCTAAACACCCATTTTACTCCAATGACCTTCCTATCTTTCGGTCAATAACCTAGTGTTGGGTTATGGGTCTTTTTTTCCCTTCCTATGTGGATAAATAAAAGCCTAATTTGGACCAATCCATTTTTTCCCATAGGTCCATTCTTATTAGGAAAATATAAGCCTATTTTAGGTCTTATTTTCATATACACAGAGAGTTTTTTCAGCAGCCAAAAAGAGAGAAAAAGAGCAGTTTTTCGCAGTCAAAATTCAGCCCTAACAGCCAACTTCAAATTGCGATTCCCGCTTCGTTTCTTGTCCGATTGAGCTGATTTTTGGACAGCATATTATCTTCATCTCAATCTTTGATTAGGAGCTGACAGAGTTGGATTTGGTGGCCTGCAGCATCAGTTTTGCTATCGTGAATAGTAGCTGCGAAATTGGTGATTTTGCTCCTTTAATTCTCTAGATTTGGTGCAATCTTATTTTGTTGTTGCTCGTTGTGTGACACTTTTTTTGTGGCCAATTTTGGAGAACAATATTGTAACTCTTGGTGATTATAGTGGAGCTTTTGGTCCCGTGGTTTTTTACTCTTCACACTGAAGGGTTTTCCACGTAAATCTTGGTGTCTTGTGTGATTGGTTTATTATTGCCTTGTTATATTTGTTTGATTGAATTACTTGCTGCCTTACTATCATATTGCTTGTGGTTGTTTGTCTTCTCTTGGTTCAAATCGAAAAGGGAAAGTATAGACTTGGGTATTCTTCCGCTGTTATCCTGTCAGACATTCTTTGTTAGTGCCTTGTCTTTCCCAAGAAAGTGGTATCAGAGCATTGGTTATTGTTGATTGTCGTTTTGAATGATGGTGGCAAATATGAGCAAAATGGTGAGTTTAAATGGTAGTAACTATCATATTTGGAAAGGCAAGATGAAAGATCTTCTATTTGTCAAGAAGATGCATTTACCTATGTTTGCTTCTAATAAGCCTCAGTCTTTGAATGATGAAGAATGGGAATTTGAGCATCTGAAGGTTTGTGGCTATATTAGACAATGGGTTGAAGATAATGTTAGAAATCATATTGTGAATGAGACACATGCCAAAAGTTTGTGGGACAAGCTCAAGACACTTTATGCTTCGAAGATTGGCAACAACAAGTTGTTCCTATTGAAACAATTAATGAATATCAGGTATAAAGAGGGCACTCCTATTTCTGATCATATTAATGATTTTCATGGTGTTCTTGACCAGCTGTCCGGAATGGTGTAAAGTTTGATGATGAGATACAGGGACTTTGGCTTCTTAATACTCTGCCAGACTCTTGGGAAACTCTTCGAGTTTCTTTGACTAAT
Organism: Solanum arcanum; assembly: GCA_027789145.1. Taxonomy (NCBI): domain Eukaryota; kingdom Viridiplantae; phylum Streptophyta; class Magnoliopsida; order Solanales; family Solanaceae; genus Solanum; species Solanum arcanum. The sequence continues at coordinate 14,928,045 of CM050937.1, forward strand.
TCTGCTCACAGTGGTGTTGTAACCATGGAATATACTAAGAGTGGTGTCTTGAATGAAGAAATAAGAAGAAGATCTCAAGCCTCATCTTCTTCAGCTTCACACTCCGATGTTTTGGTTACTGAAGATAGGGGGAGAAACAAGTCCAGAGGTCAGAATGATAGAGGTAAAAGTAGAAGCAAGTCAAAGTCTAAATACAAGAATATTACATGAGACTATTGCCATAAGAATGGGCATATCATGAAATATTGTTACAAGCACAAGAGAGATATGAGACAACAAAAGAGAGAAGGCGATAATGAAAATAGTGTTGCTGTTGTTGCTAATGATGATCTTCTTGTTTCTTGTGATGCAAATGCCATTAATCTTGTTCGTGATGAGTCTAGCTGGTTTGTCGATTTTTGTGCTACTTCTCATGTCACGCCAAAGAAGGAATTATTTTCTTCTTATACTCCAGGTAATTTTGGAACGTTGAAAATGGGAAATAATCATGAAGTTGAAGTTATTGGCATTGGGACAGTTTGTTTGGAAAGTAACAATGGTTCCAAACTAGTTCTCAATAATGTCAAGCATGCTCCAGATGTTCGCTTGAATTTGATTTCTGTGGGATATCTTCATGATGAGGGTTATGTTAATACACTTGGTGTTGGCCAATGGAAGCTTACTAGAGGTTTGATGGTTGTGGCCCGTGGTGACAAGTTGTCTAACTTGTATGTATTTCAGGGCTCCATGTCCAGAGACTCAGTAAATTTGGTAGAGAATGATACTTCATCAGAGTTATGCCATAGAAGGCTGAGTCATATGAGCGAGAAGGGGATTGATAGTTTGGCTAAGAAAAATTTGCTTTCTTGAGTGAAACAAGCAAAGTTGAAGAAATGTGTTCATTGCTTAGCCGGTAAATAGAAAAGAGTTTCTTTTCAGAGTCATCCGCCTTCAAGAAAGCTTGATTTGCTGGAGTTGGTACATTGTGATTTGTGTGGTCCTTTTAAGGTAAGATCTCATGGTGGTTCACTTTACTTTGTGACTTTTATTGATGATCATTCTCGCAAACTCTGGGTATTTTCTTTGAAGTCCAAGGATCAAGTATTTGATGTGTTCAAGAGTTTTCAGGCCTTGGTTGAAAGACAAACAGGGAAGACATTGAAATGCATCCGCTTAGATAATGGTGGTGAGTATATTGGTCCTTTTGATAGATATTGCAGAGAGCAGGGTATTAGGCATCAGAAAACTCCTCCAAAGACTCCTCAGTTAAATGGTTTAGCAGAGAGGATGAACAGAACTCTAGTTGAGAGGGTTAGATGTATGCTTTGGATGCTGTCGCCGATTCCTTTTGGGGCGAAGCACTTAATACTGCTGCTTATGTTATCAATTTATCTCCTGCTGTTGCTTTAGATGGTGATGTCCCTGACAGAGTTTGGACTGGTAAGAATGTTTCTTATGATCATCTTAGAGACTTTGGGTGTAAAGCCTTTGTACATGTTCCTAAGTATGAAAGGTCAAAGTTGGATGTTAAAACTAGGCAGTGTATCTTCATTGGTTATGGTCAAGATGAATTTGGCTATCGTTTCTATGATCCTGTTGAGAAGAAACTTGTTAGAAGCCGTGATGTTGTGTTCTTTGAAAACCAAACAATTGAAGATTTTGACAAAGCTGACAAGACTGATTTTCAGAGTAGTGAGAGCTTAGTTTATGTTGATCCAGTTCCTATGACTATTGCACCGGAAGAAAATCTTCATAATGATGAAAATCAAGTTGATAATGAAGATGGTGATCATGTTCAGAATGACCGGCATGATGCTGTTGATGCTCCAGTGCAAGATGATGTGGTTGTCCAACAACCAATTATAGATGCTCCAGAGAGTTCTCTCAGACGATCTAGTAGAGAGAGAATTCCTTCATCTCGTTATTCTCCCAATGAGTATGTACTCTTGACTGACGGGGAGAACACGAGAGTCTTGATGAGGCCATGGAAAGTGAAGAAAAAGAAAGGTGGTTTGATGCTATGGAAGATGAGATTAAATCCTTGCATGATAATCATACCTTTGATTTGGTTAAGTTACCTAAAGACAGAAAAGCTTTGAAAAACAGGTGGGTTTTTCGGGTGAAACACGAAGATGGTAATCCAGTTCCACGGTACAAATCTAGATTAGTTGTCAAGGGATTTAATCAGAAAAAGGGAGTTGATTTTGATGAGATATTCTCTCCAGTTGTGAAGATGTCATCCATTCGTGTGGTTCTAGGCTTGGCTGCAAGTCTAGATTTAGAGGTTGAGCAAATGGATGTTAAAACTGCTTTCCTCCATGGTGACTTAGATGAAGAAATTTATATGGAGCAACCGGAAGGTTTTGAAGTCAAGGGAAAAGAGAATTATGTTTGCAAATTGAAGAAGAGCTTGTATGGTTTGAAACAAGCTCCCAGGCAGTGGTACAGGAAGTTTGGTTCTTTTATGAGTCAGCAGGGCTTCAAGAAGACTTCTTCAGACCATTGTGTTTTTGTGCAAAAGTTCTCTGATGGTGACTTTATTATTGTGTTGCTTTATGTTGATGACATGCTTGTTATTGGTCATAATACTTGCAGGATTCATAATTTGAAGCAAGAGTTGAGTAAGTCTTTTGCTATGAAAGACTTAGGACCAGCAAGGCAGATTCTTGGCATGCAGATTGTCCGTGATAGGAAGGCCAAGAAATTGGTATTATCAGAAGAGAAGTACATTCAGAAAGTACTTCGCAGATTCAACATGGACAAAGCTAAGGTTGTCAGTACACCTTTAGCTATGCACTTCAAATTGAGCACGAAACAGTGTCCTTCTAGTGATGATGAGAAGGAAGATATGAAGAAAGTTCTTTATGCTTCAGCTGTTGGTAGTTTGATGTATGCGATGGTTTGTACAAGACCGGATATTGCTCACGCTGTTGGAGTTGTTATCCGTTTTCTTTCTAATCCGGGAAGAGAACATTGGAATGTTGTGAAGTGGGTTATGAGATATCTCTGTGGCACTTCTACTCTGAGTTTGTGTTTTGGTACAGGGAAGCCTATTCTTTGTGGTTATACTGATTCAGACATGGCTGGTGATGTTAATACTCGCAAGTCTACTTCAGGGTACTTTGTTACTTTTGCAGGGGGAGCTGTGTCTTGGCAATCTAGGTTGCAAAAATGTGTTGCTCTATCCACTACAGAAGCTGAGCTTATTGCTATCGTTGAAGCTTGTAAAGAATTTCTTTGGATGAAGAGGTTCTTGGGGGAACTTGGTTGTGCTCAAGAGAGGTATGTGCTTTATTGTGACAGTCAAAGTGCTATACATCTTGGCAAGAATTGTACGTTCCATGGTCGGTCTAAACACATTGATGTGAGATACCATTGGATTCGAGATGTGTTAGAGTCTAAGTTGCTTGAGCTTAAAAATATTCATACAAATGACAATGGTTCCGATATGATGACTAAAGCTTTGCCAAGAGGGAAGTTTGAAAATTGTTGCATGGTCGCCGGGATGGCGGTCTCCTCCACATAGTCGTGAGGGGGAGAATTGTTGGGTTATGGGTCTTTTTTTTCCCATCCTATGTGGATAAATAAAAGCCCAATTTGGACCAATCCATTTTTTCCCATAGGCCCATTCTTATTAGGCAAATATAAGCCTATTTTAGGTCTTATTTTCATATACACAGAGAGTTTTTTCAGCAGCCAAAAAGAGAGAAAAAGAGCAGTTTTTCGCAGTCAAAATTCAGCCCTAACAGCCAACTTCAAATTGCGATTCCCGCTTCGTTTCTTGTCCAATTGAACTGATTTTTGGACAGCATATTATATTCATTTCAATATTTGATTAGGAACTAACAGAGTTGGATTTGGTGGCCTGCAGATTCAGTTTTACTGTCGTGAATAGTAGCTGCGAAATTGGTGATTTTGCTCCTTTAATTCTCTAGATTTGGTGCAATCTTATTTTGTTGTTGCTCGTTGTTTGGCACTTGTTTTGTGGCCAATTTTGGAGAACAATATTGTAACTCTTGGTGATTATAGTGGAGCTTTTGGTCCCGTGGTTTTTTACTCTTCACATCGAAGAGTTTTCCACGTAAATCTTGGTGTCTTGTGTGATTGGTTTATTATTGCCTTGTTATATTTGTTTGATTGAATTAGTTGCTGCCTTACTATCATATTGTTTGTGGTTGTTTGTCTTCTCTTGGTTCAAATCGAAAAGAGAAAGTATAGACTTGGGTATTCTTCCGCTGTTATCCTGTCAGGCATTATTTGTTAGTGCCTTGTCTTTCCCAACACCTAGCTCCCAAGTTTTCTTTGTCTTGATCATTAACACCTCCTTCTCCATGGTGTTCTCCATTTTTTTTATCTTGAAGTGCTTCATGGTGCCCTGCTGGCTCACAAAATGCCACATTATTTTGTTGGTAGATGTTAGAGAGTAGTGTTGTACCTATAATTGGAAGATCATCCACCAACTCATTTTTCCAGTGATCAGATGCCTGTTCCTCTGAAGCTTTCACTAAAGTTTATTGTCCTTACAGTCCCATTTCTCTTCCTCAGCAAAAGGCGCATCTCTAATGACAATCATCTTCTCTGTTTTTGGATTATATATTTTTGTAGGCTTTGGAGGATGAGCACCTACAAATATTCTAGGAAGAGCCTTCTTGTTAAGTTTTTCTCTTTTAACATGTGGCACATGAAAGAAACAAACACAACCAAATACTTTAATGAATCTTAGTGAAGGTTTGAATCCATTCCCAGCCTCGAATGGTGTTTAATTATGTAATGCTTTAGTAGGAATCTAATTTTGGAGAAATATGGTCGTCTTAGGTGCCTCAGCACCAAAACATTTTGGAAACTCTTTGTCATGCAACATGTAGCGTGACATCTCCATTATATATATGTTTTTCCTTGCACTAACTTCATTTTTTTTGCGGATTATATGGAGCAGAAAGCTGATGAGTTTTACCTGCTTCCTCACAAAATTTGTAAAGTTCTTCAGAATTACTCTTTTCTGTTGTCAGAATGCATGGATTGGATTCTACAACCACTTTGACTTTCCACCATCTTTTTGAACTTCAAGAAAATTCTATCCACTTCTAATTTATATTTCATAAAGAAAATCCAGAAGAATCTTGTATAATTTTCAATTAATATAACATAGTATAGGCTACCATATAGGGGTGGTGTTCTTTGAGGTCCTTCAACATCTATGGGAATCAGTTGCAACCTTTGAGAAGTTCGCCATGTTTCTTTAGTAAATGACTTCCTATTCTGCATACCAAATGAAAAAGCATGACAACTTGGTATATGATCAACTAAAGTTGGTAGCCTTCTTTTCATATCATCCTTCTTGAGCAATAATAGTGCTTGTAAATGACAATGGCAAATCTGTTGCTCTTTCTCTTGGATCAAACGAAAAACTCCTTCCTCTCGTCTTCACCCTTAATATTACATTTCCAGTAGTGTCACTGATTTGATGGGGATGATCTTCAAAGAAAACCCTAAATCCTTTTTCTAGCAGATGTCCTACACTTAGAAAATCCATATCAATTTAGGAGCACAAAGAACCTCTAAGATTTTCTTTGTGTCGGTGCTCGTCTTAATAGCATGGTTCCAATTCCTTTGACATGAAGTTGATCTCCATTTCCTATCCGAATCTTGGAAATTTAAGTGGGCTTAAGCTCTTTGAATAAATTCTCATCATGAGTCGAGTGGTTAGTGCAACTGATATGAGGCCAAAAATATATATTTTTAATCATTATTTGCCTCACTTCTATTATTTATATTTTTCCCTTTTTAGCATGAATTTTATGAAATGTTCTAAATGGTGTATTTTATCTGTATTAGTAAATTGATGTAACGTTTAAGAAGTTTGGAGTTACATGAATTAAATATGGAAGATTATTGAAGGACATCAAGCAGACAACTTAATGAAATAAATTCTATCTAATAATATATAAATAAAAGTTGCACCAAATAGCGACATTGAACAACTTTGCTTCCACATTGCAGCTATTGCATACGCAACATATTTGTGAGGCGGTTTGGCAGCATACGCAAACAACATTTCCACCTCCACTTCTTTTTGGATTCATGATTTTCTTTGGAATCAAATACTTTATTTAGTTTTTCTATATCTATAAATAGTCCATAGAACAATTATAGAGGAGGGAGATCAATCATAGGGCATCAAGTAGAAAATCGTCAATACTTTTTAAGGTTTTTTTCTAGGGCTGTAGCTGCGGATTAATTGTTGATTATGTAAGAACTTTTTAATTAATTCTTGATTGTCATTATATGTTACTTTTATATTCGTGTTTTAGTATATTGTTCTTGATCACCAAGAGATGAATCTATTGCCTAATCTTAAAATTGAGAGATGAGGGGTTAGATAGACCAGATAATATAGAGAGCTCGATCCACCCACTTGATTGAGGTGATTTTTTTAGGAGTGACGCCCGGACGAATAACTTGCTTGTTACAAAATAGGATGAAATATAAATGCTCCTAAGTTAGTCTATATATCACCGCTCAATGATGTAGTTAGATAGATAACTGGAGTAGGAGACAAGAGGAATGTAGCTAGTCTCATACAATTAATCCTACAAACCAGTAACTTGACAACTAAAATTATTTCTAATCTAAGAATATGATACATGAGATTTATTGTCTGTTGCAGCCCTAGATTTTACAATCATTGTGAGTAATTTTATTATTTTGTTCTTGCATTCTTTTCTTTTGAAACTCTTAGATAAATAATTAGACCAGTATAATTTAGTTAAAATAGTTTATTGACTAGTCATTTGGGTTCGATAATCTGGTTCTTTTAAGAGTCACAAAATTACTTGCGTGACCACGTACACTTGCGTGTATATTGGGGAGCAACAGGTTTTTGGAGCCGCTATCGGGGACTCAGAGATCAACTATTATTATAGGTTATACATTTTCTTTTTATTTATCTATTTATTTAATTGTTTGTTTTTTTGAAAAAAATTTAGTAATTATTTGTTTGTTTCTTTGAATAATTTAGACCTCTTATTGATCTAGATGATTGAGATAAATCATGATTTGGTGATGAATGTCCTTTATGTCAGATATGTGGTCGTCAATGTATTTATTGGAGTAGTTGCCCTAAATCTTATTCCTTTCCCCCCAAACCTCTCTTTTGATTCTTCTATTATTTGTGATATTGGTATGGGTGATGAAGCGGAGAACGCAAAACAAGAGGCGCACAATGTGAATTCACTTATGGAATGTAAAAATATGTTGGGCAAGGGTAATTCAAAAATCAGTAAGCAATTAGTTGAAAGCACGAAGGAACACAAATAAATCATGAAACTGCCAGATGTTCTTGATCTTATTCAATTAGAAATTACAGTTTTAGCTAAATTAGATGAGATTCAAGTCCAACAAGGAGAAAGTTATGGAGAAAGAGAGACAATGATTCAATCTTGGCTACAACAACAAACTCAACTTCTTATGTTTTACGAGTCTATCTATGATGGTCTGACATACATGAAAACCCAACTTATTGAAAGAACAGTTGAGCTCACTAAAGATATAGATCAATTTGGTTCAGGTATTCATGGCTTAGATGCTCACTTGAACAAAAATATTTAGGCGTCTGATGCTCAATAACCGATTTTCGTGGATGATGACCAACTAGTGGAGCACACGAGGAATTCCCGCCATTCAATTATACTTTATTCCTTAATATCTATATTGACAAAGATTATAAAAAGGAGGATGTTGTAAATAATGTTGCTTTGGATTTGAGGAAATTAGAATCTCATTCAAAACATTTTTTTATAAAATCTGAACTAATGGATGAGTGTAAAGATTAGGTACGAGGCCCCTACATACTAAAGGTTGTTAGTCCACATAGACAAAACGACATTCCTCACCTAAGGGTAAAGAAGGAAAAGATGAGACATATATTACTTGGTTCTTTTATCTTTATACCACCACCCTTTGAAAGGAGTAGAAAAGTTGATGCAAAGTTAGGGTTACATTTCATAAGTTCAAAGTGGAAAGAAAGGTGGGGAACTTTTTTATGTCGTGTCATGACGTTAAATTAAGCCTTATTGGGAGGCAACCCTATTTATATTATAGCTTATTTTTTTTAGTGACATTTTTTGTGTTGTTTTTTATAGGTTTTGGACAAGTCTGAGTATCCAAAAATTGGAGTTAAGGACCAATTTAGCTTAAGTATGGGGTAACAACCCTTGATGAAATCAAGAGAACATGCTACTAGCTAGGCCTAAGGGCCTCGGGGAGTTTTCTAACCCTTGCTTTAAATTTTATTTTTTACTCTGGGGACATAGCATCTTTTTAGTGTGGTTGGAAGAATAAATTCCTAATTTTTATTATTTTATTGAGTCTTTTATTTCTTTAGGATGGGCTCCTTGAATTTTTGTTTTCAGTTATTTTCCGGGGGATAGTTAATTTGAACCATGTGCCTTTTATTATTTTAGGAATATGTTTTCTTTTATTATATTTAATTTTATTTTTTGAGAGAAAAGAATATATCCTTTAAAGTGGTGTAATACTTTCTATTTAAGCCTAATTTTTGTAGTAGTCTTTTCTTGTGAATGCTTGATTGGTAAGAAATTGCAGACTCTTTGACACCTAAGCTCATGGTTGTGACTTTGCATATAACATATTTTATTTTGTAGTTTGTTATGTTCTTGTATCTCTTAGAAGTGGAATTCATTCATCTTGATTGATATACTTGTGCCATGTGTGGTGAGATTTTATTTAGTCCATTTTTTGCATCTTAGTTTAGAACTTTCCATGCATGGTTATTGAAGGACAGAAAAAATGTTTCGTTGCTTAGGAGATGATAATAGGCTTTTTTTGATTCTTCTAGTAAATTTTATACTTTTCACTTATTATCTCACTAGTTAGCCTTTTCGAGCATGTAGCTTTTGTTGGTAGCGATATTTTTCAGTTGACTATATTGTCGAATCCTTAGTTTTTGCACCTTGCTTTGTTGAGGAGTATAACATAGATTTATTCTAATTGTTAATTCTGAAGAATAATGGATGGTTGAGTTAAAAGGTAATCAATAATAGATACAAAGTGCTTAAAAATCCCTCTTTGAAAGAATGTGATGTGGAAAAAAAGAGATGAGAAAAAGAAGTTACTTTGATGATGACCTTGGTCCTTACAAGGACATCTTGCACCTTAATTCATGTAAAATATATATGTTGAGGGTGACTATTATGAAGGATTTTCTTTAAAAAAAAATAAAAATATATCATTAAAACATTCTTGAGATGATGAGAATTACTTGTCAAGTAATGTCTACACCATTTTAGGCTTATAGCCACACTAAATCTGAGCAACGCTTGAAAAGTGTTGCCTAAAATATTTTTGGGAACACTTTTAAAATGTAGCCTAAATTTTTATGTTCTGGCAACAATAATATTGGCAACACTTGTAAAGTGTACCCTTTAATGGTATAAGCTACACTTTTTAAGTGTTGTCATAGTATGAAATTAATGGCAACAATTATTTATATATATGTTCACACTTAAAAAGGGTCCTATGTTTATAATTGTTAAAACAACATTTTAGAAGTGTAGCCTAAAATTTTTTACCAAAATATTATATTTCCTCATCATTTCTACTCTCCCTCCCATTTTTATTGGCAAAAAAAATAATTGTTAAAATATTAGGAAAAACAAATTGGGGCTTAGAGAGGAAGCTGAGCTGAAAATATATGCTCAAGAACATATGCTCCAGAACATAGCTGAAAAATCCACACGATTTCTCTTCTCCAAAACTTCAAATTGAATGAAACAGAGTTGAAAATCGAAGAGAGGAAGCTCAAAATCGGAGGAGCTGAAGAGAGGAACTGAAGACTGAAGCTGAGATGAAAATTAGAGAAGCTAAACTGATTTATTCAAAATAGGAGGAGCTGAAAATTAGAGGAGCTGAAAATCGGAGGAGCTGAGCTGAGCAGATGTTGACCAACTGACTCTATGCTCCAAGCTTTGTTAGTGTAAGACGTTCTTCTCCCCAAATACGAAAATATGATTTCCTTTACAATTTTTCCTTCAAAATTGTTTACAGATTCCTTGTTTAAGATCGAAGAGCCAAAGAAAGTGATTCTCCTCACATATTTTTTGTTGATGAGTTGCTCTTTTCATCATAGATTCTTTGTTAACGAGTTGTTCCGTCAGATTTCACAGATGAACAAAATGCTTCATACATTATCACGCCTCACAACTTGGGTTGTTGCAACAGTGTTTATAAGGTATGAAATTCTATCTCTAAGAGTCTTAATTATAGCTTTTAGGTTTTGATATTCTTGTGTATCTTTGAACGTCTAAATTTTAATTTAGGGTTTTGATATTGTTGTGTTTTGGTACGAATTGACCTACCTCCTAAGGTTAGTCAACTCAACCTATACAATGAGTTTGTAATCAAAGACTAAGCACATAGAGAAATTACATAAATTAGGGAGATTCTGCCTTTACAAGAAAAAATTTAAAGAAGCTAAACCTATTTAAACAACTATACCTAAGTTAGACATAGTCAATTTGAACAATATATAAATATTATGACTCTTTCAGTCTTTCTATAGCATAGGAATAATATAAGCATCTGAAATGCTCTGTTATTTATGACCTTATAAACTTGTTGGTGGGATGTTTATTTTAGTACATATCCTCAAAATGTAAGTTGTACTCCTACATCCCAAGTCTTCTTAATGCGGTCATTTTCAATGCATGACTGTGCTACATGTGTGTGGCTTTATTTACCAATTCTCTTCTGGATTGCATATGACAACAATCTATGTTCCTTGACTATCAACAACTTGAATATCCTGCTAACCAGACTGCAACTAGTTGCTCCCTGCAATCACATATTTGCATATTGTTGCACAGGACCATGATTGTCTTTATTGGTTGCTGAATGTATGTTCCCTCATTCACTTAGCTGCATAGAGTGCTGACTGTTAGAGTTTAGGATCTAATGACATGATTATCTTCAATCTGAAATTAGTTAACACAAACCAAGCTAAACAAAACTAGTTAAGGTCAAAATGACAAGGAATTGTATAGAAATAAAGGAGGAATATTAATCTTTCTGAAATGATCATAGTGCACAACTAACTAAACTTTCTGTTCCTAATAAACAACAACTTTAATAATATTTAAGCTGAAATACAAGAAAAACAGAAAGCCAAGAAGTTGTATTTAACATAGGGGAAATCAAGGAGGAACATTATTCCTTCTTAACTTTTTCCTTCTGAAACTTCGCATTCCCAACTTATCGAAATTATAACTTCCTCTCGCTGTTTTTGGTAATTGAGTGGGAGTGTAAAAATGATGAATAATATCATGCTTGTGACTATGCTTTGACAGAACATTTGATGTACCATTGACCTTTTTATATTTATGAACATGTTGAAAACATTCACATCGCTTAGTTAGACCTTGAAGTTCCTGAACATATCTACAAATCCTCCAAGGAGGATCAGAAATTTGCAAAAACCATTTAGTTAGAAATGCCAGATGTAACTCTAAAATGATATTTCTATATCCACGTTGAATGCACCAGTTAAGCCCATAACTCGCATTTTGTATTTTTTGTTAGTCCCTTCACCTAAAGGTATAGCAAAGGCATAAATGATATTGTAGTGACATTACTATTCTAAGTTTGTGGTATCCTAAGAACTCATATTTTTGTCCCCATTGATAGAAGGAAAGAATCTCACTAATATATTCTGTTAATTTTCCTTAATGAGAGATTTTAGTTGCTAAGACACTATTATATCAATGTGGTAAAGAAAAGGTTGTGTAAATAATGTTTACAGATCTCTCTGAAACTATAATTTGAGTTTAACTAGCTAAGCCTACTTTGTCTAAAAAGGTGAACTAAAAATCATCTTTTAAGACAATGCATATTCTGCTATCTCCTGTGGTTCTGTTCCTCTTTAATCTGAATTTGTCATGCATACATAAAACTCACACTTCTGCTCCTTTGTATGTTTTAACTCTTCCAGCCAAGGACTTATTTAAAAAATGAGAAATTTAGGGCTGTTTCTTTAGCATTTCTCGAAGAGTTGTTCTCGGATAAGTGAAAGCTCTTTCTTATTTAACAAACTCTTACTGAAAAATTAAAAACATCATTAAGGACCTTTACTCTTAGACCTACTGTTGAGTCTACTAGGTCTAGCATATATGCTGGTGGTACGTATTATGGTCCTTTGTCTCATAGTCTTTCAACCCCTCTGTGAGATTCCTTGCTTTTTTGTAACTTCTTGTACTTCCTCATGATTGTCCTATTGAATAGTGAATTCAAAAGCTCTAATTAGATGGTTCACACTATGTTACTTACCTAGTAATTGTTTTTTCCTTGGTAGTATCATCAACATTCAAAAACATTTGTGGAGGTTCAAGGTTTGATTTGGCATAGAGAAAATGTCATGATTAGGTAAGAAACTTTTATCATCTCATAACACATGATTCTGATAGATTACTCATAACTTCTAAAACATATGTGTGAAGTAGTTAATGATTTAATGATTCTTAATAAAATACTAAATATTTAATCTTTTGATATTCTAGGAATTCAAATATCCCATCCAAGGATTGGATGAATTTAGCAAGGTATAGAAAAGAGTATATTAATGGTGTTGAATCCTTTCTAGATTTTGCTTACTCTTATGGATATCCAATAGGAGAGAAAATTCAGTGTCCATGTGCAAAATATGTAAGAGAGGAATGTAGTCTATGATCATCTAAAAGAGTAAAATTCTATTCTTTGACATATTTTGCACCATATACATTCTTTTCTTTTTTATTTATCAATTTAAACATTTCTTTTTATTTAATTACAGTGTATAGCTGAAATGAATTTGAAAAATAGGAAAAAACAACAGTTGAGGCATCGTATGGGACCAATTAATTTTGCAAGAGTACGCGTGAAATTGGTAATACTTATAGACATATGAATTTAATCTTTACATACTTATTATATAAGGCAAATATTTTTTTAAATTTCATGTATTTTTGATATAATTTGTAGCGTGCAACAAAAGAAAACAATGAAGAACCATCAGATCCTGAAATATTTATTGCAACTTGTACAAAGACGGGAAAGGAAATTTAGGCCGATACCCAAATTGCAATAGTATGTTTATTAAAGAGGATTATTGGGAAATTTAATTCACACATATATCTTATTTATTGTGGAGAGTGTAAATAGTTCTTACTGTTAACTATGGATGTTAATTTTATTCAACAGACTGAACTTCAAAATTGTCAAAATATTGGGGAAACGGCGGATGATGCCTTTAGGGCAGTGTTTTGAAAGGAACAACCTGGCATACTTAGGTGTTATGGAAGATCAGTGACAACAAGTTCTCTATAAAAAGATGAAGAAGATGACAAGCTAAAACAAAAACATATTAATGAAATCAGTCCTCTGAAGGAAGAAATGAATGAAAACATGAATGCAATGAGAGTAGAAATGTGACATCTTTTTGTCCAGTTGCTGCAAAACAACCCTGGATTGGATGTTCAAGATTTACAAGGTGTTGTTTGATCTAATATTGTTTCACCTCTTGTTTATGCAAGTAGCGCACAAGCTGTAGGAGGCAAAAATATTCCACATTCTTCAGGGTCAACTGAATTTTCCTCAACTTTATCTAGTTGTTCTTGTTGGCTGTTAGTTTTATCTTGCACAACAAGATCATTATAGTTGTTATGAGTAGAAATAGTAGATTTGATTACTGATTTGTATGTGCAGTTGTAGATCCATCCGGCAGTCCATGATTGGTAGTGATATTTTAGATATTTTTTTAGCAAAACTGCCATGTCATAAAATTGCTATCAATGGTGTCTTTATATGGTTTTATGTCTTCAGGAACACTTGAAATGTTGTTGACCCAAACTATGAGCTATTTGTGAAGTATATACATAGCCATAACCAATCCAATGAACTTTCACGGATTTCCAATTCTTACACTATCCACACCCATAAGCAATCACACAACACACATTAATTTCCTACCTATCTAATTATAACTAAATAAACCCTTTATTTCATTCACTTTCATACACACATGTTTGAAATAAAGAAAGATATAGAGCATTATAACTTTGCCAAAAAATTTATGACATTGACTTTGTTTTTCATAGTGTTAAGTAGTGTTAATATATAGAGGTGGCTCGGGCTCAAGGAATATGCAATTTGTCGAGTGAAGGATTAATGTCATGCAGACCATCAATCACACCACCTCATCCGACAACGCCTACAGCTCAATGTTGTAACGCGCTGTCTCATGCAAACATGGCCTTCCTTGCTCTTATTAGGAGTGTTACTATTTGCAGGTTTACCTGCTGGCTGTACACTAGGATCATTGGGTTAAGCGTGCTGAAGTTTATTGATTTCCTAATTCCCTGTTTGATTACTGTTATTTTGATCCATAGAATAAAACATCAAATATGAGTAACAACCTCACAAAATTATATTTCTTCCATTCTATATTGGGTAACACAAAGGGGAGAAACTTTGCTGTCAAGTTGTCTTTTGACTTTTCTCCTGATACCTAAATAGAAAGTGCAGACATCTTGTCTGCCAAGATTTTTATTTTGTGTCATGTGATATAAGTTGTGATTCTAGATTTCATTTAGCATATAAACTTCTCAAACCTTGAATTGAAATTCAACTTGGCATTCTATATCCAGGACTAGAACTAAAACCTCTTCTTCCAATTTATGTTCTCTTTTGTCTTCTGTATACTAGAGTAAGTTCATGAATAATAAAAGTATCATGAACTGCAAGCCTGAGTAAGTTCATGAATAATAGAAGTATCATGAACTGCAGGCCTGAAATAATGCAAGTGTTGCTCAGATATGAATTGCAGGCCTCAAAACATTAACTACAGGCCTCAAAGCATTGTACATACTTGGAATCTCGAATTTGGAAATCAAGAAATCTTAAATCTGCATATCTCAAAATTTGGAATATAGAAATCTGAAAATCTAAAATCTGGAAATTTGGATATCTTGAATTTGGAAAAATATTTGGAAGTTTTGAAATGAAGATGAATATTGAGGATGTATATTTGTTGTTTTATTAAGGTTCCATGCTTATTTTTAACATCTAGGATTCATATTATAGCTAAACATCTACTTTCGGTGTCTTTTTCAAATCAACTCAATTGGCAGTATACTCATCTTTAACATCTACTTTTGTTGCAATCTAATTTGTCATAAATTCTAAAGGTGTAGGGAAACGGTGGTGATTAAATTTGAAGGCTCGCTACAAGTAAATTTGATCTCATTGAAGTGGATTATGAAGCGTTTATGAACTATTGTAATATTACTTCTTGAACAATTGTGTACACATATTTTGAATATTGTTGTATAAGTATGTGTAAGTACATAAGACGTACAATGTTTTGAGTTTTGTTGCAAATCTATGTATTTGAATTACTTATGAGCCAATTTAATGTTTGAGATTATTTATTGTAAAATAATATTGGTAGTTTTAAATTAGAAATTGTGGCACATATTTTATGGCCAAAATGATATGACCACACTTCAAAGTGTAGCCTTAGGACTGTATATTGTGGTAATCACATGAACAAGGACTACACTTCAAAGCGTTGTCATACATGAGATAGAAAAGGCAACACTTTAAAATTGTTGTCATACATTAGATAGAAAAGGCCACACTTATGAATTGTGGCCAATAAGAAAGCTAAGGCAACACTTAAAAGTGTAGTTGTATGAGATATAAATGTTTCTATTGAGGTACATAAAAGTGTGGACATTTTACCTTTTAGGCTATGCTTAAAAGCGTAACTGATAAGGCAACACCTGAAAACTGTTGCCTAAAATCTAAGGTAACGCTTCATTTGGGCACCCTTGTAAAAGTGTTGCCTAAAGTCCAAAAGTGTAGCCTTTTATCTAAGGCCACACTTTTTGCTAGTTTAGGCTACACTTTACTAGGGTGGTCGTAGACCTAAAATGGTGTAGTGTTAATTGTTGAATAAAAGGCTGAAAATAAAGAGAAGAAATAATGGGTCATTAAGTCTAAAATTGCAAAGTGCTTAAGCAAGTGCAAGTCACTATTATATAGTTTTCCTACCCGTCCCTCACCTAAATTATAAACCGTTAACGTCCTATTTGATTAAATTCAATCATGCTTAATTAGTGAAGATGTACATAACAGACAAGCATATGGCTCTTTGTCCATTAGTAGAATTTTATTTGTGAGTGTGGTTAAAATCAATCGTTTTAATTGAGTGTATGAACTTTTTATTATTGTGAGGGGAATCGTTTTATTATGTTTAAGTGATTTTATTCGCTTTATTTGATGAGAGTAGGTGAAGTAAGCTCAAATTTGATGAGTTCAAAGTCTTTCCTTGAGGTTAGGAGGTTTGAGATTTGTTTATTTGGATCTCTTGCATAATGATTGAGAATTGTACTTGATGTTTTGAAATTTGTATATTGTCTAATTATTCGTATTTACCAAATTGGTGACATTCCTAGTATGTGATAAGCTCAAACTTACTTCTAAAATAAGAATTAAAGCAGTCGTATCAAGTAAAGAACCCAACTAATGTGGTTGGGATCGTTCCCACGAGGAAAATAGTTCAGACTTAACTTCAATCTATTATTATTATTCTTTAGTCAATTATTTCCTTAGAAAACAAAGACAATAAAAGGAGGGTTTTTATTTCTAAATGAATGAAAATATCTAGCTAATTTAATGTAGACAACTAACAGATTCAAATGTTGGAGTTTAGTCGATTAATAAAAGTAACTAAGGTTTAAGTGTTCCCCACAGGTTCCTAACTTGATAAATCTAACTATAACAATTATTTCCTAGTATATTGCATGCAAAGTTATAAGTTATGTATTTCTAAATCCCTGGTCCGGCATCTACAAAATTTCTCTCCGCACCTTGGTCCGGCTACGTGTGTTGCTATACTAACCCTTACCTTTACCTCATAATATGCATTGTATTCGATATTTTACTAAGTTATTACCTCGTAACAATCAATACTAGCCTATTAGATAGTATACACTAAATCTATGTTGATAATTCTTTTCCTATTATCTACCTCCTTGGTCCGGAAAGTAGCATTAAGTCGAGTTCTAAAGTTGGCCATCTGTTAAAAAGACTTCTAAGCGAAAGAATTATCAGCACATGCAAGACACTATTCTATAATTGTTGTTTTAGTTAGATTTTACATCTTTATTCACACATGGTTCCCACAACCCTAATTATGGAGTTTAGTTACCCATAGTAATAATCACAATATTCATTTATGTAATATAAAAAATCATGCACTTACTTCAATGAGAAAGATAAAAATCCAGAAATTTACTTGATTAATCGACAAAATCACCAACAATCAACTCCAGAGAAAAGTTTAACAATCAAAAGTTTAATATCCAAAAAAGTCTACTAACAAAGAATCTAACATATAAGTGTCTAATAACCAAGAGTCTAACATAAGAGAGTAACTATATGAGAGTCTAACTCTATGTGAGTTTAACCCCAAAAATGAGGTTTTTCGAACTATTTATAAAAAATAAAAACGTAATAAAAAAAGGACTCTATTTGCTGAAAATCTGTCAAAATGTGGCTCGGTCGACGGACCTCGTGACGGGCCGTCGTGGTCACGACGGGCCGTCATGACCTCTGTCATCCTATACTTCACAGATCCATCTGCTGCTTTCTTCATTACACTAGACGAACAAGTATGACAGACCATTTCAAGCACGATGGTCCATCAAGGGTCTCCGTTCCATAACACTTAAACTTCTTGGAATTTGGGTACTGGGACAACTTCTCTGATCATCACGACGAACCAGCAGGACGGACCCTCGTGTCTATGATGGTCCGTCACGAACTTCATAATTTCACACTTAGGTCAGACTTCCCCATCTTTCTTTAACAATTTCGCTACGATGCCACCTACAGGCCGTCACAAGCTCGAGGGACCGTCACAGGCCTCGTAGATGGTAACTTTTCTGCATTTCTTGCTGAAAAACTTTCGCGTTCATCTTTAGACAGATTTCCTGCAAATAAAGAGAAACTTGCATAAAAATCAATACAAAAATGCTTTTGGACACACACTAAACTTAAGGAAAAAGCATTAATAATACCGTCAAACCACGGTATATCAACACCCTGAACTTAAATTTGTTTTTTTTCCTCAAGCGATGCACTATGACTTACTTCAAAATCTTTGTACAATAGTATCCATGTTTTAGCTTTCGCAATCATTTGTCTATCAATCCCAATCGATCTCATCATGTTTATGCATGTTATCGCTATAAGGCTTGAATTATGTGGAATCAAACCATGACACAGAATCACCACGCACTGAAACCTATCCACTTCAAGTACTCACTGAGGTGCCAATATTTCCGGTATTGCAACTAGTGTCCTCACTTCAAAAAACATCCTCGTTTTTCACACAATGATTTCAGTTTTAGTGTAAGGATTACTTTTCAACACTCACTCTCAGAACAAATCCACAACCCATTCATATATATTGCCATAAGCTTGCCCATATTTTAACTGCTTTAAGTTCGCTATACAACTTTTTAGGATCACGATAGGACTTTGTTAGCTTGTAACATTGGCTCAGGGTCAGTTAGGGTATCTTTAGGTATACTTTAGTGACTTTTTTCCCTCCTTGACATATCAGCTAAATATACCACTTCTCATCATTTTATTTCGCCAAATTTCTCTTATTCTTTCACCTTGCTATTTTCCATTCTTTCTTCATTTGTGTAACTAACTCTCTTCTTTTCTTGCTTGTATATATTGTATTTTTTTTATTTCAGTTTTCTTTCAACTGGTTCTTGAGTCACTTTACTTTTGTTCTTTCTCTCTCTTTGTTCTTTCAACTCCACTTTCCAGAGCATTACTCATAATAGCCACCCTTAACTCATGGCTTTGCCATGAGTCAAAGTACAGAATACCCAAAGTTGGGTTAGGGACATGAAAAGGTTGTTTACTTCATTAGCCACTCTCAACTTATGCTTTTGGCATAAGCTGGGGTGCACATGTCCAAGGAGGGACCATGGCCAACACATTATTCCCAGAAAAGATCAGTTGGGGTGAAAAAGAAAGGTCTATTTTAAGCTAAAATTATTTGGATTAAAGAGGGATTAATTTCATTCGTTTTTAGGCTAAAAATTGGATATTTTTAACAAGGGCATATGATCCTTTCCTAATTGTCTATTACAACTTACTTTTAGCAGGACTAACCAGGCAAGTTCTAGCTCAGTACAAATAGTGGACTATTCAAATATTCCTCACACTAACTTGACATCTCATTACTCTATTAGATTATCAGAAACCTAGTTCAAATTTTAGACTTAGGGTCATGCACTGGTGTATCTCGATGTCATGCTTAGAGCCACACATTTATCAATTACATTGCCTAGTCATGCATGATTTTCATTACATCAGGATATCATTTTAGCCATTATGCTTCAGAGTTAAACTTTGTATAAGATATAGACTTGCTGGTTCAACAATAAAAATAATCAGTCTCTTAGGGGAAAAAGAACATAGGCAAGAAAACCCCAAAAGAGGATAGTGATTTGGGCTACTCAGACTTCACGCTAGCAATCACTTTCCATTTACCCCACCCCAACAAAAAGACATGTAATTGTCCCCAATGCATAAAAAAATTGAAATACGAGAGTGGTAAGTGAAGCAAACCTGGGGCGCAAAGCGCCGACGATCAGCAAGTTGGTGGGTCCGGTTCCTCGGAACCCACTACCTATGTAGTCTGGTCACCCTCAGTAGTGTCCTCATGAGCAATAGCACTATCAACAGTGCCTCCCGCTATCACCACATCTCTGGACCTAGATGCCCCAACAGCTGACTCTACAGCCCTGATCCGACGTGCCTCCTCAGCAGCAAGTGAGGCTTTCCACGCAACCTCCATCTCACGGTGCTCTTTCTTCCGTGCTCCAGCCTCATCCTTCTCTCGACCCTTGCACCTATTGGCATGCTCTCAAGGGGGAGGTGGTGGAATCTCAGAAGTGGCAAAAAAGGCCGCCATTACTGTGTCCTCAGCAGGCTCTGCAGAAGGGGCCTCAGACTCAGGCACCCTTGCCTCTAGGATCTTATCAATGTTCGCTCTCATACTCTCGACCACAGCCTGAAGGGTCGACCCGTCCATCTGAGGGGCTGGCCGGGCTAGCACCCGCAACTCAAAAGCGTCCAAGCGTTGATGAACCCGCGATCTTCCGCTCTGTGTGCTGGACCATTTTACGCTCCAAGCGCTCCTATGCCTCAACAATATACCTCTGCATCCAAGGCTTGATATGATGCAGAACTGTAGCCATCTGTGCCTCTAATTTCTGGACCCTAGCAAGCAGGACCAGAGCGGGGAAAGGGGCTGAGCGAGAGGAACTCAGGGCAGTGCTATTACCCAAGATAGACTCGACCGGGGTTGTATCAGTGGTTTCAAAATCATCCTGCGTAGCTGTGCGAGCATTTGCTACCGTATCAGCCAGATTTTCACCAAGTGGAGGCAACATTGAACGGGGCCCTCTGCGTGGAGCCAACTCATTGGACTCATCCTTGATTCCTTCATGAGGCCGATATCAACAATACCCAACGGAGTCTATAGCTGATTTATGTGCCAGATGGTCACACCTACAGACTAGCATAAGGAAACTACCATGCGCGGAAAAGGGTAAGTAGTTGTGACATTGAAATCCCTCTCGTGCCTGACCGCCTGTAGAAGCCAAGCGAAGTCCACCTCAAACCCAACTATCATCACCGCCATCAAAACTGCACGATCCAATGTGACTATATTATCAGCGGCCGTGGGGGAAAGGATGTGGCCGACAATCAACTATAAGAACTTAGACGTGAAGGTCAAGTTAGCCTTCTTGATGGCTCCCTTACCCAGTCGGCACCCTCTCCATCAACAGACAAGTGCAGGGCCATCCAACTCTTGGTGGTCTCTCTCAGCGATGGCTTACACAACAATTGGCCATCTTTTACAATTTGCCACCGATAGTCAAACTCAGCGGTGAAAGGGGTCCTATTGGCATAAATATCCTCGCCGTATAGATACTGGCGGATGGCGGGCAGGGAGATAAAGACCTGAATGCCATGTACTCGAACATGCTCAAGTAGGGCCTGTTTGGCGGGGGCAACCCGCCTATCTATCTATGATGTAAGAGTAGCCACGTAAGAGGCATAGAACTCTCGGACAAACTCCTTACTATAACGTCCTAAAGGACGAGCTGTCCACTCCAGCCGGTATCTGGTGAAGAGGTTGTGGATCTCTAGCATAGTGGGAAGTCTTCCCGTAAGGACCCGCCTCTCAATTGTAAGGTTCCTTTTCATGAAGCCTTTATAATTCAGAAACTTGGCATTTGAATACGCTTGATATTGCCCGTCGACACACCATTAATTAGGCTGGTCGGCAACCGGGGTGAAAGCACTAGTTGGTGAGCTTGGAGTGGAATCAGAACTATCAGCCAGATCAGAAGAGGTGGACTGTGCAGATGTGGCGGGGGTAGGGACTTCAGCAAACCCGGAGGCTTCCTTCGACCACGAAACTCCTAAGGAGCTAGGCACTCTTTATTCATGTGTAGCTGACCTAGAAGGTGTGCCGGTCAGTGTGAGCTTCTCATCAGACTGGGAGGCAGTGACTACGCCGAACGTCACCTTTTTGGGCATAGCTCTTGTAGACCGTGCAACTTGTGATGGAGTGGTAGTGCAAGGGGGGCACATACTCAGGATCATGCTCATCATCAGGGCCTATGACCAGGCGGGCAGATAGAGCAAAGGACTTTGAACGGCCACGTGCATAAACTCGATCATGTTTTTGTTCCATTAGAGATAGTACCTGTAAATAATCAATATTAGTACGAGAAGGAGCAAACAAGACGAGCAAAAATGACACAAAATAAATATAAGAGCTAAGTTGTAATGACTTTTCTACATTAACAGTTAAACACGACGGCCTAGGTGACGACTCATCGTGAGTATGACGGACCGTCATGGGGTCCGTCATGTCTTACTTAAACTATGTTGATGTGGAGACCCTTGAAGGAAAGTCTCTGACAAGTATGACGGATAAGAAGGAAAGACCGTTGTGACAATGACGGTCCATAATCGATATTCGTCTTAGGGTACTTAGAAAAAGTATGGAGACCCTTAGGAGAGGGGTCTCTAATAAAAAGAACGGTTGTGAAGCACAGACCGTCGCTGGTATGACGGTCCGTCGTAGATGTCTGTAAGAGGACACTTAGAAACAGGTGGGAGACCCATAGGAATAGAATCTCTGACAACTAGAACGGTTGTGCAGGACGGACCGTCGTTGGAACGACGGTCCGTCGCATCTGTCCGTTGGTGGACACTTGGAGAAAATTGGACAGCGAGGTGTTGGGGGTATTGGAACGGACCCTATAATGGTCCATCGTGGGTACGGCGGTCCGTCATCGGGGTCGCGTTCTGTCATTCAGTGACAGAACTGAGGATGCCACATTCATCATCTGTGACTCACATGGAATACGTAGTGATAACCTAAATGTTATTAACTGAAATACCGAGTAAACAAGCAATGCTAAAGAACCTATTTCTAGAGTTTTTACAAGGCAATTTTAGGATTCTCAACCTAGGTCAGACAAAATTGGATCAAAGAAGGAATACCAATCGATAAGAAATAGGCTAATACTAATTGATAAACAAAAATGCAATGTAAATGCCTAGAAATAAGTGACACATACATGAGAACAAGAGAAAGACAAGCAAGTGAGGCACTTGGTTAGCAAGAATAGAACCACATCAATAGACTCCGACTAGTAGAGAGTAGATTTTAGGAATTTGGGAAGTTATTAGTTGATAGAGAAGAGAGGTAGGAAGTTGGAAGTTGAAAAGAGAGGGAAATGGGAGAAAAAGGGAAGGAAATGGGTGAAATGAAGGGGTGGGGTTTTTAAATGTGACCAATTTTTTAAATTACCCCCAACCAGGTCGGGTCGGATACGCATATTAATGACGCAATGAGTCCCCAACGACGATCCGTCGCAGATGCGATGGTCTGCCATTGGTTTCGTCACGTGTGACCTAGTTTTTTAAAAAGTGAAAGACGTGCCTGGCACTAAGGATTCATGCGACGGTCCGTTGTGTGCGTTACTGTCCGTTGATGTTTCCATCATCGATTGTTGCAGTGTGATTTTCTGTAGAATTTCCTGGTGATGTGCCTGAATATTTAAAACCCATTTGTAGAAAATACTACCATTACTAGAAAGAAAACTATAAGTATTGGGTTTTCTACCAACAAGCGCTTGATTTAATGTCGCGGAACGACTGAGGACACTTGATTACTCAGCCTTCATCAAGATGGTATGACTCGATCACTTCATTCGCTGATTTAGCATGCCCAAAATAGAGTTTTATTCGTTGTCTATTTACCTTACACCGCACACCCTCTTTGGTTTCTAACTCAACTGCTCCATGAGGTAATAATTGGGTAATCAAGTAAGGGGCAGCTCATTTGGACTTGAGATTGCCCAGAAACCAACGCAACCTAGAATAATATAAAAGCACAAAATTCCCAACCATAAATTCTCATTTTTCATTTTTAGGTCATGGTTCTTCTTCATCTTTTCTTTGTAGGATATAACAGAAACCAATTGGATCTCACCACTCTGCCTCATGGACCTACAAATGTTGAAGGCCGCTTCTTCATTGTTTAAACGAAATTTCATCTGCCCCTTTTCCATATCGACTAAGGCTCTACTCGTGGCAAGGAATTGCCTCCCAAGAATAATAGACACTTCAAAATGGACTTCACAATCAAGAATAAAAAAATCTGCCAGAAATATGAACAACTCCACTATTACTAGCACATCGTGAAGTATCCCTATAGGCCTTTTCAGTGTTCGATCGACCATCAATAGCCGCATCGCAGTGGGCTTTGGGTCACTCAAATCCAACTTCTTGTAAAATCGAGAGGGGCACGAGATTTATGCTTGGCCCCAGATCACATAATGCTTTCACAAAATGTAATGACCCGGCTGTACAAGGAATAGTGAACGCACCCGAATCTTCTTTATTTTGTACGAGAGATCTTGTAGCAATAGCACTACAATGATGCATTCTATCATCATCCTCGAAAGTGACCAATCTTTTCTTTGTAACCAGATCTTTCATAAACTTGGCATAACCGAGCATTTGTTCTAGAGCGACATTGATAGAAAGCTGCTTTAACATTGTTATAAAATGCCGATATTTACCATCTTTGGTCTTTTACACTAATATTTGAGGAAACGGTGGTGGTGGTCTAGGCATAGGAAATACCTTTGTAGGCACTTCAGCATCTTTTCTAATGTTATGTTCTACATCACCATTAACCTCTACCAATTTATCATTATCTTTTGTCACCTTTTTCTCATTAGACGGTATAGGTGGGTCAATGGTTTGCTTACCACCGCAAGTAGGGATTGCCATACAATGTCCATCATTTTTCGTATTTTGGACAATGTTGCTAAGAAGAGTGCTCGGTTGCCGTGTGTTCACAGTCGCAAATAATTGGGCCATTTGCAACTCAATCTGCTTAATCGATATTGCATGTGTATCGACTTTCTGCCAAATACCCGCTAAATCACTCCTTAAATCTTTAATGTGCTCATCACTAACATCGAAACTCCTCATCATTTTGTGCAACATATCCTCAACTCACGCCATACTATATCCATCATCCCTAGAGTAACTTCACGATTTTGAGGAGGGACATATCATTTTTGTTACCATAGTTACCCCTGTTGAAGTTGTTGTCGCGGTTGTAGTTTCCATGTCGGACATAATGATCCTCCCGGTTATAGTTACCATAGATTCAACCTTGGTTTCCTTGACCTTGGCACCAATTCTCTTGATTTACGCCTTGGGCACTCTGTCTTTGTGGTTTACTTTCTTGGACACCGGATAGTAACGTGCTAAGAAAACATCCCTTAGTTGGTTCCAAGTGAAAATTGAGTTATAAGGGAGCTCAGTGAAACAAATAGCAGCCTCTCCCGTCAGTGAGAGAGGAAAGACTCTTAGCCCAATTACATCCAAATCTAAATCAGGCCTCCCCGCAAAACTTTAACACCCTGCCCTTACCTTAGATATATGGGCATGTGGATCCTTAGAAGGTAGCCCTGAAAACAAACCTCTAGAAGTGAGCATCTACATCAGACTACTAGTTACAACAAAGGTGTGGGCTGGTTGTATGGGGGGCAAGACAAGTAGCCCATTAGCGTCTGCTATATTATCATAGCCTCTGTAATATTCTTGAGGGCGTAGAGCGGGATTTTGTCACCTCTGTTGATTCTCACCCGGATCGTCGGGTAATAACTGGCCATGAACATCAACCGGAGCTGGGATATTCTAGTTTGAGTCATCATCATTAATACCCAAGTTTCGATTCGTATTGCATAGTGTACGCTCTAATTCGTGATCGTAGGGAAACAAGAGTTCTCTTCCTCTCCGTGTATTTGGCATACAAGGAAGATAGTTCTGCAATAATAAAAAATAATAGAAAAGTACAATCAAGAAAATATTGACTAAACTTTAGTAATAAGTTCAAGTTAATCTAAAAGCTACTTTCCCCGGCAGCAGCGCCAAAATTTGATAAGTTCAAACTTACTTCTCAATTAAGAAGTAAAGCGGTCGTATCAAGTAAAGAACCCAACTAATGAGGTTGGGATCGTTCCCACGAGGAAAATAGTTCCGAGTTAACTTCAATCTATTATTACTATTATTTAGTCAGTTATTTCCTTAGAAAACAAAGACAATAAAAGGGGGGTTTTTATTTCTAAATGAATTAAAATAACTTGCTCAATTAAAGTAGACAACTAACAGATGCAAAGGTTGGAGTTTAGTCAATTAATAAAAGTAACTAGGGTTTAAGTGTTCCCCACAGGTTCCTAACTAGATAATTATACCTATAACAATTCTTTCTTAGTATCTTGCATGCAAAGTGATAAGTTATGTATTTCTAAATCCTTGGTCCGGCATTTAGAAAACTTCACTCCGCACCTTGGTCCGGCTACGTGTGTTGCTATACTAACCCTTACCTTTACCTCATATTAAGATTTGTATTCAATATTTTACAAAGTTATTACATATTACCAAAAAAATTAGCCTATTAGATGATATACACTAAATTTATGTTGATAATTCTTTTTCTTATTATCTACCTCCTTTGTCCGGCAAGTAGCATTAAGGCGAATTCTAACCTTGGTTATCCGTTAAAAAGACTTTTAAGCGAAAGAATTATCAATACATTCAAGACACTATTTTATAATTTTTATTTTAGTTAGATTTTACCGCATTATTCACCCATGGTTCCCACAACCCTGGTTATGGAGTTTAGTTACCCATAGTCATTATCACAATATTCATATATGTAATATAAAAATTCATGCACTTACTTCAATGAGAAAGAATAAATGCAGAAATTTTCTTGATTAATCGACAAAATCACCAACAATCAACTCCAGAGAAAAGTGTAACAATCCAAAGTCTATTATAAAAAAAAAGTCTACTAAATGATTCTAACATAAAAGTGTCTAATAACCAAGAGTCTACCATAAGAGAGTCTAACTATATGAGAGTCTAACTCTATGAAAGTCTATCTATAAGAGAGTCAACCCCCCCCCCCCCCCTAAAAAAAGTTAAAAAATAAAATTCAAACTATTTAGAAAAAATAGAAACCTAATAAAAAAGGACTCTATTTGTTGAAAATCTGTCAAAACGTGGCTGGATCGATGGACCTCGTGACAGGCCGTCGTGGTCACAATGAGCCGTCATGAACTTCGTCATGCTATACTTTACAATTCCTTCTGCTGCTTTCTTCATTAACCTAGATGAACAGGTATGACGGGACGTTTCAAGCACGACGGTCCATCGAGGGTCTCCGTTCTATAACACTTGAACTTCTTGGAATTTGGGCACTGGGACTACTTCTCTGATCATCACGATGAACCAGCAGAACGGACCATCATGGCTATGACGGTCCATTATAAACTTCGTAATCCCACACTTAGGTTAGACTTCCCCATCTTCCTTCAGCAGCTTCAGTACGATGCCACCTCCGGGCCGTCACAAGCTCGACGGACCGTCACAGGCCCCGTAGGTGGTATCTTTTCTGCATTTCTTGCTCAAAAACTTCCGCGTTCATCTTTAGAATGATTTCCTGCAAATAAAGAGAAACTTACATACAAATCAATACAAAAAAGCTTTTGGACACATAATAAACTTAAGGAAAAAGCATTAAAAATACCGTGAAACCATGGTATATAGTATGATTTATTTGAGATGAGTTTTAATGCTTGCTCGAGGACAAGCAAAAGTTTAAGTGTAGTGTTGATATAAGGCCAAATATATATACTATTTAATCATTATTTTTCTCACATTTATTATTTATATTTTCCCTTTTTGGGCATGAATTTTATGAATTGTGCTAAATAATTTATTTTATTTGTAAGAGTAAATTGATCTAAAGTTGAAGAATTTTGGAGTTACAAGGAAATCAAGCAGGAAAATTAATGAAATAAATTCAATATAATAATGTAGAAAGAAAAGTTGCGGCATACAGCAAAAATGAACAACGTTTCTTCCACGTGGAAGCAATTGAATGCGCAACATATATGTCAGGCGTTTAGCAGCAGACACGTATTACAATTCCAACACCACTTGATTTTTGGAATCCTGGTTTGTTTTTGACTTAATTATTTTGTTTAGGATTTCTATATCTATGAATAGTCCATAGAACAATTATTGAGGAGGGAGAGTAATCATAGGGCATCAAGTAGAAAATCATCAATACTTTTTAGGGTTCTTTTTTTCTTTTTCTTTTCTTAGAGATTTTTTAAGTGTTTTTGAATTAATTCTTGGTGGTCCTTATAAGTTACTTCCATATTCCTATTTTAGTAACCACAACATAAATCTATTGTCTTATCTTAAAATCGAGAAAGGAGGGGTTAGATAGACCACATAATATAGAGAGCTCGATTGACCCATTTGATTGAGGTGATTTGTGTTTAGGAGTGAATCCCAGACAAACAACTTGTTTGGTTACAAAATAAGACGAAACATAAACGTTTCGCTAGTTAGTCTAATTATCCTTGCTCAACGATATAGTTAGATAACTTACTGGAGTAAGCGATGAGAGGTGTGTAGCCCGACTTATATAATTAACCCTATAAGTCAGTAACTTGAGAACTAAAATTAGTTCGAAGCTCAGAATATGGTACATGAGATTCATTGCATGCTGAAGCCTTGGAATTTTCCTATCTTTGTTAGTAACTTTATTATTTTTCTTATTGCATTCTTTTCTTTTGACACTCTAAAATAAATAATTATACTAGTATAATTTAGTAAAAATAGTTAGCTAACAAGTCCTTTGGGTTCAATAATCTGGTTCTTTCAAGAGTCATTATTTTACTTTCACGACCACGTATATTTGCATGTATATTGGGGAACAACAACAACCACTGCGAATTAACAAAGAATCTGTTTACCTCTTAGTTGAAAAGAATGTCGCAACAAAAATATAATCCTCTTCTTATTGATCTACAACTCGAGAACTTTATTTCTATTGCGGGGCTTTATTCTTGTCAACCACTGCTTCGTGTCCAAGCTTATTGCATTCAACATCAGATCTCCTCCAACACTTTAATGGTGCTTTTCTTCCAAATTTTGACAAGGGGGATAAATTTTTCTTTGCGCTTCCTCCCTTATATTCGTTGTTGGTTGATGTTTCTCTTTCAGACACTGCTTTATTTTTTTTATTCTTCTGAATTTTATTGACCTGATGCTTATTGAAAACTCTTACGTTGTAACCTCTTGTTTCATGAGACTTCTTTGCTCTTGAGCTTTCAAGTAAATGAGCAACTTTGTCTAACTCATCTTTGACAAATCGTTAGTTTTTTTCTAAGGTCGTAATTGTTTCTTAATACCTTTAAGGAATTGTTAAAAGAATCTTCTAAAAAATTATTGAGTCTGAAAATGTAAAGCCGAGTAGCCTCACCTCATTTGAAATATTTATAAGTTTGTCTTAATATTCCTTCACAATTTCATATTCCTTACTTTTTGCAATTCAAACTCCCTAATTAAGTTTAAAACTTGCATACCTTTTATTCTCTCATCTCCAAAATACTCTTCCTTTTGATAATCCCATACTTCTTTAGCAATTTTCAAAGACATTATTCACTTGAAAATTCTTGATGATACAACAACAAATAAACATGCCATGGGTTTTGATTTCTTTGTCTTCTTTTCCTTGTGTGCTTTAATCTGAGCAATGGTAGAAATATTTGGTGGGGAAAGGATATCGTAATACTCTTCCACACCTTTCCAAAGATCTAAAGCATCAATTACGTCTACATTCATACTACGCAATGCTTATATTTATCTACATGTAAAGACCGCGGAGCAATTAGTGAGAAACTTGCTTCATCATCCATGGATTCTCAAACTCGATCACAGATCCCTTCAGATGAAAGATCTAATACCAATGTAAGTTGTCACAAAATTAATGAGGATAACACAATGAATACAATGTCTAGTTTGATACATAAAGGAAAGCAGGCGAATACAAGGAACTACATGTGAAGATGACATAGAGAAAAAACTTATGCAGAGAGTTCTGTATTCTGTAAAAAAAGAACAAGAAAATACATAAACATAAAATAAAAAAAAATAAAATAGATCATGGTCCTACTTTTATGTCATGGTGTTAACCATGGTAACTACCCCTAAAATAACTAGGAAAAAAGAAATATGAAACTTAGAAATAGACATTATAGTCCTAAATCAACTAACTAATATTCCCCAATTTTATTTAAGGTTTCTTCCAATGTTGTGGGTATTGATGAATGTTGATTCAATTGATGTAAGTTTTTTTTAATGCTTGAATTGAGTAGATTCAATGTTCTTAGGATGAAATTACATGTACCCATGTCTAGAAATATGAAATTGATGTAAATGAGTTTTATGTCGTTAAAGGAGAATTTGTCAGTATAGATGTATTCAATCTAGGGTTTATGAAATATATTAGAATCGAAGTTTATACAACGAATCAATATTATTAGTGCTTGCATTGAGGCGATATGATGAAGTATGATTAGAATTGTTTGAGGTTGAAGCATATAGACACAGATTGTTGAGAGTAAAGCTTATATGGTGATTTAAAATTATAATTGCTTTGAGATTAAAGCTTCTAGATTGAAGCATATAGAATGACTAAGAGATATAGTGCTTTGAGAGTATATCTTATGTTATGAATTTTTTATTATTGATGTAATTGTTATGGAAGATATAGGTCACACATGAATTGCTTATGTTATTAATGTAAAAGACTTTCTCTCATTGAATGATTCTAGGTTAAAAGAACCGCTCACCTAAAATGAATCTAGACTTAAGACTAAAATTATTCAGGTTAGAGGTGAATACTCATGACCTCTAGATGAGAAGGATATGAGGTGATTTATCGTGAGTAAGAGGTGGTTACCCTTACTCCCTAATGTTATACATGGATGCAAGTACCAATGATGTCTTATAGAAGGATGTGAAGATGAATAACCTCTACCATATGATGAAAGATAAGCTAAAAATGAGAATTATAGATGATGAGCTTGTAGAATGGCAAAATGTGGCCTACTTTATTGAGTAAGACTAGTCGGGGATAACCCATGTCTTGGTAAGTATGTTTTGACCTTACTTGTGAAGTATTCCTTTTATGTTATCATGGTTTATGTGAATTGATTATACTAATGACTTATTGTCTGACCCTTATGTTTATGTTGATGCTCATGCAAGCTATCATATTTAGTACATAGTTGTACCTTCAGGTACTCTTTCCTACATTTCTTATTCAAATTTAAGATTTGGCAATATCGACTCTTATCCTTGTGGCTTAGGATCTTAGTAAAAGAAAGGATCGAAGATTGGTGAATCCTCATAGCACTCGAGGATATAGCCACCATTTTCTTATTTCCTTGTGTTTTATGTTTTGAATTATTGTTTGGGTTGTGTCACAAAGATATTAATGTTTTAGATTGTTTGAGGCAAAGTGTATTAGACTTCAGCTTCGTTTTATACTTGTATTATTGAGACACTCAAATTACACTTCCCTAAAGAAGTATAAATGGTCGTATCAAGTAAAGAACCCAACTATTAGGTTGGGGTCGATCTTACGAGTTCAATACGGAGAGGGGGGGGGGTGAAACAAAAATATTGTAATGGTGTAAAATCTAACAATTGTCAAGAGTAATTTTTTGGTATTTATCAAGTTATGAGAGAAACTAGGGTGTATGTTTTCCCCGTAGGTTGATAACGCCATAATCCTAGCTTATAAGAGTCTTTCCTAAGGTTTTCCATGTAAAGTGATAAGGTATGTATTTCTAAATCCTTGGTCCTACATTTAGAGAAATTTACCCCGTACCTTGGTCTAGCTACGTGTGTCTAAGTTACTAACCTTACCTTTTTACTTCATATTAAGCATCACATTTGATGATTGGCTTAGTTATTACCCCTCACACCAATAAAAACTAGCCTATTAGATAGCATCCACTAAATCTATGTCGATAATTCTTTTCCTATTAACTACCCCCTTGATCCAACAAGTAGAAATAAGGTCAGTTCTAACGTGTGCACTTGTTAAAAAGACTTCTAGACGAAAGAATTATCGATGCAAGCAATAACCTAGTTGAGAATTGTAAATTAGCTAGGCTTATTTTGTTAATTACCCATGTTTGCCACATCCCCAGTTTTTGATTTAGTCACCCATGCTTAGAAGAACACAATTTATATTTTTTGAATAATAAGTTATGAACTTACTTTGACAAGTTTGAAGAAAATCCAGAATTTATACTTGAAACAACAAAATTCACTTGAAAATCGTTTCCGAAAATTTGAATTAATTGCCCAAGTTGAAAAGTCAAATCTCCAACAACAAAAGTATGAAAAATAATAAAAGATCCAACCCTAAATAATAGGTTTTACACCCTATTTATAAATAAAATGTCCTAAAATAAAAGGAAAACAATTAAGGAAAGTTTTTCGAAAAAATGCGGCTTTAATAGACGACCCCACTGACAGTCCGTCGATCAAACGACGAACCATCGACTGCCTTCGTAAGTCCATACTTAGGCTCTTTTCAAAGTCTGCACGTTACATCTTCTTTGATCCAATCGATGGAACAACAATACGGTCCTTTGATGAACTTACAAAGCGTCGATCCATACTTATCGCTTTCTTCAACACCGAGTACTAGGAAATTCTCTAATCTCATAAACTATTTGCCAAGAGAGTCCGTCGACTAGTTGACGGACCATCAATCCTTCCGTAGCCCCTCACTTGGTCAGAATTCCCTGAGTTTCTTCCAGATGCTTGAACCTCCAGTCGACGATCACCACCTACGGTCAATAGATGGAACGATGGGCCGTTGATGGCTGCCTCGGTCACTTCTGCACTTATTTCTGCATTTCAACTTTTGACAACTTTCCTGCAAACCCCAGATAAAAGTACCTCAAAATTTCTACAAAAAAGGCCCTAGACACACACTAAACTTACGGGAAAAGCATTGGAAGTATCGTGAAACCACGGTACATCAACACCCTCAACTTAAATTCATTATTTGTCCTCAAGCGACTCACTATGACTCACCACAACACCTTTGTACACATGTATCCTCTTTTAAGCTTTCGCAATCATATAGCTATCAATCCCGACTTTTTTTTACTACTTTATTGCATGCTTTTACTCTTAGGCTCACTAAGCTCGTTCATCTAGATCATACCATGATACAAAATTACCACACATTTACACCTCTACTCCTTTATCTCTTACCAAGGTACCAACTTTTCAATTTTCAACTAGTGTCCTCACTTCGAAAAATATCCTCCTTTTTCACACAGTGATTTCAAATTTGAGTATAAGGATCATTATTCAACAGTCACGCTCAAAACAACTTCATACCTAGTTGGTGCTTGTTGCCAAAGGCTTGCCCTTATTCTCACTGCTTAAGTTCACCATGTTAGACTTTTAGGATCACGGTAGGACTTTCTTGACTTGAAACGAAGCCTCTGGGTCAGGTTTAATACATATGGGTACATTTTAGTGACTTTTTAACATTATGGCTAAGCGTCCTACCTCTTTTGTTGTCTATTATTCCCTACTCTTCCTTTTCTTATACTCTTTGACTTGTTTTTCTCATTTTTTTCTCTTTTAGTGGAAATGACTCTTACTTATTTTTCTTAAACTTTGTTTTCTCTGTTATTTATTTTCTTTTTCTCATTTTTTTATTTGATAATGGCTTTGACTAAGTCACTTCTCTTATTCACTATTTCTTTTCTCTTTCCACATTAATATTTTCATCCCCACTTTTCGGGACATTACTCATAATAGCCACCCTCAACTCATGGCTTTGCCATGATTCGAGGTATACAATACCCAAGGTTGGGTCAGGGAAAGGACGTGGTCTGTTTCTACACTAGCCACCCTTAACTTATGCTTTTGGCCTAAGTTGAGGTTCCCATGTCCAAGGAAGGACAAGGTCTAACACATTATTCCCAAAAAGATGAGTTAGGGTAGAAAAGAAAGGTATATTATAATCTCAAAATATTTGGATAAAAAAGGGATCAATTTCATTTGGTTCTCTTTTATTTAGGCTAAGATTGACTAAATTTGAACAAGTACCTATGATCCTTTCCTAAGTGTCTAACACATATTTTTTTCGCAGGACTACTTGGGCAAGTTCTAGCTAGGTACCAATAGTGGAACAAACAACTTTCCTCAGACTCTCTTGCCCAGATTATCTGAAAAATAACATAAAGAAATGTAACCAACATTTATTGGAAAAAGCAACCCCAAAGATTTGGGTTGGGGGGATGAATAGAGAAATTCTCTTCCCACGTAGCGCTAAGAAGCAAGTTCCGACAGCCTATGATGAAATAGCACAAAACAAAAAAGGGCTACGCGAATAATAGGGCTCACCTGATCTATCAGCTGAGTAGTAAGCCTCCTTGGGATAATTATCAATATCTCTTCCTATCAAAATGAGATTAGGAGGGCGCCCTTTTTAAAGAGCCGATTCCAGAAGATGATCTAGAATTGGGTCAATCATGTTTATTAGAAGTCGACAATAGAGTGGTTCTACCAGCAAAGAGCCCTATACGTTTTATTGTAACATCTGCTGATGTACCTCATAGATGGGCTGTACCTTCCTTAGGTGTCAAATGCGATGCTGTACCGGGTCGTTTAAATCAGACCTCTATTTCGGTACAACGAGAAGGAGTTTACTATGGTCAGTGCAGTGAGATTTGTGGAACTAATCATGCCTTTATGCCTATCGTCGTCGATTCCATTCCTTTGATCTATCTACTTAGTCCGAACCAAGTAGGTAGGCTCCATCTTATTCTATTTTTCCACTGTCCAGGGCCGTACCCTGCAGAACAAGACCGAAATTTTTGTATCGGCTCGCAAGTGGTTATACAAGAGAAAGTCAAAGTCTGATGGGACTATTGATCGCTACAAGGCTCGCGTGGTAGCCAAAGGCTACAACCAGTAATAGGGTATAGACTATGATGAGACATTCAGTCCACCAACAATATTTTCTATATAAAAAGAATCCGAAAAGCCTGATGGCTTTAAAGGATAGGGGAGACCTTTTTTTGGGTTAGTGCGCGCCGACATGCTAAAAATTACCTTTTAAACTTCTTCCATAGAATAGAAAAAAGATAGAATTGAACAACCGTACAGGCATCTTTTGTGCATACGGCTCTACAAGAAAATTGACCTCTTTCGACCCCATAACATAAGAAAGTCATGGAGTGCATAAGCCCCTTTAGAGATAGGGGCGACTTTCTTGTGGTAGTAATTGCGAATGAGCAAGTAGGGGGCGGCAACTAAAGAGGTAGCGAGACTGACCGCAATTTCAGGAATGAAGCTTTCTGAGAATGGAGAACCCCGGACGGCCGTGGAGGCCTGAAAACAAGACAGTCCGAAAAAAGGGCCTTCTGTCTACACGCTTTCGAGAATAGAATAGACGAGACGGCTGTGATTGACAAAGTAGGGGGAGGTGAGTCTTGTCTCCTTTCACTTTGT
The DNA here is from genome assembly GCA_027789145.1 of Solanum arcanum. NCBI lineage: Eukaryota > Viridiplantae > Streptophyta > Magnoliopsida > Solanales > Solanaceae > Solanum > Solanum arcanum. Next base: position 14,963,127 of record CM050937.1, read on the forward strand.
CGTTATATCAAATAAATGGAATTGGATGCTATGTCAATCCCATATATGGAATTGATATTCACATATAGACAAACAAAACAAAAAAGAGAGGAAATTTTATTAATTAAATAAAACTTCTTCAATCAACTTATCTTATAAAAAATTTGATGATGAAATAGGAAAACAAGAGATTCACCAGGAACTCCACACACGCGTTCCGGGGGGTTTTCAAGCCGAGCGCCTCACAGAAATGCTGGAGGAGAGACACGGGGGGGAAAGGATGGGGGAAATCCTCCAGAGTCTCCGCCCGATGGGTCTACATCCATCCCTGAATGTCGTCGCGTACTGTTAACTTCCCCGCCATTCTTGTAACTGTCACCTGTAATCCGCGCAGGTGTGTCCGCACCCCCCTGAGTTTGAGGATTCAGAAATGCAGAATTGAAGAAACCATGCAATCGCCAGGGCCAGCGCTCCGGAGCAGCCCAATCCTCTGAGAAAAAAGGATTCCATCTCCTTGACTTTGTTCACATTCAGTAGCAGCTTGCTGGTGTCCTTTCAGGTCAGGAACTCCTGCAATAGGCAGCCTAGTTCGAGTCTTAGATTGAGGGTCATGTCGTGGTGCATTATATGTCATGCTTAGAGCCAACACATTCATCATTCATTATGCCTAATCATGCAAGCATTCTCTTTAAAACGGGATATCATTCATATTTATCCATCATAATTCACATTTCACATTCATACTTTAGACAAGATACTACACATGCCGGTTCAACAGAAAAATAATTAGTCTCTTGGGGAAAAAGAACACAGGCAAGAAAACGACCAAGAGAGGATCATGAGTTGGGTTACTCAGACTTCACCCTAACAATCACTTTCCATTTATCCCACCCCAACAAAATAACATGAAATTGTCCCTAATCCATAAGAAAATAAAGAAAAGTTTGTAGATGAAGCAAACCTGAGGCGTATAGCGTCGAAGATCAACAAAATGGTTGGTCCGGTTTCCCCGAACCCACTCCCTCAATAGTAGGGCCACCATAAGTGGTGATCACAAAAATATATAAACCCTCACTGGTGCTCCTCTTTGAAACGTCCAATCTGAAGCAAGACGCCCCAGCAGCTAACTAACAAGCCCTTATCTGTCGGGCCTCCTCATCAATCAATGAGGCTCTCCTAGAAGCCTCCATATCTGTTCGCTCCTTTTTGCTACCCTGAGCATCCTCACTCTCACTGGTGCGGCCGGAATGGTGCCTCTTGGGATGCTCACGTAGCGGAGGTGGCGGTGCAGTAGCGGGAGTGAACAGTTCAACAAGCATTGTGTCTTCCGCCAGCTTCGTAGGTGTGACCTTATGCTCAGGTACCCTTAAATCAAGGATAGAATCAACATCAGCTCGCGGACTCCCCACAACCGTCTGTAGAATTTTCAAATCAATGGTGGGGGTTGGACGTGCTAGGACTCTCAACTCAAAAGCAGCAAGGTGCTGGTGGACCACCTGAATCCACTTCTGAGTCTACTGAGTTACCTTCTTCTCAATTCATTCCTCAGCCTCAACAATGGGATTCTACATCCAAGGGTGGATATGGTGCAACAAGGTGGACATCTAGGCCTCTCACTTCTGGACCCTAGAAAGCGGGCCCAGTGTTGCTGATGGGGGAGTAGACCGGGAGAAACTCGGTGCCCGACTAGAACCTAGGGCAGACTCGACCGGGGTGGTATTGGTAGGCTATGATGTAGCATGATCAGCCCCTTGGTCTTGATCTACCATATCCGCCAAGTTCTCACCTAGCGGCTAAACATCTACTCTGGCCCTCTCTGTGGTGCCACCTCATTGACATCATCCATAATGAGACTGATATACACTATCCATACAGAAGTATGGAGACATCTATGTGCCAAATGGGCACTCCTACATTCTTGAACAGCTGAAAGATCATGCAAGCAAATGGGTAAGTAGTAGAGGACTTTAAATCCCTCTTATCAATAACGGAGATCAACGATCTCGCCAAATCAATCTCGAACCCGGAAACCATAGTTGCTACCAAGACTGCTCTATCCCAGGTAAGTATATTATCTAAAGCAGTGAGGGATAGGCGGTGGCGGACCAAAAGACAGATGAACTTGGCTGCAAACGTTAGGTTGGCCTTCTTAATAAAGCCTCTGAGGTCCATCACCCATTTTTCTCCCTCACCGTCCATGGATATCTGCTGGTCAATCCACCTCCTAGTGGACTTTATCAGATCTCTATCTCGTTGAAAATGGCCATTCTTGAACACATCCAACCTGTAGTCAAACTCTGGGGTGAGGGGGACCTCCTGGCATTAGTGACCTCACCGTATAGGAAGCGGTGAATGGCAGGAGAAAAAATATCCACCCGACATCCTCGAACTCAGACATCTACGAGTGGTGCCTTTTTGGTGGGGTTAGCCCGCTTGTCCAAAGAACCTTGGAGAGCAATAACATAAGAGGCGTAGAACTCTCACACCATATCCTCGTTGTAAGGTCCCACACTCTTAGCCATCCACTCTAGCTCATGGCGGGTAAATAAGTCATGTATTGCAGGAACTGTGTGTAGGCTACCTGTCAGAGCTCAACTGTCGAAGTCTGAGTCATCACCTCCTTGTTGTTCAACAACTTGGCATCCCTATAAATCTGGTATTGTCCATCTACGCACCGCCGATTGGACTGATCAGGAACCGATGTAGGGACCTCAAACTTAGGTGTAGGAACAAACTCCAAACTCTGGGCCTCATAAGACGAGGCATTACAGGCTGGCCCGGTTGGGAGGGTAGTTGCATAGGATCCCGAACCAAAGGCAGTGGCCTCATTCGACCCTGTAGAGTGGGCGACTCAGAACCGGAGGTTTCCTAAGAGCCAGATGCTCCCCAAGAACCCGAGGCATACCCAGACGGTGTGCCAGTGATTATGCGCTCCTTAGGTTTCAGGGTTTTGGTGCCCGGGGGAACATATTCTCGGTCCTCTCATCATAGGACTCGGTCCCTATCATCATAAGACTAGCCAATCAGTCGCTGAGATGGTGCCACTGACTTGGACCGTCCCCTTGAATAGACAATATCCGGTTGGGGGCCATTAGTACCTGAAAAAGGAGTTGTTAGTTTCATTGAAATCACCCTACACACAATAGAAGCAAAAAAAAAATCTGGAGACATAGGATATATATGTTAGTGCAGAACTGCAGACTGAGAAGATGGGATACCATCGACGGCCCATCGATGAAACAACGGTTCGTTGATTGTGTCCATTGATGGATACTTAGTAAATTTAAGAAGTCATATTTTCTCAGAACATTCAGTTAGAAACAATGGACGTGCAGAATTGGTCGTCGATCAATCAATAGATTGTATTCCACTTCTATCATTTTACACTTAGAATAATTTTTTAAAATCGCACAAAGAAAAGTTTCAGAAAGAAATGGCGAACGTGTAGAACGGCCCGTCGATCAACCAAAGAACTATAGTCCACTTCCGTCATTTGACACTTAGAATATTATTTTAAAATATCACAAAGAAAAGTTTCAAACAAATATGACGGACGTGTATAACGGCCCGTCAATCAATCGACGCACTATGGTCCACTTCTGTCGTTCAACGGTTAGCAGTTTTCAAGGTGAACCATCGACAGACCCCATCGATGGTCAATCGATCAATCGAAGGTCCGTGGATGGGGTCTCATTCTGTTGGTCAGAGACAGGATTTAGGTCTTGGTTTTTACCCCACAAATAAGCACTTTCAAGCACAAAATAGTACAAACAACATGCAATATCAAGCAAAATACTATTTCATCATTATCAGGGCTTTGATTTTGCCAATTTCAACCATGAATTCTAAGAGACTAACAAGTCCTAAGTAGGAAAAACAACAAGCAAATAGACTGTACACATATTCCACCCCCAACCCATTCACTTTCTATCATTCTAAGGGACATGGAACCCAATTTTAACAAGTTTAACATTCAATTATGTCCCTAAGTCAAGACCCACATAGAACAAATTTAATTTCACAAGCAAATGAACGAGAATTCATTGAGCAAAGGAACATGAGATGCCTGAGAGTTGTAGTGGAATGAAGTGAGTGGGTAATATTGCAACACCAACCTACGTGCTCGTCTTCAAACACCGACCAGAGAGACAATGAAATGGAGGAGAACTTAGGGACTAGGGTTAGGGGATTTATGAGAATTTGGCAGAATGGGAAATCTGAAGGAAATTTGAGTGTGTGATTGTGGGAGTTTAATGGGGAGTTAAAGAACAGAGGTAGGGAAATGGTTGGGGGGAATTTTAAAAGGTGTGGGAGGGTAAATGAACATTTATAATCTTATTTATCTGGTCGGGTGGGGTCCAGTCGAGTCACTGCAGTTTGTGAAGTGATGGTACCCCTTCGACAGTCCGTAAAATGAATCGATGTTCCGTCGATGGCTCCATCGGTTGTGTGATAACTTAGACAAAAATATAAAAACATACCCGGGACCTACAAAACCATCGACGGTCCGTCGATGCAACGACGGCCCGTCGATTGATCCGTAGATCTGTACACCAGACCAATTTCTGCAGAATTCTTGTGGTTTGGTCCCTGCACATTAAGCAACCATTAAGCCATTCTTTTTGTGTTTTCTAGACACTTTTAGAAACAGAACCTAAACTACTCTTTAGCCAACAGACTAAAACTATAAAAGAAAATTACATATGACGTTAAGTAAATCAAAATGAAACCAAATAACGCAACTATTCCTTAAAATAAAAGAAAAAACTATTGTTGGCTAGAGGATACACATTGGGTTGTCTCCCATGAAGCACTTGATTTGACGTCGCGGCTCGACGCAAGACCCTTGATTATTCAGACTTCATCAAGGTATTATGCCTCAACCAATTCATGGTGAGTGTCTGCATTACTGAGGTAGATCTTAATTCTCTGCTCGTTTACCGTGAACCTTGCACCCTCCTTGTTCTCCAAGTCAATTGCTCCATGTGGGAACACTTTAGTGATCAAGAATGGACCAATCAATTTGGAATTGAGTTTTCCCGAAAAAAAGCGCAGCCTAGAGTTAAACAGAAGTACTAAATCCCCAACTAAAAATTCGCTCTTCTCAATCTTTTGGTCATGGTACTTATTCATCATATATTTGTAGAGGGCTGAACTTTCATATGCTTTTATGAGAAACTCATCAAGCTCATTTAACCCATTAAGTCTCTGCTCCTCTACTTCATTTCAATCCATCTTCAGTTTCTTCATTGCCCATATGGCCTTGTGCTCTAACTCAACCGGCAAGTGACGAGTGTTCCCATATACAAGTTGGTATGGAGATATACCTATGGTAGTCTTGTATGCTGTCCGGTAAGCCCAAAGATCATTGTCAAGCCTCCTAGACCAATTTGTTCTACAAGCATTTACCGTTTTTGACAAGATCTTCATGATTTCTCTATTGGACACATCAACTTGCCCTCTAGTTTGCGGATGGTACGGAGTGGCACATTATGGCTAACCCCATATTTCTCCAATAACCCTTTGAATAACTTGTTGCAAAAGTGGGATCCCCAATCACTAATAATGGCCCTAGGTGTGCCAAATCTAGAGAATATGTTCTTTTTAAACAACGTGGTGACACTTTTCCCTTTATTGTTAGCAAGTGCTATGGTTCCACCCATTTTAACAGATAATCCACTACCACAAGAATATATTTCATCCCATGAGAACTCACAAATGGGCCGATAAAATCAATGCCCCATACATCAAATAACTCGGTCACAAAATGGAATTTAAAGGGAGTTTTTGCCTTCTCAAAATACCTCCATCTCTTTCGCATCTATCACATGCCTTGGCGAACTCATGAGCATCTTGGTGGATAGTTGGCCAATAGAACCCACATTGCAAGATCTTATGGGCAGTCTGTATACCATTATGATGCCCACCCACAGGCGAGGAATGGCCTGCCTCCAAAACACTTAGCATATCAACTTCCGTCACACAACGACAAATAATCCCATCAGCACAACTCGGGTCTAAGTAAGGTTCAACCCAAATGAACTTTTTCAAATCATGCATGAACTTTTTCCTCTGATGAAAGGACAAGTCCGATGGAACTATATCACTAGCCATATAATTCGCAAAATCGGCGAACCATGGAATCAAGTCATGAGAAGTGGCCAATATATGCTCATCAGGGAAGGTATTATCAATTTTAGCCTCTAATCTGGACAAGTGATCGGCAACTTGATTTTTGGTACCTTTTATATCTTTCACCTCAAAATCAAACTCTTAAGATATAAGTACCCATCTAATCAACCTTAGTTTAACATCCATCTTTTCCATCATATATCTCAAAGTGGAGTGGTCACTATGCACTATGACTCTCCTGCCAAGCAAATAGAAGTGAAATTTTTCAAAGAAAATACAACTGCAAGAAGCTCTTGTTCAATCACAGTGTAGTTCTTTTGTGCTTTATTTAGGTCCTTACTAGAATAATAAATGGGGTGAAGGATTTTATCCATTCTTTGTCCAAAGACTAAGAGCAACCCCACTAGCATCACACATCACCTCAAATGGCTTACTCCAATCCGAGAAAATAATTATGGACGCAGACACCAACCCATCCTTCAATTCTCGAAATGACTTCAGACAGGATTTATCGATGTAAAATTTGCGTTCTTTCTCAAGTAACTTGCACTGAGGATGTGCAATTTTTCAGAAATCTTTAATAAACCTCCGGTAGAAGCCCGCATGCCCAAGAAAACAACTTAGACCAATTTATAAAGATGGGTGGAGGAAGTCTTTCTATAACCTCAACTTTGGATCGATCAACCTCTATCCTTTCTTTGATATGCGATGGCCAAACACAATACCCTCTTTCACTATGAAGTGACATTTTCCCAATTTAGCACAATGTTGCAATCTTCACACTTTTTGAGAACCTCGACCAAGTGACTCAAAAAACAATCAAAAGAGTCGCCAACAACTGAAAAATAATCCATAAACACCTCAATAGTGTATTCAACCATATCGGAGAAGACATCATACATTTCTGGAAAGAAGCAGGTGCATTACACAATCCAAAAGGCATCCTCTTGAATGCAAATGTCCCAAAAGGGCAAGTAAAGGTGGTTTTCTCTTGATCCTCCTATACAATAGAGATTTATTATAACCCGTATAAAAATTAAGAAAACAACAACAACCTTTTCCTGAAAGCCTATCTAACATCTAATCCATGAAGTGCATAGGAAAATGGTCCTTCTTAGTCCATGCATTAACCTTCCGGTAATCCATACAACTCTCTATCCGTTCACCGACCTCATTGGAACAAGTTCATTCTTTTCATTAAGAACCACAGTCATTCCCTCATTTTGGGGAACACACTAAAAAAGGCATACCCAAGTACTATCTGTGATAGGATATATGACTCTGGCATCCAACTATTAATAATCTCCTTCTTAACTACCTCTTGCATAGGTATATTTAAATGTCTTTGTTGATCAATACTTGGCTTATGATCGGGCATGAGTTAGATTTTGTGTGAACAAATACCGGGTGGATCCCATTAATGTCCGCAAATAATCCAACCAATGGCTCGTTTGAACCTTTTTAAAACTTCTACCAAACACTTTACTTGTTCCACATTAAAATCTAATGCAATGATTATCGGCAAAGTGTCATCTCTTCCCAAGAATACATATCTCAAATAAGGTGATAGAGCCTTAAGCTCTAATTTTGAAGCTTCCTCAATAGATAGTTTCAAGGGTTGAGACTCGCGATACTTCATATCTAACTCAAATTTCTTTGGTTTGAACCAAAATTCACCTCGATCAAGTTACGCAACCAACGACCCATACTCCTCAATACAATCACTCTCAAAATTCATTATCACTGCCGCTAGTGCCTCAACACCAAAGCGCTCTTCGATTTGGACCTCAGACGTACTCTCAAGCCTGTAGGATATAGCAGATACCGTTTGGAGCTCACCGCTCTTCTTTATGGACCTACAAATGTTGAAAGTTGCGTCTTTATTGTTTAACTTGAAATCTACCTTCACTAACACATCTTGGAGTATTCCGATAGGTCTTTTCACTGTTCGATCGTCCATCAGTAATAACATCAAAGTGGGTTTTAGGTCACCCAAACAAAATTTTTAGTAAATAGAGAGATGCGTGAGATTTATGCTTCCACCAAGATCACATAGTGCTTTAGCAAAGTGTAACAACCCTATGGTACATGGAATAGTGAAAGAACCCGGATCTTCTTCCTTTTGTACAAGAGACCTTGTAGCAATATCACTACAATGTTGTAATCGGTCATTATCCTAAAAACTTACTGATATTTTCTTAGTAACCATATCTTTCATAAACTTGGCATAACCAGACATTTGTTCAAGAGATTTTATCGAAGGGACATTTAGGGAAAGCTATTTCAACATAGTAATAAAACACAGATATTTAACGTTCTCCGTCTTCTTTACCAATAGTTGTGGAAATAGTGGTGGTGGTCTTGGAACGGGGATTACATTTTGGGTTATCTATACTTTTTTCACCGCTTTATCTGCCAACTCACCATTATCTTCCACCAACTCATCCTCTTTTCTCACCTCATCTTCCATACCAGACGACATAGGTGGATCCATGGTTTGCTTACCCCATGTAGTAGTAACTACCATGCAATGTCCATCATTTTTCGGACTTTGGACAGTATTTCTAGGAGGAGTAACCGATTGACGTGGGTTCATAGTAGAAGACAATTCAGCCATTTGCAACTCAAGATGCTTGATTGAGATTGCATGTGAATCTACCTTTTGCTCAATATTAGCCAATTCACCTATCAACTCATTGGCGTGCTCATCACTACCATCGAACCTTCTCATCATCTTTTGTAACATATCTTCAATTCGTGGCATACTACCTCCACCATCGGTAGGTGTAACTTCCCGATTTTAAGTGGAACATTGGGCCCATTCCGATCGTTTCTGTTACCATAGTTACCCCGGTTGAAGTTGTTGTCGCGGTTGTACCTTGCATCTCTAAAATAGTAACCCTCTCAATAGTGATTTCCATAACTCTAACCTTGATTTCCTTGATCTTGGCACCTCCTGATTGGAGCCTTGGGCATTCATTTGGAAATCACTTGTTTGATCATTCACTGCGTAAGAATCCTCTTCATAGTAGAATTTATCTGCTGGCGGTGATGTTTTGGTAAAATAATTCACCTTATTTACTTTCTCTGCACCTCCAGTGATACGTTTCAACACCAACCCGAGCTCAATTCTTATTCGAGCAATCTCTTCATGAATCTCATCTAAGGTCGGGTTATGTGTAGCTTTCACTGCAAATGTGTTTCTCCCAGAGCCCGACATCCTAATGCTCCAAGCCTTATTGTTGCGAGAAATTTTCTCTAAATTTTCCGCGATCTCTGCATATGTGCACTCACCATAAGAACCACCTGCAATAGTATCAAGTACTGCTTTATTATTATCATCTTCCCCCCTATAAAAGTACTCTTTAAATGATTCATCATATATGCGGTGGTTTGGGACACTTCTCACATATGAGGTGAACCTATCCCAAGTGCTACTTACCGACTCCCCAGGCAATGCCACAAAGTTGTTCAATCTATATTTGTGGTTGAGATTTTTAGACAATGGGTACTACCGTGCTAGGAACACATCCCTTAACTGCTTTCAAGTATAGATCAAATTATATGGCCACTCATTAAACCAAATTGCGGTCTCTCCGATCAGTGTGAGCGGGAACACCCTTAATCCGATGACATCCATGTCCAAGTCTGGCCTCCCTATATAACTCTTACACACCGACCTTAGTTTGGAGATGTGAGCATGTGGATCCTCTAATGATAGCCCCAAAAATAAACCTCTAGCAATGAGCGTCTGCATCAAGCTACTAGTTACAACAATTGTATGACCCTTTGGTAGAGGAGGTAGGAAAAGAGTCACATCAGAATCTCTGATGTTAACACTGTCCCTATATTACTCTTGAGGGCATGGGGCGGGAGGTTTCCTCCTCAAAGCACCATCACCAGGGTTATCCACTATCACTTCATTGTGAGAATCTACCGTCAGAGGAAGTTTATGGTTGATCCCATCACAAAGATTAGAAGGATTATGTGGATCTTCATTCCGCGAAGTGTATGGTTCAGTTCTGGATCAAATGGAAGTATTGGTTCTCCTCGACTCTTTGTACTTGGCATACCCTAGAGCTAGACCTGAAAGACACAAAAACAAAAAGTAAAATTGGGAAATTGTTGACTAAAATTAAGTAATTGATATAAAAATTAATCTAAAAGCCACTTTCCCCAAAAATGGCACCAAAATTTGATACGCTCAAATTACACTTCCCTAAAGAAGTATAAGCAGTCGCATCAAGTAAAGAACCCAACTATTAGGTTGGGGTCGATCCCACGAGGAAAATGATTCAGACTTAACTTTAATGTACGATGATTACCTCTATTTAGTCAAGTCCTTTCCGAAAACTAGTAATAAATAGGGGAGGGGGTTTTGTGAAACAGAAATGTTGTAATGGTGTGAAATCTAATAAGTGGCAAGAAAAAAATTGTTGGTTTTTATCAAGTTATGAGAGAAACTAGGGTGTAAGTGTTCCCTATAGGTTCATAACGCCATGAACCTAGCTTATAACAACTTTTTGCTAAGGTTTTGCAAGCAATTTGATAAGTTATGTATCACTAAATCCTTGGTTCGGCATTTAGAGAATTTCACCCCATTTTTTGGTTCGGCTACGTGTTTCTAAGTTACTACCCCTTACCTTTTTACTTCATATGAAGCATAGTATTCGATATTTGGCTTAGTTATTACCTCGCACTAATCGAAACTAGCCTATTAGATAGTATCCCCGAATTCTATGTCGATAATTATTTTTCTATTAACTACCCCCCTTGGTCCGACAAATAGCGATAAGTCGAGTTCTAACGTGTGCACTAGTTAAAAGACTTCTAACCGAAAGAATTATTGATGCATGCAATAACCTAGTATAGAATTGTAAATTAGCTAGGCTTATTTTGTTAATTACCCATGGTTTCCACAACCCTATTTGTTTATTTATTTACCCATGCTTAGAAGAACACAATTCATATTTGTTGAATAATAAATCATTAACTTACTTTGACAAGTTTGAAGAAAATGCAGAAATTATACTTGAAACAACAAAATTCACTTAAAAATTGATTCCGTAAACTTGAATTAATTGTCCAAGGTGCAAAGTCAAATATTTAAGAACAAAAGTAGGAAAAATAATTAAAGATCCAACCCCATAAATGAGGATTTACTATTTATAAAGACAGTGTCCTAAGATATAAGTAAAACAATTATGGAAAGCTTGTCCAAAAAACACGGCTTCAATCGACGACCCCACTAACGGTCCATTGATCAAACGACGGACCATTGACTGATCCATCGGTCCATACTTCGCATCTTTTCAAGGTCTACATGTTTCATCTTCTCTGATCAAATATACAAACCAACAGCACGGTCCATCGATGAACTTACGGTCCATCGATGCACATCGCCATTCTATACATAGCTTTTTCTTCAACACCTGGCACTGGGATATTCTCTAATCTCATCAACAAATTTCCAGGATGGTCCGTTGACCAGTTGACGAACTGTCGATCGTTTCGTAGCCCCACTCTTGGTCAGAATTCCCCAAGTTGCTTCAAGATACTTGAACTTCTAGTCGATGATCACCACCTACGAACCGTCGATGGAACGACGGGCCGCCGATGTCTTTGTAGGTCACTTCTGCACTGATTTATGCATTTCCTATTTGGACAACTTTCCTACAAAACCCAGATAAAAATACTTTAAAGATACTACAAGAAGGCCCTAGACACGCACTAAAGTTATAAAAAAGCATTGAAAGTACCGTGAAACCACGATACATTAATTATGTCGATAATGTTTCAAATTTCCACTAAATTCTATTATTTTATGTTATGAAAGCTAAGTATATTGTATAAGTCCTCTCGGGGTCTTGTAAGCCATGTAACATCTAGGGGGTACCCCTCAATCTTAATAGTGGTATATTTGCACTCATTTAAGGCACGTTTAGCTCAACAACGAGTTTCCTCAATGACTAATTGTGTCCTATTCCAATGATATTTTGATTTTTTTAATATATAAAGGTTAAAGTACAAGATAAGGATGAATGAATGAACAAAAATATAAAAAAAAGTTTAAACTATAAATTGTTGATCGTTAAACAAGAAAGGCAGATCGTCTAATGGGTATGACCGTTCCAAAATTAAAAGTGCACAACACTTTCATTAATTTAGGCAAGCCAATGAACTTTAAAATGAAAAATGACATGCCAAAATAAAAGGGAAAACTTGTTGACCATCATAGAAAGCGACAGTGCAATGACAAAATAGAATGCTTGAAAATCAATTAAGGTGATACACGTGATATGCAGAATGTGAAAGATCGACTTAAATGAGCTCGTAAACTGAAGTTGAAAAACTTTAAGCCTGGAGTAAGAGAAAGGTGACTTTGAGGGCAATAGATGATCCACCCATCATGATCGGTGAGCCAAACTAAAGTAACCCAATGAGTAGCATATTGAATTTCGGGCCAAATATTAGAAAACCGTAAATATCCTAAAGGAGAGAGAAAGAAAGATTTCACTTAATTGAGGAAAACATGAAAGAGTGAGAATGTTCTGAATATTTTATAGATAGAAACAGTTTACGTAGTAAAGATCACTTTCTAGAATAGCCTATATATGAGACAAAAAGAAGATTCTATGCAAGGATGCTATGAGATCGACATAACATTAGATTTATTGAAGATGACCCATACAATTCATGAATGTTCATCACTATAGAGCAACACAATTACCCCTATGTGACATTGATTTCTAATCCTCTCACACTTAGATTGCTTGTTACTTCTTGATTTTTCCAAATTTTTAGTTTAATTGTGACAATTGATAACCAAATCCTTTTATTAAATGGGTGGAATAATAAACCCAAATGTTTTTACTATGACAAATAAATTAATATACCATTCAAATTTCTTGATAGAATTTTCTACGATATACCATTATCTATGGAATTCAACCCGACTCTTACTTGGGTATTTTTTTATTAACGGCAATTGTTGTCTTTTTTAATTAATTTTAAATAGTACATTTGATCATTATTAGGACTAAAAAAGCAAAATAGTATACAATTATTCTAATATATTAGGGAAAATTAATAAATGAGGCTCTATACCTAAAAGAAAATTGTAAGTACAGAAGAATCGGTGGTGTGGGAAAGAGGACTCAAAGACCTTCGATGTGATACATCACGGGGCACGTAAATATTTCTGTGCTTAAAGTTGTGGTCCTTTGAAGTTGAACCAAAACTAAAAAATTAAATTTAACTTCTTTGGATTTTCGAAGTATGAGATACTACAAAGATTTTCACATGTAACTTTATTGAGCTCTAGCTCGACTGAAATATATATGTGAGAGTGCATGATAAACGTGAAACAACTTGTAAGTTCAATAATGGATCTTCAATCTAATTAATGTCATTTAGGTTTTCACTATGTTGTCATTTAGGTCTAAAGCGGTTCAATTTGCTTGCGCTCATTGATTTAAAATTTCTTCAGTACCATCGATATCTTCTTCTTGTTTCTGGTTAGGTAGGTCCTCCTTGAAAGAATGCTTTTGATCCTTTCTTATGCTACTCGTTGTGTTCTTTAAAATATCTCATTTTCAATTCTATTTAAATCCACTTTATTTTATTTTTTATAAATGATTAGAGATAAAAAGAAGTCGTGGAATATAATAAATGTGCTCGGTAAAAAAATAATTTAAATGGGCATAACTGTTGCTAAATTATCTATTAAACGATTTGGGAATGTGTTCGAGTTTTATAATTAACGGCATATACGTGTGAGGCGGATTATTTTTAACGCCCCAAAACAAACTAAGGTGAACTAGATCCTCGTCATTGTTTCTAGAGTTAATTAAAAGTTAAAATGAGTTACTTTAGTGTTCTTAGGCAGTGTATGAAGTTTGGTTATGTTTGGAGGTCAAACGTCCAAGAACGTCCATGACGTTCGGAAGGTGTGCCTTAGATAGCGCTTGTGTTTCTTGAGGTGTTTGAGTGAGTTTTATGTGTTTGTTTTGCTTGAAACTTGCATGAGATGTTCCTAAGACCTATACGACTTAGTTTAGGGGTTTAACGTATGGGCACGACCCCACATAGGACCCACAAGGGGCCTTAAATAAAGGGCCCATGATTTGGACAAAGCTGCCAAGGACACTGCTCTATTGACGGAGCAGTCTACTGGGCGTAAATCCATCGACACCTTGTCGACTAGGTAGCTTTTGTTCCATAATTAGTGGGAGGCTCATACCCTCCCTTGACCGGCCTCTGATTCCATCAAAGCCCAGCAGCACGGGTCGTCGACCCATTGACTCCCAGTAGCTTGGGTTGTCGATTGGCTACTTTCAACAAGTTGTACATTTACTGCCTTGGCTTTGGGTGCTTGGTAAATTCACCCCAGTTATTTTGTTATCCTAGGTCGTTAGTTTTAGTTTTTATTAGGTATATTAAAATGTTCTAAACCCTAAGACCTAATTTTAGACCCCTCTTCCTAAAACCCAAAACCCCTCTCTCTGCGAAGACTCTCTCAAGTCTCCATGAAAGCTAAAAGTCAAGAAATGTTAGGAGGACTGTTGATGTTTATTTATTCATAAAAAATATTTGGTATTTCTTCAATGTGAGGTATGGTATCCATCCTTGAACTCTCTTCCATTCAAGGAGTCCCTTCAATAAGGGGTTCTCAACCTTAATTTCTAACATCTTATAATCTAAATACGGTTCTTGCATGGAAACGTTTCTAATGAATTAATAATTGTATTTATAATGTTAGTGATTATTTTAAGTTTAAGACTTCAATGAAATCATGTTAAAGATTTTCATCTAATGTTGGCTTAAGAAATGGGTTATATGAGCATGAATCGGTATGAGCTTTGATTTCTTATGGTTGTTATTGTTGTTTAGCTACTGCCAAAAGGGATAATTTATGATTCATTATTGGATAAAAGGTTTTAGGTGATGAAATCTTGGATTAAAGGGTGATTTAGTTATATAGTTTAGTTTCAATTTCGAAATGCTCTTGAGTAGTATGGTCCACCTTCTCGGTGGCAATGTTTATTTGAATTGTATGAATGTATAAATTTACTAGTTTATTGTGAATGAGGCTATTAAGGCTTGTTATATGAAGTAAGTTTATAACTATTCTATTCTTGTTAAATGTGCCTTATGAAGTTATTAAGTGAAGTACACTAGGGTGTATGCTTGAATGAAGTTATTCTTGTTAAATGCTTTATGAAACTTGTTATGAGAATTATGTTAAGGATTAAGTATAAAGGACTGAGATGATTATAAGAAGTATGTAAGGTTTGTGATGTGCTGAATGAATGTCTAATCAAGTATAGGAGTTAAATATAAATGAAATGAAGCTTATGTGCAAGGTGTGCTCACATGTACACAGATATTCACACTTGAATGAATGAATGAAGCTAAGTTAAGTCCAAAAGGAGAGTTTTGGGGTGAACGATCTTCGTGAGTTGAGATAAAGTGTTTAGTAGCAACCCCACTACATCCCATGAGATTTCTAAGATAGGTTGGAGGATGAATGCCCTTCATGAGTTGAGATGTGGTGTTCACTAGTTATCCTTAACCTATAGTCTATTATGTTGAGAATCCACGGGATGTTATGCCTAGCACCAAGAGGATATGAAGGACAGGTGGATTATACTTTTTGAGTTGATATGTTGTATTCCAACGTACCTCTTGAGATGAGTAATCCTCGTAGCAATCTCCTTCTCCCTTAACTATGCACCCGCATTCGTGTAACTATTGGAAATCCATGTAAATGCTAAGAGATTGACTTCATTCTAGTCAAGTGAGGATCCTCTTCCGATAGGGGTTAATATCGGGATTTCATGTCTAGCCCTCATGGTCTATGTCAGTTAAGCTAACTCCCACAAAAGAAATGAACGTGCAAAGTCTTCTAAGGGAGAGTTCTACTTAGGGTAGGTAGTGGAATGGGATGCTATTTATCCATTGCACTAGGTAGGCAATCTCAAAGGGAAGTCTTGCTGAGACTTATTTGAATTGAATGAACTAAGTCTTCTAAAAGAACATACTACAAAAGGTAGGAGGTGGTATGGGACGCTATCTATCCATTGCACTAAGTAGGACCTTCCGAAAGGGAAGACTTGGTGCCAAATCTTCTAAAAGAATTTTTACTTAGGGTAGGTGGTGGTATGGGATGTCATCTACTCATTGGACTAAGTAGGCATTCCGAAAGGGAAGACTTTGGAGGTTTGTTGGGTGTCTTGCAGTGATTGAAAGACTTGTTTCTCCCGAGTTGAGGAAACCAAAAGGGGGTAGTCTTGACTATTTCTTTGTAAGTATTGAAGGAAGCACATGTATACTTCCTTCATGTCTTACCTTAGTGAGTCTTAGGATAATCCTGAGGTAGGGAAACACTTATAGAAAATGAGTCACTTTTTCTTTCGCTTGGCCTTGGAAGTTCACTCATTTAGAATAGGATAGTTCATTGTAATTGCTCAAGTTGAATTCATTGTGAATGCTTAAATAATTCGTTGTTAAAGTTTCCAATTAGTTCACAATAATGTTAGATTTGAGTTCACTGTAAGTTTTGGAAGTTACTGTAAATGGTCTTTTTTTGTTTAAAATTATGGGAACTCTTATCCTAAATGTTAAATGATTGCTCTTATGATGTTTTGCTTCTTAATTCAAGAATGTTTTATTCAATTGTCATGAAATTGTATTTTACTAAAATGTCCCTTTTTGCATGTTTTTGTACATGCCACACTTAGTACATTACTTTTACTAACCCCATACTTTTCTATACTATAAGTATAAGTTTGAAGAATTTTGAAGGTTAAAGTCTAGAATGTGAAGCTTGGAAAAGTTCCTCTCAAGACAAAGTATGTCCTCACATA
Source organism: Solanum arcanum (assembly GCA_027789145.1). NCBI lineage: Eukaryota > Viridiplantae > Streptophyta > Magnoliopsida > Solanales > Solanaceae > Solanum > Solanum arcanum. The sequence goes on from CM050937.1 coordinate 14,980,106, forward strand.
TTCGAGGGCATAGTCCGTTTCTTAATTTCTTAGCTAAATAATTACTATGTACTTCTTTCAATGTAAAGGCTCGTGTCCCTAAGTTATTTATGTAGTGTCTTTAAGTTACGCTTGTGACGATTAGATTTTTCTTAGTATTTATAAAAGATCCCTTTTTTATATCAAATGTTCTTTAAAAGTTTTAAGATCCGCATTACTTTTTATGTCTTATATAATGAATGCTAGTTGAAGGGCTTGTAAAAGACCCCAAAGGGTCAAGTACGCCCGGCCACGAAACGTGGGTTCCTCCTAACTTCTACTGGTTACTTTCGGATTATAACAAACATTGTATCAGAGCATAAGGTTTTGGGAAATAGTTAAATGTCTAAAAGTCTCACTAGCCACGTCTAGTAATATCTTGGTTATTGGTGTGAGTCTCGATACATCCATAGACAAGAGGCTATAGGACGATATAGTTTCACTTTCTTCATTACTCTTGAATCGTGCAATAAAACTTAACTCCATAAGATCTCTCTCTCTCTCTATCTCTCTCTATCTCTCTTTCTCTCTTATGTCCCTTTGTCCGGTGGTCTTCTAGGTGTTATTGCTATGAAGGAGAGATTTTTATAAGTTTTAGGTTGAGAAAAGGGTGAGTTTCGATGTTATGACAGTTTTGTGGCTAATAGAGTAGATGTGAAGGTAAGTTTTTAAAATTGGGATGTGATGCCATATATGGCTAGGTTATGGTGATTTAGTTCTAAGCATGGTAAGAGTTATAAGGATGAATATAGTTCTTTTGATAATAAATGAGTTATCTTGTGATTATGTTCAATGATGGTAGATATGCTTTAAGGTGTGAATTTGAGGAAATGTTGAGTACGTGGAGATTTTGTAGGAGTTAAGGACAACTCACTTGTGTGACTAATGTTTCATAGTTGTTATTTTGATTGATGGATTTTGTGGTGTAGGCTTAAACTAAGATGGAAATATGGTATGAATATTTAGTGAGGAAGTTTTGTTCCATGAAATTGAGTTAAGTGATAAGTAAGAGCTGAATGAAGTGATATTTAAGAGAATTTGTCTAGCCTTGGATATTAAGAGGAAAGTGTTATGCTTAACTTGCAAGGTTGATGTTTGATATTGATGTGCATGAGTTGGGGGTAGTGTGACTTCTTACCTTGTGAGAGGTATATTGTTACTTTGAAGTATGAAGCCTTGAAGATGGCTTTACCCTAAGTGGGGGAGAGTGAGTTGAGTAGAATGGCATGTAATGTATATAGTCCAAGAGAATCCTCGAGGGTCACTAAATGGGAGTGGTAGTATGGGATGATACTCTCACATTGCACTTAGTGAAACTTACCAAGTCTCTTTGGAGCAAGTTAGTGTGGTCTTGTCCCTCATATTTTCATGTCATCTTGATAAAGTTGCTCGGAAGGTGCAAGATGGAATTTTTAAATATCTGACATAGCGATGTTTTGAATTTACTATAATGAAGTTTAATTTTTGAGAAAAATTGCATTTTTTCATGAATTACGATTTCAATGTTTTATGAGATGAGTTTATATGGTATTATACTTCATGTGATAATGCCCTCTTGATGAATTTCACAAAGAATGAAAATTTTAAGTTTTAACCATGCTTAATTTTGTTGATTTTGAGAAAATTTGTTTTGCCTTGAATTGAAATTTCAATGTATGCAAAATTATTGTATATTAACATGTGTAATGTTGGGAAAGGTAGTTCCTCCATAAAACAAGATTTAGACCTCATTTTAGACCCCCCCAAAAAAAAAAAAAAAAAAAAAAAACCCCAAAACCCCCCTCTCTTAGAAGACTCTCTCATGTCTCCAAAAAAACTAGAAGTCAAGAAATGCTAGGAGGGCTGTTGATGTTAGTTTATTCATCAAAAATCATTTGTATTTCTTCATGTGAGGTATGGTATCCATCCTTGAACTCTCTTCGAATAAAGGATTTCCTTCAAATTAATTTTCAAAAGGGGTTTTCAACCCTAGTTTCTATTATCTTCAAATCTAAATATGGTTCTATCATGGAAACGTTTCTAATGAATAAATAATGGTATTTATAATATTGGTGATGATTTTACAATTAAAACTCAATGAAATCATGTTAAAGATATTCATATAATGTTGGCTTAAGAAATGGGTTATATAAGCATGAATTGGTAGTCTTTGGGATATGATTTCTTATGGTTGTTATAGTTATTTAGCTACTGCCCAAAGGGCTAATTTATGATTAATTATTGTATAAAAGGTTATTGGTGATGAAATCTTGGATTAAAGGGTATGTTTATTATTTTGTTTAGTTTCAATTTTGAAGTGCTCTTGAGTGGTATGGTCCACCTTCTTGGTGGCGGTGTTTATTTGAATTGTATGAATGTAAAGCTACTAGTTTGTAGTGAATGAGGCTTTTAAGGCTTGTTTTGTCAAGTAAGATGATAAATAAGTTATTCTTGTTAAAGGTGCCTTATGAAGTGATTATGTGAAGCAGACTAGGGTGTACGCTTGAATGAAGTTATTCTTTTTAATTGCTTTATGAAACATGTTATGAGAACTATGTTAAGGATTAAGTATAAAAGACTTAGATGATTATATGAAGTAAGTAAGGTCTGTGATGTGATGAGTGAAGGTCTAAGCTTGTATAGGAGTTAAATGTAAATGAAATGAAGCTTATTTGCAAGGTGTGCTCACATGTACACACACACTCACACTTTATTGAATGAATGAAGCTAAGTTAAGTCCAAAAGTGGAATTTTGGGGTGAACACTCTTCGTGGGTTGAGATGATGTTTTTAGTAGCAACCCCACCACATATCATGAGCTTTGTAAGATAGGTTGGAGGATAAATGACCTTCGTGAGTTGAGACGTGGTGTTCACTAGTTATCATTAACCTTTAGTCTATAATGCTGAGAATTTGTGGGAAGCTATGCCTAGAAAAGAGAGGATATGAAAGAGAGGTAGATTACACTTCATGAGTTGAGATGTTGTATTCAAATGTACCTTTTGAGATGAGTACTCCTCGTTAGTAGAGAATGAGTTACTTAGTAGAAATCCTTTATCCCTTAACTATGCGCACGCATAGGTGTAGCTATTGGAAAAGACATGTAAATGCTAAGAGAATTACCCATTTCAGGCAAGTGAAGACCCCTCATCCGATAGGGTTATTATCGGGATTTCATGTCTAGATCTCATTGTCTATGTCGGTTAAGATAACTCCCACAAAATAAATGAACGTGTTAAGTCTTCTTAATTAGTGTTCTACTTAGGGTAGGTAGTGGAATATGACACTATTTATTCATTGCACTAGGTAGGCAATCCGAAAGGGGAGTCTTCCTGAGACTTACTTGAATTGAATGAACTAAGTCTTCTAAAAGAACGTACTACTAAGGGTAGGTGGTGGTATGAGACGCTATCTATCCATTGCACTATGTAGGACCTTCCGAAAGGGAAGACATGGTGAAAAACCTATGTGCTACTTAAGGTAGGTGGTGGTATGGGACCTCATCTGCTCATTGAACTAAGTAGGCATTCCTAAAGGGAAGACTTCGGTGATTTGTTGGGTGTCTTTTAATGTCTTGCTATTGATTAAGGGGCTTGTTTCTCCCGAGTTGAGTAAGACAAATGGGGTAGTCTTGAAGGTGGCATATGCATACTTTCTTCATATCTTACCTTAGTGAGCCTTAGGATAATCCTGAGGTAGGGAAACTCTTACGGAAAATGAGTTCACTTTCTCTTTCGATTGGCCTTGGAAGTTCTCATTGAGAATAGGATAGATCATTGTAATTGCTCAAGTTTGATTCATTGTAATAAGTTACTGTAAATGGTCTCTTTTGGTTAAATTATGGAAACTCTTATCTAAGTGTTAAATGATGGTTCTTATGATGTTTTGCTTCTAAATTCATCAATGTTTTACTTAATTGGCATGAAATGATATTTTACTAAAATTTCACTGTTCGTATATTTTTACATATGTCATACTTAGTACATTATTTGTACTAACCCCATACTTTTCTATACTAGAAGTATAAGTTGGAAGCATTTTGAAGGTTGAAGTCTAGAAGGTGAGGCTTGAGAAAGTTCCTCTCAAGACAAAGTATGTCCTGACATATTCGAGGGCATAGTCCGTTTCTTAATTTATTAGTTCTAGAATTATTATGCATTTCTTTCAATGTAAAGGGCCGTGTCCCTAAGTTATTTATGTAGTGTCTTTAAGTTTGACTAGTGACGATGAGATTTTCTATGTATTTATAAAAACAATTCCTTTTTATATCAAACGTTCTTGAAAATTTTTAAATTCCGCACTACTTTTTATGTCTTATGTAATGAATGCTAGTTGAAGGGCTTGTACAAGACCCTAAAGGGTCAAGTACGCCCAGCCACGAAAAGAGGGTTCCTCCTAACTTCTAGGGGGTACTTTTGGGTAGTGACATTATTCAATTGTGATAAATCGTTAACTAGTTAAGAGTTACCATATTTATATTTTTTAGGTGTATTAACCTCAACTAATATTTTCACCTAACATATAAGAGTATATATATATAAGAGTATATATATATATATATATATATATATATATATATATATATATATATATATATATATATATATATATGAATAGCATGGAAACTGATTTGCTGAATGGTAATCACATTCAAGTGAGGTGTATGGCGCAGATTATGAATCTTATTATTCAGGATAATTTTACAAAAAATATTTTTTTATTTAATGTGATAGACATGTCATGCAAAATGTTAGGAAGTCTTTCGAAAAGTTTCAAGATAAAGTTTTGATGATGAACAACTCAATTGCAAAAAAACTTTATGCTCTACCTAATGTTAAGTAGAGTTGTTTAATTTGAGAAAACATTTTCAAATTATGCTTCTTGTGAAATTGGCTTGAGACATGACGTTGAGAATTCTTTTGTTAAAATTGAAAACGTTGCACGTGAATGAGTAAGAAAAACAGCGATAAATCGGGTGCACATGAAAAGAATTATCAAATTTCTTAAAATCAAGTTTCTCCTTATTTATAACATATCAGGATGAGTTTATGTCACATCAAATATTCATTTTCTTGAAATTTGTGGGATCATTCTTTATTTGAATCAATTGATTGTTGTTGACACTGAATTTTCGATAGACATTTTTATAGTTAATACTTTAAGTTTTTATTTTTCAAATAGTTCAAAATACATTTTCTCCAACTATATACGATTATTGATAATTATCCTTTTTTTAAAAAAAATGTTATGATTTTATTAGTTTATTTTGAATTCTGATTGATTTTGATTTTGATTTTTAACATTTTTTTCACAGTAGGTAAAATATGAAATATTGTTTTTATTTTCTAAACCATCAGTTTTCATTGAATTAAATTTTTAATGCTATTAGTTATACTTATTTGAGCACAATCTATTAATTCATTCAATACAAGTAATGAATTGCATGTATAACTATTTAATGATCATATTGTTCTTAGCACAATTTAAATAGTCAATAATTTTTATTGCTTTTATAATGCTTTACTTAATCATGAAGTAAATAATTTTAGGTTTTATTTTTTTTATTTTTTTCTTGGGGGGGGGGGGGGGGGGGAGGGGAGGGAGGAATTTATAAAAGGGAGAATCCTAAAAAAAAGTTTTCGCCTCCATGTCTAGATCTCAACTCATGTTTGTTTTTTTAAAACAACTTAAATCACCACTCATCTTATCTCATTACAGTTGGAGAAGACAACAAACAAGACACCACCAAACCACCGTAAAGCCTCCACCACCAACCACACACTAGATTTCTCCTTCACCACAACTTCTCACCGATTGAAGAATGAAAAGATCAGCTCCAAGTTTCGGCATAACACGATAAACAAATGAGCTCAAGGCTCTTACTTGACCCAAAATCACTGACTTACCCTCCTTTCTCCCTTCTCATGCTGCTATCTGTGAGGGGTTCCTCACTCCGATGAACAATAGCATCAAACAACTACCAATAGTAGCTCCACTATACAACCACACTTCCCGAAACGAAAACCACACACATCCTCTTTGTCACTCCAAAAAATAGCAAACGAAGCACCAGATCTGACCACTAAAACCCAATCCCTTCCTCTTCACCACTCCGATGAACAAAAAGGAATCCCCAGATCTCACAACCAAAACTCCCCTCCATCCTCTTCATCACTTCAATGAACACAAACAAATCCCCAGATCTTACAACCAAAACTCCGACTCTGGCCTCTTCGCCACTCTAATAGATGACAAACGACCCCCCCAGATTTCACCACCAAAACCCTAGCACGTCCTCTTTGCCAATTAAGTATAGAAAAAACAAAACCACCAAATCTCACCAGAAAAACATCAATGTTTTACTTTATTTGTGCTCAAACTGCGACCAGCACGATCAAGCTCAAGCTCGCGCAACCAACAAACAACCCTCATACTCAATCCCCTTTTATGATTATTTTTTCTCATTTCATGTTTTTTGGTCAACAACACCTAACAACAATGAACTAGGTCTTCATCAACCCTCCATTTCTTGTGAGATTTGCTACTCTGGCATCATCTATTTTGAAGTTTGTTTGATCTTTCTTGTGTTTCTTTAACTTTTTATTTGTGAGAATTTCATTTTTGTTGTTGACAGATTCAACAGTTTAGTGCTATTAGTGGAAGTACTTTTAGGAGTCTTTTATGTTTCCAGTTAACCAGCTCCTGGAATCTTAATTAGTTGATGTTAGTTAGTTAGTAGGTTGAGTTAGTGCAAAACTAGGGCCTCATTTTTTTCTCTTGATTTGTTTGTCTCCATGTTCTATTTGATGATTAATATCGTTGTTTTCAAATAACTATAGAAAAGATCAGTATCGTGTCTTAATATCTTATTTTGGCAGTCGTTCATCTTTTTTGCTAACAACTTTGGCAGTGTTTTTTAATTTTAGTGAGGTTGTTGTTATTTTAGTAATGCTTTAATCCACTCACTAGATCTGGATAGAAAAGTTAACACTCCACAAGTAACATTATTTTTTTGTTAAGTTTGGTTAAGTATTATTACTTTTTTTTAGTGTTGATAATTTTAGTACAGATGGTTGTTGTAGTTTTGGTTGTTCTCCAGTGATGGTGAACTTTTCCAGACAACATTTTTGTTCATTAAATAATGATGTGTTATTTAATTTGGTTAGTTTTGGTTAATTTTGATGGAAGTTCATGTGTTTTCCCACGTTTGTTAACTAACTTTGTTGATTATTAATTTTCCATTGTAAGTGATTTTTGTTAAGAACTATTTTTCATTAATTCTTTACTTCTCTATTTGACTTTACGTATTTCATAATAAATTTACTTTTAGTGTTTATTGTTAAGAACTATTTTGCATTAATTCTTACTTCTATGTTTACCTTTAAGCATTAGATAATAACGTTACTTCGGTTATCATTACATTGTTATTGTTTTTAGGTAATTCATATTTCAAATAACTCTTTATATATATTTTAGCAATTCTCTTTAATTTATATAGTAAAATTAGCAAATGAAAAATCTTTCATTGATGGTTTTAGAGGCCTCTCTATCTTTTAAAAGTTGAAAATTTTAATTTATACTCATATATATTATATGTTGAAATAAGCCGATAAAGAAACCCTCGTTTATTTTCAAGCCTTTCGTGTTTATAAGATGGATTTTATTTTGCTTAACAATTATTTCTTTATATTTTTATTTTATTCATATTAAATCATAAGCAATACTTTTACTAATTCTGTTTACAAGTACCTACAGTTGCTTTCCAAGGAAGATACTCAAAAGACACTCGTATAGTATTTTTAACTATTGGAAAATATTATATTGTTTTTCATATTATTATTTAGTATAATATTTTTATATATTTTATGTTTCTTATATTTGTACATTATTTTTATTTCCTTATCAATTTGATTTTAAATAACTGAGTTTAGCCTGGACTCACAATTGTGAATTCCGAAGGGTGCTAATACATCCCCTCAAAATAACTTGCACTCTTTCAAAGAATATATTGGTTTCGGAGGCTTTATTATAATTAACTAATTTATTGGTTTTCTAGTTATTTCGTAAAATTAGGCGTCGAATCCTAAATCTTTTTTTTAATTTTTTTTAATTTAATTTAATTGAGTTATTATCCTTTTTTAATTCGCATGACGTTGCACCTTATTTATGAAAATGAGGATGTAAACAATTGCATGTGAAGATACCGATTTAAGTGATACCGCAAGGAAGATTAAACAAAAGTTTGATAAGTATTTGGGTGATCCAACAAAAATTAAAAAAAATATTTATTTCGTATTTTTGGATCCTCTTTACGAATTTTGATCAGTTTGCTATGCACTTATAATGATGTTTTAGTAAGTGTTATTTATGGCATGTGATGTATTAGTTGTTCCAATTTCAAGTGTCACATATGAGTCTGTATTTTGTACAGAAAGATGTCTTCTTGATTCACTTAGGAGTTCAGTGACTCCTAAATTGGTGCAAGTTTTTGTCTACCTTCATGATTGGATACAATGTGAACATTTAAAATAACCCACTAGTGTTAAGAAAATCTGGATAATCTAGAACAAATTGAAAATCGTATTATTATTTTTGTTATATTTTATGGGTATTGTTATTACAAATTATTTATAGTTATTGTGTATTTTTATTCTATACAGGTTCAGCTAGCACGGAAAAAGATTCTAATGTGGTTAACATGCAGTACAATTGTACCTAGAAGGTGAATTTTATGAGGTTAGATTTTTTTTAGAGAAATAACTTTTGATGCACAGCAATCCATCTCCACAAAATATGAAAAATGGATAATCCTAATATTTCTCAATAGTTTTTTTCTCAATCTATTTAACAAATATCTCTCACTCTTCAATTTCTACATAATGGATGATCGCAAAGAAAATATCTTAACTCACTTTTCTTGATTTTTTTTTTTTGAGAATTCAAAGATGAGTAACAGTTTCTTGGGTCTTTCTGAAGTTCATCATACTCATTGTTTTATGTATGGGTGTTCATGGTATTGATAAAAACAATCCAAACCCAAAAATCAAACCAAATTGCTAAATAAAACTAATTTTATTTGAGTTTTGCTTGGTTCGATTTTAGATTTTTGAAAACCGATAGTATTTGATTTGGTTATGATTTTATTCAAAAAAAAATGATGAAATAATCGATATATTGATAATTTATTTATTGAAGGCAAAAATGTCTAAGATGAAAATATTTATCTTATTGATTTCATGTATATGAGTGTCTATGACAATTTTTTGTGGGATTGAAAATGTTATTGTCTCTTCCTTCAAGGACAATATATAGAATTATAAAGTTTTATTGATAGTAAATTTAGTGATCAAAAGTGCAGCAATTTAAGTCATTCTAACAATTTTTCTTTTAAATGAATTGTTGTCATTTTTTAACATTTTGTATGAATTGTTTCTTTTATTTTTGTATGTGGTTAATAACTGAATAACCAAAGCAAAACAAACCGAAACCAATAACTATCAAACCAATAAATATATATTATAGTTTGTTTGGCTTGGTTTTGATACTAAAAATATCGATTAAGTTATTTTGTTTTGACGAATAACCGATCCAAACAGACTCGTGCACACCCCTAATTACAATATTAGGGGTGTTCACGGGTTGGTTTAGATCAGGTATTGGTCAGAATCAAAACCAAAATAACTTAATTAGTATTAAAATTATCAAATAAAATAAAACCAAATATAATATAATATACATATATCGGGTTGTTATCGATTTCGGTTTGGTTTGATTTGGTTTTTCGGTTACTAACCATATACAAAAATAAAAATAAAAACAAAACAAGACTGTCCAGTATCCCTTTTGCATAGTTTTAAGTTTTAACTAGATATTTTTTTTTTACTACTGAGTTCAGGGTGGGGTTCTTTATTGACTATTTTCATGTTTTGTAGATATCCTTCAAGGAGTATTAAGTATATGAATATGTAGTTTTTGCTTCTTCTTCTTCTTCTTGGAATTCTGAATTGTCTTTTTTTAAAATTATTTCTAGATATCCTTTAAGGAGTATTAAGTATATGAATATGTAGTTGAGTTGTTGCTGCTTCTTCCTCTTGGGGTTCTGAATAGTCTTTTTTCATAATTTTTAGATATCCTTACTTTGAAGTATGTAAAAATAAAATGAATTTTGATTTTGATTACACAAAGTTGAAGGAGAATGATATACGAGGCTCGTGGTATATATAATTGTAATTTCCTTTGTAACTTAGAAAATAAGGAGAATGACTATATAACGACTTTATGTTGTAATAATAGGGTATTGAGGATGATTCCTAAAAATTATACAACAATTTATTGAGTTATTGACAAAGATTCTTTCATTGCACATTGAAAATTGATCAATCTATTAAAAGTTAGAATTAATTACTGGTAGTCAAGTAAATAACCTAGGTAAAGGACTTTTTAGATTCACTCATGAAGATCTAAATCAATATAGAGTTGTTAGTTAGTGGAGGTGTGGATGCTAGAATAAAATTACATAAATATTTTGTTGAAACTAAGAATGACACTTAAGATTTTAACACCCAACTTTGGATGAAAAATGCCCAAAGCTCGATTTTAAATTCAAGCTTAAATGGCTTGTGATATATATGTTACGTTTCAGGTGTCGCATCTGAATCTGTATTTAGTATAGGAGTACGGCTTCTTGATTTTGTTTAGGACTTCATTGTTCCTAAATTGGTGCATATTTTAGTTTGTCTTCAAGATTAGCTACAACTTGAATAATTAAAATAACTTATTAGTGTCGAAGAAAATCTTGGTAATCTCGAGCAAATTGAAAAAACTACTAGTAGTTTTATCAAATATATTATATATTGGTTTTGCAAAAAAATTGCATTTGTTGTATATTTTGGTTGTCTTCAAATTTTGTTAGCACCGGAGAAAATCCTGCCGTAGTTGACGTGTAGTACAATTCCACCTGGAGGTGACTTTTAGAATATCATTTTTTTAAAAAAAATTAGACTATTGGAAACCGAGAAGTTCTTTGGTTCATGTAAAAGTCTGTTGAAGAAATGTAGTAACAGTTTAATGGCCATAAAAAAACACAAATGTCAAAAGGAAATGCTGAAGATTTATAAGCTTTAAGAGTTACCATGTTTTGGATTATTAATAGGAAATAACAACGGTATGACTCTAAATTATAAAACACATGATTTAATAGAGGAAAATACATAAAATGGGTAAGCTAGATAAATCTCAAATTGAGAAGAATGTGAAACACACTTGATTTATGTTGGTTAATGCTCAAAATATTTTCTTGGTTCACTATAGACGTGTGCCACTCCTTTTCAGTGTGGATTGAACACTTGATATAGATTCGCCTTAGCCAGGAATCACCCCTTTTCGATGTGGGGCAAACACTGGCTTTCATGAGTATCTCACATAATCTAGATTAATTTTAACCGGTGAATCACCTCTTTTGGTGTAGGGAAGACACTGAATTTCATGGTAGCTCACATGATCTTACTTCTAAAAATGTCTCTAAGAAATCAAGAAAGAAAGATGATGGAACGTATGTTCAAAGTGAGCTATGAGAGTAAGAGCTTAAGAATGTCAATTTCCAATATGATTACAAATGAATTTTAACCAAATAATGGGAAAATTCAAAAAAAATGACTTATAATGACTTTTTATATGATGACAACAAAGGGGAGTAGATACATAATAGCAGCTCAAAACTTCATAACTTCCCTAACATGAAAATGATGAAAGAAGTGGCATAACCAATAGCGACTGGCTTATGAAGTATCAATGATTACTTGATGTAATGAATGTCTTGTTGTAAGGATAGTCAAATCATGTCCAATAAAGTTTACAATAATAAAAGAGCATAGCTAATCATGAATCATCAGGTTATGAAAATGTTAAATCCAAATAAATTGGCTTATAATTACTTTATATAATTGGCAAAGGATCTTAGCCAAATATGATTGTTGTATAATTACTTCTTATATTAGGCGAATAATAAAATTATAGGAATAGTCATTAAAGATTTGTTTATGAAGATTTCATGCCTCAAATTGTAGTTAAATCATTTCCTTAATCTCTTGAATTGCTTACTTGATTTATTGTGGGCATTGGACTACAATGAATCATTGCACTTGTAAGTAAAACATAGGACCAAAGGAATTATTGAACTACACAACAAGAAGAATAAAAAAAGGCTAAAAAATAAACTAAACAGGAGCAATCGTGTTCAAAAGGATCAAAATCTCAAATCTTCGCCCGAGTTGTTCTAAAATTATGTTGATGATACTAACGTCTTATAATCATATAGAAAATGAATTGTTTGCTTTGAATGCATTAAAATACTTCATATTCATTCCACAATTCTTAATTAACGATTTAGGGAAGTGTAGTGATTATACTCTCTAGAAATGGCATGTTGTTTAGGAAGTGTTTTCCATAATCATGCATATCCTTATGTGTATGTGTGCATGAACCCATACATAGTACAACTGGTGTACTAACCCTATACAATTTACTGTGTTTATAGGTGGTATAAGAGATTATTAAAGAATCACTGTAGTTGTTTAAACATCAGTGTTCTCCAGACCATTTAGTAGGTCCTCTTGATTTCGAGGATTCTACATTATTACTCTATCCTAGTTGTAGACATAGCTAATGCATGTCATACGTAGCTTTTCTTTCATACTCTTATTTTCGATGCTTTTGGATGTAAGGCCGTTTTTGCAACTTATTATACTATATTCATCTTTTGTTTCAAATTGGTTCTTTAAAAGTAGATGGTTGTTCTTTACTTTGAGATTAGTATATGATGCAACTATGTAATAACTATATGAAGTCTATGTAATCTTTATAAATTCTAAAACTTCTTAAATTTTTCGCTAAAATTAACCATATGAATGTGATGAATGCAAGAAAAGGCTTGTCTGCGACCTTTGAGAGGTCAACGATATCGGTCGAACTCGAATTCAAGAATCCGGGTCGTGACAAACTTTGTATCAGAGCATGGGGTAAAATTACCTATGAACTAAAGCTCAAAACAACCATGTTACGTAGTTTCTAACTTATGTTGTAAAGAGCCCCACAATCTTGACTTAGGGACTATGCGATGATAGGAAATCTTCCCTTCTTCTAGTCTTTATTGTGCTATGTAGAGTTGTGACATTTTTATGTCGTTTTAAGGATCTAATCTAACATCTAGGGGGTACTTTTGGGTAGTGAAATTATACAATTTTGATAAATCGTTAACTAGTTAAGAGTTACCATATTTATATTTTTTAGGTGTATTAACCTCATCTAATATTTTCCCCTAACATATAAAAGTAATTTTATATATATATATTTATATATATATATATATATATATATATATATATATATATATTTATATATATATATATATATATATATATATATATATATATATATATATATATATATATATATATATATATATAATTGATGTGACTGTAGGAATTTTCTAAGCAATTGACTAGCATGGAAACTGATTTGATGAACGGTAATCACATTCAAGTGAGGTGTATGGCGTAGATTGTGAATCTTATCATTCAGGATAATTTAAAAGAAAAATATTATTTTATTTAATGTGATAGACATGTCGTGCAATATGTTAGGAAGTCTTCCGAAAAGTTTGAAGATAAAGTTCTGATGATGAACAGCACAATTGCAAAAAACTTTATGCTCTACCTAATGTTAAGTAGAGTTGTTGAATTTGAGAAAACATTTTCAAATTATGCTTCTTGTGAAATTGGATTGAGACATGACATTGAGAATTCTTTTGTTAAATTGGAAACCGTTGCACGTGAATGAGTAAGAAAAACAGCGATAAATCGGGTGCACATGAAAAGAATTATCAAATTTTTTAAAATCAAGTTTCTCCTTATTTATAAAATATCAGGATGAGTTTATGTCAAATCAAATATTTATTTTCTTGAAATTTGTGGGATCATTCTTTATTTGAATCAATTGATTGTTGTTGACACTGAATTTTGGATAGACATTTTTATAGTTAATACTTTAAATTTTTATTTTTCAAAAAGTCAAAATACATTTTCTCCAACTTTATACGATAATTGATAATTATCCTTTTTTTAAATTTTTTTTAATGATTTTATTAGTTTATTTTTAATTCTGATTGATTTTGATTTTTATTTTTAACATTTTTTTCACAGTAGGTAAAATATGAAATATTGTTTTTATTTTCTAAACCATCTGTTTTCATTGAATTAAATTTTTAATGCTATTACTTATACTTATTTGAGCACAATCTATTAATTCATTCAATACAAGTAATGAATTGCATGTATAACTATTTAATGATCATATTGTTTTTAGCACAATTTAAATAGTCAATAATTTTTATTGCTTTTATAATGCTTTACTTAATCATGAAGTAAATAATTTTAGGTTTTTTTTTTTTTTTTTTGGGGGGGGGGGGGGGGGGGAGAGGGGAGAGAGGAATTTATAAAAGGGAGAGTCCTAAAAAAAAGTTTTTGCCTCCATGTCTAGATCTCAAGTCACGTTTTTTTTTTTTTTTTTTGATCAATTTAAATCACCACTCATCTTCTCTCCTTACAGCTGAAGAAGACAACAAACAAGACACCACCAAACCACCGTAAAGCCTCCACCACCAACCACACTCTAGATTTCTCCTTCACCACAACTTCTCAACGATTGAAGAACTCAAAAATCAGCTCCAAGTTTAGGTATAACACGATAATCAAATGAGCTCAAGGCTCTTACTTGACCCAAATTCACTGACTTGCCCTCCTTTCTCCCTTCTCACGCTGCTATCTTTGAGGGGTTCCTCACTCCGATGAACCATAGCACCAAACAACTACCAATAGTAGCTCCACTATACAACCACACTGCCCGAAATGAAAACCACACACATCCTCTTTGTCACTCCAAAAAATAGCAAACGAAGCACCAGATCTGACCACTAAAACCCACTCCCTTCCTCTTCACTACTCCGATGAACACAAAGGAATCCCCAGATCTCACAACCAAAACTCCCCACCATCCTCTTCATCACTTCAATGAACACAAACAAATCCCCATATCTTACAACCAAAACCCCTACTCTGTTCTCTTCGCCACTCTAATAGATGACAAACAACCCTCCCCCCCAGATCTCACCACCAAAACCCTAGCACATCCTTTTCGCCAATTCGGTATAGGGAAAACAAAACCACCAAATCTCACCAGAAAAACATCAATGTTCTACTTTATTTGAGCTCAAACTACGACCACCACGATCAAGCTCAAGCTCGCGCAACAAACAGACAACCCTCTTACTCAATCCCCTTTTATGCTTATTTTTTCTCATTTCATGTTTTTTGGTCAACAACACATACCAACAATGAACCAGGTCTTCATCAACCCTCCATTTCTGGTGAGATTTGCTACTCTGGCATCATCTATTTTGAAGTTTATTTGATCTTTCTTGTGTTTCTTTCACTTTTTATTTGTGAGAATTTCTTTTCTTGTTGTTGACTTATTCAACAGTTTAGTGCTATTAGTGGAAGTACTTTTAGGAGTCTTTTATTTTTCCAGTTAACTAGCTCCTGGAGTCATAATTAGTTGAAGTTAGTAAGTTAGTAGGTTGAGTTAGTGCAAAACTAGGGCCTCATTTTTTTCTCTTGGTTTGTTTGTCTCCAAGTTCTATTTGATGATTAGTATCGTTGTTTTCAAATAACTATAGAAAAGATTAGTATCGTGTCTTAACATCTTGTTCAACAGTCGTTCATCTTTTTTGCCAACAACTTTGGCAGTGTTTTTTAGTTTTAGTGAGGTTGTTGTTATTTTAGTAATGCTTTAATCTACTCATTAGATCTGGATAGAAAATTTAAAATTCCACAAGTAACATTCTTTCTCTGTTAAGTTTGGTTAAGTATTATTACTTTTTTTTTAGTGTTGATAATTTTAGTATAGATGGTTGTTGTAGTTTTGGTTGTTCTCCAGTGATAGTGAACTTTTCCAGACAACATTTTTGTTCATTAAATAATGATGTGTTATTTAATTTGGTTAGTTTTGGTTAATTTTGATGGAAGTTCTTGTGTTTTCCCACGTTTGTTAACTAACTTTGTTGATTATTAATTTTCCATTGTAAGTGATATTGGTTAAGAACTATTTTTGATTAATTCTTTACTTCTCTATTTGACTTTAGGTATTACATAATAAATTTACTTTTAGTGATTATTGTTAAGAACTATTTTGCATTAATTCTTTACTTCTATGTTTACCTTTAAGCATTAGATAATAACGTTACTTCGGTTATCATTACATTGTTATTGTTTTTAGGTAATTCATATTTCAAATAACTCTGTCTTTTATATATATTTTAGTAATTCTCTTTAAGTTATATAGTAAAATTAGCAAATGAAAAATCTCTTATTTATGGTTTTAGAGGCCTCTCTATCTTTTGAAAGTTGAAAATTTTAATTTATACTCATATGTATTATATGTTGAAATAGGCCGATAAAGAAACCCTCGTTTATTTTCAAGCCTTTCGTGTTTATAAGATGTATTTTATTTTGCATAACAATTATTTCTTTATATTTTTATTTTATTCATATTAAATCATAAGCAATACTTTTACTAATTGTGTTTACAAGTACCTAGAGTTGCTTTCCAAGGAAAATACTCAAAAGACATTCGTATAGTATTTTTAAATATAGGAAAATATTATATTGTTTTTCGTATTATTAATATTTTATGTTTCTTATATTTGTACTTTATTTTTATTTCCTTATTAATTTGTTTTTAAATAACTAAGTTTAGCCTGGACTCACAATTGTGAATTTCGAAGGGTGCAAATACATCCCCTCAAAATAACTTGCACTCTTTCAAAGAATGTATTGGTTTCAGTGGCTTTATTTTAATTAACTAATTTATTGGTTTCCTAGTTATTTCGTAAAATTAGGCGTGGAATCCTAAATCTTTTTTTATTTTTTTTAATTTAATTTAATTGAGTTATTATCCTTTTTTAATTCGCATGACGTTGCACCTTATTCATGAAAATGAGGATGTAAACAATTGCAAGTGAAGATACCGATTTAAGTGATATCGCAAGGAATATTAAACAAAAGTTTGATAAGTATTTGGGTGATCCAACAAAAATTTTAAAAAAAATTATTTCATATTTTTGGATCCTCTTTACGAATTTTAATCAATTGGCTATGCACTTATAATGATGTTTGAGTAAGTGTTATTTATGGCATGTGATGTATTAGTTGTTCCAATTTCAAGTGTCACATATGAGTCTCTATTTTGTACGGAAAGACGTCTTCTTGATTCACTTAGGAGTTCATTGACTCCTAAATTGGTGCAAGTTTTTGTATATCTTCATGATTGGCTACAATGTGAAAATTTAAAATAACCCACTAGTGTTAAGAAGATCGTGATAATCTCGAACAATTAAAAATAGTATTATTATTTTTGTTATATTTTATGGGTATTGTTGTTACAAATTATTTATAGTTATTGTGTATTTTTATTCTCTACAGGTTCAGCTAGCACGGGAAAAGATTCTAATGTGGTTAAGATGCACTACAATCGTACCTAGGAGGTGAATTCTATGAGGTTAGATTTTTTTTAGAGAAATAACTTTTGATGCACAACAATCCTTCTCCACAAAATATGAAAAATGGATGATCCTAATATTTCTCAATTGTTTTTTTTTCAATCTATTTAACAAATATCTCTCACTCTTCAATTTCTACATAATGGGTGATTGCAAAGAGAATATCTTAACTCACTTTTCTTGATTATTTTAATTTTTTTGAGAATTCAAAGTTGGGTAACAGTTTCTTGGGTCTTTCTGAAGTTCATCATACTCATTGTTTTAAGTATGGGTGTTCATGATTTTGATAAAAACAATCCAAACCCAAATATCAAACCAAATCGCTAAATAAAACTAATTTTATTTGAGTTTGGCTTGGTTCGATTTTAGAGTTTTGTAAACCGATAGTATTTGATTTGGTTATGATTTTATTAAAAAAAAATTGATGAAATAATCGATATATTGATAATTTATTTATTGAAGGCAAAAATGTCTAAGATGAAAATATTTATCTTATTGATTTCATGTATATGAGTGTCTATGACAATTCTTTGTGGGATTGAAAATGTTATTGTCTCTTCCTTTAAGGCCAATATAGAGAATTATAAAGTTTTATTGATAGTAAATTTAGTGATCAAAAGTGCAGCAATTTAAGTCATTCTAACAATTTTTCTTTTAAATGAATTGTTGTCATTTTTTAACATTTTGTATGTATTGTTTCTTTTATTTTTGTATGTGGTTAATAACTGAATAACCAAAGCAAAACAAACCGAAACCAATAACTACCAAACCAATAAATATATATTATAGTTTGTTTGGATTGGTTTTGATAATAAAAAGATCGATTAAGTTATTTTGGTTTTGACGAATAACCGATCCAAACAGACCCGTGCACACCCCTAATTACAATATTAGGGGTGTTCACGAGTTGGTTTAGATCTTGTATTGGTCAGAATCAAAACCAAAATAACTTAAATAGTTTTAAAATTATCAAATAAAATCAAACTAAATATAATATTATATAAATATATCGGGTTGTTAGCGATTTTGGTTTGGTTTGATTTGGTTTTTCGGTTACTAACCATATACAAAAATAAAAAAAAAAACAAAACAAGACTATCCAGTATCCCTTTTGCATAGTTTTAAGTTTTTACTAGATATTTTTTTTACTAGTGAGTTCAGGGTGGGGTTCTTTATTGACTATTTTAATGTTTTGTAGATATCCTTCAAGGAGTATTAAGTATATGAATATTTAGTTTCATCTTCTTCTTCTCCTTCTTGGATTTCTGAATTGTCTTTTTTTAAAAATTATTTTTAGATATCCTTTAAGGAGTATTAAGTATATGAATATGTAGTTTGAGTTGTTGCTGCTTCTTCCTCTTGGGGTTCTGAATAGTCTTTTTTCATAATTTTTAGATATCCTTTCTTTGAAGTATGTAAAAATAAAATGAATTTTGATTTTTGATTACACAAAGTTGAAGGAGAATGATATACAAGGCTCGTGGTATATATAACTGTAATTTCCTTTGTAACTTAGAAAATAGGGAGAATTACTATATAACGTCTTTATGTTGTAATAATAGGATATTGAGAATGATTCCTAAATATTATACAACAATTTATTAAGTTATTGACAAAGATTCTTTCATTGGACATTGAAAATGGATCAATCTGTTAAAAGTCAGAATCAATTACTGGTAGTCAAGTAAGTAACCTAGGTAAAGGACTTTTTAGATTCACTCATGAAGATCTAAAGTAATATAGAGTTGTTAGTTAGTGAAGGTGTGGATGCTAGAATAAAATTACATAAATATTTTGTTGAATAAACTAAGAATGACACTTAAGATTTTAACATCCCACTTTGGCTGAAAAATGCCCAAAGCTCGATTTTAAATTCAAGCTTAAATGGCTTGTGATATATATGTTCCGTTTCAGGTGTCGCATCTGAATTTGTATTTAGTATAGGTGGACGGCTTCTTGATTTTGTTTAGGACTTCATTGTTCCTAAATTGGTGCATATTTTATTTTGTCTTCAAGATTAGCTACAAATTGAATAATTAAAATAACTTATTAGTGTCGAAGAAAATCTTGATAATCTCGAGCAAATTGAAAAAACTACTAGTAGTTTTATCAAATATATTATATATTGGTTTTGCAAAAAAATTGCATTTGTTGTATATTTTGGTTCTCTTAAAATTTTGTTAGCACGGGAGAAAATCCTGTCAGAGTTGATGTGTAGTACAATTCCACCTGGAGGTGACTTTTAGAATGGTAGTTTTTTTAATAAAAAAATAGACTATTGGAAACCGAGAAGTTCTTTGGTTCATGTAAAAGTCTATTGAAGAAATGTAGGAACAGTTTAATGGACATAAAAAAAAAAAAACAAATGTCAAAAGGAAATGCTGAAGATTTATAAGCTTTATGAGTTACCATGTTTTGGATTATTAATAGGAAATAACAACGGTATGACTCTAACTTATATAACACATGAATCAATAGAGGAAAATACATAAAATGGGTAACCTAGATAAATCTCAGATTGAGAAGAATGTGAAACACACTTGGATAGATCATATTGTTCTAGCTAGCAAATTTTTAAATAAACCTTTATAAAGGGTAGTTAAAAAAGATGAACCAAAGAAGTTATTGAATTTTTTTTATATGGTGACTTATATTTAATTTTTTTCCTGAATTAATACAATTCAACATTCCCTGAAATGATTGAAATGTAAAATAGGAGCTACGTGAAAGACGTCACAACATCTTTTTATTTGTTTCGTGATTATTTCATCTTCCTTTTTATTACGACCAACATTCTTTTTGCTTGTATTGATACTGAAATATTTTTTCTTATCAAATGATACATATTTAAATCTTTGTTAGTTGATAGATTCCAACTAAATTCAGCTTCAACTGTTGAGAGCTTGTTAATAAACTATAGAGTAAAATGGAAGGAAACATGATGAGATAACCAAAATAAGATTAAAATTTTATTTTATTTGTAAAATACATACTAATAAAAAGTAAACAAGGGAAGCAAACTAATATCGAACGATACTAGAAATTTGTTGAAAATATATGATATTATAAAGTAGGATAGACAGATGGTTACATAAATTACATTATAAAACTCATTGATGGAACGAAATTTTATAGTTCTCGCTATTCCTTGCATAATACGATATTTTTTGTCATTTACATATTTTGTCAAAAGGATTGAACCTAATTGAAGTCTAGAAGGTGAAGCTTGGGAAAGTTCCTCTCAAAACAAAGTATGTCCTCACATATTCGAGGACAAATTCCATTTCTTAATTTCTTAGTTAAAGAATTATTATGTATTTCTTTCAATGTAAAAGGTCGTGTCCCTAAGTTATTTATGTAGTGTCTTTAAGTTTGTCATGTGATGATGACATTTTTCTAAGTATTTGTAAAAGATTCCTTTTTATATCAAATTTTCTTGAAAACTTTTAAATTTCACCTTACTTTTCATGTCTTTTGTAATGAATGCTAGTTGAAGGGCTTGTACGATAACTTAAATGGTCAAGTATGCCCGGCCACGAAACGAGGGTTCCTCCTAACTTCTAGGGGGTACTTTCGGGTCGTAACAGACTTGGTATCAAAGCATAATGTTTTGGAAAATAGTTTAAGGTCTAAAATTCTCACAAGCCACCACTAGTAGTATCTTGGTCATTGATGTGAGTCGCGACACATCCATGGACAAGAAGCTATAGGACGATAGAGTTTCACTTTCTTCATTAATCTTGAATCGTGCCATAGAACTTAACTCCATAATGTCTCTCTATCTTATGTTCCCTTGTCCGGTGGTCTTCTATGTGTGATTGCTTGAAAAGAGAGATTTTTATAAGTTTGAGGGAGTTAAAAGGGTGAGTTTTTATATAGTAATGGTTTTGTGGCTAAAAGAGTAGATGTGAAGGTAAGTATTGAAATTTGGGATGTGATGCCATTCATGGCTAGCTGTGAATTATGAGGTTGGAAGTGTTGAGATGAGAATCTTTGTAGTGATTTAGTTCTAAGCATGCTAAGAGTTATAAGGATGGTTAATGTGCTTTTGAGAATAAATGAGTTATTTTGTGATTATGTTCAATGATGGTAGAAAAGCTTTAAGAAGTGAATTTGAGGAAATGTTGAGAGTATGTGGAGTTTTGTAGGGGTTGAGGGCAACTCCCTTGTGTGACTAATGTTTGATAGTTGTTCTTGTGATTGATGGATATTGTGGTGTAGGCTTACACTAAGATGAAAATGTGGTATGAATATCTTGTGAGGAAGTTTTGTTCCATAAAATTGAGTTTAGTGATGTAACATTCAGGAAAATTACATGTCAAGTGAATAACCAATAGGTCTTTAAGAATGCGTATTGGAGGGTACATACACGTCCCAATTCCCAATATTGAAAAATTATTGGGCATTGTATAGAAAATTGGCTAAGGAGTGTTAGACAATTTCTATATATACCTAAATAAGCATAACATAATCCAAGTTTGTTTAGAATTGTACCTGCAATGAAGACCCTAGGCTAAAATTTTTAATTTAACCATGTATTGATTCTCAACCCAATTCATTAGGTACTTGGCATCCAAGTGTCAAGCCTAGCACCATAGCACCTGACGATTTAAAATGATCATGTAAATTAAGCAATGCCCAAGGACATAGTTAGGGTCCTTAGGACATTAAGTATACATTCTCAAATAAGCCATAATGAATAGTTAGTTATGAAAGAACAAACAACCCATGTGCAACCACATGGGTAACACATGTGGGAATCGGCCAAAAGAGGGGACCACCCTAACCGAATTTGATTAGGGTAGTTAAGGGGCAGCATGAGCGGATGGGTCCCTCCATGTGGGGCCTAACGACCTAGTTTACTCTAGGATCTAACTAGCTTTCCTAACTAACTAACCTAGGACTAACCTAAATGGACTCACTAGTGCCCGCGAAAACCTAGGACTAAGCCGAGTTGACACTAACCTAGTACTAGTTAAAGAGACAACCTAGCACCTAATCTAGGATAGTCCAAAAGGTTTGTAATGATCCTAATAACTTAGTGATGATTTAATAATTACCCTTGATTAATTAATTAATTAATTTAGCAACTTAATTAATTTAAATGGACAAAACCGAAATCACAAATCAATTTCCTGATATCTGTTAAGACAAGAAAAAGACAACCTAATACCTAGCCTAGGATGGTCCAAAGAGTTAGTTATGGTTATAACGACTTAAGGGTACTTTATTAATTACCCTAGATAACTTAATTAAATAAATTAGCCATTTAATTAATTAAATTAAAGGGGTCAAATCGAAATTTTTAGACTAACCTAGTATAACTCAAGAAACGTCCTAGTACTTAACCTAGGATGGTCCAAAAGGGTTAGTTATGGTTCCAATGACTTAGGGGTACTTTAGTAATTACCCTAGGTACATTAGTTATTTAAATTATCCATTTAAATAATTAATTTAAAGGTTCAAAATGAAATTCAGAAGGATAATTTCATATTTGACTAAAGTTTTGTGTTTTGCTAGTTCTAGTCAATCCAGGAGGAAATTTTTAGTAATTAATTTATTTAATTAACTTATTAAGACATAGTTGAATGATTCAAGATCCGTTCCTAAACTTAAAAATCACAATCAACACTTAGAGAATAGATCGCTTAAGTGAATGAAAGAAAAAGGCAGAAAGTTTCCATCGACGTTCTTAGGCAATTCCAAGGTTTCTTCAAGTATCCGTTCAAGGTGGTCTTTGTTGATTAAGTTCTACTTAAGGTATGGGTTTCTCTACTGTAATTCTTTCTCCAAGAGTATTTTCCTTCAAACAAATTCATGAGATCTCAAAAACTAGGGTTGTTTCCAAACGTTCTCGTCGAGCTTCCCTTTCCCTAGTATCCTCGTTAAGATCTATATGTTCTATACATAAGTCTTGATCATGTTGTTGATATGTGGTTCTGGATGATATTAATATGTAGGGTTATTGATTAAATAATGTCGAATGAACCATAAATTGTACTCGATGGGCGTTACGTTTCTTACGTGAATTTAATAACAATGTAATGCTAAGTTATGTTCGGAAATGATTAAGTGTCCATGTGTTCGTCCGAATGCTTACTTGTTGTTAATGTGATTTTATGAAGATGTTATATTCATCAAATGATAATATAATGCTGTACAAAAATTTTAAAAACGTTATGCTTAAGTCATGAACTAAGATTGGCTTAAAAGATCTCCATGAAATCACGTATGAATGAATTGCATGTCTTATGCCAATAAATTCGCTAACACTACATTGTCAAACAAGTTATAGGGATCTGGCTTTAATATTATAATAAATAATGAAAAGATTGTCTAATGTATAATGTATAAAAGTTAAGCACTTTGAACATGAGAATTGGCTTATGCCAACAAAAATGGTTATGTAATCTTTACCCAATTGTTAATTCAATACTAATCATATGTCAATCTTGTGTAGCCAAATTAATGATATGACAACTCAAGAACTTCTAAACTAATTAATGAATCCATATCCAATGCATGACATTCATTAGGGACAATTCCCAACATGCCAAAAAGAATAAACTATAAACATATGTAACTCACTGAATGAAGTGCTCATCGTCCATAAATGTGATATGAAGCAACTAAACGAAAGTAAGCAAGTAACTAAAGGTGTCTAAGTTAAGAAATTGACCAGAATGAGGTGCTAAAAATAGTGAGATAAGTCTTACTGACACCTAAGCTACTGAGTTAAAAGTACTGACGAATGAAGGTGTTAGAACGTGTGAGACTAGTCTCATTAACACCAAAGATGATATGTAAGGAGAATTCACACTTCATCAATTTAAATAAAGAGATGACAAGTCATCAATAGAGTATGTAAATCTCTATCTAGAAGAAATCTTCCATAGTGTATGAGTCAACTTTAAAAGATAATAAAAGTGAGCAAAGCACTGATAGACCAGTTATGAGCATGTGCTTGCACGTGTAAGTCTCATGAGACGAGGCTACCACCGAGGTGGATAAGTAGTTAGTCTTCGAACTATGTCTAGCCAACATATGAACTAGCCTGTGGTTTCCACCTAAGAGATCTAGGTATGTTCTGATCTCACCTTGGCCAGTGAAATCACCTTTTTTCGGTGTGGGGTAGACACTAGATTTCAAGTTTATCTCACATGATTTATGTTGTTTAATGCTCAAAATATGTTCTTGGTTCACTATAGCCGTGAGCCGCTCCTTTTCAGTGTGGAGTGAACACTTGATATAGATTCGCCTTACCCGGGAATCACCTCCTTTTGATGTGGGGCAGACACTGGATTTCATGAGTAGCTCACATGATCTAGATTCATTTTAACCGGTGAATCACCTCTTTTGGTGTTGGGAAGACACTGGATTTCATGTTCGCTCACATGATCTTACTTCTAAAGATGTCTCTAAGAAATCAAGAAAGAAAGATGATGGAATGTATGTTCAAAGTGAGCTATGAGAGTAAGAGCTTAAGAATGTCAATTGCCAATATGATTACAAATGAATTTTCACCAAATAATGAGCAAATCCAAAAAAACTAACTTATAATGACTTCTTATATGATGCCAACAAAGGGGAGTAGATACATACTAGCAACTCAAAACTTCGTAACTTCCCTAACATGAAAATGATTAAAGAAGTGGCATAACCAATAGCGACTGGCCTATGAATTATCAGGGAATACTTGATGTACTAAATGACTTGTTGTAAGGATAGTCAAATCATGTCCAATAAAGTTTACATTAACAAAAGAGCATAGCTAATCATGAATTCTCAAGTTATGAAAATGTTAAAGCCAAATAAATTGGCTTATAATGACTTTATATAATTGTCAAAAGATTTTAGCCAAATAAGATTGTTGTATATTTACTTCTTATAATAGGCGAATAATACAGTTATAGGAATAGTCATTAAAGATTGCTTTATGAAGATTTCATGCCCCAAATTGTAGTTAAATCATTTCCTTAATCTCTTGAATTGCTTACTTGATTCACTGTGTGTTTGGACTACAATGAATCATTGCACTTGTAAGTAAAACATAGGACCATAGGGATTATTGAACAACACAAAAAGAAGAATAAAATGGCTGAAAAATAAACTAAATATACAAACAGGAGCAATCGGGTTCAAAAGGATCAAAATATCAAATCATCGCCCAAGTTTTTCTAAAATTATGTTGATTATACTAATGTCTTGTAATCATATAGAAAATGAATTGTGTGCTTTGAATGCATTAAAATACTTCATATTCATTCCACAATTCGTAATTAACAATTTAGGGAAGTCTAGTGATTATACTCTCCAGAAATGGAATGTTGTTTAGGAAGTGTTTTTTTTTTTTGATCATGCATCGCGTTATGTGTATGTGTGCATGAATCCATACATAGTACAACTGGTGTACTAACCCTATACAATTTACTATGTTTATAGGTGGTCAGAGAGCTTATTAAAGAATCACTGCAGTGGTTTGGACATCATTGTTCTCAAGACCATTTAGTAGGTCCTCTTGATTTCGAGGATTTTACATTATTTGTCTATCCTAGTAGTAGTTTATTTCGAGGATTCTACATTATTAGTCTATCCTAGTAGTAGAGATAGCTAGTACATATCGTACGTAGCTTTTCTTTCATACTCTTATTTTCGAAGCTTTTGGATGTAAGGCCGTTTTGGCAACTTATTATACTATATTCATCTTTTGTTTCGAATTGGTTCTTTAAAAGTAGATGGTTGTTCTTTACTTTGAGATTAGTATATGATGTAAATATGTAATAACTATATGAAGTCAATGTATACTTCATACATTTTAAAACTTTTTAAAGTTTCCGCTAAAATTAACCATATGAATGTGATGAATGCAAGAAGAGGCTTGTCTGTGACCTTTGAGAGGTCAACGATGTCAGTCGAACTCGAATTCAAGAATCCGGATCCTGACAAACTTTGTATCAGAGCATGAGGTAAAATTACCTATGAACTAAAGCTCAAAACAACCACGTTACGTAGTTTCTAAATGATGTTGTGAAGAGCGCCACAATCTTGACTTAGAGACTATGCAATGATAGGAAATATTCCCTTCTTCTTAACTTTATTGTGCCATGTAGAGTTTTGACCTTTTTATGTCGTTTTAAGGATCTAATCTCTTCTTGTGTATACGTGTAAAAGATAAACACAAAGAGGAATGATGTGAGAAGAGTTGAGGAAGCAGGTGCTGGAGGAAACCAAGCTCCTCCTCAAGCCACAACTGCTGGAATTCAAGTGCTGGTAAACCCAGCAGGGTTGACAGATGGTGAAGTGAGGGAAACATTGTTGCAGATGGCACATACTATCACCACTCTGGATCAAGCCACAAGAAAGGGTTCTCCCATAGAGAACCCGCATGATAGTACCATGGCTAGCTGGCTGAGGGAGTTAACCAGAATGAATCCGCCAATTTACTACGGATCCAAGACCAATGAGGATCCTTCGGAGTTCATGGATGAGGTCCACAAGATTTTGTGTGCCATGGGAGTTAATGAGGAGGCGAAGGTTAAGTTGACTGCAAGTCAGTTCAAGGATGTGGCACAGGTTTGGTCCTGAATGTAGGCAGATGGCCGAGCACGAGGAGATTTCCTTATCACTTGGGATGTTCTCAAGATTGCCTTTCTGGAAATGTTCTTTCCCAGATTGCAAAGTGAATCCAAGGTTCAAGATTTCATCAACCTGAGACAGGGAAGTATGCCTGTCAAGGAGTATTCCCTTAAGTTTGTTAAACTTTCAACTTATGCTTCTTCTCTTGTGTCAAATAGCAGGGATGGGATGGGCAGATTTGTGACTGGCGTGTCGGAGGATCTAGTAGAAGATTTTCGGGAGACATGTTACATGAAAATATGGATCTGGGAAGATTTATAGTACATGCTCAAAAAGTGGAGGAGATCCGCCGTAAGAGAAGAGTTTATGAAGGCAAGAAGCCTAAGCATGCGGATCAGACTGGTTCTAGCTCGGGTAGGGGCTCATTTAGAGTCCAAAACAGGCCTAAGTTCAAGAGTCACTGATGAAATCCTACTAATTCTAAGAATATTAATGCCAAGGAGGGCAATGATAGAAATACCCAACGTGATACCAAGTCGTGTGATAAGTTTAGTCATTCGCATAGAGGTGAGTGTTTCATAGGTATGTACTAATACCTGCTAAGGGTGCGGCTAGAGTGGGCATATAGTCATGGAATTCCCACATGTAAGAAATCAGGATAGTATAGATGCTCAGCCTCGGACAAATCTTAATGATGCAGTCAAATCCCCCAAGAGAAACCGGTTCTATGCATTGAAAGAAAGAGACGAACAAGAGAAGTCCGATTGATATGGAAACTGGTAACTTTCTTGTCTTCTCATTTCGTGTTTATGCATTATTAGATCTAGAATATACCTTGTCTTTTGGTACTCCTGTAGTGTCTAGTAAATTTGACTTACTTCCTGAGATGTTACATAAACTGTTTCTAGTAAGTACTCCCATAAAAGACAGTGTTAAGGCCGAAGGGGTATGTAGAGAAATAGATGGCATAGTGGCAAGTCCCTTTCAAATTAAGTTAGGCGTCATTAGTTTCAAATATTAAGTCCAACAAGATGTTATCTAAGGGGCTAGGAGTCGATGAGAACCTTTCGTATAGAGAGGTTTCCATTAAAATATTAGAGCACCAAGTGAAACGCTTGAGGAAGAAGGAGGTTGCCACTGTAAGGGTGTATGGAGGAACCACCTTGTTGAGGGAGCAACGTGGAAGGATGAGGCCGAAACAACATCCCTCTACCCTCATTTTTTTAGTTCTTAAGCTTAGATTTAGTCTTCCTAAGACTTGTTTTTGTGTAAGAAACTCTAAGATTTAGTGCATTGGTCGATTTGGTGTTGTAAAACCCTAATCGTATGTCTTATAATTGCATGACATGAGCTAAAACGAAGTGATGTTTGCAATTCATGTTACTATTTTTGTATGGCGTAGACATGATTTTTATGTTGCATGAGTTGTGATGTGCATTAAGTTATGTGTGATTGAGAAGGAAATTCCTAAATCTCAAATATGAAGCTTTAGATAATCTTTAATGTTATACATCATCCAAATAAGTGTGAATTAGATATTCGAAAATCACCCTCTTTGTGTTAAATGATGTGTAGTGTCATTCGGGGACGAATGTTCCTATGGGGGAGATAATGTAACATTTTGGAAAATTACATGTCTAGTGAAAAACCAATAGGTCTTTAAGAATGCGTATTGGGGGGTACATAGGCTTCCCAATGCACAATATTAAAAAATATTAGGCACTGTATAGAAAATTGGCAAAGGAGCGTTAGCGAATTTCTATATATACCCAAATAAGCATAACATGATCCAAGCTTGTTTAGAATTGTACCTGCAATGAATACCCTAGGATAGAACTAGTAATTTAATCATGTATTGATTTTCAACCCAATTCATTAGGTACTAGGCATCCAAGTGTCAAGCTTAGCACCATAGCATATAACCATTTGAAATGATTATGTAAATTAAGTTGTGCCCAAAGACATAGTGAGGGTCCTTGGGACAAAAAGTAAACATTCTCAAATGAGCCATCGAGAATAATTAGTTATGAAATTACAACCAACCCATGTGCAAGCACATGGGCAACACATGTGGGAATCAGCCAAAGGAGGGGACCACCCTAACCTTATTCTGTTAGGGTAGTTAAGGGGAAGCATGTGCGGACAGGTCCCTCCATGTGGGGCCTAACTAACTAACAAACTATAGTCTGTAAATATTTGTCCCAAATAGCTAATTAACCTAGGGCTAACTGAAATGGACCCACTAGTGCACCCGACAACATAGGAATAAATCGGGTTGACACTAACCTAGTACTAGTTAAAGAGACAACCTAGTACCTAACCTAGGATGGTCCAAAAGGTTTGTTATGGTTCTAATAACTTAGGGATATTTTATTAATTACCCTAGGTTACTTAATTAATTAATTTATACACTTAATTAATTAATTTAAATGGACAAAACAAAAATCACAAAGCACTTTCCAGATATTTGTTAAGACAAGAACAAGACAACCTAGTACCTAACCTAGGATGGTCCAAAGAGTTAGTTATGGTTATAAAGACTTAAGGGTACTTTATTAATTACACTAGTCACTTAATTAATTAAATTATCCATTTAATTAAGTAAATTAAAGGGGTCAAACTGAAATTCCTACACTAACCTAATATAACTCAAGAAACATCCTAGTACTTAACCTAGGATGGTCCAAAAGGGTTAGTTATGGTTACAATGACTTTGGAGTACTTAAGTAACTACACTAGGTCCCTTAATTAATTAGATTATACATTTAATTAATTTTTTTAAAGGGTAAAAACTAAATTATTAGGAATAATTTCATATTTTACTAAATTGTTGTGTTTTCCTAGTTCTAGTCAATCTATGAGGGTCTATTTAGTAATTATTTAATTAATTTATTATTAAACTTATTAAGGCTTAGTTCAATGAGTCAATATCAGTTCCTAAACATAAAAATCACGATCAACACTTAGAGAATAGAACGGTAAAGCAAACGAAAGAAAAAGGCAGAATGTTTCCATCAAAGTTCTTAGGTATTTCCAAGGTTTCTTTATGTTTTCGTTCAAGGTGGTCGTCGTAGATTAATTTCTGCTTAAGGTATGGTTTTCTCTAATAGAATTCTTTCTCCAAGAATACTTTCCTTCGAATGAATTCATGAGATCTCGAAAACTAGGGTTGTTTCCCAAAGTTCTCGTCTAACTTCCCTTTCCCTAGTATCCTCGTTACGATTTACATGTATAATATATTAGTGTTGATTGTGTTGTTGGTATGTGGTGCTTGTTGATCTTAATATTTAGGGTTCTAGATTAAATAATGTCGAATAAACCATGAATTTTATCGTATGGCGTTAAGTTTCTTACGTGAATTTAAGAACAATGTAATGCTCATTTATGTCCGGAAATGTTTCTGCCTTGATGTGTTCGTACGAATGCTTACTTGTTGTTAATGTGACTTTATGAAGACGTTATATTCATCAAATGTTAATATGATTCTGTCCAAGATGTTCAAAAAACGTCATGCTTAAAGTCATGAACTAAGATTGGCTTAAAAGATTTCCATGAGATTACGTTTGAATGAATTGCATGTCTTATGCCAATAAATTTATTAACACTACAGTGTCAAAAAAGTTGTAGGGAATAGGCTTTAATATTATGTTAAATAACTAAAATATTGTATAATGTACGATGTATAAAAACTTAAGCATGTTGAACATTAAAATTGGCTTATGCCATCAAAAATGGTTATATAATCTATACCCAATTGTTTAAGCAAATATTACTCATATGACAGTCATGTGTAGCAAAAATAATGAAATAACAACTCAAGCACTTCTATATTATTTCAATGAATCCATATCCAAGGCATGCCATTCATTTGGGACAATTCCCAACATTCCAAAAAGAATGAACTATGAACATAGGTAACTCATTGCATGAAGTGCTCATAGTCCATAAATGATGATATGAGGATACTAAATGAGACTAAGCAAGTAACGTGATTAAAAACATAACTAAAGATGTTTAAGTTATGAAAATGACCAGAATGAGGTGCTAAAAGTAGTGAGACAAGTCTCACTTACACATAAGCTACTAAGTTAAAAGTACTCATGAAGGAAGGAGTTAGAACGTTTGAGACCAGCCTCATTAACACCAAAGATGTTATGTAAGGACAATTCACATTTCATCAATGTAAAGAAAGGGATGACAAGTCATCAATAGAGTAAGTAAATTTCAATATAGAAGCAAGCTTCCATAATGTTTGAGTCAACTCTAAAAGATAAGAAGATAATGAAAGTGAGCAAAGCACCGATAGACTAGTTATGACCATGTCCTTGCACGTGTTAGTCTCATGAGGCGAGTCTACCACCGATGTGGATAAGTAGTTAGTCTTCGAACTATGTCTAGCGAACATAGGAACTAGCCAATTGTTTTACACCTAAGACAACTAGGTATGTTCCGATCTAACCTTGGCAAGTGGGATCACCTCTTTTCGGTGTGGGTTAGACACTAGATTTCATGTTTACCTCACATGATCTATGTTGGGTAATTCTCAAAATATGTTCTTGGTTCAGTATATCCGTGAGACACTCCTTTTCGGTTTGGAGTGAACACTTGATATGGATTCTCCTTAGCTGGGAATCACCCCTTTTCAGAGTGGGGTACACACTGGATTTCATTAGGATATCACATGATCTAGATTCATTTTAATCGGTGAATCACCTCTTTTCAGTGTAGGGAAGACACTGGACTTCATGGTAGCTTGCATGATCTTACTTCTAAAGATGTCTCTACGAAAGCAAGATATAAAGATGATGGAACGTATGTTCAATGTGACTATGAAAGTAAGAACATAAGAATGTCAATTGCCATATGTATACCAATGAAGTTTAATCAAATAATGGTCAAAGACAAATAAAATAAGCCTATAATGACTTCTTATGTGATGCCAATAAAGGGGAGTAGAGACATAATAGCAACTCAAAACTTCATAACTTCCCTAACATGAAAATGATGAATAAGTGGCATAGCCAATAGATACTGGCTTATTAAGTATTAATGAATACTTTATGTAATGAATGACTTGTTGTAAGGATGGTCAAATCATGTCCAATGAAGTTTACAATAAGAAAAGGGCATAGTTAATAATGAATCCTCATGTTATGAAAATGATAAAACCAAATAAATTGGCTTATAATGACTCTATATAATTGAAAAAGGATCTTAGACAAATAACATTTTCTTATAATGACTTCTTATATTAGGCCAATAATACAATAATAGGAATAGACACTAAAGATTGGTTTATAAAGATTTCATGCCCCAAATTGTTGTTAAATCATTTCCTTAATGTCTTGAATTACTTACTTGATTCATTATGGGTATGGGACTACAATTAATCATTGTACTTGTAAGTAAAACATTTGACAAAAAAATTATTAAACTACACATCAATAACAAGAAAAAGACTGAAAAAAATAAACTAGGTATACAAAGAGGAGCTCTCACGTTCAAGAGGATCAAAATCTCAAATCTTTGCCCAAGTTGTTCTATAATTATGTTGATGATACTAATGTCTTGTAATCATATAGAATATGATTTGTGTGCTTTAAATGCATTAAAATACATTATATTCATTCCACGATTCACAACTTACGATTTAGGAAAGTCTAGTGATTATACCTTCCAGAAATGGCATGTTGTTTAGGAAGAGATTTCCTTGATCATGCATAGCCTTATGTGTATGTGTGCATACACTCATACTTAGTACAAGTGGTGTACTAACCCTATACAATTTACTATTTTTATAGGTGCAGGTCATAGAGAAGATTGAAGACTCATTGCAGCGTTTTGGACATCAACATTCTCTAGATCATTTGGTAGGTCCTCTTGATATCGAGGATGCTAAAGTTTAAGTCTATCCTGGTAGTGGACATATATAGTGGATGTTGTCCCTAGCGTTTCTTTCATACTTTTATTTTTGAAGCTTATGGATTAAGGCCGTTTTGGCAACTTATTATACTCTAATCATCTTTTGTTTCGAATTGGTTCTTTAATGGTAGATGGTTATTATTTATTTTGAGGTTAGTATATGATGTAACTATGTAATTATTAGATGAAGTCTATGTATACTTCATACGTTATAAAAAGTTTTAAATTTTTAGCTAAAATTAACCATATGAATGTGATGAATGCAAGAAGAGGGTTCTATGCGACCTCTGAGAGGTCAACGACGCCGGTCGCACTCAGATTCCACAATCCGGTTAATCACAAGTGATGTATAAGAGGTGAATGAAGTGATGTTTAAGAGAGTTTGTCTAGGCTTGAATCCTAAGAGTCAAGTGTTATGCTTAACTTGTAAGGTTGATGTTTAATCTTGATGTGCATGAGTTGAGGGTACTGTGAGTTCTTACATTGTGAGAGGCATAATGGTGCTTTGAAGTATGAGGCCTTGAAGATGACTTTACTATAAGTGGGGGAGAGTGAGTTGAGCAGAATGGCATGTAATGTTCTTATTCCAAGAGAATCCTCGAGGGTCAGTAAGTGGGAGTGGGAGTATGGGATGCTACTCTCACATTGCACTTAGTGAAACTTACCAAGTCTCTTTGGAGTAAGTTAGTGTGGCATATTGCCATGTCATCTTGATAAAGTTGCTTGGAAGGTGCATTATGGAATTTTTAAGCAAGTGACATAGTGATGTTTTGCATTCACTATAATGAAATTTAATTTTAGAAAAAAATTGATTTTTTTCATAAATTACTGTTTCAATGTGTTATGACATAGTTTATATGGTGTTATATATACTTCATGTTATCATTCCCTCTTAATGAATTGCTCAAAGAATGAAAATTTGATGTTTTTAGCATGCTTAATGATGTTACAATAATGTTCAATGTAAGTTTTGTGGATTATGATAAACTTTGTTTTGCCTTGAATTGAAGTTTCAATGTATGCAAAAGTGTTGTATATGAACATGTTTAATTTTGGAGAAGTTAGTTCCTCCACAAAAGAAGGTTAAGGGTGAGTTTTGAAAATTTTTAAGTTTGCAAGAGTTTCTTAAGTTGCTAAGTGTTTGAAAATGTTAAAGGATGCTCATTGCTAGTTGATGATTTGATGTTGAGTGTTTGAGACTTGATTGTAATGTGTTATGTTAGTCTAAGTGACTCCTTGTTGTTCTTGAAGTTTTAGTTCCAATCGAGGAAGAATGTTATTCTAAGTGGGAAAGAATGTAATGCCCAAAAACAAATTAAGATGAACTAGAGACTCGTGGTTGTTTCTTGAGTTAGTTTGAAGTTAAATGAGTTACTTTAGTATTCTTGGTCAGTGAGTTAATTTTGGTTAATTTCGGAGGTCAAACGTCCAAGAATGTCCATGACATTTGAAAGGTGTGCCTTAGATAGCGCTTGTGTGTCTTGATGTGTTTGAGTGAGTTTTATGTGTTCGTTTTTCTTGAAACTTGCATGATATGTTCCTAAGAACTAGAAGACTTAGTTTAGGTGTTTAAACTTTGAGCACGACCCTATATAGGACCCAAAAGGGGACCTATATAAAGGGCCCAAGATTTGGACAAAGTTGTCAAGGACACTGCCCAATCGACAGAGTAGTCTATTGAGCGTAAGTCCATCGACGCCCCGTCGACTGGGGGGCTGTCATTCCATACTTATTTTAAAGCTCAGACCCTCGCTTTACCATCCTCTGATGCCATCGACGCCCATCAGCACGGGCCGTCGACTCATCGATGCCAGTAACTTGGGGCGTCGATTGGCCACTTCCAAAAACCTTCAAGTTTTCTTCCTTGGCTTGGGGTGTTTGGTAAATTTACCCCAAGTCATTTATGACCCTTGTACGTTATTCTTAGTGTTTATTAGGTATATTAAAATGTTCTAAACCCTAAAACCTCATTTTAGACCCCTCTTCCCAAAACCCAAAACCCCTCTCTCTTAGAAGACTCTCTGAAGTCTCCATGGAAGCTAGAAGTCAAGAAATGCTAGGAGGGACGTTGATGTTTGTTTACTCATCAAAAATCTTTGGTATTTATTCAATGTGAGGTATGGTATCCATCCTTGAACTCTCTTCCATTCAAAAAGTCCCTTCAAATTAATTTTCAAAACGGGTTTGCAACACTAGTTTCTACTATCATCAAATCAAAATAAAGGTCTTGCATGGAAACGTTTCTAATGAATAAATAATGGTATTTCTAATGTTAGTTGACAATTTTAAAGTTAAAACTTCAATGAAATCATGTTAAATCTTTTCATCTAATGTTGGCTTAAGAAATGGTTATATGAGCATGAATTGGTAGTCTTTTTTGAGCTTTGATTTCTTATTATTGTTTAGCTACTGCCCAAAGGGATAATTTGTGATGAATTATTGGATAAAACGTTATAGGTGATGAAAGCTTGGATTAAATGATAAGTTGGTTATGTTGTTTTGTTTCAATTTCGAAATGCTCTTTAGTGGTATGATCCACCTTCTTGGTGGCGGTATTTATTTGGATTGTATGAATGTAAACTTACTAATTTTTATTATGAATGAGGATATTAAGGCTTGTTATGTGAAGTAAGATGAAAAATATGCTATTCTTGTTAAATGTGCCTTAGCAAGTAATGAAGTCAAGTAGACTAGGGTGTATGCTTGAATTAAGTTATTCTTGTTAATTGCTTTATGAAACTTGTTATGAGAAGTATGTTAATGATTAATTATAAAGGACTTAGATGATTATATGAAGTATATAAGGTGTGTGATGTGATTAATGAAGGTCTAAGCTTGTATAGGATTTAAATTTAAAGGAAATAAAGCTTGTGTGCAAGGTGTGCTCACATGTATACACACACTCACACTTGAATGAATGAATGAAGCTTAATTAAGTCCAAAAGGGGAGTTTTGGGGTGAACACTCTTCATGAGTTGAGATGAAGTGTTTAGTAGCAACCCCACTACATCCCATGAGCATTCTAAGATAGGTTGGAGGATGAATGCTCTTCGTGAGTTAAGATGTGGTGTTCACTATTTATCCTTAACCTATTGTCTAAAATGTTTAGAATCCAGGAGAAGTTATGCCTAGCACCGAGAGGATATGAAGGAGAGTTGGATTACACTTCGTGAGTTGAGATGTTGTATTCCAATGTACCTCTTGAGATGAGTACTCCTCATTAGTAGAGAATGAGTTACTTAGTAGAAATATCCTTATCCCTAAACTATGCGCACGCATAGGTGTAGCTATTGGGAAAGTAATGTAAATGCTAAGAGAATGACCTCATTCTTGACAAGTGAGGATCCCTCATCCGATAGGGGTTAATATCGCGATTCCATGTCTAGCTCTCATGGTCTATGTCAGTTGAGCTAACTCCCACAAAGAAATGAACGTGCTATGTCTTCTAAAGGAGTGTTCTACTTAGGTTAGGTAGTGGAATAGAACTCTATTTGTCCATTGCACTAGGTACGCAATCCGAAAGGGGGGTCTTGCTGAGACTTGTTTGAATTGAATGAACTAAGTCTTCTAAAAGAACGTACTACTTAGGGTAGGTGGTGGTATGGGACACTATCTATCCATTGCACTAAGTAGGACCTTCCGAAATGGAAGACTTGGTGACAAACCTTCTAAAAGAATGTGCTACTTAGGGTAAGTGGTGGTATGAGACGAAATCTATTGATTGAACTAAGTAGGCATTCCGAAAGGTAAGACTTTTGTGGTTTTTTGGGTGTCTTTTAATGTATTGCCATTGATTGAAGGGCTTGTTTCTCCCGAGTTGAGTACGCCAAAAGGGGTCGTCTTGAAGATTAATTTGGTGTGTATTGAAGGAGGCATATGCATAGTTCCTTAATGTCTTACCTTAGTGAGTTTTAGCATAATCTTGAGGTAGGGAAACTCTTACGGAAAATGAGTTTACTTTCTCTTTTGCTTGGCCTTGGAAGTTCACTCATTTAGAATAGGATAGTTTATTGTAATTGCTCAAGTTGAATTCATTGTGAATGACTTAAATTATATATTGTTAAAGTTTCCAATTAGTTCACTGTAATGTTAGATTTGAGTTCGCTGTATGTTTTGGAAGTTACAGTAAATGGTCTCCTTTTGGTTTAAAATTATGGAAACTCTTATCTAAGTGCTAAATGATGGTTGTTATGATGTTATGCTTCTAAATTCATGATGTTATACTTAATTGTCATGAAATAGTATTTTACTATAATGTCCCTTTTTCGCATGTTTTTGCATATCCCATACTTAGTACATTATTTAAACTAACCCCGTACTTTTCTATACTATAAGTATAGGTTGGAAGCATTTTGAATGTTGAATTCTAGAAGGTGAATCTTGGGAAAGTTCCTCTCAAGAAAAATTATTTTCTCATATATTCGAGGGCGTATTCCGTTTCTTAATTTCTTAGTCAAAGAATTATTATGTATTTCTTTCAATATAAAGGGTCGTGTCCCTATGTTATTTATGTAGTGTATTTAAGTTTGCTTGTGACGATGAGATTTTTCTAAGCATTTATAAAACATTCCTTTTTATATCAAATGTTCTTGAGAGGTTTTAAATTCCGCACTACTTTTCATGTCTTATGTATTAAATGCTAGTTGAAGGCCTTGTACAAGACCCCAAAGGGTCAAGTACGCACGGCCACGAAACAAGGGTTCCTCCTAACTTCTAGGGGTTACTTTCGGGTCATGACATTATTCAATTTCGATAAATCGTTACCTAGTTAAGAGTTACCATATGTACAATTTTTAGGTATATTAACCTCATCTAATATTTAGCCCTAAAATCGGGTTTCTCCTTATTTTTGAAATATCCCGATTAGTTTATGTCATATCAAATATTCATTTTCTTGAAATTTGTAAGATCATTCTTTATTTGAATCAATTGACTGTTGTTGACAATGAATTTTGGACAGACATTTTAAGAGTTACTACTTTTAATTTTTATCTTTCAAATAGTTCAAAATACATTTTCTCCAACTTTATACGATTATTGCTAATTATCCTTGATTTTTTAAAATGTTATGATTTTTATTAGTTTATTTTGATTGATTTTGATTTTGATTTTGATTTTAAACATTTTTTCACAGTAGGTAGAATATGAAATATTGTTTTAATTTTTTAAAACCATCATTTTTCATCGAATTAAATTTTTTAATGTTATTAATTATACTTATTTGAGCACAATCTATTAATTCATTAAATACAACTAATGAATTACATATATAAATATTTAATGATCATATTGTTCTTAGCACAATTTAAATAGTCAATAATATTGATTGCTTTTATAATGCTTTACTTAATCATGAAGTAAATAATTTTAGGTTTTTTTCGGGGACGGGGGGGTTGGGGGGAGGGGGACCCCACCCACCTCTTTGTCACTCCAACAAACGGCAAGTGAAGCACTAGATCTGACAACCAAAACCCCATTCCTTCCTCTTCACCAGTCCGATAAACACAAAGGAATCCCCAGATCTCACAACCAAAACCCCCCTCCATCCTCTTCATCACTCCAATGAACACAAACAAACCCCTAGATCTCACAACCAAACCCCCGACTTTGTCCTCTTCTCCACTCCAGTAGACGACAAACGACCCCCCCCCCCTAGATCTCACCACCAAAACCCTAGCACATCCTCGTCGCCAATTCAATATATAAAAAAACAAACCACCAAATCTCACCAGAAAAACATCAATGTTCCACTTCGTTTGTGATCAAACTGCGACCAGCACGATCAAGCTCAAGCTCGCGCAACCAACAAACAACCCTCTTACTCACTCTCTTTTTATGCTTTTTTTCTCATTCTCATGTTTTTTTATCAACAACACCTAACAACAATGAACCAGGTCTTCATCAACCCTCCATTTCTAGTGAGATTTGCTACTCTGGTGTCATATGTTTTGAAGTCTATTTTGATCTTTCTTGTGTTTCTTTTACTTTTTATTTTTGAGAATTTCTTTTTGTTAACAGATTAAAATGTTTAGTGCTATTAGTGGAAATACTTAAAGGATTCTTTTATGTTTCCAGTTACCTAGCTCCTAGAGTCCTAATTAATTGATGTTAGTCAGTGAGTAGGTTGAGTTAGTGCAAAACTAGAGCTTTATTTTTTTTTCTCTTGGTTTGTTTGTCTCCAAGTTCTATTTAAAGATTAGTATTTTTTTTTGGAATAACAATAGAAAAGATCAGTATCTTGTCTTAACATCTTATTTGAGATGTCGTTCATCTTTTTTGCCAACAACTTTGGCAGTGTTGTTTAATTTTACTGAGGTTGTTGTTATTTTAGTAAAGCTTTAATCTACTCATTAAATCTGGATAGAAAAGTTAAAACTCCACAACTAACATTCTTTCTTTGTTAAGTTTGGTTAAGTATTATTTTTTTTAAGTGTTGATAATTTTAGTTTAGATGGTTATTGTAGTTTTAGTTGTTCTCCAGTGATGGTTAACTTTTCCAGACAACATTTTTGTTAATTAAATAATGATGTGTTATTTAATTTGGTTAGTTTTGGTTAATTTTGATGACAGTTCATGCGTTTTCCCACGTTTGCTAACCTACTTTCTTTTATTATTAATTTTCCATTGTAATTGATTTTCGTTAAGAACTATTTTTCATTAACTCTTTACTTCTCTATTTGACTTTAAGTATTACATAATAAATTACTTTTAGTGATTATTGTTAATAACTATTTTGCATTAATTCTTTAGTTCTATGTTTACCTTTAATCATTAGATAATAAAGTTACTTCGGTTATCATTATATTCATATTGTTTTTAGGTAATTCATATTTCAAATAACTTTGCCTTTTATATTTTTGTTTATTAATTCTATTTAAGTTATATAGTAAAATTAGCAAATGAAAAATCTTTTATCGATGGTTTTCGAAGCCTCTCTATTTTTTAAAAGTTGAAAATTTTAATTTATACTTATATATAGTATATATTGAAATTGGCTGATAAATAAATCCTCATTTATTTTAAAACCTTTCCTGTTTGTAAGATGGATTTTATTTTGCTTAACTATTATTTCATTATATTTATTTTATTCACATTTAATCATAAAAAATACTTTTACTAAGTGTCTATATAAGTACCTAGAGTGGCTTTCCAAGGAAGATACTCAAAAGACATTCGTATAGTATTTTCAATGTTTATTTTTTTAATGATAGGAAAATATTACGTTGTTTTTCATGTTACTATATAATATAACATTTATATATATTTTATGTTTCTTATATTTGCACTTTATTTTTATTTCCTTATAAAAATGTTTTCAAAAAAACTGAGTTTAGCCTGGACTCACAATTGTGAATTCTAAAGGGTGCTAATACTTCCCCTGAAAATAACTTGAACTCATACAAAAAATATATTGGTTTCATTGGCTATATAATAATTAATTAATTAATTGGTTTCCTAGTTTTTTCATAAAATTAGGTGTGGAATATTAAATCTTTTTTAACATAAAATCATTTTATTTTAATTGAGTTATTATCCTTTTTTGAGTCTTATGACGTTTCACATTATTTATAAAAATGAGGATGTAAACAATTGCAAGCAAAAATACCGATTTAAATGATATTGCAACGAAGATCAAACAGAAATTTGATAAGTATTTTGATGATCCAATAAAAATTTAAAAAATAATTTTTATTTCATATTTTTTGGATCCTATTTACGACCTTTAATCAGTTGGCTATGCATTATACTGATGCTTGAGTAAGTGTTATTTATGGCATGTGATGATTATTTGTAGGGGTGTGCATTCAGTATTTTGGTTCGTGTTTATACCATTCGATTTGGATTTTTGACTTTTGATTTTGAAGAAGTGTAAATATATATATATATATATATAAATGGGTTTTTTAGATTTTTGATTTTCATTTTTCTAAATCCGAAACCAAATTAAAGAGCAAAGAAAGTAAATTATTAATCCAAAACCAGACCAAGAATCCAAAAAACCAATCTAAATTAGAATTCGGCTTGATTTGGTTTGGTTTTTCGGTTTAATCCAAATAGTGCACACCCCTAATTAGTTGTTCCAATTTCAAGTGTCACATATGAATCTATATATGGTAGGGGAAGATATCTTTTTGATTTATTTTTGAGTCCATTGACTCCAAAATTGGTGCAAATTCTTGTCTATCTTCATGTTTGGCTACAATGTGAAAATTTAAAACAACCCGCTAGTGTAAAGAAGATCTTCATAATCTCGAACAAATTGACAAGACTATTAGTATTTTCGTTATATTTTATGGGTATTGTTGTTACAAATTATTCATATTTATTGTGTATTTTTACTCTCTACAGGGTCAGCTAGCATGGGAAAAGATCCTAATGTGGTTGACATGCAGTACAATTGTACCTAGACGGTGACTTTTATGAGGTTAGATTTTTTTTAGAAAAATAAATTAATTCACAACAATCCTTCTCCACAAAATATGAAAAATGAATGATCCTAACTTTCTCAATAATTTTTTTTTTCATTCTATTGAACAAATATCTCTCACTCTTATATTTCTACATAACGGATGATCGCAAAGAGGTAAACAAAACCAAAAAAAATTGACTCATTTTTCTTGCTTATTTTATTTTTTTGAGAATTCAAAGTTGGGTAACAATTTCTTGTGTCTTTCTGAAGTTCATCATACTCATTGTTTTAAGTATGGGTGTTCACGGTTTGGATAAAAACAATCCGAACCCAAACTCAAACCAAATCGGTAAAATTAAACTAATTTTATTTGAGTTTGGCTTGGTTTCGTTTTAGATTTTTGAAAACCGATAATATTTTATTTGGTTATGATTTTATTCGAAAAAATCAAAGAAATAATCGAACCGATGAATAATATACATATATGTTATTCATATACATACATAATATGTTATTTTTATAAATAATCCTAAAGTTAATATATATGTATATATATATATGTGTGTGTGTGTGTGTGTGTGTGTGTCTTGCTTGTAGCTTGTGTGTGTGTGTGTGTGTGTGTATGTGCAGTTTGTTCTACAGGCAGTGTGATGTGATTCTGAGGGTGTTCACAAGGTAGTTAGCGGGCGTACTATTTCCCAACCTTCTGTGAACTTTTCTTCTCTTATGATTTTCGCTTTCGAATCAAAGCATGGGCATCTGCTATTAAGAGGGAGCAGTAGATCGTCGATTGAAGAGCCTGGAAGCGAAGGTTGGAGCAAAGCCTATTGATTTACCAGTTTGCTAACCTACTTGTCGGCTACCCGCACTCTGTAACCAGAATAGGGCTCTGGACTTAAAACCACCTGATTTTAGAAGTCAAGTTCTTCTATTCTGGTTCATGGTTTCTCTTGGCTATATGGTTCATCCGGGGGGAGAGAGAGAGAGAGAGAGAGAGAGAGAGAGAGTGTGTGAAACCACCTGATTTTAGAAGTCAAGTTCTTCTATTCTGGTTCATGGTTTCTCTTGGCTATATGGTTCATCCGGGAGAGAGAGAGAGAGAGAGAGAGAGAGAGAGAGAGAGAGTGTGTGTGTGTGTGTGTGTGTGTGTCTGTGTGTGTGTGTCTGTGTGTGTGTGTGTGTGTGTGTGTTCACAGGTTGGTTTAGTTCGGTTATTGGTCAGAATTAAAACCAAAACAACTTCATTGGTTTTAAAATTATCAAATAAAATCAAACAAAATATAATATAATATATATATATATATATATATATATATATCGGTTGGTTATTGAGTTCGACTTGGTTTTGTTTGGTTATTCGGTTACTAACAATATACAAAAAAAAAAAGACAAGACTATCCAGTATCCCTTTTGTAAAATACATACTAACCAAAAGTAAACAAGGCAAGCAAACTAATATCGAACGATACTAGAAATTTGTTGAAAATATATGATATTATAAAGTTGGATAGATATAAGGTTATACGAATAAAGCTCATTGAGGGAATGAAATTTTATACTTCTCGCTATTCTTTGCATAATGCAATATTTTCCATCATTTACATATTTTGTCAAAAAGTTTGAACCTAATTGACAATATTTTTATTTAAAATATCATTTTTATTAATT
Organism: Solanum arcanum; assembly: GCA_027789145.1. Lineage (NCBI taxonomy): Eukaryota > Viridiplantae > Streptophyta > Magnoliopsida > Solanales > Solanaceae > Solanum > Solanum arcanum. The sequence continues at coordinate 15,023,289 of CM050937.1, forward strand.
GAAAGACTATCTTCACATATATCATGCAATCTCAACCAAGTTATATGTGAACATAGTCTTCTGAATTATTCTTATCATATTTTAAATGGCAATATTGACAATTATGGCTAAAACATTTTGACAACGCATGAAAATGATGGAAATTATTGTATCATGTAAGGAATATCGAGAAGAACAAAATTGTGTTCCGTCAATAACCTTTAAAAGACAATTCATATAAAGATTATACATATCTAACTTTAGAATATTAGATATTTTTAACAAGTTTCAAGTCTTGTTCAACTATAGTTTGCTTCTTCTTCACTTTTGGTTATTTGATATTTGAAAAATAAAAGAAATTGTTAAACTTATTCTTATAATCTTGTCATGTTTTCTTGTATTCTAAAGTGTATGTACTAACAAGTCTCTCACTAGTTGAAGTTGAATTTGATTGGAATATTTCAACTAAAGGAGAACTAAATATGAATAGTTCACCAAAAGGACACTCAAGTATCAAAAATATAAGAAGAACGTTGGTTGTGAGAAACAAAAAAAAAAAGATAACAGGACGACAACAAAGAAAAGGATTATGATTTCTTTCACCTAGATTCAAGATTGCGTTTTAATCATTTATCTGAAGGTTGAATTATATCAATGCATTTACAATTTTAAATTCAAGTCGTCTTATAAAATGTATCAATTGCCTTTATTATTTACATTTTATAAAGGTTTATTTCAAATTCATCAATTGTAATGACCCTTGAGGTAATTTTTGTGTGTTTTTACTATTTTCCCCTCCTCGTAGCTTCCGTGTAGCTTTTTTATGATACTGGGTTGGGTTACATGTTTCCCAAGGTGGCCGGTGAGTATTTAGTGGTTTTTTTCATTTGGAAGGTTTAATGTTTGAAAAAGTTTAATTAAGTTAACAAATAGATATTTTGATGTCCAAATTGAAATTTTGTTGGTTCCGACAGTTGTAGAAAGGTCATTTTGGTCTAGTGTGATGATCAGTACATGTGTCATGGCTTTTTATTAGAGTATTTGTAATTAGATGCTTTAGCTTTTGAGGTTTGCGCAAAGTTTTACCTTGTTAAACATTCTTTCTAAACACGCTTCAATGGAATTCTAACAGTCTGGTTAGCTCTAATATGTCGAGTTTGGTGTAGAGTGACTTTTAGTTTAATTCTCAAGGTAATTGTGTTGACCTTGTGGCGTTTAACATTCTGTAAACTCTAGTCAACATTTTGACCAAATCACATGTCACGCCTCGAGCCTACACCCAGAGAAGGACTGACACTCGAGAATCATTGTTGGCCCCAAGTGAACCCTTGGCCTATCTTACTTACTCAACGGAAGACTTAACTTAACAAAGATAAACCAATATAACTGAAGAATGTTAATAAGAAAGCATTAAGCTACCCAATAAGGTGAACTCAAGTCTTTAAACAAAATATGAAATGAGTAAGACTAAAGAACTATACCTATCCGTCTATGAAGCCTCTAAATAATGAGGGATGTGGGGACATGACCCCCGATCATCCTAACAAGTGAAATACTAGAAAGCAAAGTATAAGAAGTCCCCCAGAAAGAAAAGAGGTTCACCAACGTGTTCTGAGTGCTCAACTTGATCAACAAGGCACTGGATATCGATCTTGTTTACCAGTACAATGTAAGAGTATGTTAATGGAATACTAACATAACATAAGCTTGAAAGAAATTTGAAAGAAACACTTACCTTGGTTTTACTCAACTCATGAATAAGTTAACTCAATATAAAGTAACAATACACATGCAATATATGAAAAGCTTTTAAAATAGTAGAAAAGAACTTAGTTTGTTAAAGAAATGCAAAAACAAAGTCAACTTTACTCAAATGATAAAGTAATCTAGTTTTTGTGGGAATTTCTCTAATCAACAACAACAAGAAATCATAGATTTTAAAAAATTTTACATCAAGAACTCATAGGATTTACTTAAAAATTCATATACCTTTCCTGAATTGAAACATGATTGGCGCGTGGCGAACTAACCAGTCCTGTGTGATCTCACTTACTTGGTAGGGATTAAGACTTGGAAAAATCCACATGAAGATCTTTAAGATATCTATGAATCCTGAAAGTTTCTTCTCCTTTCTCCTCTCTTATATACCTTGAAGAGTCACTTAGTCTAGGTAGGACTATCGACCCTACTTATGCATTGATTAATTGGAATTCAGGGGAAGTTATGACTAGTTTACTTTATGAAATAAGAATTATAGTTCATATATGTTTATATGAATGCATGTTAAGGTTGACTTTACTTATGTCAAGACATGAATTATGATTATGCATGTGAATTACACTTATGGTTTCTAAATTGGTTTGCTTAGTATATGTGGGGGTACGGAACTCCATGTGTACATTGCAAGCTTGTGAAGGGGTTGTGAGGGTTGTTTACCTATTAAATGAGCTAAATGGGTTATGAGTAAGATTCAATGAATGAAATGGTTCTTATATGAATATTAATGAAGTATGTTGATCTTATGTCTAATGATTAAATATATGTGTTGTATCTTATTTAATGTGATGTGTCTAAGTCTAGGGTGACTTCCTAGGATCACTTAGCGTGAGTAGTATTATGGGATGCTACTTGTACATTGCACTAGTGTGACTTGGGGTTTGTATTAGGTTATGGTTCTTATGTGTAGATTGTGCCCTATGATGTGCTTATGACTTTATGAATATATGTGGTTGTATTGATTAAGACTATATATGAAAGATCATATTTGGTGACCTTAAGGTAATACATTGTACTAAGTATTGCTTAAGGGTTTCCTAAGAAAAAAAATTAAGATAAAAAGGTAGGTAATGTATGATGTGCATTGAATCTACCTCAATTTTGATAAATGGCTTCATTTGTTGTTATGATTGGTATTCCATGTCTATATGATGTATCTGAGCTATATTGTGCTTATTGTATCAAATGCTTATGAAGTTTTACTATAAAGATACGATGAATGGTTTCTAACTGAATTCCCTCTTTAAAGCATGTTTTTGCATGATTATCATACTTAGTTCATTCTTATACTAATATCATTCTTCTTTATTTTTTTACACAAAGTTTAGTGGTGATGCCTAGAGCATATTTCCTATAATGAGGAGGTTGGATTACCATTCCCAAGTTCAAGTGTGTTCTTAATGATTCAAGGACCTTCATGTCAAGAGTTTAAATTAAGTTCATGTAATAGTGTAGAGACATTCTTTTGTATTGTTAAGGGTCATGGCTTTATTCTATTGATGTTGTGTCTAAGATGGGAAGACGGACTTAATATCCTAACTATGTACCTATGGTTTTTTTTAAATGTAATGGCTTTTTAGTCTTGTGTTATATTATGAAAACACTTAAAATATTCCTTTATTTTAATGTCTATGCGATGAAAGATGTCTAAGGTCCTGTATAAGACCTAATAGAGGTCAACTATGTCCTGTTACGTCTAGGGGGTAATCTCCGGTTGTTACACTAGCTCACTCTTGAATTCAGAAGCAACGATCACAATCCTTCTAAGAGAAGTCTTTCAATAGCTGCCAGAAGATGCCCTGTGCTCAATAAAAATAAGACCAAGTGTAGTATCCATACACAAGCACCGTGTACTGGTAGGATCACGCGGCGATCCCACTAAGTGCAATATCAAAAGTCAAACAACATTATAATCACACACATATATATAAACATGCAAAATATTGTCAACATTTATGAACAACGATCAACTTCACATTTCTCAAATTACATAATTATGTCAAGAAGTGTCCTCTAATGGAACTCAAACCCAAACTATTAGTGCACCGGATCATGAAACCAGATCCAACAACTGTACTAGAACGTGGAAATTTGATCCCATTTTTATGTCGGAACATGGTAACCAATTCCAGTTATTTATGTCGGAACATTTCTATCTAATCCATCAACAAACTACAATCACAAACACAAGTATACTTTCAAGTAATAGAGTCAAGAGTGATTCATGACATATACTCCTTCGTCTATATCATTTAAAACAAGTGTGATCAATAATGCAACATTCATATACATACAAGTATCAAAATTACGCAAGAATATGCATTACACAATCATAGGATCACAACCATTACATACCTCGAAACAAATTTGAAACCCTAAGAAACTTGATTCTTCCATTTCTGGTTTCGTACCCTTGTTCTTGGTCTACAAACAATCATAATAACACGTGAATCAACAAACAAACACTAATTACCCAAAACTATAACAATTTTTTGAATTCAAGATCAAACTTATGATCCCAATTATTCAATTAGGGTTGTTTCCACCATAGAATCTATATAAAAACCATTCCCATCATTATTAATTAATCTCATTACGTTCTACGGATTAAAAATGGATTTGTGGAATGAAAAGCTTATTTTTAGCCTCAAGAGTGGTGAAAAAAAAGGGGAAATGACTTGGGAATTGTTCCTTACCTTAAAAAGTCAAGAAGTGTATAATGAGGTCGTTTAGGGTTTATTAATGACTTTAATTCTTGTCTTGCCCACCACAACAGCCATCACACCATCACATTCAGCAGCGCCAAAGAGGCAAAAATCCCCGCATGGTGGGATTCTCAAACCAGTTAGTTATTCAAAGAATTTCCAATTCGCCATTTCAGAACACACATCTAATTCACGATGCTTAGAAAATATCCTTTATGCTAAGATCTATTCCTGGAGTTTCATAAGTCTGAATTCAATTTCGTAGAGTTGTACGGATATCTTAACGAGTTATCTAACTACTAATGCAATCAAAATCATAATTGATTCACCTGATTGTTACTAAATCTCTGTACATGTGAAAGACTCCAATTTCATCCAAATCTACACTATGTCGGGAAAATTCCAAATCTTACGAAAATGTATTTCGACCCAAAAATTTTCCCTATTATCTTTTCAATAATGACAGAACTCGATCGTTACAATAGATACCGATTTACCCATTACTCGTCCCTGGGTGACAAACTTAGGAAAATAGCCTAAGGAAGGAATGAATTAGTACATTATTTGACGAACAATTAGGTATAGTTGTCTCACAATTTTTCTCGATTTCCCATAAAGCCTCTTCAACTGGATGATGCTTCCATTGAACCTCCATGGTCTTCATATTCTTGGTCCTCAACTTACACACATCATGATCAAGTATTGCAATCGATTCCTCCTCATATTGAAGGTCTTTATATAACACAATTGTGTACCACTTAATGATATAATCCTTGTCACCATGATACCTTTTCAACATGGATACATGGAATACCAGGTGAACACTTGATAAATTGGGAGGTAAGGCAAAAATAAATGCTAACAGTCCCACGCATTTAAGAATCTCATATGGACCAATATATCTGGGACTTAGCTTACCCTTCTTACCAAATCTCATTACACCTTTCATGGGTGATACCTAAAGAAGAACATTTTCACCGGATTGAAATTCCTTGTCTCTCACCTTATGATCTCCATACTTCTTTTACGTAGTCTAGCCTGCTAAAAGTTTAGTTTGAATATTCCTCACCTTATCTTGAGAATCCTTTACTAAATCAGCACCCAAAGGATTTACATCTCCAAATGCCTTGGTGGTGAAATGGTAGACACGCCAAAGTACTGTACGCACTTTTTTGAAAAGATCATGCACGGAATTATTGGAAGAATTCCCAACGTCGGAAGAACAAGTTCTGTCGTTCACCATCCCACGAGCTTCGTCTAGTTTGTGGGGAGTATATAGAAGTTTGATTTGGTATTTGGATATTTTTTTCAATGATCTAGCGAATTAACGACTCTCGCTAGATAGCCGCCCCTTTCCCCCGAAAAATGGACAAATTCCTTTTCTTAGGAACAAATACAAGATTTGTCACTACAGAAAGGATAATGGTAACCCTACCATTAACAACTTCATTTATGAATTTCATTGTAATAGAAATACATGTCCTACCGAGACCGAATTTGGAACCTGCTATCCTCTTGCCTAGCAGGCAAAGATTTACCTCCGTGGAAAGGATGATTTTATCGGATCGACATGAGAGTCCAACTACATTGCCAGAAACCCTCCTATGGGTGATCTACATCCCCTCCCATAAAGTGCCTCAAATGGTGTCATATCTATGCTGGAGTGATAACTATTATTATAAGAGAAGTCGCACAAAGGTAAGTATTTATCTCAATGTCCACCAAAATCAATCACACTTGTTCTCAACATGTCTTCTAACACTTGAATAATCCTCTATGACTGTCGTCTGTCTGCAGATGAAAGGTTGTACTAAAATGATTTGTGTGCCCAATTCATCGTGCAATTTCTGCCAAAACTTGCAAGTGAATTGGATAGCACGATAAGAGATAATAGAAAGGTCACTCCATATAACCTCACTATTTCTTTCACACACACTTTAGCCAATTCTTCAGTATTATAGTATATTCTTACCAAAATAAAATGGGTTGACTTAGTCGATTTATCAGCCACTACCCAAATAGAGTAAAACTTCCCCAAGGTCTTTGGAAGACCAACCACAAAGTCCATGGCTATTTTTTTTCCATCCAGAATTAGCATTTTTTGAAGCAAACATGCAGGCCTTTGATGTTCATACTTCACTTGTTGATAATTTTAACACTTTGTCACAAACTCCTCTATATGTTTATTCATGCCCAAGTACCAACAAATTCATTTCGAATCTTTATACATCATGGTTACACCATGATGAATAAAATATCGCGAACCGTTAGCCTCTAACAATAGTTTCTCGATCAAATCATCTACTCTGGGAACACATATTCTCTCCCCTTGAAGTTAAGCACACCATTCGTATCAAGAATGGTCCCTTGTGACTTGCCCATCGCAATCTTCGCTCTAAGATCCTCCAAATATCCATATTCAAATTTCTTGGCCATGATATCATCAATGAATGTGTTTAATACTATCTAACACCCCACATCTATAAGAGATGCCAAATTGCATAAATTTAGACTCCAAGGTCTGATTTTCTTTGGCCAAAGGTCGCTTGGTTACGCTCAAGCAAGCTAAACTACCCATGCTCTCCACTTTTCAACTCAAAGCACCTGCACTATGTTGGCCTTACCCGGATGGCATTAAATGGTCACATAATAATCTTTTAGTAACTCCATCAACCTTTATTTTCCCAAATTCATATCCTTTTGAGTAAACACATATTGCATACTACGATAATCGGTAAATACTTCACACTTAACGCCATAGAGGTAGTGTTGCCAAATCTTAAGAGCAAACACTACCGCTGGCAACTCTAAGTCATGTATTTGATAATTCGTCTCATGCACCTGTAATTGACACAAGGCACAAGCTATAACATTCTTACCCTACATTAACACAACACCCAAACCAGAATGTGAAGCTTCACAATAAATAATAAAATATTTACCTTAAATCGGTAATGCTAGGATGGGCACGGTAGTCAAAGAGTCTTAATATGATTTTGGAAGATCTCCGCACATTTTTCAGTCCGTTTAAATGGTATCTCGTTTTTAGTCAAAATGGTCAATTGTGTGTCAATATGGATGCAAAATTCTTCACAAATCGATGATAGTAGCTAGCAAGCCCCACAAACTCCTAACTTCTGTTATAGAGATAGACCAAACCCAATTCTTAACTACCTTTATCTTTTGAGGATCTACGATAACACCTTCTTTTGAAACTACATGGCCCAAAAATTTAACCAATTTTAACCAAATTTCACACTTAATAAGTTTAGCATACAACTTGTCTCCCAAGAAATCCTAGAACAATACGAAAATGGTCGGCATGCTCTTCCTCACTTTTCGAACGGACCAAAATATCATCAATAAATACTACGATAAATAAATCATGAAATGGTTTGAACACCCTATTAATTAAACTCATGAAAGTTGCATGTGCATTGGTCACACCAAAAGACATAATCAAAAATTCATAGTGCCCATAACGAGTTCTAAACGTCGTCTTGGGCACATCCTCATGCCTAATTTTCAATTGATGGTAAGTGAATCTTAGATCGTTTTTTGAGAAAATTGTTGCCCCTTGCAATTGGTCAAAAAGATCATCTATTCAAGGAAAAAGGATACTTGTTTCAAATAGTGACCCTATTGAATTGTCGATAATATATATATATATATATATTCTCAAGTTGTCATCCTTCCTCTTAACAAACAAAACATGAGCATCCCATGGGGAAGTACTAAGGCGGATACATATCTTATCAAGAAGCTTTTGGATTTGAGACTTAAGCTCTCTTAATTTTGTCGGGGCCATGCAATATGAAGAGATGGAAATGGGATGAGTATGAGGCTCTAAATCAATGCAGTAATCTATATCTCTATCTAGAGGCATACTAAGCAAGTAATTGGGAAATACTTCTCCAAATTAAAACATCATAGAAATAGACCAAATAGATGGAGTCTCAATCCCCACATCCCTAATATGAGCTAAATAAGCCAAAAAAACCATGCTCGACTAATTTACTAGCTCAAATGAAGGATATAATCTTAGCCTGCTTAGTCTTGTACATCTTTTTCCAATATAATATTTCCCTTACCGAAATTCATAGAGTCAAATACTTAGTATTACAATTTAATACAACATAATAGAGGGACAAAAAATTCATGCCTAAGATAATGTCGAAGTTAGTCATATCTAAAATTACCAAATCAGCCCAAGTCTGAAAATCTATAAACAAGATAGGACAAGCATTATAGATATGAGTAACTATGACTAACTCTTCCACTGGGGTAGAAACATGAATAGAGGAATCAAGTACATCATATATCATATTAAACTTGGAAGCATATACCACGGATACATGAATAAGTAAACCGTGGATCTGACAAAACAGTAGTCATCTAATCACATACAAGAATAGTACCTGTGATCACCACATTAGACGCCTCTTCCTCATTCATTCCAGAAAAAACATAACATGGAGCCCTATGATCATGACAAGCTACTTCCCTACCTTGTTGTGTATTACCTCTGCCTCCATAAGTATTCCCTCTATCTTCACTACCTCATTGATTACCTACACTCCCACCTTGTGGACGTCCTCTACTATTATTACCATTCCCCGCGAGTACAACTGCTCTAGATAACTAATGCACAGAGTCTAACACGTGGATATGGGGAAATATCTCCTTATATGTCCAATTTCTCCACAATAATAGCAAGTACGGTCAAAAAGAGCGACTTCCTAGCTATCATAAAAATTATAAGATGGAGTTCGCATAGAAGACTGAATTGTCTTGGCTGCCAGCGTTGTCCTACTGAATACTTTAGAATAGGATCCCTGAAATTTCCAGAATTGTTTGCTCTCTAAGCCAATGCCTTAGTCTGACCATCTCGTTTCACCCCTTCTACTTTCTAAACATAGTTTTTCACCTCATTGAAGCTCCTCCCTGCAAAAGTCATATGAACAGATAATACTTTGCAACTCAAAGAAAAATCCCCTAGTAAATAAGCAGATGAGTTCATCCTCTTTAGTCACCAATTGTGTAGCATATCTAGATAAATTATGGAACTTGGCCTCATAAGCAATCATAGTCATATCACCTTACTCCAAGGCCATAAACTCATCTTTTTTGCGATCCCTTAGAGTTCTAGACATATATTTCTCCAAGAAAAATACATAAAACTAGGTCCAAGTGAGTGGAGGAAAAGTAGAAGACTTGCACTCCATATAAGCTCTCCATCATTCCATACGCTCACCATGAAGTTGGAATGACACAAATTCAACCCCATGTTGGTGAACAATACCCAATTTATGCAGCTTCTCATAATATTCTAAGATAAACCCATAAGCATCTTCAATATCATAACCCAAAAATATCGGAGGCTTAAGCTTCAAGAACTTAGTCAACATGTTATGCTCATTAGTCATAACGGAACCCAAAAAAGGACGAAAAAAGCATCAATACCTACATTTCCAACCGTCTCTGGTGCAGTGCTAGAAACATGAGAATTAGCATGAACTAGAGAAAATGGAAGCACTCCAGGACTAGCCAACCCTTTCAAAAATGCCATAATCTATTGAGCTAACACCGGACTTGAAGGGGAACAAGAGTAATCTCCGATGGCACCTCTTTCTCAGGTCCATTTTTCTCACTATCTTCGACCTCAATATCCTCTTCTAAATCCTTATACACCTGAGGTTTCTCATTCATAGGATCATTTTCAAAGTGTACCTCATTGCCAATAGGAGTTACTCTCGCATGAACTCTACCCCTAGCTCTTTCTCTACCCCTGTCTCGACCTCAACCTCTTGCTACATGTTCTTCAGCTGGAGAATTGACAAGAGCAACGGGACGAACACTGTTAAATCTTTTATCAACCATCTACGCAAAGAAGAGTGAAAGAGTTTATATATGTATCACCCAAATACTAATTGGACCTAAGTTATATCAAGAAAGGAGACAATAGAAAAATATACAGACTTCCTAAAATCATATAGCCTCTCAAATAAAAGTAAAGACATCCTCGTACCATTTTGTGAGATTCTAAAACTCATTTTGGTACACAGAGATCAAAAAAACTTAGCTCTGATACAAACTCTACCACGACCTAGGCCATCATGATTGGTACCCAACTAACCCTCCAGTAGGAGAACCACTATTACAACTAAAACCCAAGCAACTAGAGTAATAACTAAGGCATTTAAGTTACGGAAGCAAGTTAAATAAACTAAGTAAGAAGTTTCCATAAACTTCAACAAGGATTCCAAGAACTAACTAAACAAATACTAAAGTAAAAAATCAAGAACCGGAAAGTCAATGTACTAAAACTAATGAATGATAAACAAATGTAAAATAAAAAGGTATGTAACCCTAAGTTAATTAACTAAAGCAAATGTCTAAGTCCAAAAATGGTGGATATTGACTAAAAAGAATCTCATGGAAGCCTGGAAGATTCTAGCTCACCCTTGAATTCAGAAGAAACGATCACAAATCTTCTAAGTGAGGTCTATCAATAGCTGCTGGAAGAGGCATTGTACTCAATAAAAATAAGAGCAAGTGTCATATCAGTACACAATCACTATATACTGGTATGATCACGCGGATGTCCCACTAAGGGCAACATAAAAATCCAAACAACATTTAATCATATTCATATATATAAAAATATATACAATATTATCAATATTTATGAACAGCGATCAACTTCACGTTTATCAAAAATTACACAATTATATCAAGTAGTTGGTCCTCTCATGGAAACGAAACCAAAGTTGTTAGTAACCGAAACATGGTACCCGATCCCACAGTTATTCAAGAACGTGGAAATCTAATCCCATTTTGATGTCGAGACGTGGCAACCAATCCTGTTAGTTATGCCAAAACGTGACAATCTGATCCATCAACACACCACAATCACAAACACAAGTTTACTTTCAAGTCATACAATCAAGAGTGATTTATGGTATGTACTCATTCGTCTATATCATTTAAAACAAGTTTGAATAATAATGCAACAGTTTTATACATATTGGTATCATAATGAAGCAACAGGATGCATACATCATAGAATCACAATAGTCACCTATCGCGAAACAAGTTTGAATTCCTATGAAACTTGATCTTTTCTTTTCAAGAGTAGTTCAACATTTTGTTGGTCAACAAACAATTATAATAATGTGAGAATCAATAAACAATCGCTAATTACCCTAAACTATAACAATTCTATGAACCCTAGATCAAATGGGTGGTCCCAGTTATCCAACTAAGGTTGTCTACACAATAAAATCTATATCAAAACTATTTTCATCATTAATTAAACCCATTCTATAAGTTTCTATGTTCAAAAAATGGATTCGGAGAATCAAAAACTTACTTTGAGCCTTAAGAATGGTGAAAAATATGTAGAAATTTCTTGGACATCGTTCCTTAGATCTAAAAGTTAGAAAATGCATAATTAGCTCGTTTAGAGATTTCTTAACGACATTAATACGCGTTTTGCCTGCCATAGCGTCCATCACCACGCTACAATGTGTAACGATTGGGAAAAACACCCTAGAAGTTACCGGTATCGTCGACCTCTCATAGGTCTAAGACAAGCCTCTTAGCATTCATTCATCGCATAAACATAAAAATAGCAAAGAATTCAAAAAATTTCATAGAAAATCAAATGGTAGAACATCACTTCATATATACTAAAATATCATAATACATAGTTATAACAATAAGTCTCTTTTTCCATCTTAGACTCAATATATATAGAGTATAATAGGGACACGACCCTTAACAACATAAAATAATATCTAAGCTATTACATAATTTGAATAAGAATTTGACATAGGAAATCCTTGAATCATAAGGATTCCTTTTCCTTGAACTTGGGGTATCTATCCAAGCCCTTCACTTAGGAGACATCCTATAGTCATCATCACCTCTACTTTATGTAGAAGGATGAAGAACAATGGTATTAGTATAAGAATTCACTAAGTATGGAAAACATGCAAAAACATGAGTTAAAGTGGACATTTAGTTAGAAATCATACATCATGTACTTTTAGTAAAACTTCATAAAGAATGATACAATAACCATAATATAGTTCACATACATCATATAGACATCTACACTATTCATAACAACACATAAGGCCATTTCATCACATTTAAGGATTATTTATTAAGGCATAATTTACACACAAGAACCATCACCTAAGAGAACCTCCAAGTCACACTAGTGCAGTGTACAAGTAGCATCTCGTACTACTACTCATAACAAGTGATCCTAAGAAGTCACCCTAGACTTAGGCACATCACATTCAATAACATACCATACATGCATCTAACCTTAGACATAAGACCAAAATACTTCATTAAAGGTCACATAAGGACTCTTTAATTTATTTCATCTTATTCATAAGCCATTAGTTCACGTCATAGGTAAACCACCCTCATAACCTCTTCACAAGCTTAATTATGTGATGTACACATGAAGTCCCATACCCCCACATATACTAAGTAAACTCATTTAGAAGTCATTAGAGTAATTCACATGCATAGTCATAATTCATTTCCTAACATTACAAAGTCACTTAACATTTATTCATACAAATCTTACATAACATAGGTCTTTACTTCATAAGAGGCTCCAATCCTATCCTTTCTTGAAGTCCACTAGTTCAATGCATGGGTAGGGTCCATAGTCTTACCTATACTAAGTAAACTTCTCAAGGAGTTACATGGAATCCGGTGTTCTCCTCACACACCGAAAAGAGAGGGCTAACACTTGCCTAAGGTGGAACTAATTGTACCTAGCTATATAGGTGGATCCAATAGTTATAACCTAGGGGGGCACGTAGTTTTAGGGATAGTGAGATTGCTTCAAGAAACCCAGCCTATTGTATTACCGGGAAGGCTTCAATCTTATGAGTAATCACTTTGAATGACCCGGCCTATTGCATTAGCGAGAGGGTCTTGTCCTCGTTGTACATTTTTACTCGGTACTAAGCTTAAACTCCATTTTTTTTAAACTTCTTTAAGCCTTTATTAATCATTAGGTCATAAGATTAGGCTTTAGGGACTTGCTCCTTCGTACATCATACCTCAAAGGTTTCTAGGTGAGAATTCTACTTTCACCATAGAACCTATATTATGTGAGAATGTCCTTTCACATAATTCTACATTCATACTTCTTGTGTGTGCGCATACATGTGAGAAACACTTCCACATAACACTCTAGACAACACATTTTCATAATTCATTAATCATATACTTTACATGCATTAGTGATAGATAATGGTACGTATGAGAACTATACATTCAATTGACACCATGACGCTACCTTTGATACACTCAAACTTACTTCTCAAATAAGAAGTAAAGCGGTTGTATCAAGTAAAGAACCCAACTAATGAGGTTGGGATCATTCCCACGAGGAAAATAGTTCAGACTTAACTTCAATCTATTATTACTACTATTTAGTAAATTATTTCCTTGGAAAACAAAGACAATACAAGGGGGGTTTTATTTCTTAATGAAAGAAAATAATTATCTAAATCAAAGTAGACAACTAACAGATTCAAATGTTGGAGTTTAATCAGTTAATAAAAGTAACTAGGGTTTACGTGTTCCCCACAGATTCCTAACTTGATTATTCTAACTATATCAATTCTTTCCTAGTATCTTGCATGCAAAGTGATAAGTTATGTATTTTAAAATCGTTGGTCCGGCATCTAGAAAATTTTACTGCGCACCTTGGTCTGGCTACGTGTATTCCTATACTAACGCTTACCGTTACCTCATAATAAGCATTGTATTCGATATTTGACTAAGAGAGTCTAATCACCAAAATTCTAACCCCCAAAATGAGGTTTTTTGAAATATTTATTAAAAACAAAAATCTAATCAAAGAAGGACTCTATTTGCTGAAAATATTTTAAAACGCGGCTGGGTCGATGGACCTCGCGACGGGTCGTCGTGGTCACGACGGGCCGTCATTGACTCCATCGTCCCATACTTTGCAAATTCTTCTGTTGCTTTCTTTATTACCCTCGATGGCAGGTATGACAGATCGTCACAAGCACAATAGTCCATCGTGGGTCTTCGTTCCACAACACTTAATTTCATTGGAATTTGGGTACTGGGACTACTTCTCTGATCTTCCCGATGAACCAGCAGGACGGAACGTCGTGGATATGACGGTCTTTCACGCACTTCGTAAGCCCACACTTGGTCAGACTTCCCCATCTTCCTTCAGACGCTTCACTATGATGCCACCTACGGACCATCACAGGCATCACGGACCGTCACAAGCTTCGTAGGTGGTACTTTTCTACATTTCTTGCTCAAAAATTTCTGCGTTCCTCTTTAGACAGATTTCCTATAAATAAAGAGAAACATACATAAAAATTAATACAAAAAAGGCTTTTGGACACACACTAAACTTAAGGAAAAAGCATTAAAAATACTGTGAAAGCACGCTATATCAACACCCTCAACTAAAATTTGTTGTTTGTCCTCAAGCGACGCACTATGACTCACTACAATATCTTTGTACAATAGTATCCATGTTTTATCTTTCGTAATCATTTGGCTATCAATCTCGATCAGTCTCATGATATTTATGCATGCTATCACTATTAGGATTGAATTATGTGGAATCAGACCATGACACAGACTCACCATGCACTAACACCTATCATCTTCAATTTCTCATCGAGGTGCTAATATTTCCGGTATTGCAACTAGTGTCGTCACTTGAAAACAATATCCTCATTTTTCACACAATGATTTAAGTTTGAGTGTAAGGATTACTTTTCAACACTCAATCTCAGAACAAATTCAAAATTCATTCATACATATTGCCATAAGCTTGCCCTTATTTTCACTGCTTTAAGTTCGCTATACAACTTTTAGGATCACGATAGGTTTTTCTTAGCTTGTAACATAGGCTCATGGTCAGGGTGGGTATATTTAGGTATACTTTACTGTCTTTTTGCCCTCCTTGACATACCGGCTAAACATACCACTTTTTACCATTTTATTTCGCCTAGTTTCTCATATTCTTTCACCTTGCTATTTTCCCTTCTTTCTTCATTTGTATAAGTGACTCTCTTCTTTTCTTGCTTGTATATATTGTATTTTTTGTTTTTTTAATTTAACTTTTCTTTTAACTGATTCTTGAGTCACTTTACTTTTGTTTTTTCTGTCTCTTTGTTCTTTCAACCCCACTTTCCAAAGCATTCCTCATAATAGCCACCCTCAATTCATGGCTTTGCCATGAGTCAAAGCACACAATACCCAAAGTTGGGTTAGGGCTATAAAAAGGTTTTTTACTGCATTATCCACCCTCAACTTATGCTTTTGGCATAAACTGAGGTGCACATGTCGAAG
The DNA here is from genome assembly GCA_027789145.1 of Solanum arcanum. Lineage (NCBI taxonomy): Eukaryota > Viridiplantae > Streptophyta > Magnoliopsida > Solanales > Solanaceae > Solanum > Solanum arcanum. The sequence continues at coordinate 15,039,131 of CM050937.1, forward strand.
GAGGGACCAGGGCTAACACATTATTGCCAGAAAAGATCAGTTGGGGTGAAAGAGAAAGGTTTAGTTTAATCTCAACTTATTTGGATCAAAGAAGGATTAATTTGATTTGGTTTTTTTTATTTAGGCTAAAATGAGCTATATTGAACAAGGGCCTATGATCCTTTCATAATTGTCTATTACAACTTACTTTTAGCGGGACTAACTAGGCAAGTTCTAGCTCAGTACAAATTGTGGACAATTCAAATCTTCCTCACACTCACTTGACAACTCATTACTCTACCAGATTATCAGACACCTAGTTCAAATTTTAGACTTAGGGTCATGCAGTGGTATATCTCTATGTCATGCTTAGAGCCACAAATTTATCAATTACTATGGCTAGTAATGCATCATTATCATTTCATCAGGATATCATCTTAGCCATCATGCTTCAGAGCTAAGCTATGTACACAAGATATAGACATGTCGGTTTAACGGTAAAAATAATCAGCCTCTTGGGGGAAAAGAACATAGGCAAGAAAACCCCAAAAGAGGATAGTGAATTGGGCTACTCAGACTTCACCCTAGCACTCACTTTCCATTTACCCCACCCCCAACAAAAAGACATGCAATTGTCCCCAATGCATAAAAAAATTGAAATACGAGAGTGGTAGGTGAAGCAAACCTGGGGCGCAAAGCGCTGACGATCAGAAAGTTGGTGGGTCCGGTTCCCCGGAATCCACTACCTCTGTAATCTGGACACCCTCAGTAGTTCCCTCATCAGCAACAACACTATTAGCAGTGCCTCCCTCTATCTTTACATTTCTGGAGCAAGATGCCCCAGCATCTAACTTTACAACCATCATCCGACGCGCCTCCTTATCAGCAAACGAGGCTCTCCCCGCAGCCTCCATCTCATGGCGCTCCTTCTTCCATGTTCTAGCCTTATCCTCCTCTCGACCCCTACGCCTCTTAGTATGCTCTCGAGGAGGAGGTGGTGGAATCTCAGAAGTGGCGAATAAGGACGCCATAATTGTGTCCTCAGCAGGCTCTGCAGAAGGGGACTCAGACTCAAACACCCTAGCCTCTAGGATCATATCAATGTCTGCTCGCAGACTCTCGATCGCAGCTTTGAAGGGTCGACACATCCACTTGAGGGGATGGCCGGTCTAACACCCGCAACTCAAAAGCGTCCAAGCGCTGATGAACCACAGCGATCTTCCGCTCTGTGTGCTAGACCATTCTCCACTCCAAGCGCTCTTCTGACTCAGCAATAGACCTCTGCATCCATGGCTGGATGTGATGAAAAAGTGTAGCCTTATGTGCCTCTAGTTTCTGGACCCTAGCAAGCGGGACAAGAGCGGGGAAAGGGGCTGAGCGGGAGGAGCTCAGGGCAGTTCTACTACCCCGGATACACTCGACCGAGGTGGTGTCAGTGGTTTTAGAAGCAGCCTGCGTAACCGTGCGAGCATGTACTACCGTATCACCTAAATTGTCACCAAGTGGAGGCAACTATTGACGGGGCCCTCTCTGTGGAGCCAACTCATGGGCCTCATCCCTGATGAGGCCGATATCAACAGTTCCCAGCAGGGTATTGAGCAGATCAATGACCCAGATGGGCACACCTGTGCACCTGCATAAAAAAATATCATACACGAAAAAGGGTAAGTAGTTGTGACCATAAAATCCCTCTCGTGCATGACCGCCTGTAGAAGCCAAGAAAAGTCCAGCTTACACCGGGCTATCATCGCCAACATCAGAACTGCATGATCACATGTGACTTTATTATCTGCAGCTGTGGGGGGGGGGAGTCAGTGGCGAACAATCAACCATAAGAACTTCACCTTGAAGGTCAGGTAGCCTTCTCTAGCTCCCTTCGGCTCGGTTACCCAGTCGGCACCCTCTCCATCAACAGAAAAGTGCAGGGTCATCAACCTCTTGGTGGTCTCTCTCAGCGATGGCTCACACAAGAATTGGCCATTTTTTAACAATTTGCCACTGGTAGTCGAACTCGGCAGTGAGAGGAATCCGGTTGGCATCAACATCCTCGATGTATAGATACTGACAGATGGCAGGAAGGGAGATATCAACCTGAATGCCACGTACTCGGACATGCTATAGTGGGGCCTATTTGGTGGGGGAACTGCCTATCAATCTGTGATATGAGAGTAGCCACGTAGGAGGCGTAGAACTCTAGAACCAACTCTTCACTTTAACGGCCCAAAGAACGCGTTTCCACTCTAGTCGGTGTCTGGTGAACAGATTGTGGATCTCTGGCATAGTCGGGAGACTTTCCGTAAGGACCCGCCTCTTTAATGTAAGGGTCCGTGTCATGACTCCTTTCTCATTCAGAAACTTTGCGTCTGAATAAACTTGATACTGCCCGTCGACACACCACCGTTTGGGCTGGTCGGCAACCAGGGCGAGAGCACGAGTCGGTGAGCTGGGTGTGGATTTAGAACTGTCAGCCTCATCAGACAAGGCAAATTGTGCAGCTGTGGCTGGTGTAGGGAGATCAACAGATCTGGAGGCTTCCTCTGACCACAAAACTCCTAATAAGACAGACACTCCTTTTTCATGAGTATCTAACCCAGAAGGTGTGCCGGTCAGTGTGCGCTCCTCATCAGACTGAGAGGCACTGACTACGCCGGACGCCACCTTTTTGGGTGTGGCTCTGGCAGCACGTGTATCCCGGGATGGGGTGGAAGTGCCTAGGGGCACGTACTCAAGGTAGCGCACATCATTAGTGTCAATGACTAGGTGGGCAGACGGGGCGACACACTTTTATCGCCCACATGTGTAGACTCAATCTTGTTTTGGTGCCATTAGAGATAGTACCTATAAGGAATCAATATTAGTAATAGAAGGAGCAAATAAGACAAGCAAAATGACACAAAATAAATAAAATAGTTAAGATGTAATGACATTTTTATAGTAATAGTGACACACGACGGACTAGGTGACGATGGTCATGAGTACGACGGACCGTCACGGGGTCCATCATGTCTTACTTAAAACTATGTTTATGTGGAGACCCTTAAGGAAAGTCTCTGACAGTTATGACGGATAAGTAGGATGGACCATTGTGATGATGACGGTCCATCGTCTATGTACGTCGTGGGACACTTCGAACAAGTATGGGGACCCTTAGGAGAGGGGTCTCTGACAATCATGACGGTTTGTGCAGGACGAACCTTCAAGGATATGACGGTCCATCGTAGGTGTCCGTCAGAGGACACTTGGAAAAGTATGGAGACCCTTAGGAGAGGGGTCTATAACCGTCATGATGGTTATGCAGGACGAACCGTCGAGGGTGTGACGGTCCATCGTAGATGTCCGTAAGAGGACACTTAGAAAAAGTTGGAGACCCTTAGGAACAGGTTCTATGACAACCAGAACGGTTGTGCTTGCATGTGTCCGTTGGTGGACACTTGGAGAAAATTTGACAGTGGGGTGTTAGGGATGTAGGGACAGACCCTATGACTGTCCATCGTGGGTACGACGGTCCGTCATCGAGGTCTTGTTCTATCATTCAGTGACAAAATTGGGGATGTCATAATCATCCCCTATGACCCAAATGAAATTTTTAGTGTTTAATCTACATGTGTCTAACCCAAATACCTAGTAAACTAGCAATGCTAAAGCACCTATATATAGAGTTTTAACAAGGCAATTTTGAGGATTCTCAACCTAGGTCAGATAGAATATGTATTAAAAAATGAACCCATCAATAAGAAATAGGCTAATACTAATTGATAAACAAAAATGCAATGTAAATGGGTAGAAATCAGAGATTCATACCTTAGAATTTGAGAAAAACAAGCGACGAAAGTACTTGGTGATCAAGAAGAGAACCACCGCAGCAGACTCCGACTAGTAAAGAGTGGATTTTAGGAATTGGGGAATTTGGGGAAATGATCTATTGAAAGAGAGGTAGGAAGTGGGGGTTTAAGAGGGAGGGAATGGGGGAGAGAGGGAAAGAAACCGTTCAAATGAAGGGGTGGGGGTTTTATAGGCTGAAAATGTTTAAAAGTTACCAACCTGGTCGAGTCGAGTACGCTCATTAATGACGCGATGAATCCCCGACGACGGTCCTTCGCAATTGCGATGTTCCGTCATTAGTTTTGTCACGTATGCCCTAGTTTTGAAAATAACTGAAAGACGTACCTGGCACGACGGATTCATGCGATGGTCCGTCGCGTTCGTGACGGGCCGTCGATGGGTCCGTCAGTGACTGCAGAGTGATTTTCTGCAGAATTTCCTGGTGATGTGCCTGCAAATTTAAAACCCATTTGTAGAAAGTGTTACCATTACTAGAAATAAACACATTAATTATTGGGTTGACTCCCAACAAGAGCCTGATTTAACGTCGCAGCACGACTAAGGACACTTGATTACTCTGCCTTCATCAAGATGGTATGCCTCGATCACTTCAATTGCCGATTCAGTATGCCCAAAATAGGGTTTTATTCGTTGTCCATTCACCTTAAACCGCACTCCCTTCTTGGTTTCTAACTCAACTGCTCCATAAGGGAATAATTCGATAATCAAGTAAGGGCCAGTCTATTTGGACTTGAGCTTGCCCGGAAGCCAACGCAACCTAGAACTGTCTAAAAGCACAATTCACATTACAACAATTTCCTTCAAGTCCATGATCATAACCTATAAACATGTACAAGAATGTAAACATCTCCACCAGAAGTGGACTATACCAAGCAACACGATTCGATATACATTCTAGGTTGATTAGAGGAAATAGTCAACTTGCCAAATATCTAAGCTATGATCATCATATATCAATTCTTAACAATTCAATATCAATTGACATAGATAACATTAGAAATAAGCAATATAATATAATCAAATCATAATTGTATCATCATCTAATCAAGATCACAAGACTCACATTAAGACTAATTTGAACGATTTAGGAATCATGGATTCTATATGAAATTGGAGTGAAATAAATTATAAAAAAATTTACAAATCATCATCTTACCATTAGAATGTCTTCGAAATTTGTTTGACCAATAACCAATGGCTGGATTGAAAGATCGGATTTTTGACATTAGAATCACGTTTGAAAAAACCTTTTAAGAAAATATTTAGATGAAAGGTTATATAAATATGAAGTATTACCACACCTCTTATATGAGAAGCTCACGAAAAAATTAAGAGGAAACCATAAAAATCCATCCCCTAGCTTGAACTTGAGTTTTGATCTCCAATAGAGGTTTGAGAGAATTTTGAAGAGAAAAAGCTTTTGGGGTTTTGATTTTTCTTATTGGGTATTGGGGTCTTGACTTGAGAAAGGGGTTAAATAGGCATTAAAACAGTTTATCACAGTCTCCCAATGTTACAAAAACACCCCCATACTTAATTGGACTTTTAGACATGTAAAAATTGACTTTAAAACGACGCAACCTAATCTGGGAAGTGGTGCCGCATCGCGGAGACAGCTCCCAATTTTGCCTCACGAGATTTTTGAGGATGTGAGACTTATGTAAGGCGCACAACGCACAGGCAGTATGACTTCCAGGAACACAATGTGTGAGTGGCTCCATATATTGATTATGCACGCTGCCATTTGGCAACTTTCTTGTCCAACGTTTGGGTCCTCCTCGGGGGCCCTTAGGGTGGTCCTCGGGGAGTCCTACCAAAAAATTTTGTCCCTTTATATGTATATTAAGTAACTAGGGTCAACTTTACTGTTTTTCAACTCCAAACAACACGTAAAAACAAAGAAAACATACAAGGACATACTAGTACGTCTAAAGACCAACTTTCGAACGTCTTGGCCGTTCTTGGACGTGTGACCTCCAAACCTCTTCAAATCAACTATACATGCTATAAGACACTTTACTTAAATATTAATAACATTTTTAGACACATGTGAGGCTCTAGCTACCTTAGTTCATTTTGAAGGTTTTGACACAACGGCAGCGCCAAAGCGGCAGAAATCCCTGCCATGTTGGGATTCTCAAACCAGTGAGCTATTCCATAAATTTTCAAATCCCCATTTCACAACACATCTCTAATCCATGATGCTCAGAAAAAACCCTTTACGCTGAGATCGATTCTCAGAGTTTTAAAATCCCGAAATTAAATTCATAAGTTGTACGTAATTCTTAACGAGTTATATAACTACTCATGCAATCAAAATCCTAATTGACTCACCTAATTATTACCATATTTTCCTACACCTTTAAGAATCTGAATTCATCCAAATCTGGACTAGGTTGGAAAAATTCCAATTATTACAAAAAAAAGTGTTCTGACCCATAATTTTCCTCCGTTGGTTTTTCTATAATGACGGAACCCGGTTGTTACAGTATTAAGCTAAACAATTAGTTTTCTCAATGCCTAATTATATCATATTCTAATATACTTTTATTATTTGTAGTTATGAAAGCTAAAGAAAGAGGCTAGGATGAACAAATGAAAGAATCACCAAAATGTGAAAAGAAGCGTAAGCTATACACGGTTGACCGTCAAACAAGAGCGAAAGATCACTTAATGGGTATGACATCTCCCAAATTGGAAGTGTCACGCCCCGATCCTACACCTTGGCAGGACTGCCACTTGAAGACCATTTTTATACCCAAGCGAACCCTTGGCCTGACTTACTCCGCGAAAGACTTAAAAATAAGAGATAACCTCAAATAAAGAACTTATGAAAAAAATCTTCGATTGTCTTTACAGAAATCCCTCAAAGTAGCCAAAATGTCTACTCAAGTCTCATAACAAGACATTTGAAATACTAATATAAAAGAATCAGAACTAACTGTATTACTATCTATGAAGCGTCTAAAAAACTGAGATAGATGTTCGCACAAACCCCACACGTTAATGAACTAAACTGAAAAGCAATAGAAGAGTCCTCCGAAACGTAAGGAGGCTCACCAACTGACTCTGGAGTGCTTAACTCGATCAGCGGTGCGCAGGATGCCAATCCTCGTTACCTGCGTCTGGATCATAATACGATCCAGGTCAACTAACACCACTACATTGAATGTATGAGTATGCGAGTTAGAATGCTAAAACAACATAGGCTTGAAAGAATCTGAAAGAAATTGAAGAACTTACTTGGCTCAACTCAACTCAACATAACTAAACTCAATTCAATATAAAATAGTTTAACAGCAAGTTCATCATAAAAAAAATTGTTTAAAAACATGATATCAACTTTTTTGTATCCAAAGATACAATTAATTGTAAAATGTACGTAAAAATACAAATAAACTGATGTATATAAAAAACACAATACTTCTGTAGGAGTTTTTCTAACCGGGAACCATCACATAAGAGTTGTACATATGAAACATCGATCTACCTCACGCTGCTAGCGCATCCTATGCCCAAATAAAGGTATAGGACCTGAATTGCCTATAGGATCCACTAGTATATGCGAAAAAAGGTTCATCCAAAGAGTTTGACCCTTTTCTACCCATTATGGATACTTGGTTTTATAGAGAAGTGAGTTATCTAAACTCATGCTCTTCCCTAATGCGGTTCTCAATACTACTTCTAAAATATGTTGGCTCTTATGTTTCATAAACATAATTCTTTTGTGATTTGAAATTATTGCTCAAAAACTTAGCTTAAAGTCTATCTTGGAAATCTCAGTTTCCCTGCTTGCTTCATTTAAATGGCTATTACTCTTTTTTGTAAACTAGCCCCAAAGATCTTTGGAAATCTTAGTTTCCATATTTGTTTAAATGTGAAAACATTTCTTTTGAACCTCTTTGTCAATATAGTGTCCCCATATACTTCTTTGAAGATAAAGCTTCAACATTACTCTTTACTAAACTCAAACTTAAGTCTTAAAACAAAGTGAAAATGTTTGGAAAAGACTTATGGAAACTTAAAATAAACTTCTCTTACTTGACTCTTGACTTTTTATGACTTTGATTCTTAACTGATCTTGACTTGATTCTTAACTGATCCATGGATTGAATTAAGGATTCAAGGATTAGGATTTTTGTTTTTAATGGTCTCATGATGTTTAGGAATGATTATAATTTAAACATGAGAAAATACCGAAATTCAAGATTTAGAGGTGGGTCTGCGTCGCGGAGACATATGTAATTTTTTGTTTTGAAAACATTCATTTGAGGAAGAACACCTCGTGTCAGCTCTGCATCGCTGAGCTAAAAATTTCAAAACTAAGAACAAGGCGTGCGACGCTCGTCCACCCTCAAATTTCACCAGTCGAAATTTCTTCTTCATTTCTCTTCGCTAATTCACCCAGACTCGCTTATTTATCTAAAATTAGATTTTGATATAATACAAACCAAATGTTGCTAAGAACCTAACCCAAAATAACCCTATAACGTGATGTAGTTGATTCAAAACTTTCTAATTCGGGCTAATTCAATAACGACACATGAATTCAAGAATGGGTATCAAGATACCAATATTCAAATGCTTTTAGGAAGAATCCAAACTAGAATAATATTCTTGGCACATGGGAGAATGATACCAACGTTATGAGGGACTCACATACCTGATAAAAGCAATCCTTTTGGCGAAAGCACCAACGTACTTGATCAATCTTGATGAATTTGCCCTTATTCCCTTCTTCCTTTCTCTTTTCCCTTATCCTTAGCTCTAGCATGAAAATTCCAAATTCTAAAACTGTCTAAGTTCAATCTTCACCCCTATTGAACTCCTAAAAACAGAGTAAAATAATAGGGTAGTGAAAATACTAAAATACAATCTCTAATTTTGATATTTCCTTAATCAAATAGCCCAACTTCAAAAGGGCATAACTCACTCATACAAACTCGAAATTGCGCAAACTTGGATACATTGGAAAGATAGTTCTAAGATATTTCCAATCATATCTATAAGTACCTCTAACTCATCATGTGCAAGAAATTATATTTACTTTAAAATTACAAATAAACTCACTTTAACTTACTTAAAAATTTTCAAATTTCATTACACTTTCCAAAATTAACTATTTCCATATTTTGAACCTCCTTCTAATTCTTTCTAGATGTGAGATGTTACAGAAAGTGCATACACTTTCATTAATGGAGGCAAAACGGTGAACTCCAAAAGGAAAGGTGATATGCCAAAAGAGAATGGTGAACTTGTTGACTTTCTCCAAATGTGACAGTTGATGATTATGAGATTTAGACTTACTTAGGGATTTATATGTATAGGTTTATTTTCCTCAAATGCTCTTTTTTTTCCAACAACTGATGTAAAATCCTTGATTTTCACAATTATTGATTAAGGAGAAAAGCATAGACACTGAGTTGCAAAAGGAATAAAGGAAGATGAAAGAAGGATGAAAAGAGAGGCTGGTGATAGTCAAGCCTATTTGGAGACTCAATGAGTGGCCTTAATGACCACCTAAATTTCCGTATGCTAAGCCCTAAAGGAAAAAATCAAGTTAGTGAGAGAAAGAAGCAGTCTGTGGACAGTCGAGTGGTTCCGCAATGCAGTGTTGGTCGCCCAAAGTTACAGACTTGGAGGATGATGAAGACAAGGGAAAAAAGTGATGAAATTGACAAAAGGGTGGATCGTCCGACCCGACTTACTGCATCGAATGGCTCTTCGCAACATATTTTTGGCAACTATAAATACATTTTTGAAAAATCATGATTTATGATATTAATATTGTAGAGATTTTTATCTCTAATTTCATAGTTTTGAATTGGGATAAAAGTTTTCTTTATCTTTGAAGAGTTGAATCTTTACACCTTTGAGATTTTGAAACTTGGTCTTTTTGATTCTTCAATTTTGTAACACTCTGGAAGTTCATGACTTTCTCTAGAGACTCACATGATAAACAAAGCCTTAAAAATGTTTATAAAGCTAAACCAATGTATGAAAACTAACTAGGTAGTGTTAAAGTTAGAACGTTAAAAAACAACAACAATGTCCGGTGAGATAGTAACTTGAACTAGTGTGGTACAAGTGGTGTTAGCATGGTTTCAAAAGGTTGACTAAAGGGCTATTAATGGGAAGGTGATGGAAGTTTACATAGGTTCCTAAGAAGTGATTGAAGGAATCAAGACCAAGAGAGGAGTGCCAACCTTCAAGGGCAAGCCAAAGCCAAAAGGCCAAGGCTGCTCAAGAAAGGAGGCTAGTGCCTCAACCTTCACGATTATGACCACGGCCAAGTGGGGAGATCTTGAAGATGAATTGTCCATATGGGGAGGTGACATGAAGGGTTAGATATTGTACAAGGCACCACGATCCAGTGCACTTGACGGAAGAATGAAGGTAGTCGCGAACATGCCTTAGACATTTTGAAAAGGAGGAGTTTTGAAAGAGGCTACATCTTAAGAGCACCACGAGCCACTTGACAAGTTGTGGTGAATGATCACGGAAGGAAAGAAGAATGTCATGAAGTCTACTTAGGGAAAAATGGAGGTGGATCGTTTGTATAGCTATTGCCTCACCTTTAAAAACCACCAAAATGGTTCATCAAACACTTCACGGACCATGAAGTGGGGTATGAAGGTGAGTGGGGCTTCACAAATTAAGTTAAGTTGGACTTTACTTTTGGAAGTCAAACATAATGAGGGGTAGTTATATTGATTTTAGGTCAAATATCACCCATTTCCCACTTCAAAACTCAAACACAAATTAAAACCCGATTTCTCCCACTTCTCTCTACGTTCTCTCTCTACCTCATCCTCCATTGAAGAAATCAAGAACCTTGAAGAAGAAGACAAAGTCTCCAAGGTTATTATTCAAAAATTGTGGATAAATCTTTCTAAGGTATGGATTCTTTCGCTCTTGGGATTCATTTCCCCAAGAGGTCCATTCAATGTTGATTTCTAAATCTCCTAATTCCAAGGATTTTTCTCTACAAATAGGTTTTCTTCTAAACTTGAAATTGATGATTTATTATGACGAATTGTGATTATCTATGACTAATTTTTGTTTTATTGAGTAATTTATGTTGATTAATTAGAATTTAGTGTGATCCATGTTCCCTCCCTAATTTCCCTAATTCTTGGATTTGCTTGTGAATTGATAGGGAATGATGGGTGTGTTGGTGGTTAGACTTGAGTTAACTATGCTCTATAATTCACCTCATGTAATGTTGGGATTGGATGTACTTCTTGGATGAATTCATGATTGAACCCTTTTCCCTAACCCTAGATATGAATTAAACTTATAGATGATTAGGATTATCGGAATTATTTATGTTATTGCATAATTCACCATATTATGATAATGAGGAGTGGTTCATTGGATAATTATGATGAATTGATGGTAAGACATTGAAGGTAATTCTTGGAGGCTATTTCTAAGACCATCATGATTATGAACATTCTACTTCAGAAATGATGTTGTATTCTTGATGATGATATGCAATCGTAGTATGATTATGTGTTTAGATTAAGAAGGTGATGATATGATGATTATGATGATATGTTATGAATATGTTGAATTGTGAGATCATGTTAAAGGTATGATAATACAAGGTTGAATATAAAGCACTTGTGTGACTTAATATGATTATGACATGATGATCTCACTAATGAAGGTTTGTGATGAAAGGAAGTTCCCATCCTACACCTAATGAGCTAATGACATTATTATATAAGGGGTTAGTCTCCTATGTTCTAAACTAAGTTTTGATGATTAAGAATGACTTAAAGGCTTATCAAAAAGGAACTTTAGCTTAGCACCGAAAAAACTAGATATGAGAGGTATCCCTTCCTCATGTAGGAAGGTAGGTTCACAATGGTTCTCATGAGATGGAGATGACAACGCAATTGGGCATAAAGAGGGCCTCTAGTATGACTCCTAGTTCCTTAACTATGTTGCCTCCATTGGAATACTAGCTAATGTATCCACCTAAAATGCTATGTTAATGTTTTGGTTGTTCCTTGGCTAGTTAAGAACCCTCTTTCGTGTGAGATTTTATGAGACTAGATTCCATGTTTAGCTCACATGGTCTATTGTCTGTTAGGACGATTCTTCACGAAATAAAACTGAATGAATGAAGTAATAAAGTTCAACACTAACTACAGTGACTTAAGGGGTTCTTCTTAGTGTAGGTAGGGTCATGCAACTCTATCAATACATTTCATATGTCACTCCCCGAGCTACCCCCGAGATGCAGATACGGAACCTCGGACCAATGTGATCCCAAGCTAACCCTGCCGGCATGATCATGAGCATAATAAAGAATATAAACTGTTGTGGAAACTAAATCATAATTTCAACTGAAAAGTTGGGGAATACCCATATTCTATAATTGAGATATTTGGAAACAATAAGTTTAATACAAAGGAAATATTAACTCAATACTTAGTTGAAACTAACTATGTTTGAAAATAGCCTCTAAACTAGACTAGAAATACGGGTACAAGCCCCAGCTAAATCTAGCAAAAACTGAAACTACTAAACTAAATACTAACAAGAAACTCATGACTATCATCCTCGGATAATGAGGACTCACCACAGAATCTGCTGAACTAAAAGTCGGAAATTGATCTAAGCTTGATCTAGATGCTGAGAACCTGAACCTACATCACGAGAAGATGTAGCACACGTATGCGTTAGTACTTAAATGGTATTGAGCATGTATGAAAGAATAAATCTGAAATAAAACATAACTTAACAAGCACAAAAGCAAGTATGAAAAAATGAAAAGGATATACTAAATTTCTAAGCTAACTGAATGCAATGGCCAGCTTATAACATATTGAAACTGAATATTATGTATACTGATAAATGGTAAATGCGAGTGAGTCTAATTGAACTGTGGGAGCTAATAATAATCGATAATAAACCACATGAGCTAAATGTGGTGTCCGATGTATATGCCCCATCGAGAGGACCCAATATACCCTGCCAAAGGTATAAAGGCATGCTGGCGTGATCACTAAACTGATTTCCCACATAGGAGACTTACAACCTACTTGGCTAGTAGAATTGGGACTAATTGGGTATGCTGGACCCTAGTCTTACTCGGTATAATGCTACTCCCGTTGATTTATGTAGTTAACTTATAATGTCTAAATTTTCAGTAATTACTGGAGGGCTCAAAACTGAACATGCAAACTGAGAATGCAACATTTAATCTGACAATGATGCATTAAAAACTGAGATATGTATAACTGAATAGCTGAAATATCTGACCTAGCATGTGTAATTCAAGAACTAAAGAAATACAAAGTTAGGGTTCTAAAATTCTTGTGATAAACTAAATAATGACTTAACAATCTTATTTGGAACATATATTTATTAAATTCATGAAGTTCTATCAAATTTCTAGATACCCTAGGTTTAATCATGATAAGAGAATCAAGAACTGACCGAAAACTAGGGACCCATTGGGTGAAAGGAACCCACTAGTGAAATCCCAGATCCCTGGTGATGAAATTCACGGAGAAATACTTATATTTTGGGGCAAGAACCTTGTTGTGTTCTTGAACCAGGGATCTTGACCTTTTTCTCCTTTCTTTCTTCTAATTTTCTAAGGTATGATTATTGATTTGACTTAAGTAAGTTTTAATTATGTTTATAGCCTTAAACTGACTAAAATATGATGATTTAGGGTCTAAACGATGTATCTTAGAGTTTAAACGAAATGAGAAAAGACCAAAAGACCCTTGGGTTAATTGTTGTCACACCAAACAATACATGGACAGACGGTCCATCATTTGTTCCGTAGAACAGGACCTTTCTAAAACGGGCATAACTTTTTACTCGGTGGTCTGATTTTAGCAAGGTTGGTGGCTATGGAAATTTAATTCAATAATCTATATATTGGTAGGTCATGGGACACCTAATTCATTTTATGCTATGATTTATGATCATTTGAAGTTGACCTAACTATGTTCACCCCTAAACTGTCTACTATTTTTTATCTAGGGTCAGTCCTACGGACTGTAGGTCGAATTATTGTCCGTGTCTGTCAACTGTGGTTCGTATCAGAGAATGGTAAATGGGTTGCTGATTGACGGACTCAAACTATGCACCGTAGTGTGACCCCGGATAGTAGGTCCTTCCGTCAGTCGACACTTCGTCAAATTTTTTGGACTGAGATTTCGGTGGGTTTCTGACTTAATCTACGGATGTGCAGGACGGAACGTGGGTCATGCTATGGTCCGTCGATAGCAACCGTCGATGCACCTGCAGATTTTTCTTAAAAGCTAGTTTTTTTAATCTGTTTTGAGATATAGGGTGTTACATTATTTCTCTCTTGGGAACATTCTTCCTCGAATGAAGACCTAACTAGCTGAAATAGAGAGAGAGAGCTGCAATCCCTACTACTAAACACTGAGAACTAATTTTTTGACTGAATTGTGTTCCAAGACATGCGAATACACTGAAAATGCAAGTACAAAATGAGGGAATATGATTCTAAAACTTATCACACATGAATGACAGGAAAAACTGAAGAGGAACTATTACCTCACGGTGGAGTGGAATCGGAAGAAAAGAGGTGAAGATGTTTGGCATTCATGGCTGCTTCTGCCTCCCAAGTAGCTCCCTCTGCGGACTGACTCCTTCACAAAATCTTGATTGAAGTGACTTCTTTATTTCTCAACATTCTAACTTGACGGTCAAGAATCTCAAATGGTACATCCTCATAAGAAAGACTCTCTTTCACCGCCACACTCTCTAATGGCACTATAGAGGCTGGATCACCCACACACTTCTTCAAGTGTGAGATGTGGAAGACCGGATGCACTGCTGCTAATTTTGTTGGTAACTTTAACTCACTTGCCACATTTCCAACCCTTTTCAAGATCTTGTAAGGGCCTTCATATCTAGGACTAAGCTATCCTTTCTTTCCAAATTTCATCACCTCTTTCATAGGTCACACTTTCAGGAAAACCTAATCATCAACTTGGAACTCTATAATTCCCTTCTTCTCACATCTGCATAAGATCTATAACGACTTTGGGGTGACTTAAGTCTATCTCTAATGAGTTGCACTTTTTCCATAGCATAACGGACTGAATCTGGCCCTATTAAAGTTGCTTCACCTGATTCAAACCAACTAATAGGAAATCTACACCAACGCCCATACAAAGACTCATAAGGGGTCATCTGAATGTTTGATTGGTAGCTATTGTTGTAGGCAAACTCAATAAGAGGAAGGTGATCATCCCAACTTCCCTTGAAATCGATCATACAAGCTCTCAACATATCCTCTAAGGTCATAATGGTACGTTTTGCCTGCCCATCCGTCTGTGGATGAAATGTTGTACTAAGGTTAACTTGAGTACCAAGACCCTTCTGAAATGACTTCCAGAAATAAGAGGTAAACTGAGGACCTCTAACTAGGATGATAGAAAAAGGAAACCCATGCAACCTTACAATTTCATTAATGTAATGCTTGGCATAGTCCTCTGCCGAATCCGTAGTCTTGACCGCTAAAAAACAAGAATACTTAATCATCCTATCAACTAGCACCCAAATGGAGTCATGTTGTCTACGAGTACGAGGTAACCCAGTGATGAAATCTATATTGATCACATCCCACATACAGGTAGGAATATCGATCTTTTGAGTCATACCTCCTGGTTTCTGATGCTTAACCTTGACTTGCTTGCAATTGGGTCACTTACTCAAAAAAATCGCTATGTCCCTCTTCATGCCATTCCACCAATAGACTTCCCGCAAATTCCAGTACATCTTAGTGACATCTGGATGAATAGAATACCTGGAGTTATGGGATTCTGCAAGGATATGCTGTTTCAACTCATCCATATCATGAACACACAATCTACCCTAGTAGTGAAGCACACCATCTCCCCGTTGGGAGAAAAACCTCCATTCTCTGATTGTGGACTGCACCCTTAAGTTCAAGCAAGATTGGATCATTTTCTTGCTTTTCCTTAACCTCCACTACCAAGGAAGATTCTGCCCCTTTTCTAAACTATTACACAACTGTCTGATATGCTCATAAGGCGAACTCCTAACCGAGCAAGGCTATGAACATCCTTCACTAGCTCCTTCTTCTCTTCCTCAACATGGGCTATACTACCCATAGATAATCTACAAAGAGCATATTCTACTATATTCGCCTTACGAGGATGATAATACATATCATAATCCTTAAGAAACTCAAGCCATCTCCTTTGGCAAAGATTCAACTCTTCCTGGGTGAACATATACTGAAGTCTCTTATGATCAAAGAACACATCTACGTGAACCCATACAAGTAGTGTCTCCATACCTAAATTGCAAAAACCATTGCTGCAAGCTTGAGGTCATGAGTTAGATAGTTCTTTTCATGAACCTTAAGTTGTCTAGAGAAATAAGCTATCACTGTATCTCACTACATCAACACATAACCTTGGCCAACTCTGCATGCATCACAATAGATCACATAACCATCTGAACCCTCTGGTAGAGTCAAGATAGGAGTTGTAGTCAATCTAGTTTTCAATTCTGCAAAGCTTTTCTCATAATTATCTAACAATTGAAACTTGACCATCTTGTGACTCAACACAGTCAATGGTGAGGATATAAAGGAGAATCCTTCCACGAACCTTCTATAATAACCCGCTAGACCTAAGAAATTTTTTATATCTACAGCATAGGTAGGTCTAGGACATTGCTTCACCGCTTCTATCTTCTGTGAATCCACTCGGATCCCTTCGCTAGAATAATGTGACCAACGAAAGCAACAGATTGCAACCAGAAATCATATTTGCTAAACTTCGCGAATAATTGGCAACTCTTGAGAGTTTGTAAAACAATTCTCAAATGACTCGCATGTTCTTTCTCATTCGTAGAGTAAATGAGGATATCATCAATGAAGACGATAATGAACAAGTCCAAGTACTGTTTGAACACTCTGTTCATCAAATCCATGAAACTTCTAAGAGCATTGTTAAGTCCAAATGACATAACTACAAATTCATAATGACTATACTAAGTTCTCAAGGCTAACTATTTTCACAATGTCACTATCTCTGACTCGAAGCTGGTGATAACCCGATCGAAGGTCTATCTTTTGAGAAGTGACAAACACACTGAAGTTGGTCAAATAAGTCATCAATCCCGGGATGGATACTTATTCTTGATTTTTACCTTGTTCAGCTGTCTATAATCAATGCACATTCTGAGAGAACCATTTTTCTTTTTTACAAACAACACTGGTGCACCCCATGGTGAAATACTAGGCATGATGAAGCCCTTGTCTAGAAGGTCTTTCAACTGCTCTTTCAATCCTTAATCTTTGTTGGAGACATTATATAAGGAGGAACTGAAAAAGGTTGGGCATTTGGAAGAAGATCAATTCCAAAGTCGATTTCCCTTTCGGGAGGGACTCTGGGAAGATCTTCTGGAAATACTTCTGGAAACTCATTGACTACTGGAACTGAATCAATAGTTGGGATTTCAGATATAGAATCCTTAAGCCGAACTAGATGATAGAGATAACCCTTAGAGATCATCTTTCTAGACATAATTAATAAATGAATCGACCCATAGGCGCCAAACTACTAACCTTAAATTCTAAAATTTATTCATCTGGAACTGAAAATGAACAATCCTCATTCTACAATAAACTAAGTCATAAAAAGAATGTAACCAGTCCATGCCTACAATGACATCGAAGTCTACCATTTCTAACTCTAAAAGATCTACTGAGGTGACTTTCTGAGAAACTGTGACAGGGCAATTTATGTATATCTATCTAGTTATAGGTCACCGACTAAAGTAGAGACTGAGAAAGGTTCTGAGAGAGTTTCCGGACTAACATTAAATTGGACTGATATGTGAGGAGTACAAAACAAAGAGTAGCCCTTGGATCTAACAATGCATATACATTAATGTCAAAACTCATCACATACCAGAACTACATCAGGAAAACCTTCCTGATCCAGGCGAACCTGAAGAGCATACAACCTATTCTGGCATTGACCGCCACCAGTACCAGATGAGTTGCCCTGCTGAGTTAGGCGACTTACTGGTGCTGCTGAAATTATAGAGTGAACTCTACCATTACCGCCTCCTTGACCCTGTCTAGAAGGACAATCCCTCAACTTGTGACCAGACTGACCGCACCCAAATCATCCTTTTTTTTCTGCAAGACACTCGTCTGTATGGTTCTTACCACAATTAGGGCAAGTGGGGTAAGTCTTGATGCCTGAAACACTTCCCTGAGACTTAGAGCCTGGTGCTCTACCCTTCTGCTATACATGTTCTTCGAGGACGGAACACTAGCTGACGAAGGGGCTGGAGCAGAAAACTTCTGTTGACTCTTCGAGAGATTTCCACCACCCGATTTTTGCTGAGAATAGTCATAGTTCCAGTCCTACCCTTCTTATTCTCCTTAACCTATTTCCTAAGCTTATAATCCTCAACCTGCTGAGCATGATTTATAAGCCTTGAGATGTGCATATATCCAAGTAACATAGCACTTCTGCACTCAGTTTTCACCAAATTCGACACTCAATATAATAAATTATTCATCTGAGCCCTTGATTCAGCAACCATGTAAGAAGCATACCTGGAGAGTTCGTTAAATTTAATCCCATACTCTTGGACTGTCATGTTACCCTGCCTCAAGTTCATAAATTTTGAGCCTTTGCTTCCCTTACTTTTATTGGGGAAAAACTATCGAGAAAAGTCTCACTAAAGCAATCCCAAGTGATAGGAGTCGCAATTGCACCCCTATTCTCCTTCCACTGAGTGTACCAAATATGAGCAACATCTTTCAACTGTTATGATGCCAACTCAACCCGATCATTCCCATTGACTTGCACTACCTCAAAAATTTTCTTGATCTCATCCAATAAATTCTGAGGATCCTCATTAGCTTGTGATCCTAAGAACGCAGGCAGATTCATCCTAACAAAGTCACGGACCCTTACTGCTACTGATCCACCATTTTCATTCACATGAGCATGAACCCGATTGTTCTGGTTAGTCATACTCTGAGTCAATATCAATATGGCATTCATGAAATCAGCATTGGAGACTTCCTGATCTGGGGCTAGAGGAGCTGCATTTGTATTTCTTGTGTTCGCATTTCTATCCTTAAGTCTACAAGGAGTCACGATCTAAAACGTATAATGTCAAGTTATAGTGGAATAAGATCATACCTTACGCACTATAAGAGTAACAAGAAAGTGAGGTTATCCTAAAACATTTTGTACCCTCCATCTAATTAGATATGGTGCACTTCACACCCATGAAAAGGACTCTACTTAGTGCGGCTTTTCAGACATCCTATCACTCTTGAAACTAGGGCTCTATACCAAGTTTTGTCACGCCCCGAGCTACCCCCGAGACGTGGACATGGAACCTAGGACCACAAGTGATCCCAAGCTAACCCTGCCGGCATGATCATGAGCATACTAAAGAATATAAACTGTTGTGGAAACTAAATAATAATTTAAACTGAATAGATGGGGAATACCCATATTCTATAACTAAGAGATTTGAAAACAATGAGTTTAATACAAAGAAAATATTAACTCAATATTAAGGTGAAACTAACTATGTCTTAAAATTGACTCTAAACTGGACTAGAAATACTGGGACAAGACCCAGCTATCTCTAGCAAAAACTGAAACTAAAAGACTAAATAATGAAAAGAAACTCATGACTATCGTCCTCAGAGAATGAGGACTCACCACTGAATTTGCTGAACTGAAGATCGGAAATCGATCTAAGCGTGATCTAGATGCTGAGAACCTGAATCTACATCACTTTGAGATGTAGCGCACGTATGAGTCATTACTTTAAAGGTACTGAGCATGTAGGATAGAATAAAGCTTAAATAAAACATAACTGAACAGGCCAAAAAGCAAGTATATTAATCTGAACAAGATATACTAAATTTCTGAGCTAACTGAATGCAATGGCCAGTTTATAACATGCTGAAACTGAATATTGAGTATACTGATAAATGGTCAATGCAAGATAGTCTGATTGAACTATGGGAGTTACTAATAACAATTAATAAATCATATGAGCTAAATGTGGAGTCCGATGTATACACCCCATCGAGAGGACCCAATATATCCTGTCAAAGGTATAAAGGCATGTTGGCGTGATCACTAAACTGATTGCCCACAGAGGGGACTTACAACCTACTTGGCTAGTAGTTCTGGGACTAATTGGGTACACTGAACCCTAGTCTTTCTCGATATTATGCTACTCCCGTTAATTTATGTAGTTAACTGTTGATGTCTAAATTTTCTGTAATTACTGGATAGCTCAAAACTAAACATGCAAACTGAGAATGCAACATTTAATTTAATAATGATGCATTAAAAACTGAGGCATGTATAACTAAATAGCTTAAATATCTGACCTAGCATGTGTAATTCAAGAACTACAAAAATACAAAGCTAGGGTTCAGAAATTGATGTGATAAACTGAAGAGAAAAGATATAAAGTGGCACCTCCAGTTATCCCGAATTTTAAAAACTACACCTTAACTATGCTGGCATCCTATTAACCCCTAAACAATTCCGATAATAAATTATTACATCATTTTTTAACCAATACCATATTTTAAATAGCAAGTGGTTATCACACACAAATCATTGTGTGACACGTGTTAATTGAATTTGAAATATATATGTTTTTTAATTTTGAGTTTTCTTTATATCTCTCTCTTACTTTTTGACTTATTTTAATTTCAGTGCTTTAATTTTAATTTCACTTTAAATTCTTTATCTTTCGCCCCTACTTTCAAGTTACCCCTCCCTTCATTTTCTTTTTTTGTTCTTCTTCTTCTTCACCTCCCACCCTCTCCTCACCCCACCCCTACGTCAAGTTGAGCCCCTCCATTTCTTCTTCTTCTTCTTCATCGGTCAAACTCCTTTCTTTCAAAGTTATACTATTTTCTAGTATTTGTTATATTGATAATAAAACTAATTATTTTTGTAAGAAAATTAAAATTTTAATGGTATCATTAATAAATTTATCTCATTTCATAGAACTTCAAAACTAGAAATGATAATTTTGTAAGAATCAAAATTCTCCCAAAATTGAAAAAATTCAAGTGAAATTTGGATTTTAAAAAGCAAATAAACTAATCATCTTGAAATCTAGTGGGTTATCAAATTGTTCGAAATGTAATAAAATATTTAGCTATAATTTTAAAGTTGAAGAGAGTTAAACTAATAGTAGTAAAAAAGGAGGTGGAGTTATGATAAAAATGACATTGAAAGTGAAAAGTTACCATGAAGATGACAATGAATTTTTGAAGGAAGAAAGAAAAAAAAAAGAAAATTAATAAAGAGTAAAAGTTAAAATAGTAAGAAAAACAAAAAAAATATATTTTATAGCAAATACTTGTAAAAATAAAATTATATTTATTTTTTTAGTTTGTTCACGCTCTTTAAGAAAGTGCATACACTCTCCCTACCAAGTGGACAAAAAATGATGTCATAATATCAATTCAGGATTGTATTGGGGGTAATAGGACGTTTATAGTTTGAGTGTATTTTTGAAAATTCGAGTCAACTTCAGGTGTCACTTTATGTCTTTTCTCTAAACTGAATAATAACTTTACAATCTGATTGGAACATATATTTAATATATTCATGAAGTTCTATCAAAGTTCTAGAAATCCTAGGTTTAAGCATGATAACAGAATCAAGAACTGACCAAAAACTAGGGACCCAATGGGTGAAAGGAACCCACTAGTGAAATCCCACATACGTGGTTATGAAATTCACAAAGAAACGCTTAGATGTTGGGGCTAGAACTATTGGAACCTTGTTGTCTTCTAGAACTAGGGTTCTTCACCTTTTTCTCCTTTATTTCTTCTAATTTTTTGAGTTTTGATTAATGATTTGACTTAGGTAAGTTTTTAATATGTTTCTAGGCTTAAACTGACTAAAATCTATTGATTTAGGATAAAAAGACCCTTCGGTTAATTATTGTCACAACAAACGACGACCTGGACAGACGGTCCGTTGTTCCATCGATGGTCTGTCATTTGATCCATACGTTGGGCCTGTTCGACAGTCCTTTCCTAAAACGGGCATAACATTTTACTCAGAGATTTGATTTTAGCAAGGTTGGTGGATATGGAAAGCTAATGCAATTATCTATCTTTTGGTAGGTCATGGGACACCTAATTCATTTTGTGCTGAGAGTTATGATCATTTGAAGTTGACCCAAATAGGTTTCCTCCTAAACTTTCTACTAATTTCCATCTACGGTCAGTCCTACGGACCGAAGGTTGAATGACTGTTCATGCTGGTCAACTGTGGTTCGTATCAGAGAGTGGTAGACGTTACTTATGGTTCCTTTTTCTTATTTACTTGATTTTGAGGGGTTTATAGGTCTTCACACGACCATTGCAATTATTGGTAGGGGTCTTGTATGATGATGTTATGAACTCTTATACATGAATTGTGGTTATAACTTTATGTTGAAGCTATTCATGTTGAGATAACTTTCTGATAATGCTATTCATATTGATATGACTTTATGATGATGTTGGTCTTGTGTTGGATATGAACTTGTCTTAAGTGATGTAGTGATTATTGACTTCTATGTTCTCTAGTGTGTGCATAAATCTTTTGCAAAATGACTTGGCATGTTTCTAAAGAAATGGTCCTCTTCATGCATGTCTTCAAATGGTTCACTTGCATATATCCATACTTAGTACAAGTGGTTGTACTTACTTGTATTCTTTATATTTCTACTAATATGTAGGTTTGTGTTGTTGAAGTACTTTGAGGTAAATTGTAATAAGACTTTGACGTCTTTCCCAAGTTATTGGTGAGTCCTCAATGTTTGAGGATGGTGCCATCTATCTAGCCTAGTAGGGTTGTTATCACTAAAGACAATTGTTCCTTCATTTATCATTTGAGACTATAGATGTAAGCCTATAATGGCATATTGTACTAGTAATGGCTATGTCCAATGTTGTACTCCTTTTTAGATGGTTTATATGTGAGACAAGATATTAGACTCTTATCTGATTTGTTTATCCTAAGCGTGAAGTCTATGTATACTTCCTAAACGAAGAGTCTATGTAAACTCCATATATGATACATGAGAAGTCTAAGTATTTTTCACTATGTAACAGTTTTTATTTTTTACATTTTCGATCTATGACATGTAATGACGAATGCTAAGGGCTAGTCTAAGTCCTCTTCGAGGATGATGACACCTGTTCCCCGATCGTGAAAAATTTAGACCTTTGTAAACACAAAATTAATCTTACCTAGTTGATGAAACATAATTTGGCAACGGTTTTTATCTTTTTATGATGTTTATCTAAAACCCCAATTCTAGGGGTGTGATTATGTGATTCAGGACTGGTTAGCTTATGGGTGTTGCTAATTGTTAGTGTAATTGTTGTTTAGAAATGTGTTCAATCATTTATTGTGGGTTAATTTAGGAATTGCAATTGCAAATGTTATTCCACTTTTGTGTTTTTAGCTTGCTCGAGAGAGAGATTTAGAAGTAAGGTATTTGATGATGGTCTGAAGGTATTGGGTTGGCCTGGGTTCAGGTCGAGAAAGTGAATCCTAAACCCTTTTCCACAGATTCATCTTGAGAGAGTAAATGGACTAAGGTGTGGGTTGTTTTTATTTTGCATTTTTATTGATGTTCGAGAGAAATCAACTTAATTCGGGGTAAATTGTTCAACAGAAAGTTTATATATTCTATTGTCTACCTTACTCACTGATTTTTTGTTGTTTTCTAATAGTTATAACCACCCATTTGTCCATAATAGCTTGTAATTGAATCACATCTCAAGAACTCGTCTCATGATTGTTATCTCGTTTTATTTGTTGTTGTCGTAGTTGATAATTGCAACCCCCCCTTGACATTCATGTCACCCCTGATTTGAATTATGTTCTCATTTGATAATGTCTATTCTTAGGACTAATTAAAATATATTTGCACTTTGCCTACTGAATCTTAAGTACGCATCGCTCCCTGTGGGATTCAATTCCAACTCATTAAGTTGGTTATTATACTAACTAACGATCGTTGAAACTTAGAATCGGAAGAAGTGTCCTTGACCTGTTAATCAACAATGCAAGGATAAAAATTGAAGGCTTGAAAAGCGAACCAAGGTGATATTCAGTGATACTAGAATGTGAAAGACACACTCAAACGAGCTCGCCAACTAAGGTTCAAACACCTGAAGACACTTGAAGCCTAGAGTAAGAGAAAGGAGACTTGGAGAGAAATCGACAATCCACCCATTTTGATCAGCGAGCCAGACTAATGTCACCCAATGAGTAGCTTATTGAGTTATGGTCCAAATTTTGGAAAATCAAAATTAATCCAAAGAAGAGAGAAAGAAAGATTTCACACAAGTGAGGAAAAGTGGAAAGATTGAGATAAAGTTCTAAATATTTTAGAGAAGACATTTTACCTTGTGAAAAACACTTTCTACTTTTTGGAGTTTTTCAACTTTGTTCTTAAAATTGATAAATTGAAGTTGAACCAGAGTGGGTTCATTAATTTTGTGTTGCACATGGTTGTTTTCATGAAATGGATAATTTCTTTGCTTTTTGTGATAAATGGCTAAAACCCCAAAGATCTAATGGTGCAATTATGGGGTTGTGCATTGATTTGATGTAGTGGGTATTATATTGTGATCTATTTTTCTATTGTTCATACGTGAATTTGCGATAATTAGCATGGGGTTAATTTATGGGTTCATATTGAAAAATTAATTTCTACTTTCGATCTCCAATCGATGCTCGAAAGAGATTAGTTAGAGTGGGTAGTTAATTTGATACTAGCAATTTAGGTTTGATGTATGTAACTTGCTTGAAAATAGAGGTTATGGGTTTAATTTATTTTCCCTACATATACATTGAAAGAGAGAATAGAGTAAGGTATTGGTTTGTTTAGTATAGCATATCGATGAGACCAAAAGAAGAGTATATGGAATGATGCTATGAGTTCAAAAGAAAATTAGTGTCATTGAAGAGGACCCAACCTATTCATGAATGTTTATCACTATCAATATATACAATTACCACTATGTGACATTAATTTCCAATCCCCACACCCCTAGATTGATTGTTACTTCTGGAATTTTCCAAAATTTTAGTTTAATTGTGACAAATGATAACAAAATCCTTTTATTAAATTGGTGGAATTATCCACCCACTTATTTTTACTACTACAAATAAATTAACTTACAATTCAAATTTCTTGATAGAATTTTTCATGATATAATAGGATTCGACCCGACTCTTAATTGGGTATTTTTTATTGACGACGTCTGTTGTCTCTTTTAATTAATTTTGAAGAGTACATTTAAGCGTTATCAGGACTAACAAAGAAAAATTACATCATTATTCTTATATATGAGGGCAAATATTCAATGAGGCTAATATGCCTAAAATAAAAGTGTCAGTATAGCAAAGTGTTGAATTAATTATTCTCTAACCAACAACCATCACTATGAGCTATGTGATGACACAACGTGTCTCCCACGCTACCAGAATTGTCATATGCCTTGCCGGGGTATAAAAATCCTCAATTAAGTGGATCCACTAAGCTATGCTTAAAAGCAATAAGGAATCATCTAAAAAATATGACCCTTTATCCATGTTGGCATACATGGTTATCTAAGGATTTTAAGTTGTCTAAACTTATTATAATATTATTACTCAACACTATTCTTGATAATATATAACTCATTCTCAAATGTTTAAAAACATAACTCTTTCTCAAATTGAGATAATTACTAAAAACATACTCTTAAAAGAGGTGATAACTAAGACTCCTCATAAACTCATTGAGAAATTAATATTTCTCTCATTTTAATTATAAAAGTATTGCATACTTGGGAATACTTAGTTCTCTTATAATCATTTTGAAACATAAAAAACAACTCTCTTCATTCTCATACTCATTTACTCAAGTCCTAATTCAATTTGTTGATAAATGCAAAAGACTTCTTAAAAGAACTTCCTTGAACTTCCCTCTTAACTTTACCTTGATTTTCAAAATGTAACTTAAGATACGTAATTAGGATATGTATGATATCTCAAGGATTAATGAAGATTTTAAGTGTGGATATCAAGGAGAGAACATATCTATGATTTGAGGGAACACAACGGAAAGAAGGACGGAAGGTTAAGGACCTGGTGACCCTAGCGCACTGAGTGGCGCAAGGTAATAACCCAAAAACTACTGACCTGTAGTTTGGGCACGATTGTGGGGCGGCTCCCCACCCCTCTACCCAGAATTTGAACGAATGTTTTGTGGAATCTCAAGGCCTAACTCATCTAGAATTACATGATTACCTCCCAACTCTTTTTGATTCATAACCCCAACAAAAATTCAATAAAATCTCACCCAAAATCCATCAAGAACAACACCCATTCGCAAGACCATCACCTTAGGAGCTCAAAAGCCTCTATAGTTACGGAATGGGGTTAAAACTCAAGAACTTCTCAAGAAACTCAATAGATTAACAAAAAGAGTGAATTCTTGGATAATAATACATGATTTTTGTGAAGGCAAACAAACTCAACACTATGAAAGCTTATATACCTCGAAGAACACTTGTTCTTGGAGAAATCCTCAAGTTTTTAAATGAACACTTAAAATCCTTTCCTTTCTCCTGTTGAACTTTCTCTTGTCACACCCTAAGCTTACACCCTGGGCGGGACTGGAGCTAGAGAACCATTTTTGGTCCCAAGCGAACCCTTGGTCTGGCTTACTTACTCAGTAGAAGACTTAACTTAATAAGATAAACTCAAACAAAACTTAAAATGTTATGAAGAATGCATTCAACTAGCCAATAAGGCTCTCAACCTAAGATAATAAACTAAAAACTAAAGAACTAAAATCTAACTATCTATGAAGCCTCTAAAAAAAAGGATGTTAGGATAAGATCCTTGATCATCCTAACAATGAAATACTGAAAGCAAGTAAAAGGAGTCCTCCAGAATGCATGGAGGCTCACCACTGACTTTGAGTGCTTAACTGGATAAACGAGACGTTAGGCAGTGATTCTGGTTACCTATGTCATTCAGGCCAATTGGCATTAGTACATTGAATGTACGAGTGTGGGAGTTAGATTTCTAAACATAACATAGGCTTGAAAAGAGTCTGAAAGGAACACTTACCTTGGCTTTACTCAACTCCTGAATAACTTAACTAAATATAAAGAAATAATGTGTATGTGATATATAGAATGCTTGTAAAAATAGAGCAAATCAACTTAGTTCGTTAAAGAAAATGAAATAAAAAACTGAACTTTACTCATATAATAAAGTAATATAATTTTAGTGGGAGTTTCTCTAACCTACAGCAACTACCACTATGAGCCTAAGTGGTGATAGAGTGTCTTGCCCACGCTGTCGGAACTGTCTTATACATTGTCATCATATAGGATGCCTTAACTAGGTGGATCCACTAGTCTATGCTAAAAAGCAACTTAAGGATTCATCTATAAAGTATGATCCATTACTACCCATGATGTTTGCATGGCTTATGGAGACGCTTACGAAGACTTGAGTTTATATGAACTCGCATCCTCATATCGGTGCTCAATAGTACTTCCAAAATATACTTAGCTCATAAGAATTAAAACAACTTCTTTCTTTTGTTTGAGATAATTACTCAAAATTTATCTTAACATCCCTCTAGAAATCGATGTTCCCTTTCTTGCTCAAATGTAAAACATTTTTAAACTCTTTGGGAAAATATAGTCCCCAAATACTTCTTTGAAGAAATAAACCTCAATCTTTACTCTATACTCAACTTGAACTTTTAGTCTTAAAACAAAGTAAAACGTTTGTGAATGACTTTTAAAAACTGTAAAAACTGTAAAAACTTTAGCACCTATCAAGAGTCACCTCAAATTCATTAGGCCAAGTGACATTCATGTACCGATTAACGCCAAAGAATTGTGTACCAAAAACACCTTCAAATAAAGGTTCACTAATAACCAAACTATTACGTAGAACAATTGTCAGTGGAGATACAGAGATTAGCGTAAAACAGTCAAACAAGCTTCTTCAAACATTTAAGGCCACACAAAGCAAAAATAATGATAGTTTATGACCTTTAAGAAAGGGGCTCACCAGAAGCAAAAATAATGACTGAGCTTTAAGAAAGGGGCTTACTGGACAAATTGAGTCACGTAGTTGGCTGAGATTTACCACTCGTCCAGACACAAATGGGATGGGATTTGAAATGTTCTTAACTATTTTTGTGATCTATTCCCCAAAATTGATGCATATCTCAAGGAGAGAGAGTTCCAGAGAACTGGGTAGCGCTTTTGTTCAAAGTCTTCGAACTTGAAGTAGTAACATTACTCTTAGATGACACATGAGGGGATACTCGTGATTCATCAGAGGATAGGGAAAGAACATCAACGGTAAGAGAAGGACTAGGATCGGAGCCTTTGACAGAAGACATGAACGAGTTTTAGTCATGGTAAAAGAAAAAAATAAAGGAGAAGTAAGAAAAAAAAAGAAAAAAGAATAGAGGGTTTTACAGAGAGAAGAGAACATAGAGGAGGCGAAGAGAAAAGGACAGAAAAAGGTTGAAGGGACGTTTAAGGGGATAGGAACCGAAAGAGCATGCTAAAAAAGAAAAATAGATTAGTACAAACAATAATGAAAAGCTAGTAAAATTGAATAAGTAAACTAAAATTAGTTTATGAAGGAAAGAGAGTAATACCATACTTTTCTTGTAGCGCGCAAAATCTTTCTTCAAGTAGGGATTTGGTAAAAATATCTGCTAACTAATTTTCTGAGTCAACGAATTCTAACAAAAAGTCACAATTTTTAACATGATCACAAAAAAATGATATTTAATATCAATATGCTTAGCTTTGAAATTATGCACAGTATATTTAGAGAGACTAATAGCACTTGTGTTATCACAATAAATAGGAACAGCTTCAAGTGATAAATCATAATCTACTAATTGATGCATCATCCATAATAATTAAGTACCACAACCGCCAATAGCAAGATATTAAGATTTTGTAGTAGACAAAGCTTCGGAGGTTTGCTTTTTGCAATCCACGAAATGGGAGATTGTCCCAAAATCTGACATGTTCCACTAGTACTCATTCGATCATTTTTGTAACCTACAAAGTTAGCATCTGAATAGCTAATTAAGTCCAAATGCAAAGAGTGAGAATACCATAGGCCTATGTCAGTGGTACTAATCAAACAACGAATGATTCGTTTTACTTCAGTGAGATGAGATTCTCTTGGAGCGGCTTAAATCGTGCACATTTGCAAACACTAAACAAAATATCCAGTCGACTTGCGGTAAGATATAGTAGTGATCTAAACATTCTTAGGTATACTTTTTCATCGACTTCTTTTCTCAGAGCATCCATTTCGAGACAAGTTGAAGGACTCATGGAGTCCCAAAAGCTTTTTCTTTCTCCAGTCCAAATCTTTTAATAATCTTTTTGGTGTACTTGGATTGAATAATGAAGGTCTCATTAGTCGACTGTTTGATTTTTAATGCAAGGAATAATGTGAGTTCTCATATTAAGCTCATTTCAAATTCTCCTTTGATAAGATTTGTAAAATTCTCACACAAAGACGAGTTAGAGCTATAAAAAATAACATCATCAGTATATATCTGAACTATGTTGATATATAAACCAAATCTTTGAATGAAAAGAATTGTATCAATTTTCCCCCTTTGAAAATTATTTTGAAGTAAAAACGTTCTAAGTCTTTCACGACCGGAATCTAAACCCCAGACGAGATCGGCGTCGTTGACCTCTCAAAAGCTGCAGACAAGCCAACATACGTCATTCTTACTTCATCTAGGTTAATTTTAGCGGAAAATTTGAACTTTTTGTTTTCTTATTTCATGCTAAACATTTTAAACTTAACATCATAGGAGTTCACAAATCAACCATCTAATAAGGAGATAATCAAATGAAAGAATCAATTCATAATTTTATTAAACATATTTTTTCCAAAACGGCACCAATACAAAGTTTGAACAAAAGTGGAAAGAAACACAAGTGGAACATACTCCACCAGCTATAGCTTACATCTAAGCTAGATAATAATGATAGACATCCTCTAAAGCATGAGGGCTTACCAAGTATGGATGAAAGCTCCACGTCCGGATAGCTGCAACATCAACATGTAAACTTTAGCGTCCACTTGTGCCTGCACCTAAAATTTTACAATTGTATAGGATTAGTACACACTTGTAATAAGTATGGGTATATGAAATCACACACCAAGGACATGCATGAGTAAGAATAGATCTTTCCTAACAACATGATTTATGGAAAGTCAAGTTAGTAGACTTGCCAAATTTGGAATAGGAAAGTTAGTGGACCAGCCAAATTTAGATTTGGAAAGTCAGTGGACATGCCAAATTGGATTAGGAAAGTCATTCCATGAAAGTAACATGCATCATCATACATATCATATTGCACACAACACATAACATCTTATACATAACACATAACGTATTGAATATAGCACATAGAATCTTTCATGTAACTCATTCATATGCCATGAGACCTTGGAATCATGGACTTAACATTAAGACTTCCCAAAAATAAGGGCTCAACATATGGGACCTCAACTAGAGAGCCTTCTTTAGTAAACACAAAGTCTGTTTCATTCATTCATATGTACTTCACTTCATTTCGTTTATAGGCTAGTGTGAACACCATCTATACCTAGGATGTAGTTTAAGACTTTCATCGGGTTCGTTGTGCAATAATTAAGAATGACCTAGTGTCATTACTTAGGTATATTTCACCTCTTAATTATCCTATCTTAACATCTTTGGTATCACTCATTTCATTATGTGCAACATTTGAGGCTGGCCTCATCATTCATTGGGAACTTTAACTTTAACCAACATAGATCATGTGAGCATCATGAAATCTAGTGTCTCCCCCACACCAAAAAGAGGTGGAATTACCGGCCAAAGTTACCCAAAACATTCTAGCGTACATGGGAAATTAACCCCACCAGATCCTTATATTAGCAGTATAGGTTCGAAGACTAGGAGATATAAGGAGACCCATACCCGGCATGCCGGATAGTCTCATCTCATAAGAGTTACATGAACCTCCACCCTTTCCGAAAGAAGGCATCACTACTCATAGCTAGCCTATCGGTGCTCAGTATAAAATTTCCACTACATTCAATTCATACGTCATGGAAGTTGGCTTCTAGTATGAGGACATCATAGCTCAATAGATGATTTCTCATCTCATAATTAGTATTAAGTATACATTATTCTCAATACTTTCATTAGATTGTTCATAGAGACTGGTATCATCATTAACTTTACACTCTCATAGGTGAGTACGTTTTGGTAACATTTACTTACGCTCATTTGAGATTGCTCAGCCTCTTATCATGTTGTAACCATATTAATTAACATTAGCACATTTCCTCTTCATAATTACTCGCCCCTTTTTACATGAATGTTTGTTTCATCATATGCCAATGCACTTGGCCATTTGTGTGTTTCACACTCTTACTTAACCCTTCTAGGGTTTCATCATTTCATTACATAATATTCATTTCATCGTATGCCAATGAACTTGGCCATTTAGTGTGTTTTACACTCGTACTTAACCCTTCTAGGGCTACATCATTTCATTACATACATCTTAGCTTCACTTATTTTTAAGTGTATGCTAGACTGATGGGTCTATACATACAAACCATGAGGCTTCATTCATAGTTCGTTTAAGTGATTCATATATTCCTAAGATTATATGGTACATGACTTATGCATCTTGTATGTATGGCAAGATCTCAATTTCGATCTAAGTAGGTAGGATTATTCTTGAACATTTAATTCACGTATGACTTGTTTTATCGAAAAAAAATATTTTTTCGAAAAGAGTTTGTTTTATTTTCGACTTTTAGGAGTCGCCACTTAATTTTGAGAAAATTAAGAAAACTTTGTTTTCAAAAGACTTAACAGAAAAATCGTTTGAAAAATGTTTAAGGGTTCGGGATTCTTATTAGTGTCTTAGGAAGGTGTAAGGCACCTAAGACACTCCGCTAACTTGCGGTTTTCCAACGATTAACTTATTTTGACTATTTTTGTTTTAACCTTGCAATTCTTTTGTTTATAGGGCTTCATTAGAAACTCTTATGCGAATTCTCCAATTTAAAATATTTCATTGAAGTTGTTAAAAACTTTAACTCTAAGCGATTTCCAAACTTAAACACCTATCTTTTGAAGTTTCAACTTTTAATTTGAGTTTGATAAAACAAAGACGTTCGATGGGGTTGGAGTTTTCTAATCCTACACTAATGGCATTCAAGTAAAAAGCGTAAGCAAATAATAGAGAGAGGGAAGGAGAGGAGAGAGCGTGGGGAGATGAGGGAGAGCGAGCGAGCGTGGGGGAGACGCGGGGTTTTCCGGGTTTCGTTTGTTGTTCTGGGTTTCTATTTTGTTCTGGGTTTCTGTTGGGAAAAGATTGAATGGGGCTGAAGAAGAAAGGGGGGAAAACGGGTTATTGGGGTTGGGTCAGGTGTTGGGTCGGGTTTTTGGGTGGTTTTTGGGTGGCTGGGTTTGAATTGGGTTGGGTTGAGGGGAATGTTGGGTTTGAATTGGGTTGGGTTGAGGGGAATTTTGGGTGTTGGGCCGGCTCAAAGGGAAGAGAATTGGATTGAGGGGAATGGGCCGAATATGGGCTGTAGCTAAAGTGGGAATTTGGGAATAGGAAGATTGGGCCTGGGGTTAAGGAGTTGAGGAGTAAAGAAGAGGGAAAACGGGTGGGCCTGGGAATTAGGAATAAACTTAAGATACACACATATACATATATTTTATTTTCGCAAGATTTATAAAACTAATTAACTTTAAATAATTTGAAAAACTCACGAAGCTCGATAATTAATTTTTACCGACGCGGGTCAAAATTGGGTGTCAACAACTGTCCCTCATTTTACTTGGGTTGATGCAAGCAACTCGAGGAAAATGAAATTGACCGAACCAATTTTGACCAACTCCACTCGCATTTTGAAAGAAGGAACCGATAAAGGGTTTAGGAATTATGGCCGAACCCTTGCAAACGGGTTTCCTCCATATCTCAGGCTATATGAGAATTCAGGCCACTTGTAGTTCGATAAGCTTGATTTACCGCACGATTTCAAAGAATCAAAAGCCACCTCGACACCGAATTATGAAGGTATCAAAATGCTCGAGAATAGAATTCGAGAGCGAATGTTGGAATACAGCCGAGTTTTCGACATAGAATCCGCCTACATATCCTTAAACCTTCGGAATCAGGCTGTGTGTAGTTCGACTCGATCGGTGGAAAAGGAGATCTATTATGCTAGATAACCTTTGATTTTGGACAAGTGACAAATTAACGAGTATGAAAAGGAGGCTTGTAACCTCTTTAGCCATGAATGTGGTTGAGAACCTTACACAGACATAATTTTCAAAACTCTTGGTGTATCATCACTCAGATTGGAAACTTGCTTCCGATAGCTCGAAAGTTCCAGATGCGAGACTGAAACTGACAGAACTAAAGAAAAACCCGCATGCTTCGAGGGGGTGGTTCGATTGTGGTGGAAGTCGCTCCTCTGCTCGCGTGCTAAGAGTTTGACATCCCTCTTTGGACTGTGTCCCAGTTCGCCGCTAAGAAAGAGTTCCACGTTGTGCTGCATCCTTTTTGATGTCGTCCGCACCTGTGGTTTTTTGGAGAATTCATCCTTTTGGATGCTCTCGACAAAGACTGAGATAAAACTCGTCAGCTTAAAAAAATGCAATTAGGATGGGAGACAGTGTCTTTTTTACCATGTCGACACTTCATTGTTCTCCTCAATACTCGACGTCGACTCGATCGGTCTGACATCTAGCAAATAAAGCTTATGCCTTGTGTTTTGCGATATAATCTTCAATGTACTCTTCATTTGATGCTAAAATAAATAAATAAATGTTGATGCGATATTGATGTCTCTTGTTGTCATCTTCGATGCTCTCCTTGATGTTTACTTTTATAAGAAATAACAGAATGCAGTCGAGGCCGATGGATAAGCATTGCTCTTTCTTTATTCAAGTACGTCCTCTTGCGGGGCATGAATATCTTCCCGCGGTACGTAAATTTTCGCGAGAAATGAATCTTCTCGCGATGCATAACTTTTAGCGAGGAATAAAATCTTCTCGCGATGTGCAAATTTTGACGAGGCATGAATTCTTCTCGTCGTGCATAAATTTTGACGAGGCATGAAATCTTCTCGTCGTGCATAATTAATGACTCGTGATGCATGATTTTCAACGAGGCATGGATTCTTCTCGTGATGCATAAATTCCAGCGAGGTATGAAGTCTTCTCG
This sequence comes from Solanum arcanum, assembly GCA_027789145.1. Taxonomy (NCBI): domain Eukaryota; kingdom Viridiplantae; phylum Streptophyta; class Magnoliopsida; order Solanales; family Solanaceae; genus Solanum; species Solanum arcanum. The sequence continues at coordinate 15,073,326 of CM050937.1, forward strand.
CGATGTATAAACTCAGCGAGGTATGAAGTCTTCTCGCGATGCATAAATTTTGACGAGGCATGAAATCTTCTCGTCGTGCATAATTATTGACTCGCGATGCATGATTTCCGCGATGCATGATTCCGCGATGCATGAATTCCAGCGAGGCATAAATTCTTCTCGCGATGTATAAATTTTGACGAGGCATGAAATCTTCTCGTCATGCATAATTATTGACTCGCGATGCATGATGCATGATTTCCGCGATGCATGATTCCACGATGCATGAATTCCAGCGAGGCATAAATTCTTCTCGCGATGTATAAATTTTGACGAGGCATGAAATCTTCTCGTCATGCATAATTATTGACTCGCGATGCATGATTTCCGCGATGCATGATTCCGCGATGCATGATTTCCAGCGAGGCATAAATTCTTCTCGCGATGTATGAATTTTGACGAGGCATGAAATCTTCTCGTCATGCATAATTATTGACTCGCGATGCATGATTTCCGCGATGCATGATTCCGCGATGCATGATTTCCAACGAGGCATAAATTCTTCTCGCGATGTATGAATTTTGACGAGGCATGAAATCTTCTCGTCATGCATAATTATTGACTCGCGATGCATGATTTCCGCGATGCATGATTCCGCGATGCATGATTTCCAGCGAGGCATAAATTCTTCTCGCGATGTATGAATTTTGACGAGGCATGAAATCTTCTCGTCATGCATAATTATTGACTCGCGATGCATGATTTCCGCGATGCATGATTCCGCGATGCATGATTTTCGGCGAGGCATAAATTCTTCTCGCGATGTATAAATTTTGACGAGGCATGAAATCTTCTCGTCATGCATAATTATTGACTCGCGATGCATGATTTCCGCGATGCATGATTCCGCGATGCATGATTTCCAGCGAGGCATAAATTCTTCTCGCGATGTATGAATTTTGACGAGGCATGAAATCTTCTCGTCATGCATAATTATTGACTCGCGATGCATGATTTCCGCGATGCATGATTCCGCGATGCATGATTTCCAAATGAGGCATAAATTCTTCTCGCGATGTATAAATTTTGACGAGGCATGAAATCTTCTCGTCCTGCATAATTATTGACTCGCGATGCATGATTTCCGCGATGCATGATTCCGCGATGCATGAATTTCAGCGAGGCATAAATTCTTCTCGCGATGTATAAATTTTGACGAGGCATGAAATCTTCTCGTCATGCATAATTATTGACTCGCGATGCATGATTTCCGCGATGCATGATTCCGCGATGCATGATTTCCAGCGAGGCATAAATTCTTCTCGCGATGTATAAATTTTGACGAGGCATGAAATCTTCTCGTCATGCATAATTATTGACTCGCGATGCATGATTTCCGCGATGCATGATTCCGCGATGCATGATTTCCAGCGAGGCATAAATTCTTCTCGCGATGTATAAATTTTGACGAGGAATGAAATCTTCTCGTCATGCATAATTATTGACTCGCGATGCATGATTTCCGCGATGCATGATTCCGCGATGCATGATTTCCAGCGAGGCATAAATTCTTCTCGCGATGTATATATTTTGACGAGGCATGAAATCTTCTCGTCATGCATAATTATTGACTTGCGATGCATAAATTTCAGCGAAGAATAAAATCTTCTTGCGATGTGCAAATTTTGACGAGGCATGAATTCTTCTCGTCGTGCATAATTATTGACTCGCGATGCATGATTTCCGCGATGCATGATTCCGCGATGCATGAATTCAAGCGAGGCATAAATTTTTCTCGCGATGTATAAATTTTGACGAGGCATGAAATCTTCTCGTCATGCATAATTATTGACTCGCGATGCATGATTTCCGCGATGCATGATTTCCAGCGAGGCATAAATTCTTCTCGCGATGTATAAATTTTGACGAGGCATGAAATCTTCTCGTCATGCATAATTATTGACTCGCGATGCATGATTTCCGCGATGCATGATTCCGCGATGCATGAATTCCAGCGAGGCATAAATTCTTCTCGCGATGTATAAATTTTGACGAGGCATGAAATCTTCTCGTCATGCATAATTATTGACTCGCGATGCATGATTTCCGCGATGCATGAATATTTATATCGCCCACGTGGATAGTAACGGCGAGACGACCTCCAAATAATATATCGACTTGATCGATAATGATAAAATAATAATTGCATAATTGTCTCTTCTGAGGTAATGCATTGTCTTGATCGACAATAACCATCTTGCTTTGATAACGCAATGCAAATAGCGTCTTCTATAGAAATCGTGAAATTTTCGCTGAGATTCCTGTTTGATTCACCTTTGAATCTGGCCAGGCACTTTGTAAATTTCATATATTGGGGAATGGCTTGAAATAAACAAACACATTCACAAGCATCTTGGCATAAACGATATGAAATGCTTCTTGCACTCAATAAAATCACTGGCTTTGGAGATAGTTTTCTCTTTCTCCGTATTCATCCGTCGGAAGAATTCGGCCGATTTTGAAGCAAAGCTATAAACCTGCATCCACAGAAAAATTGTCAGTTTTAAACATACTGATCTGTGCCGATCCCTTCGGTTGTTGGCTGCTTGTCTTGATATCTCCGGTTGATTTCCAGATTTCCCGACTCTTGATAGATAAGAAAATATCTTATGCCAAAACAGATGAAATATAAAAGGGAAATTTTAAGAAAAACAAGAAATTTTTTTTTTAAGAAATAGTATCTTGAAAAAGTCACTGCCAAGTCATGTCATGTCAGGCTTAACGAGCTTCTTTGAGTCCGACGCTTGTTGAATGAATTTCAGAGGCATTTCGGACTTGTAGGGAAGACCCATGATGAAATTTTGAGGCCATTCTCAAAATTTCTGTCCCAGTTTAGTATTTTGCTCATCTTTCCATTGTAACCGAACAGATCGCGGAATTTTTGAGATCTTCTCAAAAATTCTGTCCCAGTCGCAAATTCGAAATGTCTTTAGTTTGATCCGCTGAAGAGAAGGTTCCTTTTGGAGAATTTTTGAGTCCCTCTCAAAAATTCTGTCCCAGTTTCTATTGTAGAAGGGGGAAATAGAAATCTTACGAGAGATATGACCGAGCCCTTGTGGCGCCTACGTATCCCGTTGAGGCAGGAATCAGGTCAAACGTAGTTCCCCTTAAAGGTTAACAAGAATAAAATTTACAAAGAAACCGACCGAGGCCGACAAAGGCCGCCTACGTATCTCATTCTTGAGAATTCAGGTCGAACGTAGTTCAAATAGAAATGTGCGATACATTTTCAAAGGAAAGGTAACAAAACTTCATACGCAAAATTTGGCCAATGTTGGGCATTCTTCTTCTCGAATGAATACCTCCAAATGATTCAGTTCAGAAATGTCTTGTACTCACTCTTGAGCATCCAACCTGTCCTCCATTCAGGTGGTTTCCTCAATATTGATCAAGTTGTTGTTGATCATGTTTTGTATCTTGTGCTTCAGAGTTGAACAATTCTCTGTGTCATGTCCAACGGCTCCTGAATGATAAGAGCATCTGTGGTCAGCTCTGTAAAATTTTCCCAAAGGATTGGCTGGTCTTCCTTCTATAGGATAGAGCTTACCCATTGCTTTCAACCTTTCATAAAGTTGAGTTTGAGATTCCCTCAATGGTGTAAATACTTTAGGAGCTTTCCTAAATTTTGGGCGAGGAAATTTTTCCTGATTGATATTATGGTTTTGGTATTTCCTTTCAGAAGCTGACCTCCTATGAGCAGCCGTGATCGTACTTACCTCCTCCAATTTTCCTTTTGATTTTTCCATATCACTGATTCTGGCAAATTTTCCATTAGATCGCAATGCGGTGAGTTTGGTGAGCTTTCCAGTCTTGAAACCATCTTCCAAAGCTTCTCCCACTTTGACAATCTCGACAAACTTTTGTCCCATCATACACAACATTCTTTCGTAGTACTCAGGCTCTTGAGTACGAATAAACATTTCAATGATCTCACGTTCGGACATTGGAGGTTGAACTTTTGCGGCCTCTTTTCTCCAACGAAGAGCGTACTCTCGATAATTTTACGTAGACTTACATGCGATCTTCTCCAAGTAGTAGCGATCTGGGGCATCTTCTATGTTATGTCCAAATCTTTCTGCGAAATCCTTTGCAAGTGCATTCCAACTTTTCCATTGTTTCAACTCCTGTGATGTAAGCCATTCCAGTGCTTCTCCACTTAGACTTCGACTGAAGAGACGCATTAATAATGCTTCATTTTTGTCAACTCCCCCGAGTTGATCACAATAAGCTTTCAGATGTGTTAGAGGATTTCTTGTCCCGTTAAAAGTGACAAACTTTGGCACCTTGAACCCTTCTGGGAGGTCGAGATTCGGATGGATGTATACATCCTCATAGCTTAATCCATCGACTTCGGAAAAATAGTGTAACTCCTTCATGGCTTTCCTGATCTCTTCTTTTGCCTTGACTACCTCTTCTTTTGACCTCCACTCTCTCTCCTGTTCCTCACAGTGATCAAGCTCGGACCAATCGGCATGAGGTTCATTTGAAGTTGGGATTTGGAAAGTAGTCTTTTGAGGTATGAGTGGGATAATGGAGGGATTCTGGGTATTTTGATTGGCTAGATAATTTTGGAGGAAATTTTGAGGATCGGTATTTTGGTTTCGAGGGAGATGAAGGATTTGATTGGTATTGTGAGAATGATGTGGTGCTTGACACGATGTGGCGGTGTGATGGGGATAGAGGGTAGTTAAGTCAATGGTTGGAGGATTTTGAATGGGGTCAGAGAGAAGGTTCTGAACTTGTTCCGTGCTTGAGGGAGGATAGTGGAGTGGAGGTCTTCCATCTTTTGGAGGGTTGAAGGATGACACTCGATTAGACAAATCTTGCATTCTTTGCATTTCGACCCTCATTTCGGCAATCTGTTGCATCAGCTGCATAATTAACTCATTTTGATCTGCCGCGGTGGGCTGAGCCACCACAAAATCTGTAAGGCTGACTTCCTCATTGTTGTCTCCCATGGCTGTATTTGCGTTTGGTCTGGGGCAGGAATCTGCGGGACCCTTTGATCTGGTGAAGTAGTGGTGATCTGCCAGCTTTATCGACACAGATCAGTAAGATGTACCTGTAAGGTAAAATAACTCAAAGGCAAATTTGTTAGTGCATATTCGGAGTACAAAATGCATGATATCGCACATAAAACAGATAAACACACAAGTCACTTTGTTTGAGGATATCTTAACCCACGAATGAGGACGGAAATATATTTTTGAACAAACAGGATTTTGCTTGTTTAACGCCATCTCGGGAAAGCTGAATCACATTGAGCTATGGTCTTCTTGCAGCTGCTTTTCGACGTTCGTTGATCTTATCTTCGTATCTCCGAAACACGGAGGAGAATGAAAATTTTTTGGTGATAGGGGCCGGGCCGGGAAGGCTGCCTACGTATCTCACGGGGAGAATTCAGGCCCAACGTAGTTCGGATACAAGGATGAAAATTTTCATTCATTCTTTCGTTGTGATTACAAAGGAATTGAAAACAACATTGAAATTTCTAGAAGATAACATTTGGCGATTTCTTGGCTTGTGGCTGCGTCATTCTTTTCCTTTCAGACAGTAGGAAATGGAGGCTTGTAGACGATTTCCTCCTCATCGTCCTCTTCAATTGATTCTTGGTCGAGACCATCAAGAAACCGCTTCCCGCTCACGCGGGATATTTTCCGCCTCTTTAAGCTGCCGCGTCGCCAATTCTTCGCCGAAGGCCGTGACTGGCCAACAACACGGCGGTCTCGATATCTATCTTCGCCTCTCTCGCCTTTCCTTCGTGTATCTCCAAACGAAGCAAGTTCAACCTTTTCTTTAGGCTTTCGGTTTCCATCTCAACCTCCTTCTTTCTCTTTATCCATGACGCCAGATCTTCATCCAAGGTCGTGACCGCAGCTTTGTAGATTGCCGTGGTCATTTCTACCTTGAGTCCTTCCTCTTTAATCTTCTGAATTTCTCGAGTGACTCGCTCGATTTTTCTTCGCACTTCCTCCTCAGTGAGCTCCGTCTGGACGTTCTTGCCTTTGTCTATAGCGGTGATTCACCTTTCCTGAGACGATAGAGCGGTATTTAGGATTTGTGGTAGGAGATGGGTTTTGCGTGAGAAACTTGAGACTCGGGAATTTTGGTCGGACATTTGTGATAGTAGCTTCTGTATACTCCTTTGAATTTTGGCTAGGAGTGGGTCTACGATATCCTCATTCAAAGCAACATAACACATAAACATTTAAACAAATATATCGTGTCCTAAACATGCATGTGACCCTTTGTGCCAAGGGTAGGCCTAGCGATCTGAAGGATGTATTGCGCCATTTAAACAAGTAATTGTACCCCCGAAACAAATTTCACTAGATGTCATAGCGTTCATTACACAATCAAAATCAAACGGGATATATCTTGGGAAGGGGATGTAGTGCAAATACACATATAAAATCAATCCCACGCAGGGGAGTTAAAGGGTCGATGATCCAGCTCCTCTTCTGGCCTTCTCCACTTCTTCTCGGATAATGCACTTGCTGGTGAACACGTATGGCTCAGCGAACGCAGCTTTGGAAGATGTTGGTACGGCTTGTAAGGTGTTCATTTGCTCATCCAGAATAGTGTCCAAACGCACCAGACAAGCCCTTGTGTCAGCTAATTCTTAAGACGTCACAGCCAAAGCCCTCTGATTTTCCAATTCTCGAAGATGGTACTCTAGCTCCTTTTGTTGAAATTCTTGCTCCCTCCGGTCCCACTCTTGCTGAAAATGGTATGCGTGAATCTGAAGCCTTGTTTGCACGTCTTCGATTTTTCGACCCATGCGTGGTGTTGGATCCACTACACCATGAAAATCATTATGCAACCATGTCTTATATTCGTCAACATATCCAGCTTCATACCTATCTTCGGTAACCTCCCCCTTTATGTTGACACGTCCGGCCCATTCCTTGAGGATAATTTTAGCGAAAGGTATTTTGTCCTTCTCGTTGTAATCGACAATGAAAGAGCTGGCATCTCCTTGGGCGGGTATGATTTGGACTTTTCCAAATTGCCGCATTACTCTCGTTGGGTTGTAAGGACGCAATCCTCTGATGCCGGGAAGGACTAAAAATGGCAATTTGGCCCCTTGGGCTGCTATCATGTGAGACCTGAAGCTCGGTAATACCCATTGTATGTCTCCTTCTTTCAAATTGTAAAACACCCTTGCCCACGCATCCCTGGTGGTGTGAATTGGAAATTTACGGATACTCAAGTAGAACTCGTAATTATCGAGCGGACTTGTTTGACTTGGTTCGGCCAACTCCTGTGGCTGGGGGTTGTCTCTTTTGCATAGATGTTCCGTCAACCACCATTGGAGTAAGATGTTGCAACCTTGGAAAAACGGGAAACCATTCTTGCACAGACTCAAAAAGCGGTAAATGTCGGACAAGATGACTGGGGCCAAACAGCAATATCTCTTTTCTTCAGATTTTCTACCGACTCCTCTGAACATGGCATTCACTACCATTATTACCCGGGTGTCGATCTCTTTACATTCGTCTTTAGGGAACACCATAGTTCCCAAGAGGCATGCAGAGAAAGCGATAGCTTGGGTTTGTCTCCAAGTACTGTAGTCATGGAATTCATTTGGGAATAGTCTGAAATAATTATCGTGTCCCCACCTCTCGAAAAATCTCATTAGCGGAATGTCATCGGTCTCTAACCAATCTGCATTCACTAGGAATAACATATCTCTCAATTCGTTTTTGGTTGGCCTATCTGGTAGGAGAATGTGATGATCAGGACGCTTTTTCCTTTTGCCACATGTCCCAATCGAGTCAAGGCAGTCTTTGATCTCTTCTAGTGTGGGCGTTATTTCGACGTCTCCAAATCGAAAGACCATCTTCTTATCGTCCCAAAATTGGGTGATAAACTCGATAAACGTGGGCCATACCTTGAAGTCCATTATCGACGGTAGGTGACCCAAGTAAATCGAGATTTCTCTCTTCTGACACTCCTTAAGGTTGCCCCAACATACTCGAAGAATGTCGGGCGCCTGGGTGACCATTTTGAAGTGAAGGAATTGATTTGACATCTACAAAAACATACAACTAGTTAATTTTCAATCCCCCCGATACAACAACTAGTTAAACACACAATACATCCTTCAAATTTAAACAACAAACATGAACGTCCTATCGAGCCGTAGGCTCTTTGGACTCAAGGTGGACTTTTCTAATGGGCCCGACACTCCTTGGGTGTCGGGTCATCTTAGGCCAATGCGCTATTCTCGGGATTTGGTTTCGCTCTATCCTAGTTTGACTAAGAGTGGGTTGTATTTAAAGTGGAATGGGTAACCCAAGCGGACTACTTGGGCTGGGACAATTAACGATCGTTGACTATCAAGTAATCAACTACACTCGTCAGGGTGCCCCGAGAAGATTTTTGGTTAACGAACGACTGCGAACCCGCATAATCGTCCTTTAATGGAAATGTAAAAAGTGTCGTTTGACGGAAGTATGTATGTTATGCATGCAACAGTTAAAATCTGAATAATCTTAAACACTTAAACAATAAAACTCAAATAATCAAATATGTTAATCTTAAGGTTAGAATCCTCCAAAGTCCCCAGCGGAGTCGCTATTTTTGTTTTATCAAAAAAAAATATTTTTTCGAAAAGAGTTTGTTTTATTTTCGACTTTTAGGAGTCGCCACTTAATTTTGAGAAAATTAAGAAAACTTTGTTTCTAAACAACTTAAACAGAAAAATTGTTTTGAAACATTTTAAGGGTTCGGGATTCCTATTAGTATCTTAGGAAGGTGTTTAAGGCACCTAAGATACTCCGTTAATACAGTTTTCTGGCGATTAACTTATTTGACTATTTTTTAAAGGCTAGCGAATTTTTAAAGTTAGATTTCTCAAATCTTAAACAAACTTAATAAAACATTATTGCTTCAAAATTCCATTTATAGTTAACTTTTTAAACTTTTAATTCTAAGCAAACTCGTGGGTTTGAAACGTCTATCGCTTTAAAGTTTCAATTTTTAGTTTTGAGTTTGATAAACCAAAAGGCGTTCGATGGGGTTTGGAGTTTCTAATCCTAAACTAACGACATTTAAAACAAAACGTCAACAAATAGCAAAGAGAGATAGAGAGAGAGAGAGAGAGGGAGGGAGAGAGAGAGATTTGGGTCCAAGTTTTCGGGTTCTGTTCGCCTTGACCGAAACTTGGACCCACCTGCTTTGTGTTTTTAACCCATTTCCTGTCCTATTCTAAACATACAAAAATAATACGAGAAAGGAAATTAACGAGGGCTTATGCCCATTACAAAAATACAAAATAACAATAAAGAAAGAGTCTTCTAGTCATCTTCTTCAATCTTCGTGGATTTTCGAATCTGCGCTTCTATACGTCCTCCTTGACGGATTGACTCAATGAAAATTTCTCCGAGCCTTTATGGCTCTTTGGGATGCGAGAAAGAAGTCTATGGGGACTTGTACGCAATTTGCATGCCACGGGAATAAGAAGAAGGAAAAACGAATTAGCAAGATAAGATAACTAACTTGGAATAGAGGGTAGGAACAAAATACAGTAACTGGAAGGCTTCATAAAGCATGATAAGTAAAGAAAAACATTTAGACACGTTAATACATGACCAAGGCAAATAAAGAAATTATGACACTTTATCAACATTTAGGTAAGACGAATGCCTATTATAACCATGCTAATTAAACCTCAATGGCCTAAAAATGACATCAGTATCATGCGAACAATGAGGGGAAAATTTAAACCCATTCGTGGCAAGAATTCATAGAAGCACAATGAAAATGGTTTTCAATCACATGGGCTTGGTACAAAGGAAAATATACTTTATCGCGCTAGGTGTGTTAACTGTATAATGATGGAGCAATATACTTGGACGATAAAGTCTTACATATGATTGAAATGTATAACAAAAAAAACATTACAGTAACCACCCATGAAAAGAATCATGCAAGAAAGCATAAGCTCAGAAGTGATAACCCGGATGTGCCCAACTTAGGCGATTGAAACATTACTCTTATATTTTAGCTGTGGTAAAGAGAAAAGATCATGACGAATATCCAAACAATAAGAAAACCAGAAGGCATGTCTTAAGTAATATCAAGGAAAGGAAGAGAATCATATAGGAGACTTCAAACACCAAACAGAGGTCGACAAACATATAAATCTATCGCTCGATACTAGGCTATCTTGTTTCATTTAACTCTAGGGGAAGGGAAACAAAGGATGCGATCGTATTGTCAATCCATGACTCTTCTGAAACAGAGCAATCCAAGCTTAAGACGATAAGAATACAGATGCTACGCCATGACAGACTCGGAACAAAGAATGATACAAAACCAGCAAGCATAACCAAACAGAATCACAGCGAGCAATGCATCTCGACATCGAGCAACCAATAGATATAGCATCTTATATTTACGGCAAAACAGGCCATGTATTCAACATCCAAATATTCAACAAATTTAACCCAGACAAATCAGAAAACCAGCAGACATACCAGCAGCAACTCAAAGACGTACTAAACGACAGAAAACTATTCGAAACGGGAGGAAATGAAAAGACAGTGAGAGGCAGGGAAGGTTACCTGTTGAGGAGCAGCGACAGGGACGACGAGCGGCGAGCGACTTCAACACCGGAACGCGATTTTAAAGACTCTTACGAGTCACTCTGAAAGAAATCTAGTTCCCTCGGAAATCGACAGAACAACCAAAATAACTTCCAAAAAAAAAAAGAAAACTCCTCAACCGAAAATCTAACAGAAACTTTCTACTCTCGAATTTATCTTTTAGTTCCCTCAACAAATAAACAGAACGAACGAAAGAGCTTTTCCCAAAATTCGAACTATTCTTCGTGTTGAACTTCTATTTCCAAAAAATCCAACCAAAAATCGCTCCCCTTGATGACTGAAAATGGAGGGTATTTATAGAGGGACGCTAGGCTTCCATTTGAGGCCGGTTTCGACCCATTTTGAATTGAAAAATTCAAATCCCTTTGGTCAAACCCCACAAGGCAAACATTGCGTTTGGCGAGGGAGACTACGACGTTTCGCAGACCTGCTTGACAGGGTATGGGTCTCTGTCGTTGCGTCTCGTTCAAGCGAAATAAAGGGGGAAGGGAGAAGAACGTGGGGGGAGAGACGCGGAGTTGTTGGCGTGTCGCGTCTGAGTTTTGCGTCTGGAAATTTCTCTGTTTTTTCTGGGTTTGTGTCTGGGGTCTGGGAGAGACGCGGGAGAGAGGGAAGGAGAGGAGAGAGCGTGGGGAGATGAGGGAGAGCGAGCGAGCGTGGGGGAGACGCGGGGTTTTCCGGGTTTCGTTTGTTGTTCTGGGTTTCTATTTTGTTCTGGGTTTCGTTGGGAAAAGATTGAATGAAATTTGAAGAAGAAAGGGGGAAAATGGGTTATTGGGGTTGGGTCGTGTTGGGTCGGGTTTTGGGTGGTTTTTGGGTGGTCGGGTTTGAATTGGGTTGGGTTGAGGGAATGTTGGGTTTGAATTGGGTTGGGTTGAGGGGAATTTTGGGTGTTGGGCCGGCTCAAAGGGAAGAGAATTGGATTGAGGGGAATGGGCCGAATATGGGCTGTAGCTAAAGTGGGAATTTGGGAATAGGAAGATTGGGCCTGGGGTTAAGGAGTTGAGGAGTAAAGAAGAGGGAAAACGGGTGGGCCTGGGAATTAGGAATAAACTTAAGATACACACATATACATATATTTTATTTTCGCAAGATTTATAAAACTAATTAACTTTAAATAATTTGAAAAACTCACGAAGCTCGATAATTAATTTATACCGACGCGGGTCAAAATTGGGTGTCAACATGACTTATGTATCAATAAGGAATTTGGGCAAGGGAACCCGATTTTGGATCCCTTGGACAACACTTACATTTTTCATTTATTTTATTTTCGTCCACACGGCTTGGGGACCCAAGATCAAGTCCCAACGCCTTCATTTCCTTGTAATTTCTTTTCTTTAAACTTTTTCTTTCTTGGCCGAGGGGTTGTGGGATCGAACCCCCCACAGCCCTTTTTATTTTAATTTCTTTTTCCATTACTTTTTTGACTTGACCATGAGGGTGTGGGTTCAAATCTACACAACCTCACTTTATTTTTCTCCTTAATCCCTAAATCAGCCTAGAGGTTGTGGGTTCGATTCCCACATTCCTCAACATTTATTTTTAATTTCCTTAAGTCTGTCTGAGAGGTTGTGGGTTCGAATCCCACTCCTCTCATTTCTTATTTTCATGATTTCATTTTCCATCCAAGAGCACCGTTTGAATTCCCCTCACCACAATACTTTTAGCTCACTTATTTTCATGGTTTTTAACATGGTGAGGTCACGGGTTCGACCTTCAATGACCTCACTTATTTTCCTTCATTTTCAAAACATTTTAAAACAAACTTGACCGAAATTCATCAACTTATGGCTGGAAATTTTGTAATTTTTCAGCATCTTTTTCATCAAGTTACACATTAGTTCTTAGGGAAATTTTATGGTTTGATTTATAACATTTTAGGTGCATTTTCATTGATTCGTTTAGCCAAGAGTTTCTCACTCAATTCAGCCACATTATACTTCATATGAACATCACGATTTACATAAACATTTGTACTTAAAATACAACGAACTAACGTGCCATTACAAGTCCTAATCCGTGACCAATAGTCACAGCAATACACCAAACGCAGGTAAGTCATATATTTGGAAAACATATATTGTCATTCATACGATTCCAAACACACATTCATGAACGTATTCATCACGAAAACACATTACATGCCTAATATCTACCAGCAAACTTACTCAACCTATTAATCAACAGGAGCTAATGACAGGGAAATGCAATGGGGAACAATCCTTGTTTTCGGATTAGAATATACTAAACCTTAAGGTGTCTCTTAGGAAAGGGACCAAGAGAGAAGAGAACACATATCTTTTATGACGTTCAAACCTTAAATTTGCTTCCCAAACCTTCTCCAACACTCATGTCCAAAACCAAGTTTCAAAATCAAACTTTCGACGGAAAACCCTCACTTTGCCTAACGTACTTTGCTTAGCGTTTGATTTTATTTTTCGTTGTGAGTTCTTCAAGTGTGAAGAATTTTTGTAAGTTTTCTGTTCTTGTACGTTATTTTGGCATAGAAACGTGAAAGAGAATGAGATAGACGTGAGAGAGAGATGAGCATGAGAGATGAGAGTTTTCTTAGGCTTAGGAGTCTAGTTTAGGACTTAGTCAAATGAGGATTTATTAAATGGTAAAAATCTGATTTTCCTTTTATTTTGAATCAGCCAATAAATAATAAATATTAATTAATTACATTAATTTAACAACTTAAATAAAAAAAACAATTTAAATCATTGCTTCCACCTAGGTTCAAACCCGAGTGGAGCAAGACTTCACTCTAAGAGCCAATTTTCGGCCCTCTCTCCCTAAAATGCCCCTCCACCTTATCAATAAAATAATTAATTATATATTTAGGGTAATTATGATACTAACCTTAGCCTATAAAATACCACTTTATCCCTAGACTCTCCAAACCTAAGATTTTCCCTTTTTATGTCCGGTAAAGACTCATTTAAGTAAATCTTCGTATCTGAGAGCCCTACGTGGCTGGACCCAACCTTTTCTAGATCAAATAACTCCCCAAGTTAGTTGGCTTGGCTGTACCAAGGGTTCAGAGGTCTGGTTCTACGCGCATCAATCTGTGAGAACCCGGTCTAATCGTAGGCATTGTGGAGACTTCTAGCATAGTAATTTTTAGGGTTGTTACAGAGTCTTCCATACCATGCTTTTGGAGCCTGCTTGAGGCCATAAAGTGTCTTTTGAAAGCTTGTACACAAAACGGGGCAAGAAAAATTTTCAAAACCAGGGGTTTTTTGACAAAAACTTATTATTTTATAAAATCATTTTAAAATGCAATTTTTACATTCATTTGAAATAGTTTAAAAAGTTTGAAGGATGCATATGCAAGTAAGATACGAATGGATTCTATATTTAATGCCTTCCTGTTGAGAATAACCTTGAGAAAATAGTCATGCCTTGTTTCGAATAACCTTAAAATTTTCATCCTGCTTGTTACGGAATACCCATTTGGTTCCAACAATTGAGCAACTTTTTGGCCTTTCGATGAGATTCCATACTTGATTTCTTTCAAATTAATCAAGTTCTTTTTTCATCGCCTGTACCCATGACTCATCTTTCATAGCTTCATTTATTATCTTTACTTCCATTTGAGATATAAGATAAATTGAAGCTTGCTTCATGAGTGAGGATCTTGTTTTCATTTTGTCATCAGGATCCCTAAGAATATAGTTTTCAGAATAATTTGCATTGTTTCTCCATACTCTGAGAATATTGGCCTTATCACCTGGTGTAATCGACCTTTCTTCTATAGTAGTTGACTTGTAAGTATTAGGTTCAGGAGTGCCCTTTGAGATATCTTCTGTCAATTGATTCTGGGAATCATTTGAAATATCTTTAGTTTGTTGGTTGTCAATGACTTCATCATCAACAACTCCACTTTCCTAAATTCTTGGGTTAGTTTCATTAAATACAACATAAACAGATCTTCAACACTTAAAGTTCTTTCATTATATACTCGAAAGGCTTTGCTAAGAGGTGAATAACCAAGAAAGATACCTTTATCGCTTCTTGGATCAAATTTTTTGAGCTTATTCTTACCGTTGTTATGAATGAAATACTTACAACCAAACGGATGAAAAAAAATTGATGTTTGGTTTTTTTCATCTCCAAAGTTCATAAGGCGTATTCTTTAGAATTGGTCTGATAAGACACTTATTGAGAATATGACAAGCAGTACTAATAACTTCTTCCCAAAAGTGATTAGGAAGATTTTGATCTAACAACATTGTTCTTGTTGTATGTTGTATGTTGTTGTGAGCGATTTTTCCTTTGAACGACACCGTTTTTCTGAGAAGACCTCGAAGATGAGAAGTTTTGGGTGAAACCATTCTGAGCACAAAAATCTTCAAATACTTTGTTTTCAAATTCTCCATTGTGATCACTATGAATAGTTGTTATGAAGTAACCTGATTATCTTTGCACTCTTCTGCAAAATGCTTCAAAATTAGTGAATGCTTCATTTTTATGAGAAAATAATACTACCCATGTAAACTTTGAGAAATCATCAACAATAAGGAATACATACTGTTGACACTAAATTTTGGTCCAATGGTTTTAAAATTAATACATTTTGAGTCAAATACAAAAAAAAAATCTGTCTTTCCCACATCTTTTCTCAAACAATTCTCAATTTTGCAACAATCCCACATTGGTATTTCATTCTTTTTGAGGATTTTTGGGTTTCTATATAAACTCACTTCATTCAATATTTTTAGAGGAGAATTTTAGAAGGGAAGACTAAAGAGTACCCATAAAATTTTGAGAATTCTTGATTCTATAGTTCAAAATTTTAAAGTGTTTTTTGTGGGTATTCGAGTTGAGGAGGTGGGGTCGTCTCCTTCAAACTCGTAGTTGCGGTTCGCTGCCCAGAACCAGATAAATTTTTTTCCTAGCCTTGTTTTATTTAATTCCCGGCTCATTTATGTTTTCTGTTTATTATATGTAGCTTGTTTTGTGTTTTTGTTTAATGTAGTTCTAAAAGTCAATTAATATTTGTGTTTATTGCAGTTTTAATATTAGCATTATTTTACGCTTTGATGTTTATTTATTTACTATTATTATTATTTTAAAATTGTTAGTCAACTATTTGCAATCTTAACTTTTCAGGGTTTTGTTATTATTCAATTTTATATATGTTTATTTGTTAAATGGGCCAATGAAGAAATTACCATCGATTTCCAAGGCCTCCTACGTTAATAAGACGGATTTTTTTTTTAGTTATTATTTGAGTTATTCATTTTTATTTATATTTATTTGGTACTAACTCTTTTACTAAGTATATTTACAGGTACCCAAAACTTGTTTCCTTGAAGCCATTCGGAAAAATAAACAAAAAAAGCTCGAATTATATTTTTATTTCATTATTCTGTAAATATTGACGTTAGGCAAACCTTAGGCCGATAATTATTATTTTATTTTATTGTGTATATTGCGTGTTTATTATATTTGTACATTGTTTTATTTTCAATTTGGAAAAATGAATCCAATCGGGAACCACAATTGTGGATTTCGAAGGGTGCCTAACCCCTTCCCTTAGGAATAACTTGAACCCCTTACCTATAATCAAATTGGTTTCGTAGACATTTCTTTCAGGTTAATTAATTAATCGGTTTCCTAGTTTTCCCAAGAAAATTAGGTGGTGACTCCCTTTAATCCATTTTTACCCCTTTTACCCGTTTTAAAAATTCAATTAACCAATTCTTTTTTAATTGAGTCGTTGCGACGTTGCTCCCATTCAAAAGATGTCAACAGAATGGCGACTCCGCTTGAAAAATTAGAGGTTATAACCATTCTGGGTTCATGTTTTCAAATTGTAGATACTATTCTTTATTGTGTTATTCATTATATCTTGTATATTTTGTTAATTATTTGCATGTCTTACTAATTATTTGTTTATTATTTATTGTATATTGTCATTGTATTTCATGACATAATTTCTGCCAAATGGCAAATAGAATGCATTAGGATAAAGGCGGTTACGTGGCTTTCCACGACAGTCCTTCAGAAAAATACCTTCAAAATTCTTTGGAAGTGATAAACAAATAGTTGGCTTGCGGTCATCCAACGTTGTTTATTATACTTCATCCCGTAGTTTGTCCAACTCGGGTAAACAAGTCTCTTTTTAAGCCCACTCTTAGTTAGCTAGTGTAGAGCGAAACCAAAACATCGTATTAAGCATGACACTCAAGACATATTTGCATAACACATGCACTCATTGTTTGTATATTATATGATCTATCTGTGATACGTGATGTATGATAGTCCATTATTTCAAACTTACTTTTGTTAACCTAGTTTTTAGAATATTCATAATTCAAGTCCAGTTTTATTCAAGTTACAAGCCATTGGAACTATGTTTGACTTAATTCCTACTTCAACAGGATACGTAGGCGCCATAAAGGCTCGGTCATCTTCCCTGTAAGCTTTCCAAAATTTGAAAACGGAAACTGGAGCAAAATTTTTGAGGATGTCTCCAAAAAATTTTATAAAGGAGATAGTACAAGATTAAATTCCGGAGGTTGTTAAAGCTGAAACAGGGGCAAAAGTTTTTAGGAATGCCCTCAAATTTTTCACCAAGATTGTACACAGACTCCAGAATTTATGAGGCTTCATTCCAAAAGTGTTTGTACATTCTACATTAATTTTTTGTACATGATGTCATATTCACTATATTTTTATTTTATTTTATTTTATCTTATATACCACTAAAAATATTGTTTTGAGTTGTGTTGCCCGCATTCCAATATGACTCATTCATTTTTCACTTTTGTTATTTTAATTTAATTGTTAGAAATACTTTTTTTTTGTTAAATTTAGGTGGTCCGCCCTTCAATGTGACTCACTTATTCATTCGTCCTTGTAAAATTTTCTTTAAATAGTAAATAAAAAAATATTTTGTTCAATTTGGGTTGCCCGCCTTTCAATGTGGCTCATTAGTTTTTATTCTCATTATTTTTCCTTTCAAAAAGTAATTTCATTGTGTGGTGAGTTTTGAATCAAATTCAATTATTTTGCATTGTTGATCTAGAACTTGGCCTAAATGTTATTGAGGCGAAATTCTGAGTAATGTTTGATTTGAAAAATGATTGTAGGCCTTCTTTGATCTGTTTGAGCCTTCAAAGCCTACCAAATGATGTTAATCCTTCGATATCCCCACTTTGAGCCTTAAGCCTTTTCTTTGGATAACCACATCTTAGCCTATACCTTTTCTGAGTGCTCTTACGCATTATCTCTCTTTTGACCAGACTTTCTTGAGCGCTCTGAAGACATGCAAGTTATAAGAGAAGATACAAAGTTCAAATTTGTCAAAAACAAAAGTTATCAAAGTTATTGAATGTCAAGAAAACGAAAATGACTTCAGAAGAAGAAAAAAAAGGGTTCGAAATTCCCCACCAATTTAAGAAAGCAAAATTTCAAAAACACTCCAAACAAAAGAAGAAAATTCAAAAAAAAAAAAAAGGAAAACTCAGATAAACAAAGTTTCAAAGAAGTTAAAAGTGCAAAAGGAAGGGACAACAAAGAGAATCAAACGCTAAAAGGGTAATAAATGTTGAAAGCATCTATTTAGTGCAATGCTCAAGAAGGAATAAGTCACTTTACTCCCAAATGACTATTCTACCCGTTACTAAGCCAACATTACAAGCTATTAACAAGCCCTACATGATTTCAATTTAAATTTTCCACATTAGTGAAGATTTACATGAAGGTCAAGCCTATGGTATCACAATTGCATGCATTGAAAAAAAAATTTTGAGTGTGAGTGTGCTTTTCCAGATGTTTCCAAATCAAAACACTTTAAATGTGCACAAATTGAAAGTTTCTTTCTTGTGGGGGCACTTGAAACATGATGTTAGGTCTAGTTCTAAGCTTTTGTTTATAGCAAGATGGACAAATCTTGTTGTTGCTAAAGTACATTTGAGGTACCACTTGAATCCATAGGAATTACCTCGATGTCAATTTCAGTTGAAAGAGAAAAGGAAATTTTTGTACAATACTATTGTTGGCGCTAACCAAGTTAAAATATGTTTCATTGTTCATAAAATAAAAAATTGATTGAAACCCACTTTACAATATTTGTCCATACCAACTTTGTGGACCGTTTCATTTTTTATATTTGTCCAAACAACTTTGTGGATCGTTTCAAAGTTTAAATTGCATTTTTGGTAGTCATACCCTTCAAAATGACATCTTTTATTTTTCGGTAGTCATACCCTTCAAAATGACATCTTTTAAATTTGGGTCGTCATACCTTTCAAACTGATATCATTTTATTTTTATGCCCCATATTTGTCCATACCAACTTTGTGGACTATTTCATTGTTGATATTTGTCCAAACAACTTTGTGGACCATTTCAAAGTTTAAATTGCATTTTTGGTAGTCATGCCCTTCAAAATGACATATTTTTAGTTTTTGGTAGTCATACCCTTCAAAATGACATCTTTTTTTATTTTAGGTCGTCGTAACTTCCAAACTGACATCATTTTATATTTATGCCTAATATTCGTCCAAATAACTTTGTGGACAATTTCAAGGTTTAAATTGCATTTTTGGGTAGTCATACCCTTCAAAATGACATCTTTTTATTTTTTGGGTCGTCATATCTTTCAAAAGGACATCTTTTTATTTTTGGGTCGTCATATCCTTCAAAATGACATTTTTTTATTTTTGGGTCGTCATATCCTTCAAAATAACATCTTTTTATTTTTTGGGTCGTCATATCTTTCAAAATGACATCTTTTTATTTTTGGGTCGTCATATCCTTCAAAATGACATTTTTTTATTTTTGGGTCGTCATATCCTCATATTATATTTCAGGTAGTCATACCTTTCAAAATGACATCTTTTAAAGTTAGGTAGTCATACCTTTCAACATGACATTTTCTTAAATTTAGGTCGTCATACCTTTCAAAATGATATCTTCTCAAAATAAATTTGTTATCTCAAATAAAATGATTTATTTCAGATTGGTTTGTCATGCCGTTCAATATGACACTTTTTTTTATTCCATTTTAAATTTGACATTTTATTTAATTCATGATGTTATTATATTTGAATCATTGCATTGGTTAATACCTTGTTCATATGGTCATGTTTGCATAATTTATGTTATATTTTCTACTAACATTGATATTGCAGATTTTGTGATACGTCATGTTAAGTCCAAGTTGGGTCGTCCGCCTTTCAAAGAGACATGTTGAGGTGTCATCTCCCTTCAAATGACAAGTTAAGTTCAATATTTGGTTGTCATCTCCCTTCAAATGACACATTAAGTTCAAGATTGGGTTGTCATCTCCCTTCAAATGGCATGTTCAAGTTGGGTCGTCCGCCTTTCAAAGAGACAAGATTGGGTTGTCATCTCCCTTCAAATGACATGTTAAGTTCATGTCGGGTCGTCCGCCTTTCAAAGAGACAGGATTGGGTTGTCGTTTCCCTTCAAATGGCATGTTCAAGTTGGTCGTCCGCCTTTCAAAGAGTCAAGATTGGGTTGTTATATCCCTTCAAATGACACGTTAAGTTCAATATTGGGTTTTCATCTCCCTTCAAATGACACATTAAGTTCAAGATTGGGTTCTCATATCCCTTCAAATGGCATGTTCAAGTTGGGTCGTTCGCCTTTCAAAAAGACAAGATTGAGTTGTCATCTCCCTCCAAATGACATATTAAGTTCAATTTGGGTCGTCCGCCTTTCAAAGAGACAGGATCGGGTCGTCATCTCCCTTCAAATGACATGTTAAGTTCAAGTTGGGTCGTCCGCCTTTCAAAGAGACATGATTGGGTAGTCATCTCTCTTCAAATGAAATATTAAGTTCAAGTTGGGGCGTCCACCTTTCAAAGAGACACGATGGGTTGTCATCTCCCTTCAAATGACATATTAAATTCAAGTTGGGTTGTCCGCCTTTCAACGAGGCACGTTGGGTTGTCACCTCGTTTAAAGTGATATGTTATGTTCAAATTGGGTCGTCCTCCTTTCAAAAAGACGTGTTGGGTTGTCACCTCATTCAAAGTAACATGTTATTCGCATCATCCTTCTTTCAAAAGGTACACCACCTTCATTGTGTAATTTTTCAAATAACATCAAAGGTATGTGAATTTTCTCAGTTTGTAATCAATCTCCGTCTTTTGTTTATTATTTTCATCCCAGTCAATCAATGTGGAGTCTTGCTCAAAAGTTCTACTAACGTCTCAATTGTTTTGTTCAATGTTTATCAAACCAAATTTGGTTCGTCAACTTTGTTTGCCCAGGATCTCTTTCATCGATCCTAATCAAACAAAGGGGCAAGTTGTTGGCACCAAATTTTGGTCCGATGGTTTTAAAATTAATACATTTTGAGTCAAATACAAAAATAAAATCTGCCTTTCCCACATCTTTTCTCAAACAATTCTCCATTTTGCAACAATCCCACATTGGTATTTCATTCTTTTTTAGGATTTTTGGGTTTCTATATAAACCCACTTCATTCACTATTTTTAGAGGAGAATTTAGAAGGGAAGACCAAAGAGTGCCCATAAAATTTTGAGAATTCTTGGTTCTATAATTCAAAATTTTAATGTGTTTTTTGTGGGTTTTCGAGTTGAGGAGGTGGAGTCGTCTCCTTCAAACTCGTAGTTCCGGTTCGCTGCCCAGAACCATAGAAATTTTATTCCTAGCCTTGTTTTATTTAATTCCCAGCTCTTTTATGTTTTTTGTTTATTATATGTAGCTTGTTTTATTTTTTAGTTTAATGTAGTTCTAAAAGTCAATTAATATTTATGTTTATTGTAGTTTTAATATTAGCATTATTTTACGCTTTGATGTTTATTTATTTACTATTATTATTATTTAAAATTGTTAGTCAACTATTTGCTATCTTAACTTTTCAGGGTTATGTTATTATTTAATTTCATATATGTTTACTTGTTAAATGGTCCGATGAAGAAATTACCGTCAATTTCCAAGGCCTCCTATGTTAATAAGACGGATTTTTTTTTTTAGTTTTTATTTGAGTTATTCATTTTTATTTATATTTATTTGGTACTAACTCTTTTACTAAGTATAATTATAGGTACCCAAAACTTGTTTCCTTGAAGCCATTCGGAAAAAAAAACAAAAAAAGCTCGAATTTTATTTTTATTTCATTATTCTGTACATATTGATGTTAGGCAAACCTTAGGCCGATAATTATTATTTTATTATATTGTGTATATTGCGTGTTTATTATATTTGTACATTGTTTTATTTTCAATTTGGAAAAATGAACCCAATCGGGAACCACAATTGAGGATTTCAAAGGGTGCCTAACCCCTTCCCTTCGGAATAACTTGAGTGCCTTACCTAGAATCAAATTGGTTTCGCAGACATTTCTTTCAGGTTAATTAATTAATCGGTTTCCTAGTTTTCCCAAAAAAATTAGGTGGTGACTCCCTTTAATCCCTTTTTACCCCTTTTCACTTTTAACCCCTTTTACCCGTTTAAAAAATTCAATTAACCAATTCCTTTTTAATTGAGTCATTGCGACGTTGCTCCCATTCAAAAGATGTCAACAGAATGGCGACTCCGCTTGAAAAATTAGAGGTTATAACCATTCTGGGTTCATGTTTTCAAATTGTAGATACTATTCTTTATTGTGTTATTCATTATATCTAGTATATTTTGTTAATTATTTGCATGTCGTACTAATTATTTGTTTATTATTTATTGTATATTGTCATTGTATTTCATGACATAATTTCTGCCAAAAGGCAAATAGAATGCATTAGGATAAAGGCGGATACGTGGCTTTCCACGACTGTCCTTCAAAAAAATACCTTCAAAATTCTTTGGAAGTGATAAACAAATAGTTGGCTTGCGGTCATCCAACGTTTCTTATTATACTTCATCCCATAGTTTGTCCAACTCGGGTAAACACGTCTCTTTTTAAGCCCACTCTTAGTTAGCTAGTGTAGAGCGAAACCAAAACATCGTATTAAGCATGACACTCAAGACATATTTGCATAACACATGCACTCATTGTTTGTATATTATATGATATATCTATTATACGTGATGTATGATAGTCCATTATTTCAAACTTACTTTCGTTAACCTAGTTTTTAGAATATTCATAATTCAAGTCCAGTTTTATTCAAGTTACAAGCCATTGGAACTACGTTTGACTTAATTCCTACTTCAACGAGATACGTATGCGCCATAAAGGCTCGGTCATCTTCCCTGTAAGCTTTTCAAAATTTTAAAACGGAAACTGGAGCAAAATTTTTGAGGATGTCTCCAAAAATTTTATAAAGGAGATAGTACAAAATTAAATTTCGGAGGTTGTTGAAGCTGAAATACGGGCAAAATTTTTTAGGAATGCCCTCAAATTTTTCACCAAGATTGTACACAGACTCCAGAATTTATGAGGCTTCATTCCAAAAGTGTTTGTACATTCTACATTAATTTTTTGTACATGATGTCATATTCACTGTATTTTTATTTTATTTTATTTTATCTTATATACCACTAAAAATATTATTTTGAGCTGTGCTGCCCGCATTCCAATATGACTCATTCATTTTTCACTTTTGTTATTTTTATTTAATTGTTAGAAATACTTTTTTTATTAAATTTAGGTGGTCCGCCCTTCAATGTGACTCACTGATTCATTCGTCCTTGTAAAATTTTCTTTAAATAGTAAATAAAAAATATTTTGTTCAATTTGGGTTGCCCGCCTTTCAATGTGGCTCATTAGTTTTTATTCTCATTATTTTTCCTTTCAAAAAGTAATTTGTTGTCTATGAATTTTATGTCATATTTGGACGAACTACGCAAACTTGATTCTCTTCATTGAGATACATAGGCAGCCCTTTGAGGGTTCGGTATTTCTTTATTCAAAAGATCTTTTATTTTTATTTCTTTTTTAATGTTTATAATTTTTAAATCATTTTTTGACTTGGTGTATGCCAAAACAGTTCAAGTGCGCATATGAAAAATAATTTGTATAATAAAGAAGATTGACTTCTTGTTAAACCATGGATTCTTTTGGTACCCCTCATTTATACTTTGTTACACTTGCAAATGTTGTCTTGTATAAATTCAAGATTAGAACAAAATCAGGTTCATTGTTTCATATGCATTGTGTGGTGAGTTTTGAATCAAATTCAATTATTTTGCATTGTTGATCTAGAACTTGGCCTAAATGTTATTGAGGCGAAATTCTGAGTAATGTTTGATTTGAAAAATGATTGTAGACCTTCTTTGATCCGTTTGAGCCTTCAAAGCCTACCAAATGATGTTAATCCTTAGATATCCCCACTTTGAGCCTTAAGCCTTTTCTTTGGACAACCACATCTTAGCCTATACCTTTTCTGAGTGCTCTTACGCATTATCTCTCTTTTGACCAGACTTTTTTGAGCGCACTAAAGACATGCAAGTTATAAGAGAAGATACAAAGATCAAATTTGTCAAAGACAAAAGTTATCAAAGTTATTGAATGTCAAGAAAACGAAAATGACTTCAGAAGAAGAAAAAAAAGGGTTCGAAATTCCCCACCAATTTAAGAAAGAAAAATTTCAAAAACACTCCAAACAAAAGAAGAAAATTCAAAAAAAAAAGAAGGGAAAACTCAGACAAACAAAGTTTCAAAGAAGTTAAAAGTTCAAAAGGAAGGGACAACAAAGAGAATCAAACGCCAAAAGCGTAATAAATGTTGAAAACATATATTTAGTGCAATGCTCAAGAAGGAATAAGTCACTTTAATCCCAAATGACTATCCTACCGGTTACTAAGCCAACATTACAAGCTATTAACAAGCCCTACATGATTTCAATTCAAATGTTCAACATTAGTGAAGATTTACATGAAGGTCAAGCCTATGGTATCACAATTGCATGCATTGAAATTTTTTTTTCGAGTGTGAGTGTGCTTTTCCAGATGTTTCCAATTCAAAACACTTTAAATGTGCGCAAATTGAAAGTTTCTTTCTTGTGAGGGCACTTGAAACATGATGTTAGGTCTAGTTCTAAGCTTTTGTTTGTGGATCGTTTCAAAGTTTAAATTGCATTTTTGGTAGTCCTACCCTTCAAAAAGACATCTTTTAAATTTGGGTCGTCATACCTTTCAAACTGACATCATTTTATTTTTATGCCCCATATTTGTCCGTACCAACTTTGTGAACTATTTCATTGTTGATATTTGTCCAAACAATTTTGTGGACCATTTCAAAGTTTAAATTGCATTTTTGGTAGTCATGCCCTTCAAAATGACATATTTTTAGTTTTTGGTAGTCATACCCTTCAAAATGACATCTTTTGTTATTTTAGGTCGTCGTACCTTCCAAAATGACATCATTTTATATTTATGCCTAATATTCGTCCAAATAACTTTGTGGACCATTTCAAGGTTTAAATTGCATTTTTGGGTAGTCATACCCTTCAAAATGACATCTTTTTATTTTTTGGGTCATCGTATTTTTCAAAATGACATCTTTTTATTTTTGGGTCGTCATATCCTTCAAAATGACATTTTTTTTATTTTTGGGTCGTCATATCCTTCAAAATGAGATCTTTTATTTCAGGTAGTCATACCTTTCAAAATGACATCTTTTAAAGTTAGGTAGTCATACCTTTCAACATGACATTTTCTTAAATTTAGGTCGTCATACCTTTCAAAATGATATCTTCTCAAAATTGATTTGTTATCTCAAATAAAATGATTTATTTCAGATTGGTTTGTCATGCCGTTCAATATGACACTTTTTTTTATTCCATTTTAAATTGACATTTTATTTAATTCATGATGTTATTATGTTTGAATCATTGCATTGGTTAATACCTTGTTCATATGGTCATGTTTGCATAATTTATGTTATATTTGCTACTAACATTGATATTGCAGATTTTGTGATACGTCATGTTAAGTCCAAGTTGGGTCGTCCGCCTTTCAAAGAGACATGTTGAGGTGTAATCTCCCTTCAAATGACACGTTAAGTTCAATATTGGGTTGTCATCTCCCTTCAAATGACACATTAAGTTCAAGATTGGGTTGTCATCTCCCTTCAAATGGCATGTTCAAGTTGGGTCGTCCGCCTTTCAAAGAGACAAGATTGGGTTGTGATCTCCCTTCAAATGACATGTTAAGTTCAAGACGGGTCATCCGCCTTTCAAAGAGACAGGATTGGGTTGTCGTTTCCCTTAAAATGGCATGTTCAAGTTGGTCGTCCGCCTTTCAAAGAGTCAAGATTGGGTTGTCATCTCCCTTCAAATGACACGTTAAGTTCAATATTGGGTTTTCATCTCCCTTCAAATGACACGTTAAGTTCAACATTGGGTTGTCATCTCTCTTCAAATGACACATTAATTTCAAGATTGGGTTGTCATATCCCTTCAAATGGCATGTTCAAGTTGGGTCGTCCGCCTTTCAAAGAGACAAGATTGGGTTGTCATCTCCCTCCAAATGACATATTAAGTTCAAGTTGGGTCGTTCGCCTTTCAAAGAGACAGGATCGGGTCGTCATCTCCCTTCAAATGACATTTTAAGTTCAAGTTGGGTCGTCCGCCTTTCAAAGAGTCATGATTGGGTAGTCATCTCTCTTCAAATGACATATTAAGTTCAAGTTGGGGCGTCCACCTTTCAAAGAGACACGATGGGTTGTCATCTCCCTTCAAATGACATATTAAATTCAAGTTGGGTTGTCCGCCTTTCAACAAGACACGTTGGGTTGTCACCTCGTTTAAAGTGATATGTTATGTTCAAATTGGGTCGTCCTCCTTTCAAAAAGACGTGTTGGGTTGTCACCTCATTCAAAGTAACATGTTATTCACATCATCATTCTATCAAAAGGTACACCACCTTCATTATGCGACTTTGCAAGTAACATCAAAGGTATGTGAATTTTCTAAGTTTACAATCAATCTCCGTCTTTTGTTTATTATTTTCATCCAGTCAATCAATGTGGAGTCTTGCTCAAAAGTTCTACTAACGTCTCAATTGTTTTGTTCAATGTTTATCAAACCAAATTTGGTTCGTCAACTTTGTTTGCCCAGGATCTCTTTCATCGATCCTAATCAAACAAAGGGGCAAGTTGTTGGCACCAAATTTTGGTCCGAGGGTTTTAAAATTAATACATTTTGAGTCAAATACAAAAAAAAAATCTTCCTTTGCAACATTTTTTCAAACAATTTTCAATTTTGCAACATTCCCACATCGGTATTTAATCCTTTTTTAAGATATTTGGGTTTCTATATAAACCCACTTCATTCACTATTTTTAGAGGAGGATTTTGAAAGGGAAGACCATAGAGTACCCATAAAATTTTGAGAATTCTTGGTTCTATAGTTCAAAATTTTAAAGTGTTTTTTGTGGGTTTTTGAGTTGAGGGGGTGGAGTCGTTTCCTTCAAACTCGTAGTTCCTATTTGTTGCCCAGAACCAGGTAGATTTTTTTCTTAGCCTTATTTTATTTAATTGCCAGCTCTTTTATGTTTTCTGTTTATTATATGTAGCTTGTTTTGTTTTTTAGTTTAATGTAGTTCTAAAAGTCAATTAATATTTGTGTTTGTTGTAGTTTTAATATTAGCATTATTTTACGCTTTGATGTTTATTTATTTACTATTATTATTATTATTTTAAAATTGTTAGTCAACTATTTGCTATCTTAACTTTTCAGGGTTTTGTTATTATTCAATTTCAATGTTATTTTTTAATTTTTAGATATTATGTTATTATTGTTTTCGTTTCTAATTATGTTGTTTTAGTTTGGTTGTTGTTTTCCATATCCTCTTGGGATAATTTTGTTATGTTTTGTTGATGTTCAGGTTATATTAAATATATTTATTAAACTGGCCAATGAAAAATCTATCTGTCGGGTTTAGAGGCCTTTCAATTTTAAAAGACGGAAATTTTAATTAAAGTTCATATATGTTTATTTGTTAAATGGACCGATGAAGAATTTACCGTCGATTTCCAAGGCCTCCTATGTTAATAAGACGGATTTTTTTTATTTTTTAGTTATTATTTGAGTTATTCATTTTTATTTATATTTATTTGGTACTAACTCTTTTACTAAGTGTGTTTACAGGTACCCAAAACTTGCTTCCTTGAAATCATTCGGAAAAAAAAAAGCTCGAATTATATTTTTATTTCATTATTATGTAAATATTGACGTTATGCAAACCTTAGGCCGATAATTATTATTTTATTCTATTGTGTATATTGCATGTTTATTATATTTGTACAATGTATTTTCAATTTGGAAAAATGAACCCAATCGGGAACCACAATTGTGGATTTTGAAGGGTGTCTAACCCCTTCCCTTCAGAATAACTTGAACCCCTTACCTAGAATCAAATTGGTTTCGTAGACATTTCTTTCAGATTAATTAATTAATCGGTTTCCTAGTTTTTTCAAAAAAAATTAAGTGGTGATTCCTTTAATCCCTTTTTACCCCTTTTCACTTTTAACCCCTTTTACCCGTTTTAAAAATTCAATTAACCAATTCTTTTTTAATTGATTCACCGCGATGTTACTCCTATTCAAAGGATGTCAACACATACTTTTTACCTCCAATACTGGCAGTTCGAGTAGGACTAAATAAATCCATATGATGAAGCTGAAGAGGCTTAGAAGTACTTCCAATATCTTTTCTTCTAAAAGATGAACGAGTCTGCTTACCCAACTAACATGTTTCACAGGCATGATATTTTTTCAAACTCTAGTTTTGGTTAGCCAATAACTAATTCAAGTCTGGAAAGTTTCTCAAGGGCATGCATACTTGTGTATTTGAGTTTACAGTGTCATAGGCAAGGATCACTTGTAACTGTAGTAAGACGTGTAAGAGAAGTAAAATTAACATTATTTAGAACATATATATTGTCTACTCTTTCTTCTATTAGAGTAAGTCCTTTCTCGAGATATTTCATGATGCAATTAGATGTGTTGAATCTAACTTGAAATCATTATTCTTGAAATCTTGTTGAGGTCTCTGCCTTCTTTGTCTTAGGATTTGTCTTACTCCTCTATTTATGAGAGTCATTCCTTCATCTTGGTTTTCTCACCTTCTTCTCCAGCTTTAAATGTCTTAGCCGTGAAAGCTACAATTTTCTTTTTATCATTTTTATTGTACTTATTGGTGTGATTTTGTTCATATGCCATCACGTTCTCACAGAGTTCATCATATGTCATTTTCTGCAGATCTCTTTCTTCTAGAACTATAGTTTTAGTTTCTCAAGCCTTGGGAAGACATCGAACAAGTTTGCTGACTTGTAATGCATTTGAATACACCATTCTAAGAGTTTTTAGTTTACTGACAATTTTTCTAAATTTTGAAAACAAATATTCAACGTTTTCATCTTCTATCATTTTGAAAACACCTCATATGCATTAACAAGTGCACCGATCCGAGCCTACTTCACTTTGGTGTTCCTTCATATGTTACTTCTAGTTTTTTCTACATTTATTTTGCAGTATCGCATGTTGATATCTTGTCCTACTCTGTTTTACTTACTGCACAATATAACAAACTTATTGCTCTAACATTAGTTTAAATTACCTCTTGTTGTTCTTTAGTGATGTCAAATGATTCAGAATCGAATGGATTTTCAATGCCATTTTTTAGTAAGCCCCGAAATGGGTTTTGGACCCTTATTAATCACTATCTGTGCTTGATGATCAGTTGAGTTGACAAATATTTTGAATTTGTTTTTCCAGTGAGAGTAATGTTGTCCTTTGAAGTATGGTGGTCGGTATGATGAGTGACCATCTTGACGTGAGGCTTCAGGGATCTGGTAGTGTGTTATTTTGGATCTTTTCTCACGTGTAGTTAAACACTAAAATGATGAGACCTGCTCTGATACCAATTGAAAGTCAAGAGGAGGGGTGAATTGAATATTCTCCTTAGTCGAATCCTAGTGAGGAGTAGTCGACTCACCTGTAGATTAGCTCAACGGTATAAAATAAGATAATATGTTGAAATTAAATGAACAGAAAATTTTATACTATTTTGAATCACTGATGTGGTGCCTAGTCCAATCCCATTGGATTTCAAGTGTTTGCTCAAGAGCTTCGAACAAACTTGATAACAGAATATGTAGACATAGAATCATGTTTGATATATAAATCAGAACTTCTATTTTGGTGGCAGTGCCTCTACTTGTATAACCTACTCTCATAATATTTTCTTCTCTTTTTCTTTTATAATTGTTCACTCTCGTGTATAAAGCGTTTATCAAAACTAAAAGAAGATTATAGATAAGTTCAAACGAGTTGTGTGCTTCAAACTAACGGTCGAGGAGGTTTATATAGGATGCTCTTGTCATAAACCCATGGGTGTTTGAATCAATGATCATTAAGCTTATTCTTGAAATCCTGATTCATTTGCAATTAATTTGCTGACTCATGTCCATATCAGCTATGTGCATGACAAATCAATTTTTCCTTGTTAGATGATCTTGAGTCATGGCTTGATCTTCATCACTTGATTTGATTTCTCCTAATTTTGATCTTGACTGCTGGTCCGATATTTCTTCCTTGATTTCACCTTGATTTGATTATCTTGTCCTTCTTGATTTACTTGAGAAAACTTTCTTGTGTGTTTTCCTTTAATTATTGCAAGGTGTGAATTTTGATCTGATTGATTGAATATTTACTTTCCTTTCTTAACTAGATTTGCTCATGATTTGTTTGATTCCTGCAATCCTCTAGATTTAGAGTTTGTGCTATGTATCTTGTTTCTTTCCTGTATCAATAATATTTTGTTTGGGTCTGATCATTTGATTTATATCCTTCCTAAATTAGCAAACTAGCCACAATCCCTAACTTAATTAGTAAAAACATATATATTTAAAATAATTATTGAAAATGTCAAAAATTTTAATATTTTATTAAAAAATTTGTATCCAAATTTTATTCGTCAAAATAGTTCAACATTGAACCAAATTCTACATCCACTACCTATTTACACTTATTCCTAGGCTTTAATACCATTAAATTTATTTTTCATCTTTCATGTTGTCATTTTTTTTTCTCTTTCATCAAATTTTCAGTTTTCACCATTTCCATCATTCACATTTTCTCTTCTTCTTTTTTTTCATCAAATTTCACCATTATTCTCTCCGTCGTTGTTGAAGAAGAACTGATTATTCAAGTTAATACCAACTTGTTCATATCTATCAATTAATCAAGAAATCTCTCAATTGATTAAGGTATTTTCGAAGTCATCATTTATTTTGCAAGATTTCGTGAGATATTATTTTCAAAATCACACATTATGTTGAATTTCAGATTGTATGTATTTAGGTTTTTCCGTCATTTCTTTATTTTTATGTGAGTTTGTTAACATACTCATCAAATATTTATGTATTTTATAATTTTAGTATTTTAAATAATTCTTTTTATTTTTTTTATGACTTGTTTTTA
Organism: Solanum arcanum; assembly: GCA_027789145.1. Classification (NCBI taxonomy): domain Eukaryota; kingdom Viridiplantae; phylum Streptophyta; class Magnoliopsida; order Solanales; family Solanaceae; genus Solanum; species Solanum arcanum. The sequence goes on from CM050937.1 coordinate 15,104,355, forward strand.
TATTTCAGCTTTAGTATAATCTGCATAGCATTTAGGTCTTTAGTTGTTTCACAAAATTATTTGAAAATATTTTGAATGTTTCTATAGTTTGTAGTCAAATTTGTTTTTACATATTTATTTGAGAAAAAACATAAAGACACCATCGAAGTTGTTCCATATTTGCATAAAGACACCTAAACTTCTGAAGTGTCCTATCACACCACTAAACAACTATATATCGTTGTAAATTGGTCATTTTTACCCATTAACTCATCTGGGTTGTTTACACGCATGTTAGGCGCGTCATGGGCCATTTTTACTTTTTATTTACCAGTTTAAAACAGCCACATGTCATTTTTTTTCTTTAATATTAATTATTTAATCAATTTTTGTATCTTCCCCAATTTAAACTCAAAAATAGTCGTTGGTAGCCCTAAAATTTTGATTTCCATGGCAAGAACAATATTGGTGCTCTTTTTTTGACGACTTCATATCTTCCTCAAGAAAATAAGGTAGGAATTCGTCTTTTCTCTTTTAATTTCCAGTAGAAACATTAATTTGAAGTTTTTTTGTGGTTGAATTTCTTCTCAATTTTGTGGTTAGTTTTTAATTGAAAATGCCAAATGCAATGTTGAATCGTATTTGTAATGATGAGAATGATCCGATGTTGCGAGTGAAACTCCGATGCAAACATGGTGACTTACTATCAATGCAAACTTCATGGTCGGTGCATAACCCAGCTCGAAGATTTTTGTCTTGTCCACGCTATAGTGTATGTTTACTAATTTTTTTATGGAGATCTTTTGTTTATGTATTTTTCATTAATTTGTGTTTTGCGTATTTTAGGAGGATGCGTGCAACTTCTTTAGATGGAGGGATCGAGAAGAAGTTGATATAAGATCCAAGTATGTTATTCCGAGATTAGCAAAGAGAATTAAGGAGTTGGAAGAAACATTGACATCTTATGAAAGTCGTGTTGAAAGTAACCAAGTGATAATGAAGGAGAAAAAGAAGGGCAAATGTTGTAACTTGAAGCTAATCGTCTTGATCATTATTGTGTGCTTTCTATGTTTAAGTCTAACCAAGAATGTGAAGGATGGAAGTTGTAGGTGTGTGCAACCAAAATTGCCATAGACATGTTTAGTTACTTTCAAATTTTTGAAATTGTAGGTGTGTGTACCTAGAAGCTAATTGTCTTGATCTTGCTAGTAGTAGGTGTGTGTAACTTGAAAGATTGTTGAATGTTCAAGTTATTGTTGTTGTTTGTTGTCGAAATTATTATGATTTGAATAATTAGTTAATGTATTTGGTTCTCTAATCTATATTATCGTGGCAACCAATTGAGAAGCTTCACAAATATGTCAATAACAATTAAAAAAGGCAATAACAAAACTGACAAAAAAGAAGACTTCATATTGGAGTTTGATTCCAACCATTCAAGTTTGTTTGGTTACACCCAAAATTGAGTTTGTTTCCAATAAAAAACAACATAAATATATGCATAGTTAAATTTTGTTTGTCAAAATGAACAAGACAACATCAAAATGCCCTACTTCCATGGCACAGAAGTTTTTCTACTTGAAGTTGTTTGGCCTTGGCTATTAGCAGCATTAGCAGCAGCTACAGACCTAGTTTGGATAACCTTTTCAGCCCTCATTCTTTTCAGGTTGCTACTGGTAATAGTTGTCTTCCCCTTCCATTTGAATCGACGTACTGGTGTGTAGCCAATATCACCAGTGACAACATCAGCCCTCTTTGCAACTTTTGTACCAGTATTGATGACTCTTCTACTTGGAAATCTAGGCTGCTTAGTCAAATAAATACACACTCAAATATTAGACAATTAGGTTTGCAAACACAATTGTAAACTTGCATTTATAGTTGTAAACTTACATTGAGAGTTGTAAATCCATCTTTAGCTTGGTATATGCCAACACCTACCATTCTTGGCCTTTTAAAAGGTCTTGTTTGTCCTCCACTAGTGTCTTCATGTTCTACTGGTCTCTTCCCTCTTCCTAGGCCTCCTCTACTGTAGCTTGCTTCTGAACTAGTTTGACTATGTTGAGTCATTCCTCTTCCTCTACTTAGTCCTTCATTCATATTTCTTTCTTGAGTCATTTCTCTTCCTGATCCTGCTCCTCTACCTGTACCTGTACCTCTACCTATACCTCTACCATTTACAGTCTGTACTTTGAAATCAAATATTAAAGCATATCTATATTATCTAACAATGATATAATAATTAGATATATTACCTCTGTATTTGTAACATTTTCATGTGATTGAGCTGGAACACCTCTGCCACTTGCTCTTCCTATTGTTGCTCTTCCTCTTGTTGCTCTTCCTGTGCCTTTTCCTCTACCACTTTCAGTAGCCTGTATATTAATATATCAATATATATACATCTACATATAACATACATTTGAGAGTAACAAATAAAAGTACCTGTGTATGAGAAGATGGTTCAGATGACTGACTTGGACCAAGATTTCTTGCCCGAGAAACTGGTTGATTGATTGACTTGGATCAGCTTGGTTTCTTGTAGGACATCCTCTTTTATTGTGTCCTTGTGTGCCACATTTGCTACAAGTCATTACAGCACCTCTTTTGCTCAACTTTCCAGTTTTTCTGCTTTCATCTGCTTCCTTTCTTCTAACCTTAATTGGTCTTCCAGGCAACTTTCTAATCTTTGGTGGCTTTACAATTGGATTATTTGAGGTTGACCACATTTTCATGTTATTCATTGGCTTAATAAAATGAGCATAGGTGCTGAGGTAGGTTTCCTTGCTATAACAGCTAGCCACATAATGGATTGGTTCCAAGTTTTTGTAATGAAGGGCAGCAACACCATGAGGACAAGGAATTCTCCCAAGCTGCCAGGATCAGCAACTACACCTCCTATTAACAATGTCCACAGTGTGTGTAAACCCATGGTGTTTAATCTCAAAACATCTTTCTCCATTCCAAGTCAAGTTACATTGCATAGACTTTTGAATGTTTTCTTGCAAAATCTTCAAAGACATAGGAGATATATCAGTGATCCAAGTGTTTGAGAACTCTCTCAAATCACCAATTCTTTTCATCATCTTCACCCTTATCTCCTCAAGCATTGTAATGATGGTTTTATACCTTGCAGACACTATCCAAGCATTAAAGCTTTCTGCCATATTGTTGTCCACAACATCACATTTGCTATATTCTTCAAAATACTTCTTGCACCATGTATTCAAATTGTACCATAAAAGATTATCTAAACCTTCTTGTCCTAATTTCCTCATTGTCTCTATATTGTCCTTCAGCTCAGCTTCAAATGTGGATTTAGCAATCCTCCAAAACACTCTTCTTCTTTCAACTCCTTTCCAATTTTTTGACCAATTTGCAAGAACATGTCTTGCACATTTTCTATGTTCAACAAGTGGAAATAAAGTATCCACAGCAATTTCTAGTCCCTAACAAACCAACATAACAGAAAAAGAATCAATTAAAGTGCAAAACTCAACAACAATAAAATAGTAAGATGGATATCAGTAATTACCTTTTGCATATCACTAATGATGGATAGTTGATGCCCTTCTCCAAGTTCAAGATCATTCTTCACTAGTTCAAGAAACCATGTCCAGCTATACTGATTCTCAACCTCAACAACTGCCCAAGCAATAGGGAGCATTTGGTTGTTTCCATCTCTACAAACTGTCACTAACAACTGGCCTTTACACACACCTTTGAGAAAACACCCATCAAAACCAATCAACCTTCTAGCACCTCCAAAAAATGCTTTCTTTAAAGCATTGAAGCAAACATAAAATCCTTCAAAAAATTTCTGCCCAATTTCAGAATCTTCTCCAACCTTCACTACACAAGTACTACCTGGATTACTCCTTAATATTTCATCTCTATAATCAAAAATCCTACCATACTCCACAATGTGATCACCCATGATCTCTTGTAACACTCTAGTCCTAGCTCTTCTCACTGTTGTCCTACCAACATTAATATCCAACTCCTTTCTAATAATGTCCTGCAACAAGACAATGCTGATGTTTGGCTGTTGAGTTATACTTTCTTTGTATTTGGTAGCCAAAAACTTGGAGTTGCACAGGTAGTTATGAGTTGATGTCAAACATTTATGGATAGGGTTGTATGTTTTAACAATGAAATCTCCACTAGTTTTATCCTTACTTGCACACAACAACCAAGGACAACTCTCTTTACAACATCTCACTCTAACTCTGCTAGGCTCATTTACATATTTTTCAATTTGAATATGTTCTTGGATTGCATATCTTGTCGCTGCCACTCTAAATTCTTCAACAGTTCCAAAAACCAGTCCTAATTCCCAAACAATCTTTTCAGCAGTTGTATCAAACACAACTCTATTTGGGGTTTTCTTCCTCCTAACAGGTTTATGCACTACTTGATAAACCTCTTCACCATTTATTTCAAAGCTAGGAACTTCATCACTTAGATAATAAGGTTCATCACCTCCTAGCTTACCAACTAAGCTTTCCCTAATACCATTATTTGTCTCATCATACCCTATATCTGGACCTTTCTCATTAACATTAATCTGATCTGAAGTAGTTCCCCTACTTCTCCTTTGTGACCTTTTGAAATGCCTCTTGGTTGCCCTTATATCTACATACTCTTGATGAACATCATCTTGCCAACCTCAAGATCTTCACTAGTATCCCCTTCAGATCTGATTCATCTTCCACTTCATCATCAGGTTGGATCATCATCTATTATAGGATAATCGGATGAAGGAGGAGGCACAATAGAAGGAGATGGTGGAGGCACGATGAGAATCGAGCTTCAAATAGAGTCTTTGGAAGTTTGGAAGGACCGATTCTGCGAGGATGGAAGGAAAAGTAGGAGTAGGAGGCTGATTATTAGGGTTAGAAGTCTCATTAAAAGATTCCTCACCTACCCCACTTTCAGTCACATGGGGGACAAACTCCAATTCAAGTGGGGCCTGATTAGCTTCACTAACCCCATGAAAAACATCCACATCCACTGTATCCCCATCATTCACCATATTGAAAAGGTCAAATATAACCTTATCATTATCAACAAGGACCAATAACCCATCCCACTTGATGAAAAAATCACAATCTATTGTATATCCTAGTTCTTTTATGTAGTCCCTCAACTCAAAATAAGACATCCTATCAACATCTACATCTAGGAATTCTGTCACATGCCCCCCAATATATTTAGGTGGTGGACCAAATTCTATTTCCCCCCCCCCCCATGATACCATCTTAAAGTTATAAGAGTAAAAGCCATCCTGAAAAATCATGTAACAACAACAAACACAATTCAAACACACATTTCAATAACTAACTCTTACAAGTTGTACACAACAAACATAATCACTAACAAACAACAACAACAGAAACACTAACTAACAAAAGTAGAATAAAGCACTAACATTAAGCTTTAACAGTACTAACAGAACAAAAACACTAACAATAGCAGTTGTTAGTGTACAAATTGAAGTCTACAAATGTATAAGAGACAAATAATAAGATTCGAACTAAGTGGATAACATCTAACCCTAACCTAAAACACAATCACAAAACCCTAATCACTAACAGTTGCACTAAGTCAATAACACAATAACCTACACTAACTAAGTCGATTACCCAACATACTTAAAAATATCCTAACAATGGCAACTAGAGGAGGTCGATTCTAACACTTCTACACTATAATAATCAATAAAATCAGAATAATAAAAAAAAAGTGCAGATTTTAGAACCCTAACCTGTTAGACCTTCAATCTCCAAGAATCTTCACAAATACACATCAACAACGATCAACAATGATCAACAACGAGATTGTCAACAACAACACGATCGTCAACAAGAACACTGTGCATTTCGTTTGATTTTTTAGGGAAGAGTTGAGAAATGAAATGAAAAGGAGTTCACGAATTTTATTCAAAAAAAAGGGTCGGGTCGGGTTACCTAGAGAGTGAGCAACACGCGCATTACATAGACGATGGAATGAGTAAAAATGACCAATTTACAACGATATATAGTTGTTTAGTGGTGTGATAGGACACTTCAGAAGTTTAGGTGTCTTTATGCAAATATGGGACAACTTCGATGGTGTCTTTATGTCTTTTCTCTATTTATTTTTTATGTATAAGTTGAACGAACATAAACAATTTTATATTTTGTATTATGTTTTGTAGCTAACCAATAATTGTATTTATAGTTGACTTACATGATGTGTGTGTGTTTTCTTTCACTTCACAAGATTTTTTTTTGAAACTGTATTTAAAATAGTTATGCTTTTAGCTACATGACATATCATGAGTTGGCGATGAAGAAGACTGCATTCTATTAGCTTCTTTATGTATCCCAAATTAGTTGTATCCTCATAGAATTGTATTACATTCACTTTTAGTTTTTTAATATTGTATTTAGTTTAAATTCCCTTAGACATATTCGGTTCAATTAATATCCAAAATGAATTGTATTCAGTAAGTATCCTAAATTAGTTTGTATGTATCATATGAAATATATTATACCCATCATGTGTCGTGTTTATATATCTAAAATTTTGATTTCTCTTAGTTTTTTTTAATCAAGTATGCTAGATAAAGTTGTCATGTTGCAATTGAATAATTATACAGTGCAAGTATTTCAATTGACTTTGTGTCAATGTCAGAGTATTCAAATTTGTAGTGCATCCAAAAATTAATGAAAAAACAATGGACTAGAAAGTAGAATAAAGTTCAAGATCATGAGCTTCAAGGTAAAAAAAACTGATGAATTGTTTAGTGAGATCTTTTTTAACTTAAATCTGAAATTGTAGGCCAATTTTGAATTTCCTTAATTTTTAATCCTTACTTTTTGAACTTTAAATATAATTTTATTTGAAATATATTCTGATGAACTTCTTTAAATATGATTGACATTTTCCCTGCATTTATTTTGATTTAAAAAATCTGGCCCTTTGTCCCTTTAGTTATAGTAAACAAATAAATTAAACAATAATATTTGATTTCTACTAAAATAAAGTACCATAAAAAATTGTAAAGAGACATTACACAAACTCAACCTCAAAAATTGATTTCATGTGACCTTAAGGATTTGTATTTTGTGGTTATAATTGTGTTGCCCAAGCGGCAGCACATTTTCTATGTTGATAATGAAAAAGTCACAGACATAGCCACAAAAAAAGATTTATATATATTTGCTACGTTTACAAAATTATCTGTTACTTGAACCGATAAAAAATACAAATAAATGTTGAAATAACAAAAGTGTACATCAAATTAAATACCGCTATCATATGTAACAATTATTTTTGATATTATAATATATAAAAATTAAACCCAATTAGTAAAATTAGCAAAATTCCTTCCTTTTATTTCGTGTGACATTATTTATTTATTTTTGTTAGTATAAAAAAGAATGTCATATATTCTTAAATAGTAAGTATTTAAAAATATAATTCATTTTTATTCTTGTTGGTCTCACTTAATTTTGAACATAGTACTCTACTATATTTATGAAGAAAGAGAAAAATAAATTTACATTTTTTAAAGACAATTTAATACACATTTAACGTTTTTATCATTTCTTAAATTCTATAATCGATTAAATATTATCACACAAAATAAAATGGATAGAATATTATTGTTCTTATCCATCACTACACTTTTTTCAAGGACAGGAAGGTTTTATTTCATTATTTTATTTTACAACGTAACGTATATATATGAGAATATGCCCATAGCGGGAAAAGAACGTGGGTCTTGAAAATCACCCATAACGTTACAATTTTTCTGTTAACCAATAATAGTACGCCACGTAAGTTTGAATACAGCTGTCACCCGCTTCACCAAAACCCGCAGACAAAACTTGAAAAACAGTAAATAAAGACTTTTGATTGGTCCACGTGTCCGTCAACACTTTCAACTCCTGTAAAATGTAGCCGTTTGCCCTAACCACTCTTCCCTTTTTTCCCCACTTTCTGTTTCCGCCATTGTAGTGTCCAAAAAGAACAAAATTTTTTAATCAAGAATGGGGAAACTCATCTGCGACTCAACAGCATCGTCGCCGGTGATTCCATGGCGGGATCCTACCTCTACTCCATCATCTATCGACCTCGTTGACCAATCATCGCCGGCGATCACCCCTGTCGCCGTCGTTGATACATCTTCCTGGGAAAATGTTTCATCTTTAGAGGACCAGCAGAGAAGGCATTTGATAAAGATTCAGTCGAAAGGAGTGCTGTGGAAACATCCTCAGGATCAGAATGCTTCTATGGTTTTCCGGTTGAGCCACGGCGGAGAAGTCGAGGCAGACGGAAACTGTCTTTTTACGGCTTGTGGGAAATCAATGGGGGTTAAAACGGTGTCGTACGCGAGAGATCTGAGACGGAGGACTGTGCGGAGGTTCTTGGAAGATCTTGGATCGGAGAAAGAAGCGATTGAATCGGCGATTAAGCACATGTATTCTCCGGATCTGAAATCTGGTTGGGGTATTCATGTGGTTCAAGAACTGAAGCTATTAGCTAAGAAGGACGATAGGGAGGTTCTGGAATCGGCTATTTCCGAGCTTGTTCACCTCGGAATGCAGCGGTAATTTCCTATCCATTTGGCCTAATTATTCATTTTATGCATTAGGGATTGAGGCCTAATTCTTGTTATTTGTTAGATCTGGCTGAGAAAGTTTAGATCTGGTTCATTCCGTTAAGGTTTTCATGCATTTTGCCATCGAGAATGTTCTCTTTGAAGTGGGAATTGCTTTTATTTGTAATTCATTTGATACGAAGAAGAAATCAAAGCTTTGTTTGCTGGGTTTTCACCACTGTCTGTATCTGCCCGGAAAAGATTTTCAAAACTTTGGTTTTTCTGGTATATGTTAATTAGGTCTTAGGCTTATAGCAAGTGTAAAATTGATTGAGTAGCTTTCAAATTTTTTTTTGGATATGGTTGTGTTTTTTTATAATAGTTTTTTGACATTGAAGAGAATTGGCTGCTGAGTCTATATACAAAGAGAGATGCATAGCTGTGGATGATGGTTCAAGTTGGGCAAAGTACATGTCGATTTCTGGTTCACCTGATGATGAATATGATATCATCACTTTGCAGTATACTGAGGACGGTTTATTAACTGTAGATGAAAATTGTGATGGTCATGCGGCTGCATTTGGAGACGATATAGCTATTGAGTGTCTTGCAACCGAGTTTAAAAGAGAGATCTTTGTGGTAAGAAAACAATATTCTACACTCATCTTCTTTAGCATGACTTTTACATTCCCTTGAAAACGATAAGATTACACAATCAGCATGAACATTCTGAAGATGCACCAGTTATGCAGTGTATTGTTTTTGTTTCAGTTTCCAAATTGTGCTATTCAGGCTTTTCTCTGTATGAAGCTGCATAATTTGATAATCGAAAGACAATGTCATGAGAGCAATAAGCGATGATATCCATGAGAACAATGCTAATGAAAGTAGAATGTTTCAGAAAGATAATTTTTATCTTTCTAGTGGGTGGCCCGTTACTTTTTCAATTTGGAATGACGACATGTGTCTATTCAGAAAGCGGGTTTACCTGTGGTCATATTAGCGATCCTCCTATTCTTTTCATAGGTTCTTCTTTGTTTTTTGATAAATAGGAGATGATCCCTCAAAAAGGATTTTGATACATTGTGTGCAATTCATTTCTCAACTCCTATGCTCCTTTCGCTTTGGTTTGTTTCTTGTCATGATTCTCTTTGTTGCTGACATTTCTCAATTGTGTGATGTTGGATTGTTAATCAAACAATTTCTTTTCTTCTGTTGGATTTAGGTGCAAGCTCATGGATCGGATGCAATGGTTGATGAAGAAAATTGTGTCTTCTTTCTGCCACATCGTCCCAAATGTGAAATATGTGAACCTCCTTTCTTCCTTTTCATGAAAGGAACAGGTACATTAAATTTTTGGAATAAAAGATCCTACTGCTAATATTTTAGCCCATCTGAGATTGTACGTTGGTAATTGCAGGTTGGTGTGGTGCTGGGGCGGATCATTATGAGCCTCTTATTGCTTCTCCTTCAGCTTATGTTTCGCAGGAAAAGGTAGCATTGGTTCTGTAGGTAATTAGTTGAGGTGGTTAAGAGAGGTGGTAGTTAGTTATTTGGTTTTCAATTGGAAAGATGTTCCCGATTCTTTTCTAGGTTTAAGGAGGAAGATGTCCAATTGGGACATCAAATTTTTGTTGAAGAGGGTATGTAGGATTTCGAAGTCCATCATCAGGCGTGCCTGCGTGGCCTGGCCTGGTTATATTTAGTTTTGTTGCCGGCTCGTTTTGTTGTGCATTTTTTTGAGGCTAGTTGTAGTTTTGCTGCTGAGTGCTGTGGGGTTTCTATTCTTTTGAGAGGTGTAGTACACTTAATTTGTTGTAACTCATGCTGAATTCCAATCTTAACAAGGAAATGGCTTCTCTCTTCATTGTCAGTTGTTTTGAGAAAATCTGATTTGAACGGCATCTTCTTGTTTTGCTTTAGAACAATTATGAAGAATCATTCTTTCCCGTAAAGAATTAACCAAACTCATATTATGTCTCACGAGTTCTTATTAAATGCTAAGAATGCCCCTATGAGCTGCCCATAGATGAAGAGGGGGAAGTAAGACATGCTTAGAATGCACCTACAAGAACTTACATAGGGCATACGGCATTCTTACTGGGGCGGACGCTGTGTGTGTATAATGAGGAGGTTCACCGTGAAAATATTTTTATTTATATATTGGTTAAAATTATTTTTTAGATATGTATAATAGATGTCGAACTCCTCTCGCTAGTTTGTATATTTACTTCTTAGATTTTGAACTCTTTCATTAAAAATTTACGAATATATGTCCCGCCATTGGTTACCCCCGTTTGTACAATATTTTTCACGCTAAAAAATTTTATATGTCTGAGCGCTATCTTGTTTGATACACTTTTTTAAATTTATGAATAATTAGTGCTTGCATTTGCATTCTATTTGGTATCAAGATGTGTATTTAAAAATAAATATGCTTGTCATGGTTAATTTTGTAATTTTGTAATATCCCTCAAAATCTTTTCTACATTCTTTCCACAATATTTATGAAAGATAATTTTGTAAATAAATATTTTTATTTAGAAATTATGCAATGCATGTTATTTTTAATAAGAAAAATTACATAACTAAGCTAACTTGTAATAATTAGTTATGTTTGATAGACAATTTAATTAATTATATAAAAAAAAAAACTATTATAGTTAAAGAAAATAATTACACGGCAAGTTCCACGGTTTGTATCAAAACGTGTAAATTTTCTCTTTCATCTTTTATACAAATCAAACACTCTTTCTCTTATTATACACAGTAATCTATCTCCTAAAATCTCTCACTTCCCCTTAAATAACTTTAAAAAATTCAATTTCAAATTCAAAATTTGAAAATTTCATTCATCAAATTTTGAAAATTACAGTTACACAAGTCCAATATTGTATAATTATACAACTAAATTTATTAGGTATTTGGAGGTGTATATTGATTTGGTTTAAACTGCTTTATTTATATATATTTCACTTCATAATTTTAAGACACATGCAAGTATACTTTATATACTTCAAATACACATGCAAGTATACTTTATATACTTCAAATACAAATGCAAGCATGATATATGTAACAACTTGTTTGATTTAAACAATTCAATTTATACTAAACTTAAACATACAGTTTATTCATAAACATATTGTAGACAATAGAATTCGCGTCGTGAAAACAATAATCAAGAATGAAAAATTATAAGAACAATCGTTTTATTATTTCAAATGCGAGTGTTACAATCTCTATAATTCCTCTGAATTCGCCTTTTCAAATATAAATTCAAGGGCTTTAAAGCTTGTTCTTGAATCTATGATGAACTTAAACTTGAACTTTATCTTGATCTTGATTTTTATTTGAATTCAAGGGCTTCTAGCTTGTTCTTGAATTCGGTGATCTTGATCTTGATCGTTCTTGAACTTGAATGCTTGAATTCTTAAACTTGTAGCTTTGTAGAGAATTAAATGACGTTTGTACCATAGAGTTTCTCTAGCTTCTTGTTTAGAATTTTCTGTCCCTTTTCTGAATTATGAGGACCCCTATTTATAGTTTTAGAATAGAGGAGTTGTGATTGGAGTAGGATTTCGTTCAGCCAATCAGATTGAAGTGACATGGCATTTGGGCTTTATGGAGCGGGCTTGTCATCTTTGACACATGTCATGATTCTATTGGTTTTCTTATTTGACTGGCATGCCACATCATTTGCACACGTGGCGCCAAGATGGGCTCTAGAATGAGATGAGATTGAGTTTAACAAATTGGGTTCATCCAATGTAGCCCAAATCAATTAATTTAGACTTTAATTAAATCCATATTTATTGGACTTAAATATTTAACTCAATTATATCAATCCACAATATTTATTTGGATTAATATATTTATGAATTCAATATAATCCGAATCATTTTATAAATTTATATTTAATAAATTTTAAATGATTACAAATGCCCCCTGCTTCAAGTCTTGTCGAGATATTTTATCTTTTAGAGACTAGGCTTGAAGCATTAACCGGTTACTAAATTCACCTTAGTTAAAAATGAATTATAATTGAATTAACAATCGTAATCCTACTCAATTTCATATTCCTATATATGGTTTATTGCCCAAACCAAAAGGAAATCATAATTCGATTAGGAATCGTAATCCTACTCAATTTCATATTCTTATAAATATTTTATTGCCCAAGCCAAAAAGAAATTGTAATTGAACTAGGAATTGTAATCCTACTCAATTTCATATTCATATTATATTTTATTGCCCAAGCCAAAAAGAAATTGTAATTGAACTAGGAGAAGGATTCTATCCCACCACATGACATCTATAAATAGATACATTGTCTCCATAATTTTATCTTCAATTACGGATTGTGAGCCTACGACGAAAAGGGCATACTCAAGGTAATTTTCCTTCTTTTTTTATTTATTTTCGTCACTTTTTACAGCTTGACATGTCTGTCGTAGAAAATTCATATCTCATTGTAGAAAAATCGAAATTATGAACCGTTTGATTTTTCAAAAACTAGATTTTTCTATCTCTAACATACGCAAAATTCAAAATTTAATACCTTCAGAATCTTTCTAGATGATTTTTTGAAGTTAGCTATAGATTCTGTCATGCTAAAAATTCGTCAGTTTTTTACAGCCTGACATGTTCGTTGTAGAAAATTCATATCTCATTGTAGAAAACTCAAAATCATAAACTGTTTGATTTTTCAAAAACTAGACTTTTCGATATCTAACATATCCAAAATTTAAAATTTAATACCTTCAGAATCTTTCTAAATGATTTTTTGAAGTTAGCTCTAGATTCTGTCATGTTAAAAATTCGTCACTTTTTTTACAGCCTGACATGTTCATCGTAGAAATTTATATCTCATTGTAGAAAAATCAAAATCATAAACCGTTTGATTTTTTAGAAACTAGACTTTTTGATCTCTGACATATCCAAAATTCAAAATTTAAAAACTTCAGAATCTTTCTAGATGATTTTTTGAAGTTAGCTCTAAATTCTGCCATGCTAAAAATTTTCAGATTTGTGTGACTTACTAAAAAGATCTCGTGTCTTGACGTAGGAACAACGAAATCACAATCCACTTGATGATTCCTAATCTAGACATAAAGGTCTACAACACATCCAAGATTAAAGATTTAATATCTTCCGAGTCTCAAACATCTTGACAGGTAACAATCTTTCCTTCACCTTTTTTTTTTTGGTAGATCAACAAAAGGAATTTTATTTTTTATGGAGGCTACATAATGGAAGGATTTATCACATGAAAATGTGCTTAATGTCCATGACTTAACAAAAATAAATAAATAATACTCTCAAGGTGTTCCATGGCCCCGAATGCTTGACCAATTTGAAGCTTTAATAGGATACCATGTAACGCTCCCGCCTTGAAGATAACCTCAAGGTGTTACAAGGTCGTGAATGTTTGACCATGAAGCTTTACTAGAATACCGTGTAACACTCCCGCCTTGAAAATAAACTCGAGGTGTTAAAAGGTCCCGAATGCTTGACCAACTTGAAGCTTTAATAGGATACCATGTAACGCTCCCGCCTTGAAGATAACCTCAAGGTGTTACAAGGTCCTGAATGTTTGACAATGAAGCCTTACTAGAATACCGTGTAACGCTCCCCCCTTGAAAATAAAATCAAGGTGTTACATGTTTTCAAATGTTTAACCATGAAGCTTTACTAGAATACCGTTTAACGCTCCCACCTTGAAGATAACCTCAAGGTGTTACAAGGTCCCGAATGCTTAACCATGAAGCTTTACTAAAATACCGTGTAACGCTCCCGCCTTGAAAATAAATTCAAGGTGTTACAAGGTCTCAAATGTTTGACCAATTTGAAGCTTTAATAGGATACCATGTAACGCTCCCGCCTTGAAGATAACCTCAAGGTGTTACAAGGTCCTGAATGTTTGACCATGAAGCTTAACTAGAATACCGTGTAACACTCCCTCCTTGAAAATAAACTCAAGGTGTTACAAGGTCCTGAATGCTTGACCAACTTCAAGCTTTAATAGGATACCATGTAACGCTCCCGCCTTGAAGATAACCTCAAGGTGTTACAAGGTCCTGAATTTTTGACCAATTTGAAGCTTTAATAGGATACCATGTAACGCTCCCGCCTTGAAGATAACCTCAAGGTGTTACAAGGTCCTGAATTCTTAACCAATTTGAAGCTTTAATAGGATACCGTATAACGCTCCCACCTTGAAAATAAACTCAAGGTGTTACACGGTCCCGAATTCTTAACCAACTTGAAGCTTTAATAGGATACCATGTAACGCTCCCACCTTGAAGATAACCTCAAGGTGTTACAAGGTCCTGAATGCTTAACCAACTTGAGACAGGATAAACCCGTGAAAAGACCAGTTTAAGGTGCAAAGGGACAAATATTGTCCACCTTAAGGCATGGAAATTTAAAGATCCTTTTAAAGATAAATTCGTCGGAACTCTAGCTTAAGGTGCAAAGGGACAAATATTGTCCACCTTAAAGCATGAAAATTTAAAGAACCTTTTAAAGATAAATCCGTCGGACTCTAGATTAAGGTGCAAAGGGACAAGTTTTTCCACCTTAAGGCATAGAAATTAATGATTCGTTGAAGGATAAATTCGCAACAAATCTAGATTAAGGTGCAAAGGGACAAATATCGTCCACCTTAAGGCATGAAAAATTTAAAGATCCTTTTTAATATACACCAGTGAAAAGGTCAACTTAAGGTGCAAAGGGAAAAATATTGTCCACCTTTAAGACATGAAAGTTTTAAAAGATTCTTTTAAGTATACATCCGTGAAAAGGCCTAGCTTAAGGTGCAAAGGGACAAGTTTGTCCACCTTAAAACATAGAAATTCAAAGATCTATTGAGGGATAATCCGCAACAAAGCTAGCTTAAGGTGCAAAGGGACAAACCTCGCGCACCTTTAGGCATGGAATTTAATTACATACACATTTGGAGACTTCTACTTATATACTTGAAGTCTTACCTTCATACTTAGAGTTTTGAATACTCCAACCTTTACACTTAGAGAATTTGGATACTTCAAATAATAAACTCGAAGAACAAAAACACTCCAATTTGCATACTTGATCTAATTTAAAGACTTCCACCGTACTAATAAGAGATTAATATTTTATAAGGGTTTGCCCCTTCCATAGACCCATCAATACTTCGTGCAAGTCTTAAGTTTGATGAGACAAAAGATAAAAATAAAATATATATCGCTTTGACTTTTATGAAATAGATCAAGTAGGAACATTTTTTTTGACACTCATGCAACTGAATTTAGAATATGGTTCTAAGCGCCTACGTACCTCAATAAAGAGGATCAAGTCACAACGTAGTTCTGGGGATTTGAGTGATTTTTTTTTTGTGGTTGTGCCATACACAGTTTATACTCTTGCGCGCCAGGAGTAACATGCAGTTTAGGCTCGTACCTTAAGGAGCATCATCTTCCTTCAAGGATAGTATCTCTTTAGAAATTTGGCATTAATGGACCGATCCTTAAGCCATCAGCATCAACAAGCTTGTAAGCACCATTTGAATATGCTTCTTGTACGACATATGGTCCATCCTACTTTGAGGTAAATTTTCCCCCAGACTTGTGTGAAGTAATGATTGGTCTTCTTACCGCGAGAACTTGATCTCCAACTTGAAAGCACCTCAAGCGAACCTTCTTATTAAAAGCACGAGATAGACGAGCTTGATAACATTCAAGGTTTTGTTGGGCTTTTAACCTCTTTTCATCAAGTGCTTATAACTCAGCAAGACGCAATCGAGCATTTTCTTCCTCAGTGAGCCCTTCTTGAATAACAAGTCTTAAGGAGGGTATTTGATGCTCGAGTGGCAGGACTGCTTCAACTCCAAAAGCAAGTGAATATGGTGTTGCTTGAGTTGGTGTGCGATATGTTGTCCTATATGCCCACAAAGCTTCTTCCATTCTTTCATAACAATCCCGTTTGGATTTGGAGACAACTTTCTTGAGCAGGTTGCATAGAGTTTTATTAAATACTTCAGCAAGACCATTAGCGGCAGCATGGTACATAGAAGATTTACGTTGCTTAAAGTAAAAAATATCACAAATCTTGTTCATTAACTTGTTATCAAATGGTTTGCCATTGTCTGTTATTATATAGCGAGGGATGCCAAAGCGATAGATAATATTTACTCTGATAAAATTTGCAACATTCTCTTTCTTCAACTCTTTAAGAGCGACAGCTTCAGCCCATTTTGAAAAGTAATCAGTTGCAGCCAAGATGTACAAGTGTCCACCAGAAGAATTTGGTAATGGTCCTACAATATCCAGTACCCAAGCGTCAAATGGCCAAGATGCGATGGTTGGGTGCAATACTTTGGTTGGCTGATGAATGAAATTCGCATGAAATTGACAAGCATCGCATTTTCTAGAATAAAATATAAGCAATCTTTCACCATGGTTGGCCAGTAATACCCCATCCTCTTTATGTGAAAATGAAGTTTTGGTCCAGATTGATGTGATCCACATACTCCTGAGTGTTCTTCTTGCAGAGCTTGAATCGCTTCTTCCTCTCCCAAACATCGTAATAACATACCCTCAAATGATCTTCTATATAATGTATCCTCGTAGTAAAGGAAATGAGGTGCACGACGACGTATGTCAGTCCTTCTTCTTGGATTTTCTGGAAGTATCCCATAACATAGGTAGTCAATGATGGGTTGTCTCCAATCTTCCTTCGCAGCTTCAACAATGGCGACGATTTGATCAGGCTTATTTTCAATATATTCTTCCTCATCTGATGGTGGTACTATCCATTTTTGACAGACAATTACTTGCGTTTGATCAGGAATGGTTAGCGTTGAAGCTAGAGTAGCCAATGCATCAGCTTTCTTATTCTCTGTTCGACGCATATGTTGAAGGGTTACATCCCCAAGCCATCTTATCAACTTTTGAGCATAATCATGATAAGGTCGCAATTCAGGATTTCTTACCTCATAACTTCCTAAGAGTTGATTAATCACCAATTGAGAGTCGCCAAAGACCTGTAAATGTAATTGTTTCATGTCAACGGCCATTTCAAGTCCAAGTATCAGAGCTTGATATTCAGCAACATTATTGGAGCAACATTTTTTTAGAGTAAAAGAGAATGGTAGAATCTCTTATTGTGAAGTGATGAACACCACGCCAGCACCAGCTCCGCTGCGATGTGCAGCACCGTCAAAGTACATTTTCCAAGGAGGTTGAACTTCAATTAACATCACATCTTCATCAGGAAACTCATCAGTTAACTCCCAATCATTTGGTATAGGATGGTCTGCTAAGAAATCCACTAGTGCTTGTCCCTTCACAGATTTTTTAGGGATGTACACAATGTCAAATTGTTGGAATTGGAGGTACCATCTTGCTAGTCGGTCACTAAGGACAGGTTTTGACATAACAAACTTAATAGGATTTGCTCTAGAAATAAGGCGGACAACATGAGCTTGAAAATAATGCTTCATCTTTTGAATTGAGAAGACCAGTGCCAAGCATAACTTTTCAATTGGCGAATAATTTAGCTCATTTGGCGTCATCGTTCTACTTAAGTAATAAAGAGCATTTTCTTTGCCTTCATTATTCTCTTGAGCTAACAGGGCTCCTACAAACCTTTCTTGTGCTGCAATGTAGAGTATTAATGGTTTTCCAGGTATAGGGGCTGCCAAAACCGGAGGTTTCGCTAGATACGATTTGATACTTTTAAAGGCTTCACTACATGTTTGGTCCCAATTAAAAGGAGTACCTTTCTTCACGAGATGACTGAATGGTTGACATCTCCCTGCTAGAATTTGAGATGAACCTTGTCAAGTAGGCTAACTTTCCTTAGAGACTTTTTAACTCATGAATATCTCAAGGTTCAGGCATCTTTAATATTGCATCGACTTTGGCTTGATCAATTTCAATTCCTCGATGTCTCACAATAATGCCAAGGAACTTTCCGGAAGTAACTCTTAAGGCACATTTCAATGGATTCATCCTTAGTTGATATCTTTGGAGTAACTCAAACACCATCCTTAAGTCTTTCAAATGATCACCCCTCTTCCTCGACTTTACTACCAAATCATCAACATAACATTCAACATTTTTATGGAGCAGGTCGTCAAAGATATTTTCCATAGCCCTTTGATATGTGGCGCCAGCATTCTTTAAACCAAATGGCATCACTTTGTAGCAATAAATACCTTTTGGCGTGCGAAATGCAGTGAGTTCTTCATCTTTTGGTGACATGCGAATTTGATTATATCCAGAAGAACCATCCATGAACGACATTGCCTCATAACCAGTGGTGGCATCAATCATCAACTCTGGAATGGGAAGAGGAAACTCATCTTTAGGGCATGCATTATTGAGATCTCTAAAGTCAACACAAACTCGAATTTGACCATTCTTCTTCCTCACAGGAACAATACTTGAAATCCATGTAGGATATTTGACCTCACGAATAAAGCCTGCCTCAATGAGTTTGTTAACTTCATTTTCTATCAACGGAATCAAGTCTGGTCTAAAACGTCTTTGAGCTTGTTTAACTCGACGAGAACCATTTTTGACTTCCAATTGATGGACCACTACTCTAGGATTCAATCCAGGCATTTCTTTGTAACTCCAAGCGAATACATCTCTATATCCTTTGAGTATGTTCATGTAAGAGACTTCTTCATCAATTTCTAGAAACGCACTCAAGTAAGTTGGCTTCGGATCTTCACGGTGCCAAGATTAACTTCCTTCAAAGGATCTATTGTGATCTTTACTCCTTCTTCAAGTTCTGGTGGAGCATTTTTAGCATCTTCCTCTTCCACAGGATCATTGTCATTGACTGATATATGACAACACGAGACAATATCTTCTACCTCTTCCACAATCTTCTTTTGAGGCAAAGAATCGTACTCATTTTGGATTGTAACATGATTTGAGGAACCTGCACTTTCTTCATCTTCCTCGCGCTCTTTGGTGTAAACCATAGTATGAACCTTTGCCTTGAGTTCCTCTTTACAGGAAACCATAAGTTCCACTCATCGCCTCATCCTAGAAGGAATCAAACTTCTGAAATCCTCTCGAATCAAATGTGAAGTAGGCTTTGTAACTTTCAAATAACTTCTCAGGTTCTTGTTATTCTTCTTCAGAGGACCTAACCTCTTAACACAGAAATTCTTGTTGTTGCTCCACCAAGTCGATCAAAGACAGAAGGCCTTTTATTGGGAGCAGTGACGTCATCTTCAAAAGTTATATGATTATTACTGGACCTTCTTATGGAAATGCGAATTAGCGGCGGTTGGCTATAACCTAGGCCTTCACGCGCTTTCCTAGTTGTATCTTCTGATGGGAGTTTCCCTAGAGCTGATGGCTTGCTAGGGTTGTATCCTGCCTTCACAAATAACTTGTAGGCATTGGGATCAAAACCTTCTCTTGTGCGCTTTGTAGAGAGAGCCATATCTAGCACTTGATCTTGAGCGACTGACTTTTCTGGCAACTTTGAAGACAAGTTTATTGCATCAATTCGTCTAATAGGAAGAGTTAGCCCTCTTGATGCATTTTCTTCAAGGTTAGATGGTTGATCTTGTTTTTTCTTCTCTTTTGGAACATAGCAAAGCCTAGAAGTCTGCTTCTTCTTTGAAGACAGGATCTTCCCTTCATTAAGAATGGGACAAGAGTTTTTAGTGTCAATTTTCACCTTTTCGATAGCTGCATCAACTCTTTTACTTACGATATTATCAATCTTGATTGATTTGACATCATTGGATTTGACCCCTTTAACAACATAACTTCTCATATAGAATTTTTTCATCCGCAAAGTGTGTCTCCACTTCGGTGAAAGGATTATCATCTGTAACTATCTTTCTTTCAATTCCACCTTCAAGATATTTCAAACATTGATAGTAAGAAGATGAGAAAATTCCACTCTCATGTACCCAAGGCCTGCCAAGTAATATGTTGTATGATGTCTTTGCGTCAATCACATGCATCCATGCGCTTGATCGCAAATCTCCCATGTGGATCCCTAATTTAATAGAGCCTATGGACCTCTGCCCACCTTGATTAAATCCTTCTATCAACAGACGACTTTCACTAAGTTCCCCAGTCGTGATGCCAAGTTCCTTCAATGTGTGGATAGGCAAAATGTTGACTCTAGATCCTTCATCTATTAAGATTCTATTTATCTTCTTCTCTAGCACATGATTCACCATATATAAAGGACGATTGTGTAGTGTTTCACCAAATAGAATATCGTTATCCGTAAATATGATTTTAATATCACAGACATGTGCTTCTTGGGAAGAAAGTTCAATAGATTTTTCAGAAGATGAAGGAGACATCATTTCTGAGATTTCCCTTGTTTCTTTTTCTTCTTCCCCAGGAGACCCTTTTGGTGAGGATTCACTCATTGTTCCTTCTTTTACAGTAGCAGGCACATTCATTGTTTGTCATTTATCAACATTGAAACATGATGCCTCAACATTGCCTTGAGTAGACTTTGTACCGAACGAGCTTGGCAAGAATTCCTCTAGAGTCACAAGACGTCGAGGTTTTTGGTAGTGATGCACTTCAACCTTTTCCCTTTTGGGGCGCTTGATTGATTTTTGCTTCTCTGATTTCTTCACCATTTTTCCTCTTACCGTTTGCTCGGATAATTCTTTTCGTAAGCTTTACTTGTTGCGTCTTCGCCTAGTTACAAGAATCCAACCCTCATCACCATCTATGTCAACGTCCTGTTCTACTGGCTTTTCTTCATGCTTTTCAGAGATATACATTTGGATTGGATCCAATGACCCAAACGTGATAGAGATCTGGTTAGAACTAGCCTTCTCATCATCAAGGATAATTTTATTTTCGTTTACCAATCGCATCACTCTATCCTTAAAGACAAAATATTTTTCAAGAGGATGACTCACAAGTCCGTGATACTTGCAATAATTTGGGTCATCAGTTTTTCCAGCTTCATCGGGTCGCTTCATCTCTGGCAAGTCAATGACCTTTAACTCAAGTAATTCATCAAAAATTTCAGAAACGTCAGAATCCAAGAAGGGATACTTTTTTCCTTGCATCTCCCTTAGCGTCGACTTTTGATTTGAACGTGCTTGGAAAGTTGTTCTCACATTTTGTCTTACGCCCTCATTCGTGGTGAACTTTGCGGGTGACACATTTACACTCATGGATTCTTTGTTGTCATTTTTGGGTAGAAACTTGCTCCACCTCTTGGGTTCCTGTTTATCCATTCCTTTGCGAGGATCATGCACAATAGTCATATCTTTTCCGGCAGATGTCATGCTCAACTCCATATCATGAGCGCGAGTAGCTAAATCCTCGAAAGATTTTGGTTCTATTCCTTGCAAGATGTAAAGAAGTTTCCAGTGCATTCCTTGAATACACATTTCGATTGCAGAAGCTTCACTAAGTCTGTCCTTGCAATTTAGGCTCGCGTTCCTCCATCGATTTATGAAATCTATGACCAGTTCATCCATCCTTTGGCGAGTATTCGTGAGTTCTACCATGCTCACTGTGCGCCTTGTGCTATAGAAGCGATTGAGAAACTCATGTTCTAGTTGCTCCCAACTATCAATAGAGTTAGGTTCGAGATCCGTGTACCAATCAAAGGCATTTCCTTTTAGAGAGCGGACAAACTGTTTGACAAGATAGTCTCCATATGTTCCAGCATTATTACATGTCTCCACGAAGTGCGCGACATATTGTTTCGGATTTCCTTTTCCCTCAAATTGTTGAAATTTGGGAGTTTGATAACCAGTAGGAATTTTAAAGTTATCAATCCTAGCAGTGTATGTCTTAGCATACATATGAGAAGACTTGGTGGAGACTTCATACTTATCCTTGATAGTTCCTTCAATAAACTCCTTCAAGTGATCGAGTGGGATCATTCCTTCAGAAGAAACTGGCATCTCTTTAACAAACGGGGCTTTCTTAGTAGGATCTTCAATTTCTTGAACTTCGATGCCCTTTCCAGGTGCATGGCTCGCATCTCCATCTAAAAGTCCTTCCATCATGTCCATGAACTTTTCATTTCGAGATTCTTGGTGTTGTACATGCTTCGTCAATCCTTCAACCAACTTCGTCAGATTTGGGAGTTGTTCCTTAGGAGAGGAAGCATCAGTCACCATCGTTTGCATGATCATCGAAGATGCAAGAGCGTAAGATGGATTGTCGCGTAAGTTAATTTTCAGTGGACTCACATTACGCGATATACTTGGAGATGATTCACAAGTTGAATCACAGTTCTCCCTTGTTGTAGAGTTCTTGGAACCAGATTGCTCAAGTAGAGTCAATTTCTTCTTGATCTTTTCAGCAACACTACTTCCCCCTTCTAGAGAATTTGTGGAGGAACTTGCTCCTTTTGGAGTCGAAGTCCCAAAAACAGGGGTTGACGTAGACGACACTTTAAGTGTTTGTTGCCCTAGTTTAGCAGCCTTTCTTCTCGTAACAACTCCAAAACTTCCAATGGTAACTCCAAGGATGTCTTCAACTTCAGTAGAGAACTTGGAGCTACTGACCTTAGAGGAGGTTGATCGAGAGTTGTTGTTCATGGAAGTCATCTTGATATTCTTTGACGTTTGAAAAGTTGAGATGAGAGGTAGAGATTGTCCCACTGGGCGTGCCAAAATTTGTAGACAATAAAATTTGCGTCGTGAAAACAATAATCAAGAACTGAAACTTATAACAACAATCGTTTTATTATTTCAAATGCGAGTGTTACAATCTCTATAATTCCTCTGAATTCGCCTTTTCAAATATAAATTCAAGGGCTTTAAAGCTTGTTCTTGAATCTACGATGAACTTGAACTTGAACTTTATCTTGATCTTGACTTTTATTTGAATTCAAGGGCTTCTAGATTGTTCTTGAATTCGGTGGTCTTGATCTTGATCGTTCTTAAACTTGAATGCTTGAATTCCTAAACTTGTAGCTTTGTAGAGAATTAAATGGCGTTTGTACCACAGAGTTTCGCTAGCTTCTTGTTTAGAATTTTCTGTCCCTTTTCTGAATTATGAGGACCCCTATTTATAGTTTTAGAATAGAGGAGTTGTGATTGGAATAGGATTCCGTTCAGCCAATCAGATTGAAGTGACATGGCATTTGAGCTTTATGGAGCAGGCTTGTCCTCTTTGACACATGTCATGATTCTATTGGTTTTCTTATTTGACTTGGCATGCCACATCATCTGCACACGTGGCGCCAAGATGGGCTCTAGAATGAGATGAGATTGGGTTTAACAAATTGGGTTCCTCCAATGTAGCCCAAATCAATTAATTTAGACTTTAATTAAATTCATATTTCTTAAGTATTTAACTCAATTATATCAATCCACAATATTTATTTGGATTAATATATTTATGAATTCAATATAATCCGAATCATTTTATAAATTTATATTTAATAAATTTTAAGTGATTACACATATATAAACTGTTATACATCATACTGCTATACAGATTGAGGTACTTCTTCAACTACAATTTTTTTAAACTTGAATCAATCATATAGATACACAATTGTTATAAACAATAGGTTGTGGGTTTTTTTTGTCAAACAAAAGAAGAAAAAAAGAAGTCGCATTATGAGGAAGATGTAATTGACATTGTCACATCATTTAAGGAACTTAATAAATAATTTGTATAATCAATCAAAAATCTATATTATACAAACGCAAATCAATCTAGCAATTAAAGCTATAGTTATGCTACATAAATAGGAAAATTTTGCTAAGAAAATCTATTATGTTTCACATCTTAGTTATTTATGAATTTTTTCCTTTTAATACATCAAACCAAACAATGCATAAGGAATAATCTTTGAATAACTAATGTAAACATTACTAATACACCTTATTTATCACTAATCTTATATACCCTACCAAATGACCCACTTATCTTACATCTTTGGCTCAAATACAACCTTATTCTTCTAGGTTTCAATGGTTCATCAACATTAACTTAGTAAGACGCATGTTGAGAGATATGGGGTGTTACTATGCCCCTTAGGATCATTCGTCCACTAATTTAAGACACATTTAACTGTAATACTTTCCAAAAAAATTGACATAATTTACTTTATAATAGAACTGTTCATAACCTGCCAGCTAACCAGAAACACATATAAAAGACTCAAAGGACATCTCAATAGTATAGCATAACAAATAAAGCTCATCTTGGCCATTCAATCACATGAAAATAATCTTTTTTTTTAAGCTGAGCTCATAAAAATAGAGAATCATATATGACCTTCAGCCTAAGATATTAACACTTCATGAACACAAGACACATAGATAAGACAATAAATACAAAAAATGCACTTTGAACTTAGAGCGTTTAAGGAAACACATGTTTTAAGAACCTTCTTCTAGTTCATGAAAAAATTACAATTTTTTTTCTTTCATATCATCTTCAGCTTCCTTTTCTATTTTAGGAGTGTTGGAATTCCAACCCCCAAATTTTCCTAAGGAACAAACATATTCTATATGTTCCTTTGCAAATTACATACATTTTTCAAAGCACATAAAATAATGAAACAATATTTTATCGCGAAAAACTCCAACTCCTAAGGGTAAAAACCACGATCTACACCTTTGTAGGATTTAACTCCACTTTATTAAACTCCGAGTCTCACCAAAAGATTACAAACTATGTAACCTAAACAATTATAAACTCTAATTCCTCGCTAAGAAATTATAAACTATAATTCCTAGTTACCCAAGACAAACACCTCCGGGTTTATGTCTTCTACCATCCGTCAAGTTTCTCAAACTTGTTAGACGAATCCTACACATACACTCGATTTTAATCAAAACTCTTAATTACAATCTTACAACTTTTTCCTCACAAATTGACAATACTCCCAAGTAACTTTCAAACCTCTTGATCGTGTTTTGATCTTCTCTCTGTGTAAGTGCACAAACTTCATTTAAGAAGTCATTGTCCTATTTATAGAATAAACCTTCTCAAAGTCCTGTACAATTCGAACTTGACTCTACCACATCCTCCAACTCCTAGTTCAACTTGAACTTGTCTTTGTCTTTTTGAAGGTCTTCTTTAAAACAATTCCTTCTTGCGTTAGGACTTCTCTTTGCGCTTTGCTTCAAAAGGAAACTTTTCACGTAATTTTCCTTAATTAGATACAAAACTTTATTGATTTCTAATTCCTTCTTCTACGTGATTTAGGTAATACTTTTAGTATCATGTTAGCACAACCTATTCTCTGTACTTTGGCATTCTTCAAAATAATCAGCACTTTAGCTTTAGACAAATTCCCCCTTTTTGAATGATTTCAAAATATTCACGCCTTTGTATTTTGCCGCCTCAAAGCCTTGTAAAAGTCAACTTGGATTCTTATTCTTATTTGTCTTTGCCGCAAAAACCTTACGATTTTTTCCTCTTTATCTCTGCCGCCTCAAACATGTTTTCCTTAAACAAATAGGAAGTAGTTTTTGCCGTAAGTTTTCCTTAAACAAGTATGCTTCCTAATAAATTAAAAAGTTGTACTTAATTTTTGTAATCCTTCTTCCAGTAGAACTAGTTAAACTCAAGTCACCTTCTTACATCTTTATTCACATGATTTTCCTACTTCAAGTATGCTTCCTAATAAATTACAAAGTTGTACTAAATTTTCTTAGTCCTTCCTCCAGAAGAACTGGCTAAACTCAATTCATGTTTGCTAAACTTGTTCCACGATGCAATCTTTGCCATTTTCAAAATATACATTTTCATGTGCACCTAACAAATTTCTCCTTTTTGATGATGACAAACTATTGCTTCTTGTAACTCAATGCACAAAGCAAACACATTAGAGGATCAAGTTAGATCAATTGGGTTATAAATATTACACATGTATGCACTTTCCTTTTTTGACATCATAAAACACTGTGAAGGCATATACCACACTAAGAGAAGCAAATTCGATACTCATGGTCACTGACTATCACCTACTCATATACTTGAAAATCATGAACTCAGTTAGCTATAGCAAAGAGTTTGCACAAACATAGGAGATATACATGAACCTGAAACTCAAACCCAACACTAACATTAATCAAAAAGCATATACACCATAAATGTAATCAAAATTAAAGATAGAATCAAGAACTTGTGATGAAAAAAAAATCAAGCACTTGTGATGAGAAAAAAAAGTTGGGAAGTCAAAGGCTAGAGTGACTAGGTAATATCAAAAAATCGGGCATGAGAGGATAATAAAAGTCATCTTTCAGTAGCAAAAAATATCTTTTGGATTAACAAAATTAGCAGTCTTATCAATTTCAAAGGTAGCTTTGGCCTATGCAAGCTCAATTTCTTTTTCTTTTTATATCACCGTTAAGGAACTTGTTAAATCAATCGTCTGCGCTCTGCAAAAACAATAGTTCTCTCATCTTTAATTTCAGTAGAGTCAGTAAGGACCAATTTTTCTTGAACATCATTTGTAGAGGAACATGTTCTCTCAATCTGTTCCCTAGACGTAGTACTATCAAATGCAGCACCAACTATAATAATTATTGACATAAATCTTAAATTCGAGTTCATATGGTTCCCAATGGAAGAACTAGGTTCAAACAAATGGGTCTCCCATCGATTCACCCTTACTAGATGCATCAAGTTGAGCCTTACAAGTGAAATTTGTTCAAGTGTAGGGTCCCCAAAATGTTCCCCCTCACAAGGTAAATCCTCCAAAAGACACACCAAACACAGAATCCTCCTAAGAACCAGCATAATCTACTTTCTGCATCACAATCTATATTTTTATAAGGCACCAAAATAGAGGTGTCCTCCACCAAAGTCAACTCAACCATAGACCATCAAATTTGGATAATTCTTTAAGAAGGTATTTGTTAAGTAGTATTAAAGGCATGAGGGTATCTTTTGGCACAAGTGGAAGGAAGAGGTTCAAGTGCATTGATTTTATACTTAATTATGAATAATTGTAGTGCACATACCTTATATCTCTGGATAATGCTGAAATTTTCTTCAATTCTACTAAGACTTTTTCCTATGACAGATGCAAATACAATGTTATAGTGAATGAGTAACATGACTTTAAAAATGGTGTAGAGGCATATAACTTCATGTAAAAGTTGAGCATAAAATTAAAGATTAGATGCAGTATGTGCAATGTTCATTAGTCATTAAGGATAAGTTTCAAATTGCTCCTTTTAAAATAGTTTTCCCAGGTTGATCATATTTTTTGATTGATGGACTCGCAATTTACATACTCTGATCATCTGAGTGCGCATAACTGTTAGATATTGCATAGGTTGAACCTGTTTCTTTCACATGTTTCTTTAGTCTTTCCCTTTTTTCACTTTTCTTTTTCACTGTCAATGATATTCATCCATTCTTTTCTATTGCAAGTGAGAGGAATTTCTTCTAGTTTCAATCATGCATCTGGAGCAACATGTTCTTTGGTGAATGTTGCCTGCCTCCTCTCACTTTTACTGTAGATTCAAATGTTAGATTTAGGAACTCAGACTAGCTTGGATCCTTCATATTGAAAAAAAATGATGAATAAGATCTCTATGTATCAATTTGGGCAGATTAGTTTTCCTCTGAGTATACCTGTTCCTTTTAACGGTTTTATAAGTTTCTCTTGTTTTATTTTCTTCAGTAACTCTGTGTTTCAAACAGTTTAGCTTAGAGTAACCTGAGTTACCACAATAATACATAACAAAGGATTATCAATCCTGGGTTGTTCATATCCTATTCCAGTTTTTATGTTCCGAGTATTGTTACCTAGATGTGTTACTATTATGGAGATTTTGTCCATTTATTGTCTCTTTTCATATCAGTTTTACAATGTATGATTTTAGTGTTAGATTGCATGTTTCACATTGCTTGGTTTTCTTTTATAGTTCACTGTTGAGTTTTTTAAGGTCAATATACTCAAACTTTAAACTAGTCATGGAAGCAAGAAATTGATTGTTAATTTAACTAGTTCTTGAATTGTATCTATGGACGTGAGTAATAAGATAGATAACTTTTCTCAGAAAACTTTACTACTTTATCTTCTAAATCAAAGAGATTTACCTTCATTCTTTTAGGGTTTGAATCAGGTTTCGGTTTCGATTCTTGCATGGCCATCAAGACAATGTCATCACCATCGTCTTCATACATCTCAAAACTTGTTCCCCATACAACATACATCGCTTTATCTTTATTGTTTCTTTTGTTTAAAAGTATTCTTTTCTCTTTTTTGGCTCTTTATTTTCTCCATTCTGCCTCCCACATAGGAAAATTCTTAATTTGATGATCAGTTTTTTCACACTTGATGCATCCTCCACTTTTTATTTCTCTATATTCTTTTATTTAGTGGATGGTACCTTTTTTCAAAATTTAGGCTCCTTTTGAAGAGTTTTCTTGAATTTCTGCTAATCAATTCTAAATCTTCATCATCTATATCTAATTCATCACTTTGCATTGCTTTGAGTCTAAGAATTTTTTCTTTGTTTCCCTCACCTCTCTAGTCTACATTCATCTCATATGTCTTGAGGTTACCTACCAGTTCATCCAAATTCATATTGGTTAAATCCTTGGCTTTTCAATTGCGGTGACTTTTATTTCGATAATCTAGACAAGGTCCTAAGCACTTTGTCTATTTGTTCCTCAGTGGTGTATACTTTTCTCAAGGAGATTAGCTTGTTTACTACAGTAGTGAAATTAGTGATCATATGTTGAAGCGATTTACCAGATTTCATCTTGATAGCTTCATATTCAGAGCTAAGTCTGACAACTCTGAATTTACGAACTTGAGTTGTACCTTCATGAGCATTCTGTAAGGTGTCCCATATTTGTTTTGCGGAGGTACAATCTGAGATGCAATTAAACTCGTCAGGTCCTACTCCACATACAAGAATGCATTTAGTCTTTGCATTCTTTCCCAGCATCTTGAAATCAGCTTCTCCGTATTTTTCTTTGGGTTTTGGTACAATGTTTCCTTCATTGTTCGTCATAGTAGGGGTTAACGGTCAATCAGTGATTCTCACCCATAGTTCATAGTCTTCAGCTCGGATGAAATTATCCATTCGTGTCTTCCACCATGTATAGTATTGCCCATTGAAAATGGGTGTTCTGTTGATGTGTTGTCGTTGACCATGCCCAATAAGAGGTGCAAAACTCATATTGATCTTCATCTTGAGTTATTAGACTCTGATTAAGATAACCCGCTCTGATACCAATTTTTGGAATTTAAACCACCAAATTTTCTTAAGGAACAAGTATATTATATATGTTTCTTTGCAGATTACATCAGTTACGTTTTATAAAGCACATAAAATAATGACACAATATCTTATCGCGAAAACCCCCAATTCCTAAGGGTAAAAACCATGACCACACCTATGTAGGATTTAACTCCACTTTATTAAACTCCAAGTATCAACGAAAGATTACAAACCTATGCAACCTAAGGAATTATAAACTCTAACAGGTTTAAATCTTCTACTGTCCGTAAAGTTTCTCAAACTGTTAGATGAATCATACACACACTCGATAGTAATCAAAACTCTTAATTACAATCTTTCAACTTTTTCTTCACAAATTGGCAACACTCCCAAGTAACTCTCAAAACTCTCTCAAACCTCTTAATCGTGTCTTGATCCTCTTCTCTATGTAAGTGAGCAAACTTCATTGAAGAATTTATTGCCCTATTTAAGGAATAAACCTTCTCAAAGTCTTGTACAACTTGAACTTGACTTTACCGTATCCTCAAGTCCTAGTTCAACTTAAACTTGTCTTTGTATTTTTGAAGATCTTCTTTAAAACAATTCCTTCTTGCGTTGGGACTTCTCTTTGCGCTTTGCTTCGGAAGAAAACTTTTCACGTAATTTTCCTTAATTAGATACAAAACTTAATTGATTTCTTATTCCTCCTTCTATTTGATTTAGGTAATACTTTCAAGCACAACCTATTCTTTGTACTTTGGCATTCTTCAAAATAATCAGCAATTTAGCTTCAGACAAGGAGAGAGGTATAAGTCGCACGTATACTTTTTCAGTTGGATCTAAGGTTGGTTTCCCTCTTGCAGAGAGGAGCAATGACGGAGTTAGAAATTTTGTCAAGGTTATTCAAGTATTATATAAGAAAAAAATGATGAATAAGTACACTAAAAAAATTAAAATTGAAGAACATAATATTCTTATTTCTTTTATGAATAAATGTTCCAAAATTTTAAAAAATCAAATTGCATGATATTAAGCTTTAATATTTATGTTTAATTTTATATGAAGTGAATAGGGAAGAAAGATTCAACTTAAATGAAATTATGTATTAGGTTTACTTTAGAATTTTCTTATTTAAATAATTATATTTAAGTTTTATTTCAAATTTTTTGAAAAGAAATAAAATTGAAATTCGAAGAAAATTCAATTGACTACAAAAGTTTCATTTTTAATTAGATTCTTATGTTTTAGATTTTTAATAAAGAAATATTTAAGAGTGAAAAATTTATTAACTATTATTTAGAACGTTTAAAAAGAATTATAAAGGGCAATGTAGTTGCGCAGATTAAAACTACAACACCACCATCAGTGAGAGAATTAAAAGCGAGACTAAAGCCACTGAATTGCGGCAATGTGTTATATTTAGGGTGTTTAAAATATTATATTTAATTATTTTGAAATAATATTTTACTTATGTATGCTGTATAACTCTTCGAGGAAGGATATTTAATTGGACATACTCAAGACATTATAGCTCCACACCTCACAGGGGGAAGGGGGGGTTGATTTAAATTGACAGGACCAACCATCTCAATTTTACATCAATACCTATAGGCTATACAGACGAGATTTGGAAAAGCAACCCGATTGGGTATTAGAGGATCTATAGCATCTACAACCTTCAATAGAGCTCTTAGTAGTTCTTCATCCCAATCTTCAGTTTTGATTGAAATTAAAAAAAAAGTTTTATGATAAAAAAAAATCTATTAATCTCAATTGAAAATTGAATAGAAGATTAATTCTACTTTAGAATTATTGATTAAAAGAAATGGTGACCTAACTTTGAAGAAGGAAAGAAAAAATTGGATGGCCTTGGATTGGATGAGAAGAATCATTATAGAATACAACTGTAATTATATTTTGTGAAGTGACAATTATAAAAAAGCCTGAAAGGTGCTAGAGATTCACAAATTAGAGAATTGAATTAACTTCATCAGAAAAAAATAAAATTCTTTGATATTTCTAATTAGCTATAATCTATGTCGACCTTGATAATGTCATGAAACCTTCTTTACTATTTGATTAATCGGATAATTTTATTTTTTTGAATTAAAAGATGTTTATGTTAAATTATTAAAACAATATAATAATTTCTATACTTATATATAATTTTTATTGAATGTTATATAATTTAATTTTTTTAAAATCAAATATAATATCTAAAATATTATTTTTTAATATAATATACTATTTATGTTGAAAAATCAAAATTTTATAATTGTTTTGTTGATGTCATGTTTAATTTCATATGAATTTCAAATATTAAAAGTCTTAATCGTTTAGTGTTGAGATCTAAAGATCACATTTTAATGCACATATCAATATTTAATTTAATTTTTTTATTACACTTTCAATATATATATATATATATATATATATATATATATATATATATATATATATATAATTCATATGGAGTATATTTGATCCTCCTCACACGTATTATTATTTTCTTCTAACTTTTTTGTGTAATGACTAATTTAAATTTAATATTTTGATGGTCTAATTTATTTATGTTTCACTAATTTCTTGTAAAATTTACTATAGATGCCCCCTTTTAAAAAAAACAGTTTTAAATTCTTTCTTCACACAAAAGAATGAAACCATATATAACATAAACATGACTCTTAACTTGACGACAATTGACAACTATGACCTTTAACTCAGGGTGTAAATAAGTACACACTTAAACTTGTACAAAATTGAGCAAATAGACACATTCGTCTTACATGATACCCTACATGACAATTTTGTATCCTACATGAATCCAACGTGTATTATGTCATGTAGGACAGTTGTGTCTACTTGTTCGATTTCATATTAGTTTAAATGTCTATTTATGCAAATTTAAAAGTTGGAGGGCATAGTTATTCGTTGAAACCAAGTTAACGATTATATTTATATATTATGCCAAGAATGAAAGAAATAAAAAATAATAGTAAACTCTAATTTCGATAATCAATGAAGTTAAAAAGTAATTTTTATTTTTAAAAAATTAAAATATACTTTAAATTTTGCTAAAAAAATTATATATAATATCCTTATATTAATTTTAAAAAAGTTAAATAAAAAAATAAATTTAAAACTAAATTTTTGACTTCCGTCTTCAGAAGTTCGTTATTGGCAAAGGAGGTAATCAAATGCGGTGAAGAAATAAAGTACACAAAAGGCCAAAGATTCTGTGGTAGCTTTACCGCTTCACTAAGAGCCAATTTCGATATACAAACTTGACTTAATCGCTTAAAAGTTGCAACCAGTTTTTCATGATACAATTTTCTTTTTGGCCCTCTAATTTTCCAAATAACTAATTAACAACCCCTTATGTTTGCTATTTTTTAAAAACACTCAAGTCTAAGGTAACATATTTTTTTCTCACCAATAAAAATATAAATAAATAGAGAAAGATATAAAATTTTATTAAATTATATGAAATTGTACAACAATGTTGTCAATTAATAGTTTAATTAAAAAATATCTAACAGGTCAAGAAAGTCCTTTTTTCAAATAAATATATTATCTTTTTCTTTTTAAAATAAATACATTCCTTTATAATAATAATAATTTTTATTAACGAATGTTTATACTAGTTCAATTTAAAAAAATGAAAAAATAAAAATATTTTTTATTTTATAATTATTAAAAAATATTGTTATCTAAATGAATATTAATAGTAGGGTTACTATGATATATATTATAACATATATAATCAGTTAAAAGATAGATAAAGTTATTCTATTTTAATTTGATAAAATAAGATAAAAAAGAAAACAATATTTCCTACATTTTAAAGTTAGTGATTTTAAAATAAAGAAAACAAAAATAGATTTCTTCAAATTTAATATTTTATTAGGGATATGATGTGTTTAAAAGAAAAGAAAGGAAAAAAATGCTTTTGACTCATTTAGTAACAATATAAGCATTTCTAGATCAAACTATTATGATAGAGATATTTTTTGACTAAATTATTAACAATTAAAGCATTTTCAGACTAAATTATTAAGAAAAATGCATTTTTATTTTGATTTATATGTTTTAAAGATATTTTAAACATTTTTTCATAAGTGGATTTTTTAAATAAGAAAAGAAGAATGATAATGCATAGTTGCATACTACTTACGCTACATAAATTATCAATAAGTGAAGTAAAATTTTAAATACTATCTACCTTTAAAACAAATAAAGAGCAGCGGACAACGTTTTGCATGGTCAAAAAAAACAAAGGGTAGGAAAAATACTTAAAAAGATCAATTTTGAAAAAGGTTTTGATCATTTGGAGTGGTCCTTCATTCTTGATATACTCCTCACTTTTCGTTATATCATGTAAAGCTAATTATGAATTGCATTTTGTCTTTCACTATTTTAATTTTGATCAATAAAATTTTAATATATGTCGTTTTTCAAAGTTCGAATGTTCGACGAATATTCATTCTTTGCAAGGAGAGGTTGTCGCGAACATCACTTAATAACATGATGACATGAGATTGACAAACATTAGATTGCTTATAACTAGCTCTCGCTACGCAACCCTTATAAATTCTTCAAGTAAGACATCAATGATAGATGTGCCTCATCCAAATGTGTCATAGTACTTTTAGTCAACATGTACATAGTAATAGTGCATCAGCAATTGCTAGCTCGATTGTGGTTGTAGTACAACCCCAATTATGACCTTGTAAGATTTTTTTGTTGTTATAAGTAAATAAAATAGATCTACCCCTTTTCACCCAAAAAAAATATTTAATTAAGAAAGTTTATGTAAATGACATTATGATGCATAAAATCAAGCACCATAGTCCGCTGTGAAAATTTATATTGCATATCATTCTCAATGTACCACTATTTAATGTTAGCGTAAAGTTTAAAAAACATATATAAAATATTCTGATTTTTTGAGTTTATATTTATACTATAGGGTTTAAGAGTTTTTTTATTTAAACTATCATCAACTATTTATTAAAATACACATCAATTATCAATTGTTTAATTTTCTTATTTGAACGAAGATGATACTTCAAATAGGAAAGGAGAATTACCATCATATAGTTATAGTGTATTTTGATAAATAATTGATGATAATTCAAATAAAAAACTTGTACAATTGATAACTCAAGTATAAATTCGAAAGATCAAAATATTTCAATTGTGTTATTAACTATTATAATAACTTGTTAAGATAAGAGTAGTAGGATTGAACATTGACATAGACATACAATAAAACCTCTATAAATTAATATAGGTAGGATCATAAAATTTTATTATTTTACAGAGATATTATTTAATTGATAAATTAATATTTATTAATTTAAAGAAAGATGTGAAATTTGATGAAGGTTAATTTTGATTATATCAAAATCATTTTATCTTACTAATTAATGTATTATATTTAATGATTTCAAATAAAAAATATTATATATAAAATATAGCGAATATATCAAAATCATCATATCTTACTTAATTTTAACCTTGTGATGTTGTGTTAATAAGAGCTTTCAAGATCTATTATCGAACAGATTTTATTGTAGGATATTAGAAGGCTATGAAGTTAAAAAACTAATCCAGCAAAGATCAATGTTTTGGGTACTATCACTTTTGCAATTCTTGTTTAGACAACAAATGTAAGAGACAATAACAAATTATTTTTGACACTGTAAAAATTCGTTCGGAGATATAATCTCGGAGAATTTGAATGACTTTACTTATGAAAACATCATTCATGAACTTGAGGTCATATGATTAATGATCTCGATTACCCTAATAAAATGGATGTCAATAACCTGTTCGATTAGTTGGGTGAAAGTGATACATGTTCACTACAAAAAAACAGTATTTAGCGACAGATGAAATCCGTCATAATCAATGTTTTTTTTGTTGCTAAACTGGATTTGCGACAGATTTGCAATGGATTGTTGGTTGTTTCTATTTCGCTCGTTAGTAATCCCTTAACAATGAAAATGAGTTCCATCGCAAGTTTAGCGATGAATTAGAGACGAATGATATTCATCGCTACTTGTTAGTGACGGACTGATCCGTCGTTATACTTATATAATTCGTTGCTAATTTCATAATTAATTTCGTCATTTCAAATAAATTAGTGACTGAATTTCCGTCAGTAATCTGTCACAAAATATTCGTTGCTAATTTCATAATTAATTTCGTCATTTCAAATAAATTTGCGACGGAGTTTCTGTCACTAATCCGTCACAAAATATTCTGCTATTTGAGCCGGCATATTTGTCACTAAAATGTTTCGTTGCTAATGCGTCGCCACTATTTCTTATAGCAACTACCAAATCGTCACTAAATATGTTGCTAAAATATCACTAAATACCTCTAAATAACAAATATTTCATATAAAATAATATTTAGAGGGTTCAAAATCTGTAGATAGCAACAAATCACATACTTACGGTGCAAAATATCAAGAGCAATCTATCAATTGTTCTTAGGAGCACCCAATTCATCAACTATGTATAATTTGTACTTTTCAAAAAGAGAAAAAACATCAAAAAATAAAGGTACAAGAGACTAATTAAGGGATACACTCATCACCTGAAACTACAGGATCAACCACATCCTCATTAGTAGGAGGAGGAGACACCATGGGTGTCACAAGAAATGGATTTTCAAAGGGAGTAACCCCTTGTTATACCCTATCCATAATAATCGAAAGAAAATGATTAGTAAGGGCAGAATCATTTCTTTTACAAACACATCCATGTTTCTTGTTGATGTTGATTGAGAAACTGAAGGTACTACAGATGATGAGGCACAAAGATTTTGTTCGTAGTAAGTTTTTGCTTCAAATCCAAGACCATATATTCTTTCTTCTTTTCTCCCCCAACACCTTGATATTATGCTTCACATTGATCAATATCAGATTGAAAGATTATTTTTTCCCCGTAATATTTCTTCATTTTTCCTATAATAAATTGCGATAAAGAGATCAATAAAGATAAGGAATAAAATTATAATGGAAGAAAAACACAAAAACATACATAACCTTTTAACTTAATTAAATGTGCAGCAAAACAATTAACCCTCATGGAATTTGGATCAACTTTGAATAGAAAACAACAATTACTATTGATTGACAAGGTTACATCAGAAGATGAAAAACACTAGACTTTGGATGAAATTACATTTAAAAACTATGGTCTAGAACAAACACATAAAATTTGTAAGTTATACTCATTGAAGATCTGAAACTTCTCTGCTTTCCAAAATCCAGCAAGGAAGACTACTTCTCATAAAAAAATATACAGGGAAGATGATCAGGTAAGAAATAAGGGTGATGACAACAATGATTACAAAAACAAAGGCAAACAACAAATCTGTCATGACAATAATCAACAACCTCTGGAGAAGGTTACTCATCCCATGTCAAATTGTTCTAAGCCTATTTCCTTGAAGTTAAATCTATTTATATTTTTGATATCTTGAATTCAGTATCGAGTTCACCAAGAATGGAAGTACTCGAAACCTCACCTAAAGAATGTCTATTGGCTAGTGATTATGCAATGAATTAGACTATTGTATGTATTGCACAAACATCAAGGACACTTGGTAGATATATGCACAATCAAGAAAATGGATGATGAATACCAAAAGAGAAAGGAGCACAAAACTTAAAAAAGAAACAGAAATAAAGCAGGCACTCTGTAATAGATAAAGGAATAGTAGAGAAAAAGAAAAAAGAGGACAGAAATCCCAAGATAGTAAACCAACCATATCTTTGTATAATACATTCAACAAAATTTTAAGTCAAGTTTTTCTTTCTAATAAGAAATGACATGTAAATCTTCATATAGGTTTCAATGTTTTGAACTTACATGGAGAATTCGAGAAGATTTGTCATCATGACCATGCGTATGAACATGCAAATGTAATTCGCTCGATGTTTATTTCGTCCCTTTTCAATAGCATCTACAAAAGATCACATTTTAGATACAAAAATGTTGTGTGTGTGTGTGTGTGTGTGTGTGTGTGTGTGTGTGTGTGTGTGTGTGTGTATATATATATATATATATATATATATATATATATATATATATATATATATATATATATATATATATATATATATATATATATATTTATATATATATATATATCAGACAACCAAAAGATTATGTGCTTCTAATAAGATACCAAGACCTGAAAATTACATTCTTTCATCAAAGCTGATATGCATAACATTAATGTAAATTACCACAAAGCATAACATTTGTTTCAGTTTCCTGAAGCAAGGAAGAGAACACAAACTCTCTTTGGATGGACCATCAATGATAATGCAAAAATAGTAGCTCAAAGAAGGCAAAAGGTGAATGAGGAGATTTCCTAGGCATGAAAAGCATCACAAAACACCTCACATTCAAATGAAATATTCAGTTATCTCATATGTATAACACTAATTAATGCTACAAGTAGATTTAAATAAAGATTAGAATAAGAAGCAAATCACACATTGTTAAAATTCAAGAGTTACTTATTTTAATCACCATAATTGGAAAAACATAAACTAAAGAAAATGAGAATATTTGGAGAAAACATAATAGAATAAAAATACAATGAAGATACAAAAGCAGGTCATCAAGCACTACTCACTGTCTATGTCTTCTTCAAACTCTTTCTCTTCCTGATCCTCTTCATCCTCCTCCTCCTCCTCCTCAGTCTCATCAATTTCATATTCTTCTGTTGTTCTATTTGGATTTCATAAGTTAATGTTTAATATTCAACATCCATGAATTTAAAATTGTGACATTTTTTACATGGACATCTAACTTTATCATCACTTAATCGATTCTGTTTTGAGCATGCAAATTAGATAAATTTATTCACACCGATTACGAAACTAGTATTTATAGCTCCTCGACCATCCAATCTATCATACATTCAACCACATTCTACATTACTCGTGTTCCATTAAATTCTTACAAAAAGAACTATTAATAAAAAATACAATTTGATTGACCAAAAGGTACTCTAATTCATATTCATTAAATTTAGTTGAAATATACAGATTGAACTAACATAAACAATTTCTAAAATTTCTTACTAGGAAAATTGGAAAATATCTTACAAGCTTTTCAAAACTAACCTATACATTAACTTTTTCCTATTATTGAATTCATTTTAATTCCAGTCAACTTACAGAATAATTAAGTTTCTATTTCCAATCAAGTTACTAAAGCATTCTTATGTTAATCAAGATGCTAAAGCATTTTAAGTCCAAACTACTTATTTTAGAGTATAAACAATACTTTTTTTAATAAATAAGGAACAAGTAGTGCAATCATACAAATAACAAAACA
Source organism: Solanum arcanum (assembly GCA_027789145.1). NCBI lineage: Eukaryota > Viridiplantae > Streptophyta > Magnoliopsida > Solanales > Solanaceae > Solanum > Solanum arcanum. The sequence goes on from CM050937.1 coordinate 15,143,455, forward strand.
CCAAACACATAGAAAGATCAACAAATCCTTCAAATAGAGCTAAATCAGGGGTAAAAATAAAGAGTAAGGCTTACTTCTAATGAATATCAATCAGATCCTCATATTAGGTTAGAGTAGTAGCGCCTGCAATATTTTAACATCAGATTGTCTTGGTTATTAACAAGAACATTTAATAATAACATCAACTTGTCTTGGATATTATCAAGAATATGAAACAATAACATAACAAGTAACAACTAAACACTTGATATAAATGAATTGTTGTGTTGAGTTTCATAAACACTTATGAAGTGAGTGGTGAATCATGAGCCCTCCAGAACCAGTCGATCGGTCCACTCCAGTAAGATACATTTTTCATTCAAATTTAAGATAATATTCTTTTTACGATAAATTATGGTCTCTCTAAGTCAGAAGTTATCTTATCTTAGTTTCATCCATAGTCTAATTACAAAGTATCAAACCTTACAAAAAGGCTTTATACAAATGTAAGGACATAAATTCTTTTCATATTTCAGAAAATGGGAACATTAAGAAGGATGATGACAGAAAGAAGAAGAAAAAGGGGAAATAGGACACTTATTGAATGTCTGTTGACACCAAATTTCCGTTTGATAGTTTTAAAATTAATACATTTTGAGTTTTTATTTTAAATAATTCAAAATACATATTTTTGTCATTTTGATGAAATGTTGATAATTATCCTATTTCTTAAAGTATTAGATTTTTATCGATTGTTATGTTTATATTATTTTGTCACAGCCAAACGTTCAAATATTTGTTTATTTTTTTATAAAATCATTGTTTTTGTTAAATTGCATCCTTTACATGTTATTGATTACGTGCATTACATTTTCTGAATTCATTTTTCTACGTTACATTGTTAATATTCATTTTGATATTCTGTGCAGTCTAAAAATTTATTCAAATTCGATTATAATTTGCATACACAGATATATTATCAACCAACATTTTTTGGGTTACTATCTCAAGCCCATAACTTAGACCCGGTTTTCAATAATTCTTGTTTAAAGAAAATTTGTCCATTAGGTTAAGGGTGGTAAAAATTATTTATTTTCAAATTTTTCTATTTTTCATTTGGTCCACCACCACCAGAAGATTAGCTAAAGCAACTCATATTTTTCGATGAATCTCCGGCCAACAAAAATTACTTCCTGCTTCATCCCTCTTCCCCATTTTTCTGGTAAAACCTCACCATGTGCTTCTCCAAACAATAGCTAGCTATCACTACACGTTTCTCCTCTTTTTTTTTGGCCAAAATAATGCCCAAACCCAATAAAAATCAGACCGCAACAACATCGTTTCATGTCACCCCAAAACCCTCTCTTCTCCTGCAATTTTACAACACTGGAGAAGCCATTGTTTCCGACCAACAACAGACCATCAAAAGCCATCTTCTTCCTAGATCCGAACCAGACTGATACGCTCAAACTTACTTCTCAAATAAGAAGTAAAGCGGTCGTATCAAGTAAAGAACCCAGCTAATGAGGTTGGGATCGTTCCCACGAGGAAAATAGTTCAGACTTAAGTTCAATCTATTATTACTACTATTTAGTCAGTTATTTCTTTTGAAAGCAAAGACAAGAAAAGGGGGTTTTTTACTTCTAAATTAATGAAAATAACAATCTTAATTAAAGGAGACAACTAACAACTTCAAACGTTGGAGTTTAATCAATTAATAAAAGTAACTAGGGTTTACGTGTTCCCCACAGGTTTCTAACTTGATAATTCTAACAATAACAATTCTTTCCTAGTATCATGCATGCAAAGTGATAAGTTATGTATTTCTAAATCCTTGGTCCAACAAGAAAATTTCACTCCGCACCTTGGTTCGGCTACGTGTGTTGCTATACTAACTCTTACCTTTACCTCATATTAAGCATCGTATTCAATATTTCACTAAGTTATTACCTCGTACCAATCAATATTGGCCTATTAGATAGTATACACTAAATCTATGTAGATAATTCTTTTCTTATTATCTACCTCCTTGGTCCAGCAAGTAGCATTAAGGCGAGTTCTAACGTTGGTCATCCGTTAAAAAGACTTCTAAACGAAAGAATTATCAATACATGCAAGACACTATTCTAGAATTGTTATTTTAGTTAAGTTTTACCTCATTATTCACCTATGGTTCCCACAACCCTAGTTATGGAGTTTACTTACCCATAGTTATGATCACAATATTCAAATATGTAATATAAGAATTCATGCACTTACTTCAATGATAAAGAATAAAATCTAGAAGTTCACTTGATTAATCAACAAAAATCACCAATAGTCAATTACTCAAATTAACTGAAGACTAAAGATTCTCCAAAAGTTTAATAATAATCACAAAGTCTAATCCAGAAAAGAAGCTCAAATAACCAAGAGTCTAACCCCAAAAACGAGATTTTTCGAACTATTTATAAAAAATAAAAAAACTAATTAAATAAGAACTCTATTTGCTGGAAATCTGTCAAAACGCAGCTGGGTCGACGGACCTCGCGACGGATCGTCGTGGTCACGACGGGCCGTCATGGACTCCGTCGTCCCATACTTATGCAATTTCTTCTGTTGCTCTCTTCATTACCCTCGACGGCAGGTATGACGGATCGTCACATGCACAACGGTCTATCGGGGGTCTCCGTTCCATAACACTTGAACTCTTGACATTTAGGTATTGGGACTACTTCTCTAATCTTTCCGATGAACCAGCAGGACGGACCGTCATGGCTACGACCATCCGTCACGTACTCCGTAACCCCACACTTGGTCAGACTTCCCCATCTTCCTTCAGCAGCTACACTACGATTCCACTTACGGACCGTCACGGGCACGACGGACTATCACAAGCTCCGTAGGTGTTACTTTTCTGCATTTCTTGCTTAAAAACCTCCACATTCATCTTTTAGACAGATTTTCTGCAAATAAAGAGAAACTTACATAAAAATTAATACAAAAAGGCTTTTGGCACACTAAACTCAAGGAAAAAGCATTAAAAATACCGTGAAACCATGGTATATCAACACCCTCAACTTAAATTCGTATTTTTTCCTCAAGCGACACACTATGACTCAATACAAAATCTTTGTACAATAGTATCCATGTTTTATCTTTCGCAATCATTTGGCTATCAATCCCGATCGGTCTCATCATATTTATGCATGTTATCACTATTAGGCTTGAATATGTGGAATCAGACCATGACGCAGACTCACCATGCACTAACACCTATCCTCTTTAATTTCTCAATGAGGTGCTTATATTTTCGGTATTGCAACTAGTGTCCTAACTTCAAAATAATATCCTCATTTTTCACACAATGATTTCAGTTTTAGTATAAGGATTACTTTTCAACACTCACTCTCAGAACAAATTCACACTCATTCATACATATTGCCATAAGCTTGCCCTTATTTTCACTGCTTTAAGTTCGCTATACAACTCATAGGATCACGATAGGACTTTCTTAGCTTGTAACATAGGCTCAGGGTTAGGTAGGGTATATTTAGGTATACGTTAGTGACTTTTTGCCCTCCTTGACATAACGGCTAAACATACCACTTTTTATTATTTATTTTGCCCAGTGTCTCATATTCTTTCACCTTGTTATTTTCCCTTCTTTCTTCATTTGTGTAAGTGACTCTCTTTTTTTCTTGCTTGTATTTCTTGTATTATATATATATATATATATATATATATATATATATATATATATATTTCCACTTTTCTTTCCACTGATTCTTGAGTCACTTTACTTTTGTTCTTTCTCTCTCTTTGTTCTTTCAACCCCTCTTTCCAGAGCATTCCTCATAATAGCCACCCTCAACTCATGGCTTTGCCATGAGTCAAAGTACACAATATCCAAAGTTGGGTCAGGGCCATAAAAAGGGTTGTTTACTGCATTAGCTACCCTCAACTTATACTCTTGGCATAAGCTGAGGTGCGCATGTCCAAGGAGGGACCAGAGCCAACACATTATTCTCAGAAAAGATCAGTTGGGGTGAAAAAGAAAGGTCTAGTTTAAGCTCAAATCATTTGGATCAAAGAAGGATTAATTTCATTTGGTTTTCTTTTATTTAGGCTAAAAATGGGCTATGTTGAACAAGGGCCTATGATCCTTTCCTAATTGTCTATTACAACTTACTTTTAGCAGGACTAACCAGGCAAGTTCTAGCTCAGTACAAATAGTGGACTATTCAAATCTTTCTCAAATTCGCTTGACATCTCATTACTCTACCAGATTATCAGACACATAGTTCGAATTGTAGACTTAGGGTCATGCAGTGGTGTACCTCCATGTCATGCTTAGAGACACACATTTATCAATTACTATGCCTAGTCATGCATCATTTTCATTTCATCAGGATATCATTTTAGCCATCATGCTTCAGAATTAAACTATGTACACAAGATATACACATGCCAGCTCAACAGTAAAAATAATCAGTCTCTTGGGGGAAAAGAACATAGGCAAAAAAACACCAAAAGAGGATAGTGAATTGGGCTACGCAAACTTCACCCTAGCACTCACTTTCCATTTACCCCACCCCCAATAAAAAGACATGCAATTGTCCCCAATGCATAAAAAAATGAAATACAAGAGTGGTAGGTGAAGCAAACCTGGGCGCAAAGCGCCGACGATCAGCAAGCTGGTGGGTCCGATTCCTCGAAACCCACCACCTCTGTAATCTGGACATCCTCAGTAGTGTCCTCAGCATCAACAACACTATCAGCAGTGCCTCCCGCTATCTCCACATTTCTAGAGCTAGATGCCCCAGCAGCTGACTCTACAGCCCTCATCCGACGCGCCTCCTCATAAGCAAGAGAGACTCTCTTCGCAGCCTCCATCTCACGGCGATCCTTCTTCCGTGCTTGAGCCTCATCCTCCTCTCGACCCTACGCCTCTCGGTATGCTCTCGAGGGGGAGATGGTGGAATCTCAGAAGTGACGAATAAGGCCGCATCACTGTGTCTTCAGCAGGCTCTACAGAAGGGGCCTCAGACTTAGGCACCCTAGCCTCTAAGATCATATCGATGTCTGCGCGAAGACTATCGACCACAACCTGAAGGTCGACAGATCCACCTAAGGGGCTGGCCGGGCTAGCACCCGCAACTCAAAAGCGTCCAAGCGCTAATGAACCTCAGCGATCTTCCGCTCTGTGTGCTGGACCATTCTCCGATCCTAGCGCTCTTCTGCCTCAGCAATAGACCTATGCATCCAAGGCTGGATGTGATGCAAAAGTGTAGCCATCTGTGCCTCTAATTTCTGGACCCTAGCAAGCGGAACCAGAGCGGGGAAAGGGGCTTAGCGAGAGGAACTTGGGGCAGTGCTACTACCCGAGATAAACTCGACTAGGGTACTGTCAATGAAAGCCGCCTGCGTAACCGTGTGGGTCCGTGCTACCGTATCAGCCAGATTGTCACTAAGTGGAGGCAACTCTTGATGGGGCCCTCTGCGTGGAGCCAATTCATTGGCCTCATCCCTGCTGAGGCCGATATCAACAGTGCCCAGCGGGGTCTTGAGATGATGAACGTGCCATATAGGCACACCTACGGACCTGCATAGAGAAAATATCATGCACGGGAAAGGGTAAGTAGTTGTGACCTTAAAAGCTCTCTCGTGTATTACCGCCTGTAGAAGGCAAGCAAAGTCCACCTCAAACCTGGCTATTATCGCCATCAGTACTGCATGATTCCATGTGACTATATTATCAGCGGGTGTAGGGGAAAGGTAGTGGCGGACAATCAACTATAAGAACTTCGCCGTGAAGGTCAGGTTAGCCTTCTTGATGGCTCCCTTCGGCTCGGTCACCCAGTCAGCACCCTTCCCCATCAACAGACAAGTGCAGGGCCATCCACCACTTGGTGGTCTCTCTCAGCGATGGCTTACGTAAGAATTGGTCATCTTTGACAATTTTCCACCGGTAGTCAAACTCGGCGGTGAGAGGATCCGGTTGATATCAAAATTTGATACGCTCAAACTTACTTCTCAAATAAAAATTAAAGAGGTCATATCAAGTAAAGAACCCAACTAATGAGGTTGGGATCGTTCCCACGAGGAAAATAGTTCATACTTAACTTCAATCTATTATTACTACTATTTAGTCAATTATTATTTGGAAAGCAAAGACAATAAAAGGGGGGTTTTCACTTCTAAATGAATGAAAATAACTATCTAAATTAATGGAGACAACTAACAACTTCAAATGTTGGATTTTAATCAATTAATAAAAGTAACTAGGGTTTACGTGTTCCCGCCAGGTTTCTAACTTGATAATTCTAACTATAATTATTCTTTCCTAGTATCTTGCATGCAAAGTGATAGTTTATGTATTTCTAAATCCTTGGTCCGACATCTAGAAAATTTCACTCCTCTCATTGGTCTTGCTACGTGTGTTGCTATACTAACACTTACCTTTACCTCATATTAAGCATCATATTCAATATTTGACTAAGTTATTACCTCGTACCAATCAATACTAGCCTATTAGATAGTATACACTAAATCTATGTTGATAATTCTTTTCCTATTATCTACCTCCTTGGTCCGGCAAGTAGCATTAAGGCGAATTCTAACGTTGGCCATCCGTTAAAAAGACTTCTAAACGAAAGAATTATCAATATATGCAAGACACTATTCTAGAATTGTTATTTTAGTTAAGTTTTACCTCATTATTCACCTATGGTTCCCACAACCCTAGTTATGGAGTTTAGTTATCCATAGTCATAATTACAATATTCAAATATGTAATATAAGAATTCATGCACTTACTTCAATGAGAAAGAATAAAATCCAGAAGGTCACTTGATTAATCAACAAAAATCACAAACAATCAAATACTGAAATTAATTGAAGACTAAGGATTCTCCAAAAGTTTAACAATAATCATAAAGTCTAATCCACAAAAGAAGCTCAAATAATCAAGAGTCTAACCCCAAAAAGGAGGTTTTTCAAACTATTTATAAAAAATAAAAAACTAATTAAATAAGGACTCTATTTGCTGGAATCTGTCAAAATGCGGCTGGATCGACAGACCTCGCGACGGATCGTCGTTGTCACGACGGGCCGTCATGGACTCCGTCATCCCATACTTATGCAATTTCTTCTGCTGCTCTCTTCATTACCCTTGACGGCAGGTATGACGAATCGTCACAGGCACAACGGTCCGTCGGGTGTCTCCGTTCCATAACACTTGAACTCTTGGAATTTGGGTACTGAGACTACTTCTCTGATCTTCATGACGAACCAGCAGGACGGACCGTCATGGATACGACTGTCCGTCACGCACTCCGTAATCCTACAATTGGTCAGACTTTCCCATCTTCCTTCAGCAGCTGAACTACGATGCCACCTGCAGACCTTCACGGGCACGACGGACCGTCACAAGCTCCGTAGGTGGTACTTTTCTGCATTTCTTGCTCAAATACCTTTGCATTCATCTTTTATACAGATTTCCTGCAAATAAAGAGAAACTTACATAAAAATTAATACAAAAAGGCTTTTGGACACACTAAACTCAAGGAAAAAGCATTAAAAATACCGTGAAATCACGGTATATCACAGACCCATCTCCATTTTTCCTTCCTCTTGTTTTCCAGCTAATAACCACCAAAAGTTGTCAGCCCCTTCCTCTTTTTTACTTTTTCCTTAGTTTTGAAGGCATTTCAACAAGCAGCTTCAGCGACATCGACGAACAGGCAGCAACAACATCGAACTCCGGCGAGCTTTCTTCTTCCTTCTCCGGCAAAAATTTGGTGAGCAGCAGTGACAACAAATCAGCAAGGTCCTCGTGGCTCCACCTCTGACAACGTAATAATAAGCAAACTCAAGATTCTGGCAAAGTAACAGACCCAACAACTCCAATATATTTTTCAGATCTAACCAAAAGCTAACACGCCGATAACCCATCTATCATCGATATTTTTTTATTGTCTTTGTGCTAACTGTCATTATTTTCATACTATTGGGCTGCTTCTTGTTGACTTTTGCTTTAATTTACTAACACTTATATATTCGTGTTTTTATATTTCCTTTATTTTAGTCATAATTATAAATTCAGGATGGTTGTGTTGTCTCGACTAGTGTTGATATTTTTTATTAATATATGCATTATTTTTCATTGGTTTGTAGTGTTTTAAATTATTTTTGCTGCGGTTTTTTTTCTTATTTCTTAATTTGTTATGTCTTAAAATTTGAATTTTATCATTTTATGTTAATTCACCAATTTTTTTTTTTTTTTACATTAATTATATGTACATAATTTTTTATTTAATGAAATGTTTGCTTTGTTGTTGATTTTTATTACTTTATCGTTGCTTCTTTGTTTCTTTTTTTTTTCTTATTATTATATTATTGTTTATATTTTTTTTATTTCTACAATAGCTTGTTCAATTGATTATTGTTGTTTGATGACTGATTTTGTACTTCTTTTAATGACACTTGGCTTGATATTGTTGTTATTACTCATTTCTTTCAATTTTGGTGTTGTTCTCGACTTCTCCAATAATGGATAATCTTTTTTCAGCCTTCGACTCTTAGTTTGTTCTCTTTTGAATTGTTTATTATTATACATTATTACTTTCTATAGCTATTTATTACTTACTTATTTTGTTCTTTTTACAGTTTTGTTTCATTAATTTTGAAGTATATAAGTAAAATTGGTCAATGAAAAAACTCTCAGTCGGTTTTGGAGGCCTTTCCATTTTAAAAGACGAAAATTTAATTTAAGTTTATATGTTTTAGTTGTTAGAATTGACCAATGAAAAAACTCTCCGTCGGTTTTGAAGGCCTCCCCAATATTAAAAGAAGAATTTTTTTAGTTTAAGTTCATATAACTTGTTTGTTAAAATTGTTAACATGGCCAATGAAGAAATTACCGTCGATTTCCAAGGCCGTTCATGTTCATAAGACGGATTTTTACTATTAAGTTATTATTTGATTAATTTATTTTTATTCATATTTATTTATTTATTTATTTATTACTAAACACTTTTACTAAGTGTGTTTACAGGTACCCAAGACTTGCTTCCATGAAGCTATTCGAAAGGAGTTCAAATTATATTTTTCAATTCATTATTTTGTATATGTCGATGTTGGGCAAACCTTTGGCCGATATTATTATTTTATTTTATTGTGTATATTGCATTTTATTATATTTGTACATTATTCTGTTCTCCTCCTCAATTTGATAAAATGAACTCGGTCGGGAACTACAGTTGTGAATTTCAAAGGGTGCCTAACTCCTTCCCTTTGGAATAACTTGAACCCCTTACCTAGAATCAAATTGGTTTCGTAGAAATTTCTTTCAACTTAATTAATTAATCGATTTCCTAGTTTTTCAAAAAAATTAGGTGTCGACTCCCTTATCCTTTTAAACTCATTGTACCCTTTTTAAACATTTTAAAATTCTTTTAAACTAAATTCTTTTTTATTTATGTCACCGCGACATTGCTCCCATTCAAAGGATATCAACAATGTCAATGTGTTTCTTCGAATTTCACATACATGGAATCAAAATGTCTTTCTTCGAAGAAGCTAAGGTAGAGAAAAAATTCAATCAAAACACAATTTTAACCCCTAATCACCCAAATCGGTATATTCAACACCAAAATACTCAAACAAAATTCGTTCTACAAATGGACCATACAACACTAACGAACTCAAAAGTGTTAGATAAAATCAAAAATCTTTTGAATATCATTGAATCAAATCATTCTGAGGTGATTTTTAAAGCATAAAACCTATTTTAACACATAAACAAATCAAACAGGTTCAGAAAATGATGATAACATTTTCAAAAGCTAAAAGGAACCCTTACCATCTTTCACATCAAATCAATATAATTTACCATGATTAAATGATTTAATTAAGTAAAAGATACATATTACATAACCATGGTCAGGTGAAAAGAGTCATGTATGTTCAAACACATGATATGCATATGTGTTTGCGGAGAGTCAAGGGAACATCACGGAGATTCTATTCACCTTCAAATACGTAGGAAACTAAAGTACAACAACTAGAACACTAAAATCACCAACCCCAACTGCACATGACAAGGGAACAATATGGGAGGCAAGTTGTCACACAGTAAATGACACTTGAATACTTAGTAGAAACATAAGCCTTTCTGCCATATTTTCAGAGAACGATGAAAATCATGCATATGAAAAAAAGGAAAATGAATTATAGTACCAAAACAACTGCCACAGAGTTAACTCTAAGAAGTTTCAATAATTGTACATAAAACTACAGTCAATGATTTTATCCACTTAGTCACCACACTCCACTATTAAATTAATATACTAAAAAATTCATTTAAAAGCAACCCAAATGGTAAACTCAAGCTAACAAGATCATGCATTTTGTAATTAAGTTATCCATCAAAGCCCTAAAGGACGCCAGATGCCTCATACGCGAAGAACAAAGCTACTTAAACTGATCACTAGGTTTAGAGAGACCTTCAAATTTTTGATAAAACTAGCACATTACAAAAATTCTACTCACGTGTGGAGTGAAGGCGAAAATAGAGGATGAAATCTCAATTGTTTTCTGCCATAGGCTATCATTAACACAATATTTATTTCTATAGTCAATACACATTATAAGTGAAATCTCAATTGTTCTATGCCAAGTACCAAACATTCTAACAGATTCACTATACTATGGAATGAAATATCTCAATTCGAAGCGATAAAAGCAAGAGAAGGAATGAAAGATGAAATAAATCAACCGCATGTCAGTCGCAAGTTAATTAAAGTAAAATTCAGTAAATGATAGAACAACATATAAATAAAACAGGTGGAGTTTTGAGGAGAGAAAAGTATACACAAAAAAGTCAATCACTTCTAACAACTACCAAATCAATATTTCAAAAAGTTAGATGCACATATTGTTGTCTTCATATTCCTTCTACATTTTTTAATTAAGACGATGAACTATTAACAACAAATTTGTCTATATAAGCTTGGCATAAAGGCACAAGATTGCAGTGGGTTGATTATAAGGTTGGAAATAATGTTACTATAGTTAAACTACAACAAATCCTGTAGCGACTACCAATGATTAACATAGTTAACACCAACTAGTTTCAGAATTGGGAATTGATTGATTCATGAACAAAAAAAGCCAAAATAAGAACATATCAAACCACAACTCAGCATAGGACATATACAGTTTGCTCAGATGATACAGACACCACCAAAACTTCACCATCAACAAAGATACAACAAGTTTTCATCTAAGAAACACAAAATCTGCAATTTTTCACTTGGGTAATAAAGCAATATCCTTAAAAATTAAAACATTGTACAAATAACATCGATACCATAAGCACCATAATAATCCAAATCTAACAAAGCACCCAAAAAAATGAAACTTTTATTTGTATAGAGGAGATGAATACAAGTATATTTTGTAAAAAAACATCACCAAACAAAACTCCATCTCCAATAATAATTTCAATTAAAATGAAAAATATTTGATTTTATCTTGCAAATATCACTTCCACTCCTTTCAAGGGTTTTTCAAGGGTTATGCATCCCGACAACCATGAATCACGACAACAGAATCACTGCACAACCATTCCTTGCATAGAGGAGATGAACAAAAATAAATTACCTTTCACCTGAGGCAGAAGAAGTGTCGGAATATTTATAGACTGAGGATGAAGAAGACGAGAGCTGAGAGGGGAGCTGAGATGGGAGTTCACCTGAGGAAGAAAACCCTATTTTCAGGAAAAATGTTTTATTCTTTCCTTTTTGTTTTGAGCTAAGGTAAGTTAAAAAATGTTTGCTACAAACTTAGTGACAGATTATGACATTTGTTGCTACTAAAAAATTATTTATTTAAAATAGATTCTAGCGATAGAAAATTCTGTCACTATATAATTTAAAATTCATCCAAATACATTTATTAATTTAGCAATGATTTTTCGTCATAAATTTCATCGCAAAAAATTAATAAATTTTGTCACACCCACTTTGTTGCAAAATTCGTAGCAAAAATTAGGGTGCCAAAGTTTCGCACTATTTTATAGCGACCAAAAAAATGTTTCGTTGTCAGTCCATCGCTATATTGTAACTCAAAAAATTATTAGTAATTTTTGCAACAAAATATTCATTTTGTTGCTGATCCGTCGCTATTTATTGATGGAGTATATGTCGTCGCTAATATCGTCGCTAAACACTGTTTTTTAGTAGTGGTTCAAAGGCCGAGAGCTTAGAAGAAATTGTGGATAGCATCAGAAAAAGCAGTGTTGATGATGAAGTTGAAGATTATATAATATCTTTTGGAACCAGTTACGCGTAAGAAAACACTTATCGCATCTAGGACTCTTTACAATTTTATAGTGCAGATCTAAAGGACAACATCAGTGCTCTTGGATGCAATAATAAAAGTTATACATAAACTTTCACTAGATTTAAATTTTAAGAAAAAGACATAGCACAATAGAATTATATTTCACTAAATTATCTTAAATATATTTATACTTTTAAAGAATTATTAATTTATCATATTAACGAGATCATATATTTTTATAGAGATCTTCCGATCTTATTGAAATTGATAATTTTTTCCATTAATCCAAATCAAAATTGGAAAAAACTATTATTGTAAAAATATTATTAATTTATTGAGTATTAACTTAGAGAGATTACGAAATTTGTGGTTAGATTGAAAATTGATGAAAACATGGGGGGCAAATGCAAGTAGAAAGTTTGTTAATAGGGTATTAGTATTAATGAATAGCAACATATATAGTCGCATTTCTCCGTCTCTCCACTTGGCTGAACAAATTAATGTTTATTTAGCAAAGGCGAAACACCCTTTCGGAGATCTCAAGAGACTAAACTCTTGGACAAATCCAACTTCTTTTACGCCATAACCCATTTATTCATCATTTTTATCGAACCCATCTTCTCAATTTTATCTCTTTCTAGTAGTTGATAATACGGAGAAATGGTAACCCTTTATTCTTCTCCTTCCACAAATTGTTCTGGGTTGTTTTCATCTTACTCCAACTCTTCTTCAATTGGTTTCTACAATTATCACAACAACTTGCCTATTTCTTCCAGAAATTTTGCTTCCCACAAGATTTCTCTGCAAATTGATGCCGTTCGCATGCAAGATGGTTCGCTTTTGGCCCCTTTTTTTCAATTTATTTGTTTATTTAAGTTGCCAGATTTTTGTTCGAGTTGCTATTGACTTTACATACATAAAGTTCGAGTCTTTTTTTTTTATATGTTTCTTGTTTTGCTGATCTAGATGCATGGCTAATTGTTTCAATTTTATAAGTTACACCTTGTTAATTTTGTCCCAATTTATTGATTAACTTGTTTTCAAACAAAAGATTCTTTTTTGAGTTCACATTATAAATTCTTTTTTTTTGTTGAATGGATCACCCATGCACAGAATTCAATGTGATTTTTTTTTCAAATTATTGTCTATGTTGGTTTCTTATGTTGAGTTTAATGTTGTATAGGTGCTGTAGTGGCTCCACCTAGCAAAACCCAAGATGAAACTCCTTTGAAGAAATTAAAAGATGGAATTTTGTCAAAGGAGCAGAAACATATATTTGATTTTGATAGCAACAAAGATAAATCAACTGTCAGTATTACTGTTGTTGGTGCTTCAGGAGATCTTGCCAAAAAAAAGATATTTCCTGCACTTTTTGCACTTTATTATGAGGGTTGCTTACCTGAGGTGTGTCCCGTATTTATCTAGTTTTCTGGAGTTTTCTGTCTGGATGTAAACTTAGATACGGTAGAATGAGTCTAACAAAATTATGTTTTTTTTGTTAATGCAGCATTTCACTATTTTTGGCTATGCCCGGAGTAAGATGACTGATGACGAACTCAGGAACATGGTCAGCAAGACACTTACTTGCAGGATTGATAAGAGGTGAGATTTAGTTTGATCAGTAATATATAATTTTAATCTTTTTCGTTTTGCATATAGAGTTTCCTTCACATTGTATTTTGATCAATGAAATGTTGGCCTAAGATGAATTTAATGGAGACACACGATTTATGTGTTCATTTAGCCAACCCAACTTGTTTTGGATTGAGGCATAGTTTTATTTCTAGCAATGGTTAAATCGAAGTGACTGGGGTCGACATAATTGTGCTTAACATTGTTATTCAGGGAAAATTGTGGTGAAAAGATGGAACAGTTTCTACAAAGGTGTTTCTACCATAGTGGACAATATGACTCTCAGGAAAACTTCGCAGAGCTTGATAAAAAGCTGAAGGAACATGAGGTAATTAGGGATGATATCCTGAATTTTTTTATCTTTAGATTTTGGGATAAATGAGTTTGATTTTCATAAACTGAAGCCTTTGCTGGTCTAATTCATAAGGGAATTGTGCAGAGTATTTTGTTATTTGGTTGACATTATAAGGGCTTGAAAATTCAATCGACCTTGCTAGTTCATCTTAAAACACCCAACTCATTTGTAAAAAAAACCTTTGGGTATGACAAAGGGGAAACCTTATACTTGAGAATGGGCACTGTGAACACCACTCAATAGAAAATCATCCTCTCTGTCTTTATATCAGCATTATGAATTATTTAGTTGAAATTGTCATTGTAAGTCATGATACAGCCTTATCCTATCATGTCTCTCCTCCTTTTCGTGGCAAATGAAAGAGCTTTAATGATTTTCAACTCATGCCGAGATCTTCAGCCAAATCCATCTCCTTGTTGTAGTTTCCATAATTCTAAGGAGTGGTGAGGTTCAATATAATTTCTCTTTACTTGCAATTCTCAGCGTTGACAGTAATAAGTTTTGTAGGCTGGAAGGTTTTCCAATCGTCTGTTCTACTTGTCCATTCCACCAAATATTTTTATAAATGCCGTACGATGTGCAAGCCTCTCTGCGTCATCTGCTCATGGATGGACTAGAGTCATTGTAGAAAAACCCTTTGGTCGGGATTCTGAATCCTCTGCTGCATTAACAGGAGCACTTAAGCAGTACTTGAAAGAAGATCAAATTTTCAGGTGCAGTTATTTATAGTTGAATAGTGTTTGACCCACTGAGAGCACTATTATTTAAGTGGTATATTTTATCCTCTTTGCTGTTTTGCAACAACAGGATTGATCACTATTTAGGGAAGGAGCTTGTGGAAAACCTTTCTGTCCTTCGTTTCTCCAACTTGATATTTGAACCCTTATGGTCGAGGCAGTATATAAGGAACGTGCAGTTTATTTTTTCTGAAGATTTTGGCACTGAAGGAAGGGGAGGGTAATTCTCTTTCTCAAAGTTGGAATGTAGGTGGTGTAGAACTAGATTTCAGAACTTAATTGTTTTATTTTTATGCGTGTCTCCAGTTATTTTGATCATTATGGGATAATTAGAGACATTATGCAAAACCATCTGCTTCAAATTCTCGCCCTCTTCGCCATGGAAACACCTGTCAGTTTGGATGCAGAAGATATCAGGAATGAAAAGGTTTTATTCCTTTATGACTGGTTTATGTTAAAGGAATTTGTTGTTCCCTAGTTCCTTCCTTAACTAATTCCTATTATATGCCAGGTAAAAGTTCTTCGTTCTATGAGACCTTTACAACTAGATGATGTTATTGTCGGGCAGTACAAAAGTCACACAAAGGGGGGTGTTAACTATCCTGGTTATACCGACGACAAGACTGTACCCAAGGACAGTCTAACCCCAACTTTCGCTGCAGCTGCTCTTTTCATAGATAATGCAAGATGGGATGGGGTGCCTTTCCTTATGAAGGCTGGAAAAGCTTTACATACCAGGAGGTTAGTGAAACCAATCAGAGAAATAGATATTTTCTTTTTCATCCCTTCCTTATTTTCGCTTACCCCTCGTACCTCTTTTCTTTTACTTGTCCAGTGCGGAGATAAGAGTACAATTCAGGCACGTGCCAGGAAATTTATACAATAAGAACTTTGGCTCGGATCTAGATCAGGCAACAAACGAGCTTGTTATCCGTGTTCAACCTGACGAAGCAATATACCTAAAGATCAATAACAAAGTTCCTGGTCTAGGAATGAGACTGGATCGCAGTAATCTTAATCTGCTTTACTCAGCAAGGTACTGATTACAATTATGTTATGCATCATTTCATATTTGTGACTGTTACTTTAATTTAGGGAATAACTTGAATATATTGAAAATGAGATAATTAAAAAATTCATATCGAGGAGTTGCAAGCTAAATTTTGTTACTGCAAATAAGTTTTCCGTCGTCGCTTCTGCTACTCATATGGATAAAAGCTACATTACAACAACATACAGCTATGCCTCAATTAAGCTAGGTAAAATCTGCCTTAAACATTTAAATTTGGATCACATAAATCAACTGCATATGTAATGATTAGCTGTGGTTTTTCTGCTGTTTCGATATCAGAATGAGATGATTGCTGAAATGATTTCCCATAACGTCCATATCTCAAACCATGAAAGTTAATGCACTTTTTTCTAATTAGAAGTAATTAAAATGAACTTTTAGGTGGTGAATAATTGAGATAAAAATTATGATGAAGTGTGTGCATTTTTCAGGTTTCATCTATTAAGGCTTAAATCTTCTGATTCTTTAGAAAATCTGACGCATTGCTTCAGTTTAATTTTTTTTGCTTCTTGACTCAATATGCTCTTGGCAACAAGTGAAAACCTTGTCATGCTATGTCTTTTCTTTTCAGTTTTCACTCTGAAGACTAATTTGTTCTTTATCTGCAGATACTCGAAGGAGATCCCTGATGCATATGAGCGGCTACTTCTTGATGCCATAGAAGGTGAACGTAGGCTTTTTATTCGCAGTGATGAACTGGATGCTGCTTGGTCTCTTTTCACACCAGTATTGAAAGAACTTGAGCATAAGAAAATAGTTCCAGAAAGCTACCCTTATGGAAGTCGAGGACCTATTGGAGCACATTACCTTGCAGCACGATATAAAGTAAGATGGGGTGATCTTGCTTAGACAAGTAATTTGCCACTACCATATGTAGCGTTACAACTTCTTCTTCTTAGTATGTTGCAACCAAGTTTGTTAGCGGGATTCCAGTATCAAGACTAACAACTTTTAAAGGCAGATGACAATAGAGAACACAAGTTGGTGAAACAAAAGAAGAGGAGAATGTGGGTTCATTTTGTTATTTCAAATAAATCTTTTCTATTGCACCAATGCATATCCATTGGTTTTATGTAGCATTTTAGTATACTTTGTTAGAATCTAATAATTCGAAAAGTTATCAAGTATTCATACATGCAGCTTTCTATATTAAATTTTATTGCATGAAATGTACTATGAAATACAAGGTTTGTTGCCTTCATTTTATATTTGATTTGGACTTAGATGGTTCGAGTTGAGACCCAATGAATTCGAAAGGACTTGGCTTTTTTGCGCACAATTTTTGGCCTAATTTTGAATTGTAATTGTAGTCAATTTCTTTGGAAAATAGCCACAATTGATTGTTGTTATAGCCCTCAATTAGTTGTCTATTCCCACTCTACATCAATTAATGTCATAGCCCTCAATCAATTAAACCCAAGCCGTTGATATTAATGTTAGGCATGTGACACTCATTCAAGAAATAATTTAGAAAAATGAAGATAATAGTTAAATCCCTGTTCTATAAATATGGTTCTACTGATGCAATAGAAATTAAGGGAGATTTAGAAAATAGTTTTCTATTTTATCCGGTAAACAATGTCATTACAAGATTGACTTAGGTAAACAAGTACAAAAATTGTTTAACAAAAGCTAAACGTTAACCAAGAACACTTTGACATGTTTGTTTTTCTATAGGCAGTTCTTAATAATGAATGTCTTGCTACATTCTTTTAGATGCTAAAACTGATTGAGACATGTAAACTTTTGCCAATTTTTGTTGGTCACAATTATTACTTTTGTAAAGTAAAGATTACTTGTGAGAGTCTGTTTGGCCAGGGGAAGATCTACGTAGTAGTGTAGGGGTGTCACGACACCTAATGATCCCGATTGAAACTATAGCAAATTTTGATTTGACAACAATCTCATTTTTTTTAGTACGAAGGGTGAATTGACCCAAAAATGTGATGGGGGTCAAGACGTTGTCGGGCGCCGGCGGCTGACTCAAGTGTTCCCCGAACCGCGCGAAATGGTCGCCTATAACACGGCTCACTAACCCTGCCTTGGTTGTGGATACCTATTATTCGTCGGGTAATTTGTCCTTTTTGCATGGACTTGTGTTTGCTTTGATGATGGGGTAGGCATTTTCTTCGCATAGGCCTTACACTAAGAGAGAGTACAAGGTCAACACACACCTAAACTGCCTAAGTTCCGCTTGCAGCCAATACAACCACACAATTATTGAGCTTTCCCTGCCTACGAGAAAGGGTATCCTTTATCAACTATCTTATTCAACAACAGATTCTTTGAAATTCAAAGTCTTAGTTCATATGAGCCCTCCAACTCAAACACAAAATCAATGTTGAGTCAACAATCATCAAGAGGAGTATCACTAAGCGAAATCGTTGTTTTGAAATATTTTTTACCCATCCAAAAGTGCTTTAAAAAATAAACACATTTGATGTAATCAATTTGTGTTCGACAAATAAATTTTAAAAATATTTTTCAACCACAATTATTATTTGGCCAAACTTTTTAAAAGTTTTTGTCGGTTTTTGTTGATAAAGAATGAGAATTCTTATTCAAGAGGGATTTTTTAAATACCGAAAAGCTTTTGTTATTCGTTAAAAAGTTATTTTCTTTTAGAAAATTAATCAAGTATCTCTTTTTTTTAAAAAAATAAAAATAAAATGAAGGCTCGAGGCCAAATGGTCCATTAGAGTCCTATATAAATATTGTAATCAGTTATTGTTCATCAAATGTAATTTGATAATATTAAAAATTCTGAATTTATTTTTACTAGATCAGCGTCGAGCAAGAATCATGCCCTTCTAATATATGTATGGTGACAAGGCTAATTTATTATAGCTATGGAATGATTTTGGATACTCATATTTAAGTCGAAGAAACAAAATCTATGTACTTGCCTATGTGGCATGCATGAATTAGCTGATTTTGAAAGTAGTTTTTTACTCATTTTTTATCTTTTTGAATTGCAATTATGATCTATTTATTGGGAACATAGCCACTATTGATTATTGTCATAGCCCTCAACTAGTTTTCTATCCTCTCACCCTACATAAGTTATTGCTATTATAGCCTTCAATTAATTAAACATACTCCATTGATATTAATATTAGAGATGTAACACTTGAAATAATTTGATAAAACAAAAATAAACATACTCTATTGATATTAATATTAGAGATGTAACACTTGAAATAATTTGATAAAACAAAAATAAACATACCCCATTGATATTAATATTAGAGATGTAACACTTGAAATAATTTGATAAAATAAAAACAACTGTTAAATCTTTGTTCTATAAATATGATTCTTCAAACACTATAGGAATCGAAGGGATTTTAGAATATAGCCTCTAGTTATTTTGTTCATCACTCTATTCATTACGCCATTAGTTCTTATCGCATTCTTTCCTTTTTACCTTTCTTTTGCATCTCTAGGCACTACTAGAAATTTGGTCTACTGTCACGGTTCACCTATCGTTGCAATTGACGTTACTACCGTAGCCATAGGTCTAAGGCTACTGTTACATCAACCGCTACAACAGATCGCGTAGCAATAGAGCTATTGCTACGGTTCTGTGCGACAGTTCATATAACCGTAGCCATACGTTGACCTATTGCCACGGTCCTCATTTGAATTAATTGCCGACGGTTATGTACGTATTGGTACGATTTTTAACCGTCGTAATAGAGGTTTATGCATCAGTTCTGTTAAGGCTATGGCTACAGTTTTTTTTCGATTCAACACACCATTTCACTCTATTGCGACGGTTGTTATAGGGTATTGCAACACTTTTAAACAATTGGAGAACTGTTGCTTAATGCCTATTGCAACAGTTATTACCTGCTATTTGCAACAATTCTAATGCAATATTAGGAAGCTATATATACCTGCTATATACTAAATCATTCATGAGAATAAATTTTATAACATAAAAATACACAAATCGTTAACGAGAATAAATGTTCATTACCTTAATTAGAATTCAAGATCCGTGATTCTAATATCAATTAAAGCAAAATATACAAATCTTCTTATAGCATTCAAAAAAGGTGAAACACATGCCATAGAATTTTCAATCTTCAAAAATATATGATTTCTAGAACATCAATAAAGTTTACATCAATATATACTTCAGCTCCTATGTCAAGTCTTCACTATTGCTTTCATCGCCTTCTTCGATTTCGTCACCTACATACAATCAGAAAAAAATATAAATAATTTAGCAAACCTCAAATCTTGCAAATTAACAAGTATACATGTAGTTACAACCATGCATTAGCTTTTAGAATTGTTCAACCCTAAAACTTGGAAATCAAGTACATGCCAATAACATTCAACTGCTAGCTGCATTCAAACTTCTACAAGCAGGAACAAAAAGAAGAGACCATACTACATGCAGTAATTAGCTACTATGTTGGCTCGACTAAACATAATCGTAAAGCTAGGATTCAACACTATATATAATTCTACAAGAAACCAGCAGCAGAAACAAGAGAGCAGCTGCAGAAACAAGATAGACCAGCAGCAGAAACTAGAGAGCAGCTGCAGAAACAAGATAGACCAGCAGCAGAAACAAGAGTCCAGACTACAAGCAGTAGAAACAACACTATAATGCTACAAGAGACATGTTTAATTAACATAAACAAGAAACCAGAAGAAACCAGACTATAAGCAGCAAGTATCAAAAAAATCATGAATCTAACAACTAGTGCTCTACTAGGCTACAAGCAGCACAAGAAAACTCATGAACCAGACTACAAGCAGCAACTCAGACATTAAACTCATGCATCAGGCATTTACTGATCCTCTCCCTAACTTTTCCCCAACTTCCTTAGATCAATAGCATACTATTCCATTCTAATCCTATAGCAAGTAGCAACAACAAATACCAATCAAAACATAGAATTAGCGACACCAACCTTGTTTAACCCCTTGAACAGAAGTAGATTCTCTTGGTGAAGGAGTCGACAATACTGTCAATAAGTTAGGATCAATTAATCCCGCTTGCTTAAGTTGTGCAATAACATCTGCAATAACTTTTTGTCGCACAATTTTCTTTTGTTCCTCCATTTGTTTCTCCATTTTCTGCATCCTCTCTTGCATTTGTTGTATTCCATCAGTTGTTGCACTTAAAGTTGATTCCGAATTGCCAACTTTTTTTTTCAAAGTAGTCTTTGTAACTCCTGCGCCATATAGTCTTAGACGTCCCGGATGTTCAGGATCCATGACGCTTGAAAATGCATCAACATACTCACCATTTATGCTTATTTGTTTTTCAATTTCCTCCATTTCAGCCTACCAAAGCATATCCAACAAACACAATCTTATGAAATAAATAATTGATCTCAACAAAAATAATTAAAATAGACAGGCACATACAATTTTACTAGTAGTATCTTCATTTGAGGCCTTGTACAAACGCCCAGGTTTTCTTGTTCTTGTAACCACAAAGTGATCCTTAGATGATACTGTCTCCTTATCTTTCTCCTAGTCAAATTGAAATATATATAAAAAATAAACTCACACTGGAAGAGATCCAAAAGAAAATTTCATTAAAAAATAATATATAAGAGAACTCACCAGCTTATTACGAATTAAAGCGAAACTCTTTTTGCCAGCAGTATGTGGATTCATCAGTTTTTTTTTATTCTTTGCATTTGTTTCAGACATTTTCTGCAAAGAAATGAATCAGTAATGTTAATCGAAGGTATATTAGTGTTATATAGTGTACTAGATGAGGTCAATATTAGTCTGTCTTTCCTTTATAACAGTCCATTTTTCCTTTATAACAATCTGTCAATATCAGTCATTATATAGTGTTAAGGTGTCTTGTAAAATGCATGTGACTATCACAATAAATGAAGCTGCAAAATATTACAATAGAGAAGAGAGTAAAAGAAAAAATAAAGCAGAATATATACTATTATCACACTACTTTAGACACCAAAGTACCAACCAAGCCTCAGGTAAAGCAGAATCAATACTATTATGTCAGCAACACCGATATCACACTATGGACAATTATGTCATAGCAGTCAGTGTTGGCACTTTATCCAGATGCTTTAGTACCTATACTATTCAGATGGTTACTATATGTTTTGATTTACTTTTGTAGCAGTCAGAGAGAAGGTTATGCAGGCTGGTCCGTATACAAACCATAATAATGCTAGAGGTATGAATTACAAATAGAAATGAATCATATTTCATTGCAATTGACATTGAAATTTCTCAAACTTTGGTGGAGATAGTTACACCTGCTGCTCCTTATGGGTCTTTCTAGTAAGGTCTGAATTACAGATACAAGCCAAAATGTTGCTCTAATTTCTTTAAGTTTGGGCATGATAATGATCCACCTGCTGATTAAAAAGACACCTACGAGAAAGAAGAGTCAGGAGGAAGCATAGAAGTTGGGAAAGGAGGTACTATTTTTTCTAACAACTTTGAAGTGTTGGGGGTCACTAGGTGGGAAGAAGCTGAGAAGGGAGCAAAAATCAGGAGCTATAATACAAATGCTACTTATTAAAAAAAATTGAGATTCTGAACTACATTTTTACCTTGAATTTTTCAGAATTCCAATATTTGAGGAGCTCTCTAAATTGACATTCTGGAATATGACCAGGCTTTTTTGCCATTCGAACTGCATCATTGTCATATGGATCGTAATAATTAAGCTTCAAATCACTTCTATGTCTTCTCCAAGCGTCTCGAATTATTACCATAGCCCTATGGTACGCATCTTCAGGAATAATATATTTCCCCTATAATTTTTTATGTCATTCAATTAGCCAATAGAAGTAAAATACTTTTACAAATAATTTATTATTGTAAACTATAAACCTTGGTATAATCCCATAAATCCTTTTTAGTGTCCATGCTCCTCCAATCCAATATATCAAATGGGCAAAGAGTCGCATTTCTAGCCAATATTCCTAGGTCTACTTAGCTCTATGACAACATCATTTGTAGGACCAACAGGTTGATTTTGATTATTTAGTATGATCAACTTACGTTATTTTCGGGCATGAACATCATGCATTTGCGTTCTACCTCTTTTATTTGGACTGGAAACATCTCCAGCTATAAGAAAATACAAGAAATATAATTAAAAATTATGAATACATTTAATAGGTTTGTAATCTTATATGTTACCTTGTTCTTCACGTTGATCATTTGTTTGAGGAGTGACAGAATTCATTTTCACTTGATCCTTGAAAGGAAAATCTTTGCCATGCTGCTCAAGAGGAAGCTCCTCGACAGGCTGATTTTCAAAAGGCAACTCCTCGACAGATTGTCTTTTTGCTTCAGATTGTGGTGCTACTGATTGTTGTCCTCCAATTAATTTGAGCAGATGTCCTTTCTCGCACTCTATTTCTTTAATAATTTCATTTGTTGTCAATAACCATCGTTTCTTATTTGCCAAGAATGATAACGATCCCGGTTTAGCAAATGTCTTCTTTTTGGCTTTTTTGGTTCTTTTTGAAGTTTCTTGTTGACTCATACTATGAATATTCAAACCTGTGTGAAAATAGAAATTAAAAAGTTAAAATGTATGGCAGTGTACACCTGCAATACTTAAACAAATCAATCACCAAGATATTACAAAGAGCTTAATCACATTCAGTAGGTCTGTTACTGTCCACAATCACACACAAGATTTAGAGTGTTTTTAGGAAGCCAAATTGGTGGAATTATAAGAGAGCAGCAAGTCTGTTACTGTCCACGATCACACATAGTAGGTTTGTTACTGTCCACAATAAAATTTTCTGCACTCAATCACATTCATAGAATGTACATTAAGTACTCAAAGAGAGATATAGCAAAGAAGTATTCAAAGAATCATAAAAACGAGATACGAACCTGGAGTGTTGGACCTTAATAAAGAGATAAGAACCTACTGATTTGTTGGTCCACTAATATATTGAAATTGCTCAGAAAAACTGCAAAAAGAAGAAGAATGAAAATGATCAATAAGAGAGAAAAAGGACTTACCAAAACTAATAATCCAAAAGTTGTAGTAATTTAACGATAACATGAAAAAAAAACATAGAAACAAAAAGAAGAGATAGCAAATAGAGTTCACTCAAAATTCATAATCTATATGATGCAACTCAAATGATATTCATTACTTACTATAAGAAAAAAAACATAAAGTATTTGAACAAGTCCACAAGATCCTTTGTCAATCATCAACTTCCGTCCAATCCTAATCAATATCATCAAAGTCATCCTCCTCTTCCGATGTTTCCATAGATTCATCTTGTGAATGTTGTGCAATGGAAGGAGCATCGATGATATCAACAGGAAGATCTTCTCTAGACCATCTAACATCTACATCATGTAATCTTTCGGATGAACCAATATCATCATTAAGCTCTCTCCAAAATGTTTCTTCAATATTAGGACAATTCTCTTCCTCCAAATCATACAAATCCACAGGGACTTTGTTTCTTGCATAATAAACATTTTTCTCAACCGGGTCTTCCACATAAAAAACCTGATGCACTTGAGATGCTAGTACAAAAGGATCATTTGTACTACATTTTTTGTTGAAATATACCCGAGTCAATCCATATTCATCGACTTCATTATGAAACCAATCACAATTAAAAAGTACAACACTAAAGCAACCCCAATAATCAATCTTAATGATATCCTGAATAATTCCGTAATAGAGAACCATTCCATCAACAGGATTTGGGTCCCTAGCACTAGCAAAACTATCCGTTGTGGCTGACAAAGTCACTCCACTATTTTGAGTTATACAAGGGGCATCCCGTGTCTTCGTATGAAATCGATATCCATTGATGAAATATCCAGTATATCTTTTTGCTACAAAGTTAGGCCCTTTAGCTAGCCATTTTAAATGATTGGACACTTCAATATTTTTAACTTTTTCACTAAACCAATCACCAAATTCTCTACTATGGACCTGTGCTTTTACCCATGCATTGCCTCTAGTACGATTATCAGTTAAGCTCTTATGTTCCCTGTAAGCATGTAATGTAATTTAATCAATGTGTATTTATAAATGAAATGAAATTTGAAATACATTATCATAACATCTAAATGATGTTTAAAAACAAACGAGTACTTTATCTTACTTGATAAATGCCTCTACTTGTTCATCTCCTGTATTGAACAAAGTATATCAATGTGCTTCAAACAACTCATGCTGCTCCATGTTAAAAATCTTGCCTTTCCTTATATTCTGACTTCCAATTGGATGACCTGTCTTAGGAAATAAATGTGAAACACCACCTTCCTCTGTTTGAATGTACTCATCATCCTCTATTTCACACCTACTTAATTTTGTCTTCACCTTATTAGGTAGGTATATGGAAATAAAGTTCAAACAATCTACAGCTGAAAAACCTTCTACTATTGATCCTTTAGGATTTTTTCGATTACGAACAAGCCCCTTGAAGTCACACATAGTTCTCTCTGTAGAAGACATCCAACGCAAATGAGTTGGGCCTCCAAGCTTAATTTCATCTACTAAATGGATAGGTAAATGTGTCATTATATCAAAAAAAGATGGAGGAAAAATCTTTTCAAGCTCACATTCATTATCTATGATTTCTGCTTTCATCTTATCAAGATCGCTTCTTCTTATAACCTTGCTACATGTGGCTTTAAAATAATTCCCCAATCTAATCAAGACCATAGCTACATTCTTGGGTAACACTAATCTGACTGCAACCTGGAGCAAGTAATGCATTATGAAATGAGCATCGTGACTTTTGTATCCTGATACTTTCATCTCTTCAATTTGCACACGACTTGATATATTAGAAGCACACCCTTTTGGTAATTTGGCATCTTTTAAGACGGTGCAAAATAACTTTTTCTCATCTGGTGTCATAGAGAAACAAGCTTTAGCTAGATGGATATTTCCTGTATCACAATCTTTTAGAGGTTGAACCTCTTTACGTATCCCCATTTCATACAAGTCATAGCGAGAATTTATATGATCTTTGGACTTTCAAAGTATATCCAATAAAGTCCCAAGCACACTGTCACAAATATTCTTCTCTATGTGCATCACATCAAGATTGTGCCTCAATTTGTTTGTTGCCCAATACGGCAACTCAAAATATATGAATTTTTGTTGCCCAATACGGCAACTCAAAAAATATGGATTTTTTTTCCATGGACCATCATTCTTTCGTTTTCTTTTCTTTTTGTTCTTTCCAAATACATTATTGAATTCACGAAGCTCTTCAAGAATTTGTGCACCTGCTAATGGAGTAGGTGCAACTTTATGCTCCTCTTTACCATTAAATGATATTTTGTCTCTTCTGAATGGATGATTAGGAGGTAAAAACGTCCGATGACCCAAGTAACACATTTTGCGACTATGTTTGAGATATTGGGAACAAGTATTATGGTTACAAGTGGGGCATGCCCATCTCCCCTTGGTGCTCCATCCAGAAAGCATTGCTAGAGCTGAAAAATCACTAATTGTCCACAATAAAGCTGCATGCATTAGAAATGTTTGATTAGTTACAACATCATATGTTTCAACTCCCACTTCCCATAGTTTCTTCAACTCCGCAATCAGTGGTTGCAAGTATACATCTATATCGTTTCCCGGAGACGATGGAACTAGAATAATCATTGACAACATAATATTCTCCCACTTCATGCAAGTCCATGGAAATAAATTATAGTTCATCAACATAACTGGCCATGTGGTATGGGAAATGCTCATAGTTCTGAATGGATTGAAACTATCACTTGAAAGACCCAATCTAACATTACGAGCATCATTAGCAAAGTCAGGATGCAATGAATCAAAATCCTTCCAAGCTTCACCATCTGCAGTATGTCTTAAATTTCCATCTTTAAGTCGTTCAGTATCATGCCATCTCATAGCTACAGATGTTTCAGAACACATGAATATCCTCTGAAGCCTGGGCTTTAAAGGAAAGTACCTTAAAACCTTCACTGGAATTTTCGTAACCTTATTATTTAAGTCATTCCGAACATTCTTCCATCTTGAAGCTCCACACACAGAGCAATTATCTAACTTTGCATTGTCATTCCAAAATAATATGCAATCATTAGTGCAAGCATGTATTTTCTCATATTGAAGACCCAAATCTTTTATGACCTTTTTTGCCTTGTAAAACGAGTCAGATATCTGAGCAAATGGAAATGCCTCTCTTATCAAGTCCAACAAATCTGAAAAGGCCACATCAGTCAACTTGTGAATGCATTTTAAACAAGTATAGACGGATGGTGAAACTCAACTTAGAAAAATTCTTACACCCTGGATACAACTCTTCTTTCCCTTCCTCCACTAATTTAAAAAATATCTTTCCATCTTCATGTGGCCCCTCCCTCACTCCTTCGTGTCTCTGATCATCTACTATATTTCTAAAAGTATCATGAATTAATCTATCAATGTCGTCATGCATGTTAGAAGTTTCTTCTTCATCGGTTGGATGTGGCGTATTTCTTGAGGAAAATCCTTCACCATGAAAAATCCATTTGGTGTATCCATGAACAAATCCATGGCAAATCAAATGATCCTCTACCATATTTCGGCAATGCCAATTACGATTACAGCACTTCTTACAAGGACACAATATTTCATTTCCTTGGGAAGCTCGTTCAAATGCTTTATCAAGAAAATCATTAACTCCATGAATATATTCATTGGTGGATCTTCGGAGATTCATCCAACTTTTATCTCCAAAATCCATTGAATATTTATCCTACATGACATGTGCAAAACATTAAAGCCAATAAATTCATGCGTACAAATAATATCGACAGAACTTAACAACTCGAACTTTTAGATTAATCAAATCTCAAACCTTCACATCAATTCAACAACAAACAATTACAACACTACTTGTAGAACAAAAAAAATATTGACAAGTTAAATTATTAGCAGCTTCCACCATTTAATAAACTTTATACAAATGAATGACTAAAGGCACACGCAAACACATTTCAAAGCAATAAGGACAAACCTAGATTAGAGTAAATAACATACATTATAGCAATAGACTGCAACAAGCAAACAAAATAACTATCAATACATTAGTTTTCATTCTAGAAAAACAGTTCATGTATTCGTAAAATAATAACAGAGTTGATTGTTCACATGGAAAAAGTAGTTCAAACAAACTATAACAACTCATATTCTCTTTATAAAAAAAACACAAGGGAGTTAGCTGGTCAATCTAACAACTACCATATAGCAGAAAATTTCTATTACTTTCAATTTCTTACCAATCAGCCTTCTCGAGTTCCTAACGAACTACTTCAAAAATCCTGAAGTGTTACCTTTGGGTCTGTTTCAGCCAAGCCTATAAATAACATAATCACACAATATTAGTAGGAAACCAAGCCAAAGAGAGGAAAAAAATATAAGAGATATAAGTCCAAGATAAGTAGCTTAGCTTAGAAAACTCCATAAAAAAAATCCTTTCTTTTAATCACACATACAAAAAAAACAGTGGCACAATGACTCTATTGTTACTAAAATCAAGAAAATTGATTTATTTGAAACCCAAGATTGAATTTTTATCTTCTGTTTATCATCATCATACAAATATCACCAAATATAAGAACCCCATTTCGAATTCTTGGTTTAAATCAACCCCATTTTTCTTATTTTCTTTTTGACTCAACCAAAGCTCAAACAATGTTAAATCCAATGCACAGTATTCATAATGATTCCCAGGTCCTTGATTTCCCTGGAGGCGAGGTCAAATTCACCTCACATTTGAACTATATTCCTTAAACAAAAGAGAAGAGAGTATACTGTTACAGGGTCCTTGACGATGATGGTTACTCAATCACTATTGGTTTTGCAGCAATTAAAAAGGAAGTTGCACTGAAAATATACACTGATATAGTCACACTTCAAACAATGGATACACTATTTTATGAAGCATAAAGACAAGGACTATATTCTTTCTATGTTACACTGTTGAATCAAACAAATATCGTCTAGCTAAGTAAATCAAATGGTGGAGAAGAGAAAGAGACTCTGTAAGCAGATTTAGGGAATGGATTGAAAGAGAAGACTGTTTGACCTCTCAGTTTGAATCAAAACTTCGCAGTATTATCAGCAAGGAGTTATTGCAGGTCATTCAAGTTGCAAAAAAACAAGAGAATCCCCCAAATTGCAGCATATCATGAAGCCTATACCAGCCATAGTTATATGGAAACTTTGGAAGAGAAGGAATGCTAAAAGACATGTTAAAGAGGTCTCTTTTAATAAAATGTACATTCACTGTCAATATAATATTAATTGTGCAAGCAGTTAAAAACTTGAAAAACAAATTCAAGTTCCACACATTTCTATTAATTACACACAAATTCCTAAGACTAACACAATGTACAAAAAATGATATAGTCAGTTTAAATTATAGACACTTCATCCAAAAAAACACAACGAACATGTAAAGTGAGAAGTAAATCATATAAAGCAAATCAATGTGTGCTTCGTGAATGATCAAAACAATATCGCAAAATGCACAAATCCACACAATGTCATTAACTTTAACGAATAAATAGGGCATTATGTGTCACAGTTTATGCTGGCAGTGACTCATAAGGGAAGATAACATTCAATCGAACAAGCAAAAGACATAGACAATATCAAAATCCGAATGTATTTCAAAGTAAAACGACAGTGATACTCAAGTTTAAACATCTCTTAATAATCAAAAACAAATTGAAGATAACTAAGACTTAATCTGAAACAAGTTGAGATCAGCAATATGAATACCAAAAAACAGAGGAGAGAACACAGGGTCACACAACTACAATATTTACATCAAGGTTTGTAGTCAGTCAAAGGACAAGAGAGTTTTTCAAAAACGAACTAGCTTAAGCTATATCAGTCAACAAAAAGTGAAACAAATACCAGTAGGAAGTAATTTGGGAGTAATTTTTGTCCAGATTCACACCAAATGGGGAATATTAAGGAAGAATTCAGCTAGAACAAAAAAAATACAGAGAGAAATACTTACAGATCCACAAACTTGGAGCACTAGTTTTTGACTCTCTTATATATCACAGAATCAAACAGGGGAAGTTTATACACTAACTATATTGGAGCAAATAACATAGATTTAAGACTAACCCATATATTATTCTTTAAGATTTTTCAAAATTAATTCAATGGGAACTTAGATATCATGAACTAGCATAGAAAACTTAAACATTATTAACCTTTAAGATGAATTCGTAGTCGAACCTCAAAAACATCACCAAAAAGAACGAGCTGGTTGTTTTCCTCGACGAGCTTCAAAGAACAAATTTCACCACCGAAGCTTCAACAACGAAGCTTCAAAGAATTCCTTCACCTACGAGCTTCACCAACAACTTCACCAACAGCTCTTCGCCAACGAGCTTCACCAACAGCTTCACTAACAAGCTTCACCAACGAGCTTCACCAACGAGCTTCACCAACAGCTTCACCAACAAATTTCGTTTTTCTCACCAAAATCTTCAGAAATTCCTTTCACAGCTTCACCCAGAAAAAGGCTCTCACATTGCTTTGATGAAAGTTTCTGAAAAATAAGGGTTTCTGAAACAATTTTATTTTTTTTCTTTTACATTTTTTAAAAAGTTAATATATCAATATTATTTTTTTAGGAGGGACTAATGTATCTTTGCCAAATTATATTGGAGGGAAATATATTTTTTTAGGAGGGAAAAATATTTAGGGCTAAAAAATCAGAATTATTTTTCTAAAAAACCGTTGCAATAGAGTTATCTATAGCGACGGTTTTAAAACTTGTTGCTATACATTCTCTATAGGGACGGTTATAGGGATTATGCAACAGTTTATTTTAAGAATTGTTCTATTAGATTCAAGGATATTTGGCCACGATTATAACCGTTGTAATAGGTGAGCTATTGCTACGATGGTATAACCGTTGCTAAATAAGCGTTGCAGTAAGTGAAATTTCTAGTAGTGAGGATCATCCTTTTTCTATATAAGCTTGTGGTGAATGAAAACATTGAAGGAAAAGTTGTTCTTATCACTGGCGCTTCATCAGGAATTGGAGAGGTTCCTTCCGTCCTCTCCCCCTATTTGTTTTTTTTTTCTTTACATGCATCGTATTTTATTTGCATAATATATAAATATGTTTTTTAAGATTATATTTATGTCCTTCAATTTTTGTGTGCCCGATATATATTATTTCAGGTACGACTCATGTGTCTACTTGTTTTATTCTGGGTATGCACAAGTAGACACTTAAACTTATATAAAGTTGAACAAGTAGACATATGAGTCCTACGTGGCACAATACCCAAAGGACACCACGTTGGACAAAAAATGACATATAAAATATCATGTAGGACATGTGTGTATATTTGTTAAACTTCATACAAGTTTAAGTGTCCACTTATTCACACTCAAAATTGAAGGACATAAATGTGATTTGAAACCAAACTAAAAAGGATATATATGTATTATGTCATTAAATAATACTAATATGAAAGTCATTAAAGAGAAGACAGTGTATGTTCCAAAAAATAAGTTTGAATTATGATTTATATCCAAATAACAAATAAAAAACATAATTAACACATCACTTGTATATAAACTTGTTATTTGTCTTTAGGCCCCTGAATTTGTCGAAACAATCCTGTTAATGATGTAAAATTTAATAGGAATTGGCTTATGAATATGCAAGAAGAGGTTGTTCATTAGCAATCGTAGCGAGAAGAGAGAAATAACTTTTGAAAAGTAGCTGAGAAGGCAAAGAGTTTAGGGTCTCCAGATGTCATATCTATCATAGCTGATGTATCCAAAGTCCAAGACTGCAAAACCATTTGTAGATCAAACTGTCCAACATTTTGGCCGACGTAAGCAAAGTCCGATTCCTCTATCGTTATCTAGATGAAAATTAATGATGAATTTTATGATCTCATATGACTAACCTATATTATGAGGTTATCCTCTATTTTAATTGATAAAATGAGAATAATAAGAAAAAAACATGAGAAAATAATTATTTAACATTAAAATAACTTTTTCTTTAGAAAAAAAGTATGTTAAAAAGAAAAAAAAATGTTTATTAGCAATTAAACAATTTTGACCCGATTAAGTAAACATTGGAACATATTTTGGGTAGAATAATTAACACTAAATACATTTTTCTTTTGGATCGAACTCTTAATTTATTTTGTCATAATAAATAAAGTATTTACTCATGCAAAAAAGAGGCTAATTACATGCAGTGGATCATCTCGTCAACAATGCTGGAATCACCTCTTTGTGCTCTATCAATGAAGTCACGGACATTGCCATGTTAACACCTCTTATGGTAATGCATATATATAGTGAGTTATTAGTTTTTAATTATTGACAAACATTAAAATATTTATTTACTTGATTAATCGTATTTAAATATATTTTGATTTGTAACATGAGTGAAATACATTTCTAGATAATTTTTCTGTTTAGTTTAGGAGTGTTTTTAACACTTTTCTCAGCTTTCTATTAAGAATCTCATACTCCCACGAGAATTTAAGATCACTTATTATGTCATGTTACAGATCGGTTATGTATCTAAATTTATTTACTGAAATAGAGAGAAATTTTTAAAATTGTAAATATTTTAAAAATCAAAATAATACTTTACGAGAAATCTAGGCGTTTTCACTTATTATATTGCGTAACTTTAAAGAATTAATATTATTAGGTAGAACTACTTTTTAGTTGATATAAAGACAATAAATTTAACACATTATCCACAAGAAATTTAGGTGTTTCCCTTATAAAAGGTCAAACCGATACAGTATATATATAGATGCTTGTTTTTAGGCAAATATCATGAATATCTCTACAACCTTACCTCCTTTATTACTAAAAGGTCATTTAAAGGTTTTAGTTTGTGATTCGAAATATTGATGATTTGTACTTACAAACATCTTTTTTATTATTATTATTATTACTTTATATAAACTCTGAATATTTGTAGGATATCAACTTTTGGGGGTCTGTTTACCCAACATATTTTGCAATTCCTCATCTTAAGAAGACAAGAGGCAGAGTGTTTGTCAATTCTTCATCCGTGGCCATTGTGCAACCACCCTCTTTTAGTTTCTATGCTGTAATAATTTTAATTTTATACCTAATTCATTTTCTGTTTATTTTATTCCTATAAGGCACAACTATTCTATGATCAAAATCTCTCTATGATCAAAATCTCAGAGACGTTCTATATATCTTATATATAAACTAATTAAAGATCTATTATTCTCTTGAACTCATTCAATTTGTTTTGTAATTTTATACACCTTTTGACTTACGTGACATATATAGTTGAGACACGTGAGAGATGTTTGGATCAATGTCATGTAAGCCAAAAAAGGGTTCAGAGAAGTAATAGGACTTTAGTTTCGTTAGATATATTTCTGGGATTCCGATCATAGTCCAGGAGATACTTATGTCTTATTCCGTAATATATATGATATAGTTTAATTAATTGTGATTTTACAGGCGAGTAAAGCAGCACTAATAAGCTTTTATGTGACTGTGAGAGTGGAATTGGCTCCAGAAATTTCAATTACTATTGCAACGATAGGTTACATCGACTCTGAAATAATGGAAGGAAAACACTTGAAGGATGGTGTCATGCAAATTGACTCACACAAATTTAGTGTAAGATCACCTCTAATTATGTTATCAACTTTCTAATAATAATAATTAATGAGGAAAAAATAACCTTGTTAATATGTGCGTCATTCATAATTAGAAATTGAATTAAAATTTAAGATATTAAAATAGAATTTGAATTGGATTATGACCTGTCGCCTCCAAATTTACTAATGTAATTATTTATGTTTGCAGGATGGGACTCTTCTTCCAGTTATGAGTTGCAGTGATTCTGCAAAATCAATAGTGAGTGCAATATGTCGAAAAGAACGACATATTACAGAGCCAAAAGATATTTGGGTGCTTTTGTTCGTTAAAACTGTGTGCCCTCAACTGTTTGAATGGTTCTATCGCACCTTTAAGCCCAATTTTTTGTACCGGCAAACATACCTTATAACTGATTTTTATTTTTTTTTTATTTTATTGTTTTGACATTTCTAGGATGTCTTTAATAAACATCAAAGGGTGAACGGTTAATAAATTTGAAGTTTATTGGTTGAACTTATCTCTCATTGTAATTATATTAGGGCAACTTTCACATATAGCAAACAAAAAATTCATATTTGTATAATATAGCAAACTTTGCATAATTGCGCTCCATAGCAAACATAAAAACTGTATAATTCGCTATACATATACAAATGTATAATTCGCTGGCATAAATTGTATAATTCGCTGGCATAAAATGTATAATTCGCTGGCCTATTTCGCTGCAATTGTATAATTTGCTTTGCATATAGTTGAATCGAATTAAAATGTATGTATATTGCATAATTATAAGTTTATAGCAAAAAGATATATGTTTTTCTCGCTTTATACAAAAACAAAAACACAATATATACATACATTGTATAAAGCTAGAGAAAATTGTATTTCACTGCAATTGTATAATTCGCAATTGTATAATTCGTTGGCCTTTTTCTCTGCAATTTTTGAAGTAAAATGTTTGTAAATTGTATAATTAAGTGTATAACACGAAGATATACATTTTTGCATGTGTATATACAATTTTCTCTCGCTTTATACAAAACAGAATGTAATTATACATACATTGTATAAAGCGAGAGAGGCGAGCGAGAATGGAGAGTGGCGAGCGAGATTCCTGGGAGAGAGACGCTGGCAAATTTTAGATAATGTTTGCTATGGAGCACAATTAAATCAAACCCTAGCTATTCTATTTAATTTAAGTTATTAGTTTGCTATTTTATACAATTTTCCCTTTTAAATTTCCATCGAGAAGGTTTGATCTAATTTGAAGCATCACATGTATCAATTGGCTGGCATATATTAACTATCTTCGACTACACTAATGGTCTAGAAGAAGTTGATAACAAACTAGTTTGAACTTTCTTTCTTCCAAGTAACAAGTTTCAATTTTCTTTCTACACAAACTACTTCCACTAATGCCATGATTGGTTACTAGAGTTCCTTCTTTGCATCGTGAACAAAATTATAAATACTACTATAAACACTAGTGATTTCATATGATTGGTTACTAGTGTTTCCCTGCGGCCAAGCCTGCCAGTGAGACCAACACCAACTCTATAATGCTTTGACTTGTGTTCATCTATGGTTGATAGGAATTCCATGTGAATTGAACGGTAATTTCGAAAGGATAGCTACGGGATTAGGGTTATTGGACTTTCAAATTAGGTGGGTCGGGTTTTATTTAAGTGGGTTGGGTAAAATGTTAAATAGAAAGTAAATTTTAATTATATTAAAAAATATATATATGTAAAGTGGTGACACAATACTTGATAGAATATATCCCTTCACTTAACAGAACAATGGACCAGGTCCCGTACTACACTAATAAGTATAAACAGAAAGTTAAATGCAGTTTGAACCAACACAACGATTTTACGTGGAAACCTCCTTGCTTAAGTGAGTAAAACCACGACCCGTCTCACAGGATTTTCAATCGTTTTCACTAATCTTCAAAAGCAAAAGTAAAACACGATTACAACAAATGTGAGAAGAAGTTTTTAATCTCACGTTCAAGCAATAGACTCTATTGCTTAACAAGCCTATGTTGGGCTTTGTGGAGGCTTGTGAGCAGGCCCGACCCATTACTGAAACCCTAGGTTAACCATTTGGTTTTCCTATAAATATGATCCTTGTATTTGTAATTCTTGAAGGAGCACAAGTGAAATAAAATCCTCATTACTGATCGTGGAGTAGGGAAACCGAACCACGTTAAATTCTTGTGTGTCCCATTTGTGTTCCGTTTCTCTTTTCTCTAGATTATTTGTGTTTGTTGTGTGTTTAATTCCCAACAATTGGTATCAGAGCGAGGTTTCAACAACACTGTAACACAAACTGTGAGAAATTATCACCTAGGGTTCTTGTGTGAAGAACTGTGTGCAGGGAGGAGAGCCGCCGTTACCGTGTGGGTAACCTCAAGCGGCCAGCTAGGAGAATCAGCGAGGTCTGAGCAGCCGTCGTCCGTGTCTGTCCGTCGCGTTGGTTGGCGCCCATTGTCTGAAACGCAGATTAAGGGAATTGCGAAGGTGCGGTTTTGTGGTGCAATATTTCGAATTACCAAGATCTGAAATTAGTTGTACCGAGTATTTCATTTAGTCCTTTGAGATGGCGAGAAGATGGGAAGTTCGAATTGAGAAGTTCGATGGTACAGATTTGATTGGTGGAAGATGCAGATTGAAGATTTCTTTGGTTGAAAGATTTGGGCGTAGTGTTGGGTGACAAGCCAGGAAAATTGTCCGATGCAGAGTGGGCGATTTTGGATCGAAAGCTATGTCGCTTATCCGACTCGTTGACCAAGAATGTTGCGTTCAACATTCTTAAGGAAGACAACGGCGAAAGGCATCTTGGAAGCCTTGTCTAACATGTACGAGAAGCCATCTGCAAAGAAACAAAATTTTTCGATTAGAGTTGGTGAACACAAAGATGAAGGAAAGCGATTCGATTCTGAGCACATCAACTCATTGAATTCGATCTTAGCGGACTTTTGTCGATTGGCATTAAGTTCGATGATGAAGTTCAAGCTTTACTCTGTTATCATCATTGCCTGGCGGTTAATGGAGCAGTTCTGGCGATTGCGATTGATGGGACCTAATGGATTCACCTTTGAGAAGATTCGTGATCTCGTTCTTGGCGAGGATGTCGGAAGAAGGAGTTACGGAGAATCATCGGGTGATATGCTAAACGTCGTCGAGACAGAGGAAATAATGAGAGGTAGTGGGGCGAGGCAGAAGAAGAGTCGATCGAAGGCTCGGGATGGCTCGGGTGTAACATGTTGGAGCTGCAGGAGGTGGGGCATTTCAGAATCAATGCCAGGAAAGACAAACAAGTCAACATTGCGTAGAACGGCGTCAACGAGGATTTGTTTATCCGCATTTGCGCGAGAGCAATGTGGATTCTGGGTCATGGATTACGGTGCTTCTTTCACGCTACCCACAGCGGTGAAGCATTGCGAGAATCTGGTTATTGGAGACTTTGGAAAGGTAAGGCTTGCCAGGCGATAGAGCTCTTGATGTTACGGGCATGGGTGACATGGTCTTTGAAGACGCCCGGTCGGTTTACGGACCTTGAAGGATGTTAGAGTTGTTCCAAGCTTGACGAAAAGTTTGATTCTGTTAGGCGGTTGGATGAACAGGGGACATCATGTGAAGTTCGGAAATGGGCGTGGAAGGTCGTGAGGGCAATCTTGTCATGGCTCGTGGAACAAAAGAGGATCGTTGTATATTGTCGGATTACCATCCGAGGGAGTGACCGTCGATTCGGAAGAAAAACAAAGTCCCGTTCACGTAATCTCGTGGCGAGAAGAAGGTTGTCTTAGCAAGAAAGAAACCCAGAGCCACAGGTCAGATTCAGGGTGAACGAGCAAGGAAAGGTTCAGGAAGACCAGTCAGAGGCGTTTGTGGCAGTGGGAGCACCGCCGTGCTCTTCACCAAGGCTCTGAAGACGATGGGTCAAGAGAACCAAGATTCCAAATTGCTGATACGTCTCCGTAAAATTTCTTCTTGAGTATGGAGA
The DNA here is from genome assembly GCA_027789145.1 of Solanum arcanum. NCBI lineage: Eukaryota > Viridiplantae > Streptophyta > Magnoliopsida > Solanales > Solanaceae > Solanum > Solanum arcanum. Next base: position 15,181,203 of record CM050937.1, read on the forward strand.
GTGTTTGTTCTCGGGGAGTTCTAAGATCCGGCGATTCGTGTCTCAAGTGGGAGCCGGTAGGACCGAGGACGAGTCAAGGCGATTTCACCGTGACTGATGTGTTGAAGCCGGGGAGCTTCAACGGGCCTTTCGATTGGTGATGAGAAGGCGTAGCGAGGAGAGAGTTGAAAAAGATTACTAGACATACAAGTGTTCTAAGTGGATGACAGTTGAAATTCTTCAAGCCTCCAAGTGGGAGATTGTTGGGCTTTGTGGAGGCTTGTGAGCAGGCCCGACCCATTACTGAAACCCTAGGTTAACCATTTGGTTTTCCTATAAATATGATCCTTGTATTTGTAATTCTTGAAGGAGCACAAGTGAAATAAAATCCTCCTGTTACAGTCGTGGAGTAGGGAAACCGAACCACGTTAAATTCTTGTGTGTCCCGTTTGTGTTCCATTTCTCTTTTCTCTAGATTATTTGTGTTTGTTGTGTGTTTAATTCCCAACAGCCTAAGCAGAAACCAATCTACCCACTAAACTATCCCACTTGAACAACTTAGAATTTCAACACTACCCACTGATTCCTTTATAGTTTCAGGAATAGTTTACAATGTAAGAACAAGAGAATATATTCTTAAACAACTACACTAACTGCTCCAGAGATTTCTGCTGTTCTTGGAATAATTCTGCCTTTTGTTTGCTAGTAGCCTTTGCAAGTGTTCTTGAAAATTCTTCATCAAGTTGCAAAAAGTACCAAAGATGTTTAGGAAAGTGCCTTTTATATGGACAAGTCACTTTCCTTAAACTCTTTGCCATTGGTTGGAGAAGTCTCACTTTCTGACGCCATCGGGAAGAGTGCACCTACTTTTTGTACCGTGTCCAGCTGGCAGTCAACTGGCTCGTCACATTGAGAGCCTGGTACCTCTACAAGGTCCCTGTGTTTGTTTCATCTTCAACACTCAAGTAAGAAACCTGGTACCTTTACAAGGTCCCTAAGTTTGTCAAATCATCAAAACTGCAAATAACATTTTCCCCCTTTTTGATGATGACAAACAATAGTATCAGATCCACTCCAACTTTGTTCCCCCTCACTGTATTCCCCACATGTATAATCATTTAGCTACTTACCAGTTTACTTCCCCCTTTTGGCATCATAAAAAAGATATGCAGTAAACCAATGATGTCAACAACAATACTGAATAAGACCAAAGCTAAACATCAATCAATCAGGAAGAGAAAGGCATTCACAAAAGATTATAATCAGAACAACAGAGGAATAAGTTAACCTGTAATCCATAATAACATTTAATACATTAAAGTTAAACTGATAATCCAAAAACACAGAGATAAGCCACAAAAAGAAAGACACGGGGGAGGTTTTTTAACAAGCTAGGAAGGAGGAGGTTGATGAGACAGGAACTGGATGATGAGAGTGAGTCGTGCATTGACAACATCATTATCTTTAATTGCCTTCTCCTGTAAGGCAGTGATCTTAGCCTTCAACTCTGCATCCTCTTGCTCCAGAGCTTGTACCACGGAAGTACCAGGTCCCTCATTCTGTGCAGTAAGTAGTTCTGCTTTGAGCATGGCAATTTCGGCCTATTTACCACTCAAACGCACAGTGAGCTCCTCAACCTCATGCTTGAGTAGATCCTAATCTTCGAGGAGTTGAGCCATCTTGCTCTTGGGATTGCATCTCCCTTCAATACACTCACACTCGACCAGGGTACTCTCTGAAATAGTTTGTTTCACCGTACCAACCTTCCCAACACTGAGAGGAATTTGAAAGTGCTTAAATACTTCTGTGAGAAAGTATCCGTATCCCATTCCATGAACCCCTTTCCTCTCGATGACGGTTTTGTAGATATTCTCAAGCATAAGACCTGGGAGATTCAGGGCTTCGAAACTACACAACATCTCCATCAGAAACAAGTCAGCAGAAGTTGCTGAGGTCCTCTTTTCAGTGCGAGGAAGGAGAACTTTGTTGATAAATTCGAAAACCAACTGGTACTCGCTCTTCATGATCTTCTTATAAATCCCAGCAACCTTGGTTGTGGGTATCTTAGAAATCAAGGACACAAACTCAGTAGAGCAAGTTTTTCCCAGCAGAGACCCGATCCCCTCTCTAGTTACCTTGAGAATTTTGCTCAACAGACCCTCATCTAGATGTACAGCAATGTCATTGACCCTTGTGAGGATACTCCCATCTTCTTTGAATTGAATATTATAATAGAATTCTCGCACTTCTTCTTCATAGAGGATAGGGGATTTTCTGTTGAACAAATGCAGCCATGATTGAATTTCTACCATATCATGAAGAGAGTCCATGCCGGGAGGATTGATTATTCCCATATCAAAGACTCTCCCAGCCAAGACTGCTTGCTTTCTCAGGCTGTCAACAACTTCCTGCATGTTGACACTCTCATTACTCCTGTCTTGGGTACCAGGTCCCTGTGATCTCTTCCTTTTTCCTACAGAACTTTTCAACCTTCTTCAAAACTTTTGCCTTTTCGTTTCCTAACCTTTTCTTCTTTTTTTTTTGAACTTCCTCAGCAGACAACTCAACAACATCAGACTCAGGCATTTTGAAGTTTAATACCTTAAAGGTTCTTGCACTTCTAATTACAGCAGTATAACGTGCACTGGCCTTCAAGGCATCGGCCATCAATTTTTGAGCAGCAGACCTAGTGGTAGGTCTTCTCCTAGGGGCCTCTTCTACAACCTTCTCTTTCCTTTTCCTAGACATCTCACCCTCTCTTCGCTCAACCTTCCACTTTAGGGGTTCCTCCTCACTTTCAGAGTCAGAAGAGGAGGAAGAAGGATACCTACCAATGTCAGGAGTTTTATCAAAAATGGGTTGAGTATTTCTTACCTCTTCCCTCTACAAAGCTTCAGTTTGCTCAACCCTTGGTTCTTCCCGCATCATATCCAAACTCTCAATAACTAATTCTTCACTTGCTGCCAAGATATTAGACTCAGATGCTTTATGCTTAGGCAGATCTCCTTCAAAAAGATTATCAGGCAGCATTTCTTGCAACGGACCAGGTCCAGTAGGCAAGCATGTGCTGTTTAGATCTATGGCATAGAACGGATTGTCAGGTGTATCTTTCTGAGAACTTGAAGGGGCATTGGATCTGGACACTACAACATAAGGTGAGTAGAAAGCAATGGGCTCTATTTCACTAAGAGCATTAAGCATTTGTTTGGATGTAGAAGAAGGAGAATACATTTTTGACTAGAAAGAGAACAAAAAATGACTTTTCGAGCAGAAAAAGGAAGAAGAAGGTACAAAGTTTGTCTTTTAACTTTTGCTTAATCCCTTCTTAAAGCAAAAAGAATGTTAAAGGACGGATGAGGATTTCGAAAAGAAGTAATGAGGGTTTTAAAAGACGTGAAAAGGTGTCAGGTCCGTGATTGGATGTGTCGCTTGAGAGATAAGCGATGGGACTTAACGATCAGAATAACCGATGACTGACACGTGGCATTATCAACGGTCATAATTTTCAGTTTAAAATTAATATATAAATGCTAACCTGGACAGGCACCAGGTACTATAACACAGTTACATCCTCATTCCGCAGTTGTTCTAGTCATCTGCTTTGTTAGTCCATTCCTTCCTGAAAGTATACCTACAAAAGGTACAAAAAGGATCTTTATCCAGATATTTAAATATTCACACAAAGGATACCTGCACTACAATTTTAGCCATCAAGGGAATTCAACTGTTGGAAGCTAAGAACATCACTTAGAGATCAACATGCCCAACTTCAGCCGATTTCTCTCAAATTGGTCTTTTACTGAGAGCCTTGGTGAAGATGTCTGTGATTTGCTCCTCCGTTGGACAATATGTAAGAACAATATTTCCCTTCTCAACATTGTCTCTCAAAAAGTGATGTCTAACATCAATATGTTTTGTTCTCTTATGGTGGACTGGATTCTTTCCCATACTAACAGCACTAGTATTGTCACACATAAGAGGAATTGCTTTGATGTGTATCCCAAAGTCTTCCAAGTGTTGCCTGATCCACAACAATTGTGAACAACAGGCTGCAGCAGCTACATATTCAGCTTTATCAGTTAAAGAGCCACATAATTCTGTTTCTTGGTTCCCCAAGAGATGAGTGATGATCCAAGGAAATGAGCCATTCCAGACGTACTCTTCCTGTCAACTTGATACCCAGCAAAATCAGCATCTGCAAAACCAACTAGATCAAAAGTATCACCTGCTGGATAGAAGAGAACCAGGTCCCCTATTGTCTTTAGGTATCTGAGAATACGTTTTTCAGCCTTCAAGTGTGAATCACGAGGATATGCTTGAAACCTGGCACACATTCCAACACTATAAACAATATCAGGTCTGCTAGCAGTCAGATACAACAAGGATCCAATGATTCCCCTGTACATTGTTTGATTCACAAGAGGATCAGATTCCTCTACTACAAGCTTGGAATTTGTTCCCATAGGAGTATCAATAGGTTTAGAGTCAAACATATTGAATTTCTTCAGTATCTCCTTAATGTACTTCTCCTGACAGATTGAAATTCCATTTGATGATTGCTTGATTTGTTGACCAAGGAAAAATGTCAGTTCGCCCATCATGCTCATTTCAAATTCCTTTCCTATTAGTGATGAGAATTCTTCACACAAATGTTCTGAGGTGGCTCCAAAAATTATATCATCCACATAAACTTGAATAATAAGCAATTCTTGTTCTCTTTTTAATAAGAACAAAGTATTGTCTATTTTTCCTCTTTTGAACCCATTCTTCAACAGAAACTTTGACAACCTCTCATACCATGCTCTAGGAGCTTGCTTCAGACCATACAGAGCCTTATTCAATTTGAACACATGATCTGGTAGCTCAGCATCTTCAAAACCAAGAGGTTGTTTGACAAAAACTTCATCTTTCAGATCTCCATTAAGAAACACACTTTTGACATCCATTTGATACAGCTTGAATCCCATGAATGCAACAAAAGCTATCAGAATTCTAATAGCCTTCATCCTGGAAACATGTGCAAAAGTCTCATCATAATCTATTCCTTCTTCTTGATTATATCCTTGAACCACCAACCTGGATTTGTTTCTAGTGATCACTCTATTTTCATCTAGCTTGTTTCTGAACACCCATCTGGTTCCTATTATTGTTCTGCCTTCAGGTCGAGGAACCAGGTACTATACCTTGCTTCTTTCAAACTGATGAAGTTCTTCTTGCATAGAGTTGATCCAATCTGCATCACTTAATGCTTCTTTCACATTCTTGGGCTCAATAGATGATATGAATGTTGAAAATGCAACTAGATTTCTTGTTTTTGATCTAGTATGAATTCCAAAGTTCAAAGGAGAGATAAGATTATCAAGAGGATGTGATGAACTATGCTTCCATCCTGATCTAGGAGCAGACTGGTTGAGCTGATCAGCATGTTCTTCTTCATCAATAGTGACATCATTTTCTGGGGAGTTTGATGTACTTTGACTGGAATTCAGAGTAGTACCAGGTACCTCATCACATTTTTCCAATTCATCAACCTCTTCCACAAGACTATGATTCTGATCATTAAAGTCATTTTTCAATTGTTGTTCTGCATCAGCTTCACTTCCTTCAATTTTCTGTGAATTGAACAGTTTGATCACATCATCTTCATCATTTGATCCATTATTTTTCAAGCTTCCATCTTCATCAAATACAACATGAATGCTTTCTTCAATGCATTGAGTTCGTTTGTTGAATATTCTGTAAGCCTTACTCGATGAAGAATATCCAACATATACTCTTTCATCGCTCCTAGGATCAAATTTTCCCAAATCATCCTTTCCATTGTTCAGCACAAAACACCTGCATCCAAATGCTCTTAGATAGCTTAGCATAGGTTTTTTGTTGTTGAGCAGCTCATAGGGGGTCTTATTCAAAACAACTCTTATCAAACACCTGTTGGTAACATGACATGCTGTGTTGACAGCTTCAGCCCAGAAATTTTGAGGAAGATTTGATTCAATAATCATAGTTCTGGCAATGTTCACCAAGGTTCTATTTTTTCTTTCCACTTCTCCATTTTGTTGACGAGTTCTAGGAGCAGAAAAATTATGACTCGTACCATTCTCCATGCAGAATTTATCCAGTTTTGAGTTCACAAACTCAGTACCATGATCAGATCGAATGCTGCAAATGACTTGATTCAATTTTGTTTGAATCATGTTGAAAAACACCACCAATTCTTCAGGTGTTTCTGCCTTTGATATCAAGAACCTTTTCCATGTATATCTTGAGTAATCATCAAGTATCACCAGAATGTATTTCTTGCCATTTCTGCTTTGAACCTTCAAAGGTCCACACAAGTCCATGTGTAGCAGCTCTAGTGTTCTTGATGAGGTTACTTGCTTTTTGGACTTAAAAGATGATCTGATTTGTTTTCCTTTAACGCAAGCTTCACAAATTTTATTTTCAGCAAACTTCAGCTTTGGCAGACCTCGGATCAGGTCCTTAGAAATCAGTTTGTTCAATAAAGATGAGCTCATGTGCCCTAGCCTACGATGCCAAAGATCAGCATTCTCATTTTGAGCTCTAAGACATGTCAGGTCATCTCCATGAGACGTTTCTAAGTTGGCCACATACATGTTTTTACTTCTGAAAGCAGTGAGCATTACCTTCTTTGTAGTTAGGCTTACCACAGTGCACTTCTCAGAAGTAAACCTGACTTCATTTCCTTTGTCACAGATTTGAGACACGCTCAAAAGACTGTACTTCAACCCATCTACATGATACACATTGTCAATTGAATCTTCAAGATACCTTCCCACTTTGCCAACTCCCAAAATGTACCCCTTATTTCCATCACCAAAATGAGACACCTCCTCCCTGAAGTGTCTTGAGTGAGAGGAAATTTTTGATGTCACCAGTCATATGTTTAGAGCATCCACTGTCCATATACCAACATTGACTGCTGCTCCTCTCACTCACCTGCACCAAGAATTACTTGTTTAGCTTGGGAACCCATTTCAATTTGAGTTCCCAGAAAGTAGACGGAGGAGTGATTAGATTGTATTTAGTCCAATAGGGTAGTTTTTGAAACTTTCTAACAAAGGACATTGGAGCAGTGAGAGATTTATTCTTTAAAAATCTATCAGTTGAAACAGGCTTTGGAGGACCAGGTCTCACTTTTGGTAAGTTTTGCCTTTCAGCATAATTAGAAAGTCTTTCATGGGAGTTTCTCCAGCCAGCACACTCTCCCTTTAAGTGCCCACTCTTACCACAATGAAGACAAAGCAGATTGTCAGACACAAACACATACTTACTATGAGGATTAAAAGGTGGAGTGATGTTCAGACTTTCTAGTCCTTTCTTATTGAAATTATTCTGATTTGTTGCACTTGACAACAACTTAGAGGATTTTGTCCACTTAAGAGATTTTTCAAGTTCTTCCTTAAGTTTGACAATATCCTTTTCTAATTTGTTGCTCTTCTCCAACGACATCCCAGTTTTTTCTCAGAGTTTTTCAATTTTTCTTAAATTTCAACTTGTAAACCATTTGACATTCCATTTAGCTTTTCAGCTTCTTCAGTTAGCTGGTTCAACTGGTTTTTAAGTTCAGAATTATCAGACTCTAGAGACACCATTTTTGACATTTTCTCCTCCAGTTTAACTTTGTTTTCAGTTAAACTGTCAAGTTCAGCATTCATGATGTCTCTTTCAGATGTTAACTCAATTATAGAATCAATCATAACTTTTACCAACGTTCTCAACTTTTTAAGAGAATAATTATCCAAATCATTTTTCATATCAAGAAGAGTTACCTTGTCATCCTCTTCTTTATTTTTTGTATGAGCCATGAGAGCAAATATATCATTAAAAATGGTTTCCTCTTCATGTACAGTCACCATAGACACATCATTTGGTTCATCAGGATCTTCTGAATCACTTGAAGAGTCACCCCACGCAGCAAGAGCCTTTTTGACCACAAAGTCAGCAGCAACTTTTCGATCTCTCTTGCCGAGTGCCAGGTCCCTTCTCTTCTCTTTGTCACTTCTTGGTTTTTGATGTTCCTTGTTTTCATTTTTGAGTAGAGGACACTCTCTCATAAAGTGTACAACTTTTCCACACTTGTAGCATGTATCACCTTGAGTAGCGTTTTGAGGACCATTTGTTCCTCTTTTAAAACCTTTGTTCTTTCTCACAATTTTTTGAAATCTGTTGATGAGATATGCCATATCATCATCACTGGAATCTTCATCTGATTTGTACTTCAGCGTCAATGACTTATCCTTTTTGGCTTCCTTCTTTGATGAATCGTGATTTCGATTCATCTCATGTGTCTTCAGATTTCCAATCAGAGCATCCATAGTCAGCACCTTCAAATTTTTGGCTTATGTGATGGCATCAACCTTGCTTTCCCAGGATTTTGGAAGAATTCGAAGTACTTTTCTGACTTTTTTGCTCATTCTTATAGGTTCACCAAGACTTCGCAGCTCATTTGTAATGGAAGACAATTTTGTGAACATGTCATGAATTGTTTCTCCTTCCTTTATTTTGAAGTTCTCATACCGTGAGGTAAGCATGTCAATCTTTGATTCTTTGACTTGTTCAGTTCCTTCATGAGCAGTCTTCAAACAGTCCCAAATTTCCTTAGCAGACTCACAAGCTGAAACCCTGTTGAACTCATCAGGTCCTATCCCACAGACCAGAAGAATTTTTGCCTTGTAGCCCTTTTCAATTTTTTTTCTGTCAGCTTCATCGTATTTCTGTCTAGGCTTTGGAACAAGACTGATTTTCTCTCCATCCTTTTCTTCTATCATTGGAACAAATGGTCCATCTAGTACGATATCTCATAACTCATTATCTTCAACCATGAGAAAATCATGCATTCTAACTTTTCACCAACTGTAGAAATGTCCATTGAAACGAGGAGGTCTTGTTGAAGACTGACCTTCTTCTAGATTAAGTGGAGCAGCCATTCTAGAATAGATATCACTTCCTTGGTGTTAACCAAATAGAGAGTGTCTGCTCTGATACCACTTGATAGAATATATGCTTTCACTTAACAGAACAATGGACCAAGTCTCGTACTACACTAATAAGTATAAACAGAAAGTTAAATATAGTTTGAACCAACACAACGATTTTATGTGGAAACCTCCTTGCTTAAGGGAGTAAAACCACGACCATTCTCATAGGATTTTCAATCGTTTTCACTAATCTTCAAAAGCAAAAGTAAAACACGATTACAACAAATGTGAGAAGAATTTTTTAATCTCACGTTTAAGCAATAGACTCTATTGCTTAACAAGCCTAAGTAGAAACCAATCTACCCACTAAGCTATCCCACTTGAACAACTTAGAATTTCAACACTACCCACTGATTCCTTTATAGTTTCGGGAATAGTTTACAATGTAAGAAAGAGAATATATTCTTAAACAACTACACTAAATGCTCCAGAGATTTCTGCTGTTCTTGGAATAATTCTGCCTTTTGTTTGCTAGTAGCATTTGCAAGTGTTCTTGAAAATTCTTTATCAATTTGCAAAAACTACAAAAGATGTTTAGGAAAGTGCCTTTTATATGGACAAGTCACTTTCCTTAAACTCTTTGCCATTGGTTGGAGAAGTCTCACTTTCTGATGCCATCGGGAAGAGTGCACCTACTTTCTGTACCGTCTCTAGCTGGCTGTCAACTGACTCGTCACATTGAGAGCCTGGTACCACTACAAGGTCCCTGGTTTTGTTTCATCTTCAACACTCAAGTAAGAAACCTGGTACCTTTACAAGGTCCCTAAGTTTGTCAAATCATCAAAACTGCAAATAACAATTCTTAACTGTCCAAGGGCAAATATGTGCCCAAAGTTAGATGGTAAAGACAAACATATCAAAAAAGTATAACTAAGGGTAAATATAACCTTTTTATAAGAGTACAACGACAAATATGACCCTTTTCCATTGAGAAAATTGCCAAATGTCCTACTAATGTATTACACGATTTTCAATCACATAATTAAACTTCATGGGGTCTATTACCCCCTGAACTATTTAAAATCAAAATTATTGTATCCCTAGAAAGCCACAACCACATTCATGTTGATGGGTGAAACTCATGCGTTTTGACATTTGGAAATTCCATTAAAAAAGTTTTCAACTTTTTTATTATTCTTTACTCTTCTCTTCTATTTTTCACCATCTATCCAAAACCAAAAATACTTTCACCATTTTTTCTATTACTATAAACACCAAAGATCTACCAATCACTACGATCTTGAAAGGAGAAGGTCAACAATGATTTTGATCCGTATTTATCATCCCGTCCACTACTTGATTAGTGTTAAGAAAATTTTGATGAATGCATATGTCAAATTTTTCAAATTGGAGTTAATGAATACATGATAATGGAGGAAAGTTGAATGTGGTTTCATCGAAAATTTAAAAATTTTCATTGGTTTGGACTAATATTACAAATTTGGATCTTCGAAGAACCAAAATAAGAATTTGCCAACCGAATTAACTTTGTGGTTTGACGATGTACAAGGGTGATTAACAACTCCAACAACATCGATTAAGAGTTGATTATCAAAAAATTCTAAATTCTATACACAAATTAGAATCAAGAGGAATACAAAAATTCTATGGTATATCCGGTGAAGATAGCAAAGGAGGCAACGAAATAAAAATGACGGGAGATGGACAAATCTGGTCACAAAGAAAGAAGAGATTCCTACGAAGATTAAAGAAAAGAATAAAAGATATATATATATACAAAAAAGTTTTAATATTTTTTCCGTCCTCACTCTCTTAGGGAAAGTGAAATAGACTCACTTCGTCATATAAGCATTTAGAGAGATTATAATTTCAGTTTTAAACAGTTCGGGAGTGATAGGACCTTCGTAAAATTTAAGTGTGTAGTTGAGAAACTAATAATAAATTGGAGGGGCATTTGACTATTTTCTTAATTTTAAATAACTATTTTGTTTATCCCCGAAACAGTACATTTGAATTGAAAAAACTGCAACGAAAGGGAGAAATGAAAATCAAGATAATAAATGAAGAAAAATAAATTTAAATTTTATCTTTTCATGAAGCAAAATTATTTCTTTGAAGATTCATTTTTAGATTACAAGAGCTAAGATTTGAGATTGAATCAAATAGAAGATAAGAAATTAGGTTGCAATTTCATAACTTGAGCAGATTTTGGGTTTATTTGAGGTGAGGGAGGAGATAATTAAGGTTCCTTTGAAGGTGAAAATTGGGTGGGTGGGTTAGGATATTACAGTTGAAGGGAGAAAGTGGATTTAATGAAGTATATTTTTTAAAAAGGTTAAAGGGTAAAGTTAGATGATTAACGCGCCCAACAAAGATGTTTCAACACGTGCATAGCACTAGTTAAGGAAAATGACTTCCATTCAAATTACATTTTTTTTTGGGAAAACAAACATTAATTTTTTAAAAAAATATTTTCAATTTCAAAATTTTATTTTTTCACCCGATCTCTGACCACCCTCCCCTGCCCCGTCCCCCTCCCCAACACCACCCCTCCCAAAAAAATTAATTTTGCTTTTTAAAAATATTTTCAACTCCAAATTTTTATTTTGAGCTCCTACCTCCCGGCCATCCCCTACCCACCCCTACCCCCAACCCCCCAAAAAATTAATTTTATTTTTTAAAAATACTATCAATTTCAAATTTTTATTTTTCACTCCTACCCCCTCCCTCTGCCCCCCCTACAACCCCCCACCCCTATCATCACCACCCAAAAAAATTATTTTTAAAAAATATTTTCAATTTCATAAATTATTTTTTATTCTAGTAAAAATAAAAGATATTCCTCAAAAATATTTTTCATTCATAAATCAAACACAAAATCATTTCCGGAAAATGTTTTCTACTCACCACCAACCAAACATGAGAAAATAAGTCCAATATCTACTTGTTTTCCAAAAAAACATTTTCCATGGAAAACATTTTCCTTCATACCAAACACACCCTAAGTGTCTTTATCATTTAAGTGCTAAAAATAATTTTTCTTGTTAAATTTAAATTCTTTTAATGCATTTTCTCTCAATTAATTGATGTGGCACACATGTACAAAACACGCCAGTATACTAATATTTTCATAAGTCATACTTATTCAAAATATTATAAATTCTCCCACCAATTAAGTGCTATTAATTAGGACTGCATATTGATCAATTCGTTTTTGAATTTATCGAAGTTGTAATTAATGCTAAATTGTTATGGAACGAGTGATCGTTGTCAGTTCAGTTAACGGGTTAACCGTTAACAGTTTATACAATTTTTATTGAAAATTATGAATGGACTAATCAGTAATTAATCGAATGCAGTAGCTAGTAGTTGGTGATGAATTTTTTCGTATTAGTCATTACTATATAAAACAGTTAATAAAACTCCATATTAACTTGAACAGAAATGTCAATATTGTCCAAACTAGAAAACTTAAAAGAATTCCTCATAACAATCAAGCCAATTTTGATATGAACTATAAAGAAAAACCATTACAACACTGCTAACAAAAATTAATTTCAACACTGTTAACGAAAATCATTGATGATCATCGACCATTACTAATAAAAACTTCTTCATTGCAGATTGTAGTATTGCAATTGCAAGCATATCTCACTGTCTCACACACTGTAATCAGAAATAAAAATAAAGACTTAAAGTAAGGGAACCAATCTTTTGAACCTACACTTAGAGAATGTTATATAAAATAACTCACCAACGTGGGAGCAGTGGTAGTGAATCAATTAATAATGTCGCATCTATGAAATATTATTATGAAATTTGAGTATCAACTATAAAGTCTCTGTAAAGAGTCTAAATACTAAAACATAAACCCTAAAGGCTAAAAGTATCAAATTTTACGTAACAATAGGAATAAATTTAACCCAATATATTTATACAACAGAAGTGTATATATTGTGTTTCTGTTTTTGTATAAAGCGAGAAAAACATATATCTTTTTGCTATAAACTTATAATTATGCAATATACATACATTTTAATTCGATTCAACTATATGCAAAGCAAATTATACAATTGCAGCGAAATAGGCCAGCGAATTATACAATTTATGCCAGCGAATTATACAATTTATGCCAGCGAATTATACACTTGTATATGTATAGCGAATTATACAGTTTTTATGTTTGCTATCGAGCGCAATTATGCAAAGTTTGCTATATTATACAAATATGAATTTTTTGTTTGCTATATGTGAAAGTTGCCCAATTTAAAATGCAAAAGAAATTATGTCGTATTATGCTTCAAGGATAGCTACTGGGTTAGGGTTAATGGGTTTACAAATTGGGTGGGCAGGTTTTATATAAGTGGGTAAGGTAAATATTAAATAGAAAGTAAATTTTAATTCTATTAAAAATATCCATTCATTAGGATACATGTAATACTAAAAGTAGTGGTATGATACTAAACTTTTCAAGGGCAAATATGTTCCAAAGTTGGATGGTAAGGGCAAATATATCAAAGAAGTATAACTAAAGATAAATATAACCCTTTTGTACGAGTACAAAGACAAATATGACCCTTTTCCGTATTCTCAAACTAATTTTTCTCATTTTACTAAACTGTTAATTATTTTAGGACGTCTAAACAAGACTTTTAAAGTTGCAAAATAATTTCTTAATGTAATTTTTTAGAAGATGTGTAAAAGGAAAAATAAACAACTAATATAAAATATGAAAAAGGGTATAAAACTAACTTGTTCTCCTTTATTTAAGTTTCATATATCAAATATTTTCCAACAAGAAGTTATAACGAAAAGTGTATTAATAATCCTTACAATAACTATATAAATTGACACTATTTATACGATTATTTTTTTTTTGTGAAATTCTAGCTATAAAATGTTTTCTTTTTCATAAATAAACTTCCTCACTAAGTTGTTATTCTTCTGATGTTAATACAATGAAAAAATAAATTTTAGAAATAGAATAAATTACGCTGGCAAAATTTCCATGAATCTAAGGCAAAAGAGATTTATTAGAAAAAAGAAAAGAGAGAACCAAAGAAAAGAAAAAGAAAGAAAGGGAGGGATGGGGGTCCTTGTGCCCTTTTTTCTAAAAGTAGTTTACTCCTTCAGAACTTATTGGTATATTCTTTTGCCCTTATCTCATTGGCTAAAGGAAAACATTCTGTTAGGATGTTCCTCTACTCTACCTGATTGGGTTTTTTTAATCTATAAAGATTCAATCCACACAACTAATTGTCTACACTAACCTAACTATATCTAAAAGCCACCCCTACACAAAATAGGATGGAGTAAAAGAAAATGTGGTATGGAAATTTTACAGATGACACGAAAATGTACAGCACAAGAATCGTCATTGGGACACAAGTTACAACTGTACAGCACTAATCTTCTATCCGTTGTATCTCACCCATCATGATGCGATTGCTTGTAACCTTGAAACCAAGAAGAGCAGGATCAATTTGTCTTCCTTTCTTTCCTTTCTTCTTACCACTACGGGCATACTGTGTTGCATCCAATGCCTCTGATGCATGTGCCTCCTGAGCTGTTGCCTTCTTAACATTACTCTTAAGCATATCACTGAATGATGTCTCTGAGACATCAGCATCACTACAAGATGCAGTTCGTCGAAAACGCCCATCTTTCTTTTCAGACGTCATAGCACTGGGAACTTGATTTGCTGCATTACCTCCCACTTCCCTCCTACCCCCTAGTGACAGAAATCATACAAGGATGGGTTAGCAATTAGGATGGAGAGAATGAGTGTGGTGCAAGGGGATTGGCAATTAACTCTTACAACCCAAGCCACAAAGGATTAGCAGACAAACTAACTACTCCCTCCATCCCAATTTATGTAACAACCAGGCAAGGAGTTCAAGGAGGAAATGAAGACTCTAAACTTGTGATTCAAAATAAGTCATAAATATTTGTGTGGCTAGAAATCATCTCATTAAGGGTAAAATGGAAAGTTCAAAGTGAAGTGCTACTAAAAATAGAAAAAATAATTTTGGACAGACCAAAAAGGAGGAGTATCACATAAATTGGGACATAGGGAATAGTATATCTCTCACATCTTCAAAGGGCAAAATATTTAGCAATATAGTAATATCAAGACAATTAGTAAACAGCGATAGCAATAAAAAGGAAAAAGACATCCTACCTTCAGAAGCCATGGCATCTGAAGAATTTTTGCCTCTCACAAGGCCATCAGAAGCTATCTCCGATAGACCCTCCTGGGTTGAAGAAACGCGCAATACAGGTGGGTACTTCGGCAAGATGTTATCCGACCTTTTTGATGTCACAACCACCCTACCCAAATAGAAACAAAATTCAGATGCATATCAGGAAAGCAAAATCACAACATAATCTTCATAGTGGGAAGGAGCAAGTCCCATATACAGGATAGTAAGTAAAACTCTTCCCTGACTTACACAGAAAAAAACACTGATTAAAGAAAGTATTAACCCATTGAAAGGAAACAGATGAGGAACAAAACTTTTTCGAGCAAGGAAGAAGTAGCACCATGTAAAAGTTACAATCAGAGACATATTTGCATAACACAGTTATACAAGATTAAAACACAACTCGGTGTTATCAAAAGGCACGCTGAAGCCCTGAAGCGAGGCTCAGAACACGTTTAGCACTTTAGCTTGCTTAATGTGCAGTTCAGTGTCATCATCAAGACTCTAAGACATAATTTTCCTTGTGAATGAGCTTTTTCCTGAAGAAACAACGCTAAACCATTGATATTTCACTTTATCATAAAAAGAAAAACTAATCATATACGACGTATAATTATCAGTAAAATAATGTAGGCAAGTGAAATATCATAACTAAAAAGTTCAGTGCTCTAAAGCAAAAAAGTTTCTTACTAAGCCAACCTACTTCTATAACTAGAGTACATTCTTTTTGTAATAGAATCTTGGCAGTAAATTCTACACTCCAGGATCTTTCAAAGAATTTTATATGAATAAAATTGTTGTAGCAACTAATGCACAAACTTTACTTGATTTCACAAACCACCAACTACACCCATCAGAATGACATACATAAAGTTGAGTCCTTTTGAGGAAGAAACAGAGATAGCACATACCGTTCCTTAGGAATTTCCTCCGCAGCTGAATCCCTTCTATCATTCTTGTCATTGTAGGAGTTGAGACTTCCACCTGAAGATGATTTGAAAACATTATAATCTGTCAAAAAATAAAACTTTCTTTTAATAAGACAATACACAAGCACAGACACACATATATAGCATTCAATATAGTACACAACTTGTGTATATGTATAATATACGTCTGTGTAATTGTGTATATATAGAGAGAGAGAGAGTAACCTCCAGTACCAAGTGAAGTGTGCCTGCTGAGCAAGTTAATTGGCATTTCCCCTTCTACAGTCGCCACACCAGCTTGCCTAACGATACTTTCGCGAGCCTCCAAATGTACCTACAGATAACCATAGTGACATGTAAGAGTGTATCTTCATTGCCAACACATATAAGATGTAGGTGTGGGATCTTGTAAATTACCTGAGAGGCGTCATTGATGCTGGAAAAGACAGGTTCAGGTTCAGCAAAAGCTCCAGAATGAGATTGGAAGGGCAATCTCTCACAAGCATCAAGACTACCGGCAACCTCATTTACATGATCTCTCTGTGGTGGAAAACCTGAATTAGAACCATATGACCCAACAGAGAAAGCTTGGTTTAGACTTGTATCCTGGTCCAAAAGAGGGTTGAATGAACGGTTTGAAGCATTTGTCGTAGAAAAGTGACCAGAGTGAAAGCCCCTCTCAAACAAAATCCCTCTGGTAATTTCTGCTTGCTCAGTTGACTGCTGACCAGATTTTTGCTGGAGCAGTTCCATAAGTAATCGCTTTGAACTGTCATCATTAGCACCAGCTGACATCCACATACTTTGATCTTCAGAAGCCCTCTTGACATCAAAATCCCTTCTATGCCTCTCACCATTGAGATGTAGTTGCTGCAGCCTAGTTTCCATCCAATCAGCTGGTAACTGACCATTTCTTTCGGACCAATGATTTTCAATTGTATCTACATTTGGAGCATGAAATTGACTTGAAAATAGAGGACGGTGAGGAGATTGCAAGTGGATGCCAGACGAGAAACCAGGCATATGACCAGCTGAGTGCATTCTTGAATTTGGATCTTGCATTTCTAAACCTTGTGCGCGCACTAGAGGATTTATGGCATCCAAATTAACACCAGGACCACCACCAGGTACTGACATCGTCCGTTCCAAAGGCAGAAATCCAGTGTCATAGAGACCCCGCTGAATTCTATCCTGCATTGACAAATTCCTTTGCAGATGACTAACATGCTCTTCTGCAGGGGGCATCTGTTGCTGTTGATAAATATCTAATGAACCAAATCCAGAGTTTGTTCGACGAGCAACACCTGAATTTCTTAGATACTGACCAGTTTCATCAGCAGGCCAGACAACACCAATCTGTCTGTCTTCCTCCATTTCCAATCGCTGTCTTAACCTCTCATGTGCTTGTTCTTGTTGAAGGGCTTGATGCTCCAAAGGGTGCAATTGTCCATGTTTTGCCCGTGATAGGAGCTCCATTAAATCATTTTGAGGCCCTTGATGTGGTATTTGACCAAACTTTGCTTGAATGAGATGCTCAATAGATGGTTCAGCATGTCTTGGTGGAAGATGTGGACGCTGTTGCAGTTCACTCAGAATTTGTTGCTCTATCAACACCTGCTCCAGAGCACTGCTATGCCTAATAGCATCAAGACGTGATTGTGTGTGACTTGGATCATGTACTTGTCTCTGCAATAATTGTTCAAGAACCAGCTGCCTAGCATGAGACTCTTGTTCTTTCATTAGCATTTGCTGTTGATGGAACTGTTGCTGTTGCTGCAGTTGTTGAAGCTGCAACTGTCTCTGCTGTTGCAGCTGAAGCGCCATGAAGTGTTCCAGATCCTGCCCAGTCTGACTCGCTAACTGTGGTTGGTGTATTGAATTATGATTTGTGCCACGTTCCATCATAGCTTCATTTAAGTGACTATTATGAGAGGATATCAAATTATGAGGACGCTGTTGCTGAAGTTGTTGGGGAAACATCTTGTCTGCCAACTCAAACCGGTTCAATTCATGGTCCTGGTGCAACAAGCGGCTGGCATCCATAGCATCATGATATATGTTGAGTTCAGATCCAGCATTTCTTCTATAAGCATCAGTCCACGTCTCCAGAGCGGAGGTTGAATCCGTCTTGGCACCAAATGGCCCAACCCTTGCAGCACCAGAGTTTAGAACTTGATCCTGGCCACTTCCTCTAAAAGGAACGTCAGAGATAGGACCATTCTTTCCTGCAGTCCCTTCAAGCTCTGACCATAATAAACCAAGTGGGTGCAATGTCCCTTCGTGATCTGGAACTCCACCCTCACATATTGCGCTTGGAGTTGCACGGTGGATCTTTGAAGGATCAGTAAGGCCTGTGGAAGTTTTTCCAATAGCATTGCCACCACTTCCAGGTCTTCCCGGAAACACAATTTCTGCAATGAAGACGGAAAGTTAAAGAATTCAATAGCAAAATAACAGATAAAGGCCAACCACGTTAAATATCAATGGCCATGACCTTGATGGCCTATATGCAGGGAAAGAGGCTAGATTCCCACCTCAGATAAACAATAATGATCCAAGCTAAAAATGCTAGCTCACCTTCATCTTGAGCAACAAAATTGTTAAAGTCTTCACTATGTAAATATGCAGGTTTAAATTGACGAGCTGGATGATCAGGTATTGACTGAACACGATGTCCACCAATGCCATCAAAATCAGATGGCGGCCAGCTCGAACCATCAAAGGCAGAATATCCAACCATCTCAGAAACAGAAGCTGAGCTACGTAAATCAGGATCCAACTTCCCCTCTAGTACAGCAGATGGTTCTGCCTGGGAAAGATTGGTGTTACCAACATGCTCATGTTCAAATTTCAAATGCGGCATTACATCACAAAGTTCAAAGAAAGGTGAATCTTCAGGGGCATCTTCCAAGCGAACTAGCAAGTCCATACCAAAAAATCCCTGATCAAACCATGAAATGATGTCAGCTCCAAGAAATGGCCCCTGGATTTCGCCCTGAGGATCACGATAGTACAAACTCAACTCCTCTGGTGGAATACCCCTTCCTAGAAGGTTGTTCCAATAGATTTCAGAAGAGGACTTCACAAATGCAGAATTTGAATCATCAGACACCTTTAAACTGCCATCAAAAGCAACATGTTGATTGTTCTCAAAGATAGGTGTCTTGGTTGCTCCAGAATCTGGTAAGCTCTGCATAGAAATATCAAATTGGGACCCACTAATGTATTTGGAGCAGTCACTATTATCAGCTCTCTTCCTGGTCAACAAACTTCCATCTGCGGCGATAGCTTCAGAATGATTGTCTTTCTGTCCTTCATGATTTTCTCCTCCTGAATCACAAACAAGTTCCTTTGTCAGAAGCCAACAGGAAAATCAACCTTGATGAGAAGAGCTGATTTAAATAGAGGTAATACTATACTCACCATCAAACTTGACCCTGACACCGTTCTCGTAAACAAAGCTATAGGTATTGGCTTCTTCAACACGTATTGATGTTTTCAGCAACCCATCAACTGTCTCTTCAGTGACATCAGCGGAGGGAGCACCTATTTTCATATTGTTGGGCTCTGTATCCCCTGTTTCTGGAAGATACAAAAACAAATTCAGAGAGAAATCTCTTATCCTACTTCAAAAAGACAACGGATAGGATGGGAGTAGCAGTCAGTACCGCATCCAGACATGGCGTTAGAGAAACAATTACCTGTGACATTATCCATTGATTGACCCTTTCTAAAGGAATTGTTAGAAACACCACCACCAGTAATTTTACCCTTCCATATATCATTGAGAACAGCCTATAATAAGATTGATCAAGCAATCTGGTATCAAATATTTTATTAAAACTTAGAAAACCTAACAAGTCTGAACAAACGAAGTAATAGATGTAGCTCACCTCCTCCTCAGCATCAGGAACAACAAAAGCTAATGGTTCAATAGCAATTACTTGAGTAACTGGGGGAGCTTCTTCCATATTTTCAGGCATGCTACAAAGAGATGAGCCAAGTTTTTGCCTGCGGTATATGTCAAGAGCTTTCCCCCTTGGATAACTGAATATGCCAGTCGAGATTCCTGATTTTCCAGGAACAGAATTCTCAAATGGTGAAGCACCAATTGCACCCCCAGAGGAAGGTCTTATAATAGTCCCAGTAGACCTCCCACGACCCAAGTTAAATCCCACATTTGACCCTTCTACTTTTCCTCTCTCCTGTCCAAAACCTGGAGCAGCTCGATAGGAACTTGGAGCTGCAGAGTTGCCCTCCATTTTATAGCGTGGACGCCACTTGTCACGAGAATCTGACTCCGTTCTGAGACAGTACGGTTGGCCACAAATGTTTGGCCATCATTATGAACATCTTCCTTATCTACATCTATCCTTTTCTCAGTGCGATTTTCTTTTTCCTTGTCATCAGGACCCCACCTAGAAGACCACTTGTTATCACGCCTTGTATCAACCCCAGAATTACGGTTATTAACATCATGCTCAGCACGGCGATCGGTTTTCCTTCGTTCTCTCCGACCAAGCAAGCCAGTTTCCCTCTCTTCCTCACGCCACCGGCGACTGCTCTCAGTCTCCATTGTCGTTCTTCTCCAATCCTTCTTGTCCTCAGGTACATCTGTACGCCAAGCGTCCTTCTGACTTGAATCAACAGAACTTCCAAGTGACAAAGAGCTTGGTGGACGTGGTTCCTATGATGAATAGAACAAAGTAGAAAACAATTTACTAGAAAATTCAAGCAGTATAATAGAAATATGGGCACCTGGCACTTTGAGATATATATAGAGAGAGAGAGAGAAGAATGGAAATCCAAATCTCAAAAAGATTACAGGCAAATAAAACAAAATTTTCTTCAGTTCTGCTTAACATTGCAACAGAAATCGGAAACAGACACTTCAAGAATTTCATACGTAGAAAGTCTAGGAGGAAATAATGCTACGACGTGACCGAACTCAGTTGAAGTTTAAAGGGAAAGTGTTTTTGGGGTGTTTCAAGTTATCTTTTGTTTTTTAGATCAATAAGAGGAGCTTGGACCGACAGTGACTTTTCTGAATCTCAGTTTTAAGACGTAGAACTTTGTAAAGCCACAAGTAAATGGACAACGTTCATGACAGAAGTATTCCTCTGTGGTAAATACCATATAAAATCACGAGCTTAACGAACAAAAACCTTTGTTACACTCTTCTACTCCAATTGCTTAGTGTGTGAAATTTTCCGTCTTAAGCAGACCACACATACTTAGTCAACACATATGGGCACTACAATATCAAAATCAATTACTTTGTTATGTCTAATATGGTTTTGGTACCAACACCGACAAGATTTCACGAAGTCTGTCTAATTCAACAATAGAACACTTCATTCTTAAGGGTTCCCACTCTATATATATATATACTTAGAAAGGCGAATCTCCGGATGTAACATACTATTTCCTTTTTAGTTTCTGTATTTCATACAGAAAGCAAGTAAAAAGTCTCAATCATGTACAAGAATAAAAACAGTTGACAATGACTTCATATGATGTTGTAACTGTACATCCATATCTGGACTGGTCTGAACAGAATTTCTTGTCAAATTGCAAACCGTCTATCAAGTATTCCAAATAGCAAAATGCACGGCACAAAAGCAGATGTTAGGGTCCAAAAAAACTAAGGAGAATTCTACTTGGAATAATCCATTGTCTGAAAAGTAAGCAAACTGACCATCTTTGTGTCGCTTGGTTTAACATAAAGCCACTGCGGAGACAAAGGAATGCTGCTGTCCACCATTGGTTGATCTAAAGGAGAATTACAAGAGAATGTGAAAAGTACATATCAGAAGATCCAGAGTCGGGATGTAACCAATCATAATTAAAAAAAGATATATACCTTTGGAAATATCAAGCTGGCCCATGAAAGGCTTGTTGTCATCATTACCTGCAAGCAAGCAAGCAGATGTTTAGTAAATAAATTAGAAAATCAACTACTGGTAGATCCAAACACTAGAAGAAGATGATATTTTAGTGAGAAAAATCAACAATTTGGTAGAGATAAATAAATGTTTGAATTAAGATTGACAGTGTATTTTGAGTTTGCAATAGAACAATTGGAATCGAGAGATGGCTGATCTGAAGCCCTAGAATTGAAATAAGCCCTAAAGTAATTGTAAATCAAAATTAACCAAAATATAGAGCACCTTTGGAGTGATCAGAAGTCTTAGAGGAAAGAAGATCGTCAGGAAGATCAAGATTTCCTTCTGCCATGGCCTTGTCGAGAAAGAGGATCGATACAGAAAAATGAATCGGAGAAAAAGGGGGAGAGTGAAATGGAAGAGTCAGATGAGAGTGAATGTGGATTTGAAGACGGAAGCACAAGCCAGAGAGAGTTTTAGGGTTCCGAGATGACAACTGTTGCAGAGAGATGCGCGAGTCGGGAACAGGTGACGGAGAAGAAAAGGCTGAGGGTTTGGGTGGTCACTAGAGCCAAATCATCTTCTCGAAAACCAAAAATTAAATAAAAAGAATTTTTATCCTTTTTTAACTCTATTTTTATTTTATCCTTACCACAATATACATTCACCTTTTTTTTTAATCTTATCATACAAGTAATTATGTGCGGCTTGCACACTTATACGATACATGAACACCTAAAAACTCTTACAAATAGAAATAATTATCAATATCATAACATTATATAGCAGTAAAATTATTGGGGGATATGAACTCCTCGATCATGCGACTATATGAATATTTAAAATTTGACTACTATTATTGTACATGTATATATGTTTGATGATCTTAAGTAAAATTATTGTGAGGCATTGATATGTCCAATGTAAGGTTAGTCATTCCATGATATTCTTATTACTAGCGTGTTTGAGATATTGATGTCATGTGATACTCATGTCCATCTTATTTGATTAGGTGTAAAACGAAAAATCTTTTTGAAACTTCAAAAAAAAAGTAGGGATTCTTATTTCCATTTCAAGAAGGTTTTACACACTTGAAATGTCCGTTAACACGCAATTATCCAACGACTTGAAAATTTTGTGACTAACTTTGGAAAAATTATTTAAAGGAAAAGAGATTTATAGTTATTTAGAAAATATAATAATTTAAGACACTTGAAATAATTTAAAGAGAAAGTTTTGTCAAAATGACTAAGTAAGAAAGACAATAAATTATTTTGGGCCTAGCCCAATTTTGTCGTATCATTATGAATATAATCACTATATACTTGTTTTATATAATACTCCCTCCGTTTAAAAAAGGATGACCTAGTTTGACTTGGAATGAAGTTTAAGAAAAGAAAAAAGACTTTTTAATCTTGTGGTTTAAAATGAAGTTATATCAAATTTACCAAAATGTACTTAATCTTGAGGTCTTAAACATGTCATGTGAAAAGTTAAAGTTAAAGTGTTGCCAAAAAAGAAAAGAAGTCATTCTTTTTGAAACAAACTAAAGAGGAAATATGGACATTCTTTTTGAAACGGATGGAATATATATTAGATGTATATTGGTTGTATACAACACTTATGCATGTATATTAGCTTTTGTTTGCATTGTATATCAGTTTTTGTTTTTCCATACAAACACGAGATCGACTCGATAAGAAAAATTAAGTCTCCATGACTCAACTCAAAAATGTAAAGAAAAATAAAAGTCTTACCAGAGACTCGAATAAACATCACATGCAAATAAAAGGATAAAAAATTAACATATAATACAACTAAAATAAACAACAAAAATAATGAAAAGACATTGAAAGTACCTATTTTGAAAGAGTTATTGAAAGAGAGCAATGATCATTCGAGCCATAATGAAATAACATGGCAACTCGTAACATGCATATATGTAAAAAAATAAAGGAAAGAGAGCAAAATTGATCGTCATCATCTTGAATCTAAAACACATGAAACAACACACACTCAAAACAATAATTTAACTAAGTACTCTTAAAAGTTAAAACAATCAAGCCATGGAAGTTTTAACACAATGGAAGCTTAAACATATATTTTCACTTTAAAGAGATTTAAATAATATTCAAGTTATGACACCGAAGAACTGGTCACATTCTTACGTACTTCGAACTAAAAAAAAGAACATATACATTTCCTAATTAACAGAGAACCAATTAAGAGTGATAGAGAAAGCAAATAAGAAACCTTCACAGTGGCATTGTAATGAAGCTTAGGTAACTTAAATTAATCATATTATTTCTTAGAGAACAATAAAGTGAACATAATAAGACTGAGAAAATCAAGAGACGAAGAGGAAACTAGAGGAGGGCAAACAAACAATATCAAATAAAAAATATTTTTTAGCTATTGAATTAACAAATCATCGTACTCCAAAAAGGTATTTTCACGTCATAATTAGAAATAACAAATCAAAATGAGCATGTTCTTATTACTTCATATATGGACAAAAATTTTACTAAGCTATACATTGAATTTTATATTAATAGCAACTTATCACCAAGAAATGAAAGTTGAACCAGTAAAAGCAAATAATACTCATGACTGTCTATATTCACTAAATAAATTATTTAATAATCATAGCGATAGATTAAAAAATACTAGGAATAAATGGAGTAAGTTTTAATTCTACATTGTAGATAGAAACTTGATAGTATTAAATATAAATACTATGACTTTAGGCAAAGCAAATCAATATTGTAACACCTCACAACTAGAAAAGAGTTTAAAATCTGAAAATATTGATTTTTGAAAAGTATGGGGAAATTGGAAAAAATTGTCTAAGTTAGGAAAGTCAGTTTTGATAATTTTAAAACGACCATAACTCCTAACTCATGATGATTTAGGAGTAGTTCCAGATATGGTTGGAAATCCCTTAGAATAATATTTCCAGTGTCGTCGAGTTTGCACAATTTTGATATTGAGTGAGTTATGTCTTTCGAAAGTTGAGCTGTTGGATTAAGGAAAGTCCAATCCGATTTGGGAAAGGCAAAGATGTATTTTCCTTAGCTAATTTAGTTAATTCGTTTTAGGGATTAAATTAGGGTAAAAAAAAGACTTTATTCAGTTTAGGAAAAAGAGAATTCACGCTAAGGCTTGGAGAAAGGAAAAGAGAAGAAGAAAGAGGGCAACATTCGCCAAGATCATTGAATTAACTTGAGGATTTCGTCGAGGGTGATCCCTAAAGAGGTGTGGGGGTCTATTCTTTCACCCACGTGACAAGCATGTTTGATTCAGCGTATCTTTATTACACAAAGATAAGATTTTGAATGTTCTTGAATGTTGTTCTTGAATTGCTTTCGTTCTTGAACATGAGTCAAATTTTATGAATTTCTTGAGGTAGAAAGTGTTGTTTCTTGAGTATTTTTTGTTAGATCCTTGTATATATGAATTGGGCACATATATCTAAAGTGAATTTGAGGAAAAAAATCAAATTATAACGATTTATGGTCAGAAAAACGAGATACAAATCCGTCAGGCGTCACCTGGGTAGGGCAAGGCTAGGCGCCCTTCATCTACGCTAGGGGACTGGGGCGGCGCGCCTGTAGTGCGCCAGAGTGGGGCCTCTGAACTTGAGACCTGGCGCGGTGCACCCAAATCGACGTTTTTCACCCAATTTTCATAATTTAGTCTGTTTAACCTTTTCTAAAGTGTTTTAACGCTTTCTAATGATTCTAACAATCTAAATGACTTTGAATCATATAGAATTCATCCAAAAACATGAATTGCAACCTTGAATACATAACTTCAAATTCAAGGAAAGTTTAGAGCCACATTTAGAAAGTTCTTAGAGTCGTTTCAAGAAGTATTTTACAAATGCTTTTAAACTTATTTTAAGACCTAAAAGATCAGGTTGAGTATAAAGTAAAGAATAAGAACAAGAAGTTCATTTCAAGTTTCAGTCTTTCAAAAATATTTTAGTGTCGTTTTAAGACTTAAGTTTGAGTTCAATTCAGAGTAAGGTGAAATCTTTTCTTCAAAACAGTATATGGGAACTAAGTATTTCCAAGGAAGTATAAAAATGTTTTCACATTTAAAAGAAGGGAATCTGAAGTTTTCAAAGTGCATTCAACTAGTTTTCAGAAAAGAGTAATAGCTTTTCAAATAACGCAAGCAAGGAAACTAAGATTTCCAAGATACCCTATGAGCTATTTTTTGAGCACTAATCTCAAATCACAGAAGTATGTTTTAAAAAATAAGAGCTAATATAATGATATTTTTGGGAGTAGTATTGAGCCGATATGAGGGAGACTTCAAATATTTCTCAGCCCCCATAAACCATGTAGTCACTATGGGTAGAAAATGATCATACTTTTTAGATGACTCCTTTAGTGCTTTTTAGCATAGACTAGTTGATCCATTAGGTAGTTCAAGTCCTATATCGATGGCAAGGTGTAGGATGGCCCTGGAAGCGTGAGGCAAAATGTTGTATCATCACTCTAACTCTTAAGTGATGATTGTCGGTTAGAGAAATTCCCACAAAAGTTAAATGTATTTTTATATATATAAATAAGTTTATTTGTATTTTTACATACATCTCACAGTTATTTGTATCTTTGTATACATTTAGAGTTTACAACATGTTTTCAAATAACTTTTCTTTATATTGCACTTGCATTTAAATTGATTTATATTGAAATGAGTCAGTTATGTTGAGTTGAGTTGAGCCAGGTAAGTTCTTCAATTTCTTTCAGATTCTTTCTAGCCTATGTTGTTTAGCTTCCAACTCGCATACTCGTACATTCAATGTATTGATACCAGTTGTCCTGCATCATATCATGATATAGACACAGGTAACGAGGATCGGAATTCGGCACACCATTGATCCAGTTGAGCACTCCAGAGTCAGTTGGTGAACCTCTTTGCACACCAGAGGACTCCTTTTATTATTTTGTTTTTCAGTATTCTTTATTTTGATGTTGTG
Organism: Solanum arcanum; assembly: GCA_027789145.1. Classification (NCBI taxonomy): domain Eukaryota; kingdom Viridiplantae; phylum Streptophyta; class Magnoliopsida; order Solanales; family Solanaceae; genus Solanum; species Solanum arcanum. Next base: position 15,208,152 of record CM050937.1, read on the forward strand.
GGGTCTGTCCCGACATCCATCTCAATTTTAGGAGGCTTCGCTGATAGACAGTCAGATGTTAGTATTTCGGTTGTCTTTGCATTATCATTCTTATGTTAAAGACTTGGGCTGCCATTTTAGTCAAGTTGAATGTTTAAAGCTTTAAAACATTCAAGTTATCTTATTATTCAATGTAGTTTAGTTCTTTGATCATTAGCTCATTGATTGTTGTCTTCTTGAGTTAACTAAGTCAGGTCAAGGGTCCGCTCGAGGCCAGCAATAGTCTTCGAGTGCGGCCACGCGCAGGGTGTCGGCTCTGGGCGTGACAAATATTTTATTTAGGAAAAATTGCTTCTTTGTTTAACACTGCTTTAAATTTTTTTTAGAGTCGCCACTGAAATTTTAGAAAAATTAAGAAACCTTATTTTCAAAAGATTGAAATAGTAAATCGATTGAAAGTCTTTAAAGAGGGTTTGAAGGTTCATATTAACGTCTTTGGAAGGTTTAAATTTTGTGAAGTTGAAGACTATCATTCCCGTTTAATGAAAAACTGGCTGGCTCTGACTACCTTGAGGAGCAAACAAAAGATGCCAAAATCACACTGCCTATATGAACAAATAAAGTTTGCACAACCAGCTTAAGTAGAAAATATTCCATATTCTATGCCAATAGATTCGTGACATCCATGTACTGAGTCGTCAAATGAGCCACGTTAAGAAAGTTTTTTGCTAAATTCTTATCAATATTTATCTCAATAATTATCCAAATTTTAATTTTTTTCATGGATACTTTGTAAGAAATTGTATAGTAAGTCTTCTTCTATTCAAAAATACATTCTATATCATATCAATGCAAAGATATTGATTATATTATATTAGCATAAAATTAAAAAATTCATATATAATATTGGCATTTTAGAAATACTTAACATATTTGAGAATAAGAATTGTTCCTTTAAGATCTTATCATTTTGCAGTAGATAGTCTTATGTGCATAATGACTTGCCCCTTTTTTATAAGACTTTATTGACTTATATTACTCGATCTTTTGGCACGGAAGTAACCCCCCCCCCCCCAAGACATATATGATTATTTTCATCAAATATATTTTTTAATTTTTTTTAAAAAATACTTTATCAAGTTATACGAAAGTTGATCTAAACACCACGATCATAAAAAAAAATCTAACTTTAAAAGTTAATCCAAATAGATTAGCAAAAGAATGAAGATGCATGTCTACTTATCATGCTTTAAGAAGACATATAGTACTTACTTTGATAATCAAGTAACTAAATTTGTTTTATGCTTAGCATCATTATAATCATAGAATTTTGTCAGTTATATGTTATTTTATTTTGCGATTGAATTTTGTTATATCTTTATTCTTCTAACAAGATGATGATATAGATTGTGTAGAGCATTATCAATTTAACTAATTTAATAAATAAATGAAATTATGCAAAAAATTATTATGTCAAATTCAAATAATGAACTAAACTTATATATTGATTTGTTTTCACAAGTATTCTATTATAACCTATGAATGTGCTAAATACTTACATTCTATCATAAACTTTACAATGTCTTTTTATAATAGTTGAATTTAAAATTATCAAGAAGTTACCATGCAACGTGCGGGGATGTATACTAGTTATGTATAAAGAGACATCCAAGAAAGAATGAGAAACATACACCTAGTCAAATCAAATGGACAGTCATATCGCATGAAATCCGTATTTAACATGCCAATAATAAAATTTTAAAGATCACTAACCTTACTTTCGACATACCGATGTCTCATAATAATTTTACTTTGGATCATTAAACACATATACATGTAGAACATATACAATAATAGAAGACAACTCTAAATAATCAAATAGTCACATGATCGGGGAGATCAGATCCCCCTACTAATCTCACTACTTTACAAGCTATATAATTCATCAATCTCATATATACACACACATGATAAATGGTCTTTAATCATGTCTATATGGAAAGGTCTCTAGGTGTTGTGTATCGTATTGATGTGGTACCCCATCAAATACCTACAATTTCTCGTTTATAAGCTCACATCGTATTCGATTCACTCATCATAAAAGATAGTGAATGTATTCTTATCATATTAGCATATCTTAGTTTTTACTGTTTTCTGAAATAGCTCCATATTTGTTTGATTTTTTCTTTCAGAAATGCTAAACATGTTGGTTGTTTAGGTTGATTCCTTCACTGTTTTTGACTATCATGAGTGATCCTTATAGTGATAACAAAGAATTACCATCTTTTAATTTATTAAGATTCGTAGTACACATATTTGTTCTAAGTTTTCTATTAAGAATTATGGGCTTGGGAAATTTATGTTTCAACATAGTTATTTGCTTCACCTAAAATAATGGTATCGATATTTGATACGATCAACCTTTTATTCTCAATGTAGAACTAAAACCTACTCACTTTATCCCTATTTTTTAAAAAATAAAAGAATCTTTCGTTATGATTATAAAATTATTTATTTGGTGCATATTAGATAGTAATGAATATCATTTTATCTCATTGATTCAATTTTCATGCCTAAGTGATAAGGTTCTACTAGTTTAAAATTCAATATACAACTTAGTTAAGCTTTTATCAATACTAGAAGTAATAAGAGCATGGTCTTTTTATTGGGCTATTGTCCTTGTTCCAGCCAAAGTCTCATGTCCTAATCCTACTGGAAAATGATTGTAATTATTCTCTTTATTTGGTTTCCAATTCTATTAGGAAAAGAATTGGAATTGTAATCCTATTTGTAGTTAGTTTGTCTTTGTAAGGAAAAGCACAACTCTATAAATAGAGGATGGTATTGAGAGAATAATTAATTGCTCATTGATATTGTCTTTGAAATAAATTAGCACATAAGAGAGGTTTTTTGAGAGAGCTTTCAACAAGAGAAAATAGAGAAGGAAAAGGATTCTTTTGCTGCAGTCTTTTTCTTCGACCAGCAACATACAAATCGTGTTTTCCGATTTGGATCGGGCTGAAATTTGGACTGAGTGTACCTGACATATTGTTGGTTGATTTGAACAGTGGAGATCAGATTCCGAGGTCAGAAAAATCCTGTTTTAGGTCCCGAACAGAAGCTGCATTTGGGTGATATTTTTTTCTATTTATCTTTGTTGGTGTAGCTATTGTTTGTTCTTTTTTGTCATTTGTTGTGTATCCATTAGAAGAATATTTGTAACCTACTTATTGGTATAGTGAAACAATTCGGATCTTGTTGATGCCGTGGTGGTTACCTTCGGTTTGAAGGGTTTTTTCACGTTAAACTTGGTGTTCTTTATTGTTAGATTTTCGTTTTCATTTTTTCGTCACAACAACTGGTATCAAAGCTAAGGCTATATATATGGAGGGAAATATGAGCAATATGGTATGTCTAAACGTAAGAAACTACAATATATGGAAAAGCAAGATGAAAGATCTATTGTTCGTGAAAAAGATGCATCTTCCAATTTTTTTCTGCTCATAAACCCGAGAATGTGACTGATAAAAATTGGGAATTAGAGCATCAAAAAATATGTGGATATATAAAACAATGTGTTGAAGATAATGTTCGCAACCATATTGTGAATGAGACACATGCTAGAACATTGTGGGAAAAGTTGGAGACGCTTTACGCTTAAAAAATTGGCAATAACAAGTTATTCTTGTTAAAGCAATTGATGACCTTTAAATACAAGGAGGGCAGTCATATTCTTGATCATATAAATGATTTTCAGGGTATTCTTGATCAACTATCAGGAATGGGTGTTAATTTTGATGATGAAATACAAGGTTTTTGGCTTCTTAATACTCTACCGAATTCTTGGGAAACTATTCGTGTTTCTTTAACAAATTCTGCCACTGGTTGAAAAGTGATTATGGAATATGCAAAGAGTGGTGTGTTGAATGAAGAGGTTATAAGAAAATCTGAACACATATCTTCACATTAAGATGTTCTATATATAGAAGAGAGAGGGAGACATAAGACAGGAGATCCGAGGAGTAGAGATAAAAGCAGAAGCAAGTCAAAATTCAAGAATCCAAATATTATATGTTATAATTGTGGAAAGAAAAGACATATTAAAAGATTTTGTAAAAAATTGAAGCAAGATCTTAAAGAAGGGAAGAAGGAATAAAACAATGAAAAAATGTTGTTGCTGATGTCCAAGATGACCTTCTCTTCTCTTCTGATAAAGACGTCATCAATTTTGTATCTCAAGATACAAGTTGGATAGTAGATTCTGGAGCCACATCACATGTCACACCAAGAAAAGACTTCTTTTCATCTTATACTTCTGTTAACTCTGCGGTGTTAAATATGGGTAATACTTGTGAGGTTAAGGTGTTTGGTGTTGGAACTGTTTGTTTGAAAACCAATACCAGTTCAACGTTGGTCCTTCAGAATGTCAAGCATGCTTTTGTTATCAATGTCTCCTTGTTGCTTTGGATGGTGATGTTCCAAGCAGAGTTTGGTTTGATAAGGATGTTTCTTATAATCAATTGAAAGTGTTTGGGTGTAAAGCTTGTGTTCATGTTCCAAAAGATAAGAGGTCGAAATTGGATGTTAAAACTAAGCAATGCATCTTCATTGGTTATGGTCAATATGAGTTTGGATATTGCTTTAGTGATCCAATTGATAAGAAACTCATTAGAAGTCGTGATGTTGTGTTCTTTGAAGATCAAACTATTAAAGATATTGACAAGACTGAGAAACTAGATTCTCATACTGATGGGAGCTTAGTTGATGTTGATCCAATTCCTATTATTGATTCATCCTCTGCACATGAGAGAACCCAAGGTAATGATCTAGATAATAATCATGAGTGTAGAACATATAAATATTCCTACTTATGATGTTGTGGTTTATAATGAACCAACTCATAGTGAGATAACCACTTCAAATGATCCAGAAACCTCTTGTAGAAGATCTACTAGAGAAAAGCGAAGCTCAACACGTTATTCTCTTAACGAATATATCCTCTTGACTGACATCGGAGAACCTTAAGGTTATGATGAAGTCATGTTAGATACTCATAGAGATAAGTGGAAAGAACTCATCGTAGACAATAATGAGTTTTGTAGAAGTGTGGCAGGCAGGAAGCCTGTCAAAAGTTACTTCACTTAAAGTCCATTTGGCCCCTTGGATGGAGGGGGAGTTTGTTGGGCTATTGCCCATGTTCCAGCCAAAGGTCCATGTCCTAATCCTACTTGGAAGAGAAATGAAATTATTCTCTTTATTTGGTTTCCAATTTTATTAGGAAAAGGAATGGAAATGTAATCCTATTTGTAGTTGGTTTTGGCTTTGCAAGAAAAAGCACAACTCTATAAATAGAAGATGGTCTTGAGAGAATAACTAATTGCTCATTGATATTGTCTTTGAAAGACATTAGAACATAAGAGAGGTTTTTTGGAGAGAGCTTTCAACAAGAGAAAAGAGAGAAGGAAAAGGATTCTTTTGCTGCAGTTTTTTCTCCAACCAGCAACATTCAAATCGTGTTTCCCGATTAACTAACCATTGGATCGGACTGAAATTTGGACTGAGTGTTCTGACATCTTGGTGGTTGATTTGAACATTGGAGATTGTATTGGGAGGTTAGAAAGATCTTATTTTAGGTCTCGAACAGAAGCTGAGTTTGGATGATATTTCTTTCTATTTATCTTTTGTTGGTGTAGCTATTATTTGTTCTCTTTTGGCACTTGTTGTGTAGCCATTAGAAGAATATTTGTAACCCTCTTATTGTTATAGTGAAGCAATTTGGTTTTTGTCGATTGATATACCGTGGTTTCACGGTATTATTAATACTTTTTCCTTAAGTTTAGTGTGTCCAAAAGCCTTTTTGTGCTAATTTTTATATAAGTTTGTTTTTATTTTGCAGGAAATCTGTCCAAAGCTGAATGCGGAGATTTTGAGCGAAGAAATGCAGAAGGAGACCACCTACGGAGCTTATGATGGTCCATCGTGCTTGTGACGGTCCGTAGGTGGAAACGTAGTGCAGCTGCTGAAGAAAGATGGGGAAGTCTGACTAAGTGTGGGGTTACGAAGCTTGTGACGGTCCGTCGTGTCTATGACGGTCCGTCCTGCAGGTTCGTCATGAAGTTCAGAGAAGTAATCCCAGTACCCATATTCCAAGAGTTGAAGTGTTTTGGAACGAAAACCCTCGACGGAGCGTTGTGCCTATGACTGTCCGTCATACTTGCTGTCGAGGGTAATAAAGAGCAGCACAAGAAATTGCATAAGTATGGGATGACGGAGTTTATGACGGTCCGTCGTGACCATGACGATCCATCGCGAGGTCCGTCGACCCAGCCGCGTTTTGGCAGATTTCCATCAAATAGTGTCCTTGTTTAATTAGGTTTTTATTTTTTATAAATAGTTCGAAAAACCTCGTTTTTGAGGTTAGACTCTGGATTGTTAGACATCATATTATTAGACTTTGTGTATTAGTGTGAGGTTCTTGATAATCATTAGACTTTTTGTGAGATTATTGATTACTTGGAGATTCTTGCAAGTGATTATTGGTGATTAATCAAGCAAACTTTCGGATTTTACTCTTTCTCATTGAAGTAAGTACATGACTTCTTATTTAATATATTTGAATATTGTGATTATGACTATGAGTAACTAAACTCCATAACTAGGGTTGTGGGAACCATAGGCAAATAATGAGATAAAACCTAACTAAAATAACAATTCTAGAATAGTGTCTTGCATGTATTAATAATTCTTTCGCTTAGAAGTCTTTTTAATGGATGGCCAACGTTTGAATTCGCTTTAATGCTACTTGCCGGACCAAGGAGGTAGATAATAGGAAAAGAATTATCAACATAGATTTAGTATATACTAATAGGCTAGTATTGATTGGTACGAGGTAATAACTTAGTCAAATATCGAATACGATGCTTAATATGAGGTAAAGATAAGGGTTAGGAAAGCAACACACGTAGCCGGACCAAGGTGCGGAGTGAGATTTTCTTTCTCTCTCTTTGTTCTTTCAACCCCACTTTCCAGAGCATTCCTTATAATAGCCACCCTCAACTCATGGATTTGCCATGAGTTAAGGTACACAATACCCAAAGTTGGGTCAGGGCCATAACGAAGGTTGTTTGCTGCATTAGCCACCCTCAACTTATGCTTTTGGCATAAGCTGAGGTGCACATGTCCAAGGAGGGACCAGGGCCAGCACATTGTTCCCAGAAAAGATCAGTTGGGGTGAAAAAGAAAGGTCTAATTTAAGCTCAGATCATTTGGATCAAAGAAGGATAAATTTCATTTGGTTTCTTTTATTTAGGCTAGAAATGGGAATATATTGAATAAGGGCCTATGATCCTTTCCTAATTGTCTATTACAACTCACTTTTAGCAGGACTAACCAGGCAAGTTCTAGCTCAGTACCAATAGTGGACTATTCAAATTTTCCTCACACTCACTTGACATCTAATCACTATACTAGATTATCAGACACCTAGTTCGGATTTTAGACTTAGGGTAATGCAATGGTGTACCTCTATGTCATGCTTAGGTCCACACAATCATTAGTTACTATGCCTAGTCATGCATCATTTTCCAGTTTATCATGATATCATTTTAGCCATCATGCTGCAGAATTAAACTATGTACAAAAGATATAAACATGCCGGTTTAACAGAAAAAGTAATCAGTCTTTTGGGGAAAAAGAACACAGGCAAGAAAACCCCATAAAAGGATAGTGAATTGGGATACTCAGACTTCACCCTAACACTCACTTTCCATTTACCCCACCCCCAACAAAAAAACATGCAATTGTCCCCAATGCATAAAAATTTAAATACTAGAGTGGTAGGTGAAACAAACTTGTGGCGCAAAGCGCCGTCGATCAGCAAGGTGGTGGGTCCGCCCCCAACAAAAAAACATGCAATTGTCCCCAATGCATAAAAATTTAAATACTAGAGTGGTAGGTGAAGCAAACATGTGGCGCAAAGCGCCGTCGATCAGCAAGCTGGTGTGTCTGGTTCCCCGGAACCCACGTCCTCTGTAATCTGGAAACCCTCAGTGGTGTCCTCAGCAACAACCGCACCATTAGTAGTGCCTCCTGCTATCTCAGCGGTCACGGGGAGCTAGACGCTGACCGCTAACTCTGATGCTCTCATCTGGTGCGCCTCCTCCTCAGCAAGTGAGGCTCTCCTTGCAGCCTCCATCTCTCGGTGCTCCTTCTTCCGTGCTCGCGCCTCGTCCTCTTCTTGACCCCTACGCCTCTTGGCATTCTCTCGAGGGGGAGGTGGTGGAATCTCTGAGGTGGCGAATAGGGCCGTTATCACTGTGTCCTCAGCAGGCTCGACAGAAGGGGCCTCAGACTCCGGCACCCTAGCCTCTAAGATCGTGTCGATATCTGCACGAAGACTGTCAACTGCAGCCTGAAGAGTCAACACATCCACCGGAGGGGCTGGTCGGGCTAGCACCCTCAACTCAAAGGCATCCAAGCACTGGTTAACCTCAGCGATCTTTCGCTCTGTATACTGTACCATTTTCCGCTCTAGGCGCTCTTACGACTAAGACAGACTTACGCATCCACGGTGGATATGATGCGAAGTGTAGCCATTTGCGCCTCTAATTTTGGACCCCAGCAAGCGGGACCCGGTGCGATGAGAGGCGGTCACGAGAGAGCTCGGGGCAGTGCTACTACCCGGGATAGACTCAACCGGGGTAGTGTCCGTGGATGCCGCCTGTGTAGCCGTGCGGGCCTGGGCTACCATATCAGCAAGATCATCAGCAAGTGGGGGAAGCTCTTGACGGGGCCCTCTACGTGGAGACAACTCATTGGCCTCGTCTCTGATGAGGCCGATGTCAACAGTGTCTTGCGGGGTCTTGAGATAATCTACGTGGCATATAGGCACACCTGCGGACTTGCAGAGAGCAAAGATCATGCACGGGAAACGGTAAGTAGTAGTGACCTTGAAAGCCCTCTCGTGCATGACTGCCTGTAGAAACCACGCGAAGTCCACCTCGAACCCGACTATCATCGCTGCCATCAACACTGCTCGATCCCATGTAACGATATTATCAGCAGCTGTGGGGGAAAGGCAGTGACGGACAATCAGCCACAAGAACTTCACCGTGAAAGTGAGGTTGGCCTTCTTGATGGCCCCCTTTGGCTCAGTTACCCAGTCGGCACCTTCTCCATCAACTGACAGGTGCAGGGCCATCCACCTCTTGGTGGTCTCTCTCAGTGATGGCTCGCGCAGGAACTGGCCATCTTTAACTATCTGCCAGCGGTAGTCGAACTCGGTAGTGAGAGGGGTCCGAGTAGCATCAACACCCTCGCCGTATAGAAACCGACGGATGGCAGGCAGGGAGATATCAATATGTACACCCCGTACTCGGACCTGCTCCAGTGGGGCCTGTTTAGCGGCGGCAGCCCGCCTATCTATCTGTGATCGGAGAGTCGCTACGTAGGATGCATAGAACTCTCGGACCATTTCTTCATTGTAACGTCCCAACGAATGTGCTGTCCACTCCAAGCGATGCCTGGTGAAGAGATTGTGGATCTCAGGAATCATCAGGAGACTCCCTATAAGGACCCGCCGCTCCAAGGTGAGTGTTCGAGTCATCACTCCTTTATCAGTCAGGAACTTGGCGTCGAAGTAGACTTGAAATTGCCCGTCGACACACCACCGGTTTGGCTGGTCAGTGGCTGGGGTGGGGGCCTGAGCTGGGTAACCTGATGTGGAATCCAAACTGTCAGCCTCATCAGACGAGGCCGACGCTGCAGCTGTAGCGGGTTCGGGAACCTCAGCAGAGCCGGAGGCTTCCTTTGACCACGATACTCATAAGGAGCCAGACGCTCCTTCATCATTTGTGTCTGACCCAGACGGTATGCCGGTCAGTGTGCGCTCCTCATAAGACTGGGAGGCAGTGACTACACCGGACTCCACCTTTTTGGGTGTGGCTCTGGGAGCATGTGCAGCACGGAAAGGGGTGGAAGTGCCTGGGGGCACATACTCGGGGTCACGGTCATCATCAGAGCCGATGACCATGCGGGCAGACGGGGCGACAAACTTTGATCGTCCACGTGCGTAGATTAGGTCCCATCGTAGATAGTACCTGTAAAGGATCAATATTAGTATGAGAAGTGGCAAACAAGACAAGCAAAACACAAAAACAATTAAAATAGTATGTCATTACTATGGTAACAGGGACACACGACGGGCCTGGTGACGGCTCGTCGTGACTATGACAGACCGTCATGGGGTCCGTCGTGTTTTACTTAGACTACGTATATATGGAGAACCTTGAAAGAGAGTCTCTGACTAGTATGACGGTATGTGCAGGACGGACCGTCGTAGATACGACGGTCCGTCGTAGGACACTTGAAAAAAATATGGAGACCCTTAGGAGAGGGGTCTCTGACCATCATGACGGTCATGCAGGACGGACCGTCGTGAGTATGACGGTCCATCACATGTATCCGTTGAAGGACACTTAGAAAAAAAAAGGAAAGACCCTTAGGAGAGGGGTCTCTGACCATCATAACGGTCATGCAGGACGGACCGTCATGGTTACGACGGTCCATCACATGTGCCCGTTGAAGGACACTTGGAAAAATGGAGAGAGACCCTGAGAAACGGGGTCTCCGACAACCAGGACGGTTGTGCAGGAATACGACGGTCCGTCACATGTGTACATTGGAACGGGGTGCTAGGGCTTTTGGAACGAACCCTACGACGGTCCATCGTGGGTACGACAGTCCGTTGTGGGTACGACGGTCCGTCATCGGGGTCTCGTTCTGTATATCAGTGACAGAACTGGTGGTACCCCATGCATCCCCGATGAACCCAAATCAAACTTGTAGTGTTTTGGACCTACATTTGTCTAACCCCACTACCTAGGAAACTAGCAATGCAAAAGCACCTATGTCTAGGGTTGTAAACACGACAATTTCAAACATTTTTAACCTAGGTAGACAGAATCTTATAAACGAAACGAACATATGACGAACAACTAAGCTAATACTAATTAATAAACAAAAATGCAAGATAAATGAGTAGAAATTAAAGACACATACCTTAGAATTGGAGAAAAACAAGATGGGCAAGTACTCGGTGACCAAGAAGACACCCACAACAGCAACTCCGACTAGTAGATGAACACTTTTAAGGCTTTGAAGAATTGTGGGGGGAGAAATGATCGTTTGATAGAGGGAGAGATTGTGGAAGTTGAAAAGAGAGGGTAATGGGGGGAATAATGAAGGAATGAGGGTGAAATGAGGGGTTGGGGAGTTTAAATGGTGAAAGTTTATAATAAACTCCAACCGGGTCGGGTTGGGTATGCCTTATTAATCACTCGACGATTCCCCGACGACGGTCTGTCGCAGCTGTGACGACCCGTCGTTGGTTCCGTCGTGTGTGCCCTAGATTGAAAATAACAAAAAGACATACCTAGTACAACGGATGCATACGGGTTCGTCGCGGGCGCAAAGGTCCGTCGATGTGTCCGTCAGTGACTGGTGCAGAGTAATTTTCTGCAGAATTTCCTGGTGATGTGCCTGCAAATTTAAAAACCCATTAGTAGAAAAATGCTACCATTACTAAAAAGACTATAAGTATTGGGTTGCCTCCCAACAAGCGCCTGATTTAATGTCGCGACACGACCGGGGACACTTGATTACTCAGACTTCATCAAGATGGTATGCCTCAATCACATAATTCGTCGATTCAGCATGCCCGAGATAGATTTTTATGCGCTGTCCATTCCTTGAACCGCACACCCTCCTTAGTTTCCAACTCAACTGCTCCATGAGGGAATAGTTGGGTAACCAAGTAAGGACCAGTCCATTTGGACTTGAGCTTGCCTGGAAACAAGCGCAACCTGGAATTGAATAAAAGCACCAAATCCCCAACCATAAACTCTCGTTTTTCAATTTTGTTGTCATGGTACTTCTTCAACTTTTCTTTGTATAGGGCTGAGATTTTATAGGCTTTCAGGCGAAATTCATCAAGTTCATTCAACCCATTTAACCGTTGCTCTGCAGCTTCGCTCCAATCCATTTTCAACTTCTTCATAGCCCACATGGCTTTATGCTCTAACTCAACCGGAAGATGACAAGCTTTCCCATATACAAGTTGGTATGGAGACATACCTATGGGAGTCTTATATGATGTCTGGTAGGCCCAAAGAGCATTATCAAGCCTCCTTGACCAATCCGTTCTACTAGCATTCACTATTTTTGACAATATCTGTTTGATCTCCCGATTCGACACTTCAACTTGCCCACTAGTTTGAGGGTGGTAAGGAGTGACCACATTATGGCGAACCCCATATTTCTCCAATAACCCCTTGAACAATCTATTGCAGAAGTGGGAGCCCCCATCACTAATAATGGCCCTTGGGGTACCAAAATGAGAGAATATTTTTTTTTCAAGAATGCAATGACACTCTTCCCTTTATTGTTTGCGAGGGCGATGGCTTCGACCCATTTAGATACATAATCAACTGCTACTAGAATGTACTTCATTCCATGAGAACTCACAAAAGGTCCCATAAAGTCAATACCCCAAACATCAAATAACTCAATCACAAGAATGGGGTTTAGAGGGAGCTCTTGCTTTCTTGAAATGCCGCCATCTCGTTGGAATCTGTCACATGCTTTAGCAAACTCATGAGCATCTTGATGAAGAGTTGGCCAGTAGTAACCACATTGTAATATTTTATGAGCGGTTCGGATACCATTGTGATGTCCATCAACGGGTGAGGAATGTCATGCCTCCAACACACTCAACATCTCACATTCTGGCACACAACGCCGAATAAGCCGGTCGGCACTACTCCTATACAAGTATGGTTCATCCCAAAAGAACTTCTTCACATCGTACATGAACTTTTTTCTTTGATGAAAGGACAAGTCTGATGGAACAATATCACTAGCCAGATAGTTCGCAAAATCTGCGAACCATGGGATCAAGTCTTATGAAGCAGCCAATACATGCTCATCGGGGAAAGTATCATCAATGTCAGTCTTATCCCCTAACTCTCTCATAGATTCATCCTCTAGACGAGACAAGTGATCAGCAACTTGATTTTCAGTTCTTTTTTTTATCCATCACTTCAAAGTCAAATTCTTGTAGCAGTAATACCCAACGAATCAGCCTAGGTTTCGCATCCTTCTTTGCCATAAAATATCTCAATGCTGAATGGTCAGTATGCACTATAACTCTAGTACCTAGCAAATAGGAGCGAAATTTCTCAAAAGCAAAGACTACTGCGAGGAGTTCTTGCTCAGTCACTGTGTAGTTCTTCTGGGCTTCATTTAGGGCTTTACTAGCATAGTAAATTGGGTGAAGGATTTTGTTTCTTCTCTGTCCCAATACTACACCAAGAGCCATCCCACTAGCATCGCACATTACCTCAAATGGACTGTTCCAATCCGGAGAAATAATGATAGGCGCAGACACTAACTTTTCTTTTAGCTCACCGAATGCTTTAAGACAGGATTCATCAAAGCAAAATTTACATTCTTTCTCCAGCAATTTGCACAATAGGTGTGCAATCTTTGAAAAGTCTTTGATGAATCTCCGATAAAAACCTGCATGCCCAAGAAAGCTTCTCACACCTATCACTGAGATCGGCGGGGGAAGTCTCTCTATTACCTCAACTTTAGCTCGATCAACCTCTATGCCCTTTTCTGAAATGCGATGACCCAACACAATACCCTCTTTCACCATGAAATGACACTTTTCCCAGTTTAGTACCAAATTGCAGTCTTTACATCTCTTAAGAACCTCAGATAAATTGGTCAAGCACCGCTCGAATGAATCGCCAACCACAGAAAAATCATCCATAAAAACCTCTGTAGTATTCTCCACCATGTCAGAAAATATTGACATCATACATCTCTGAAAGGTTGCGGGTGCATTGCACAACCCAAACGACATTCTTCTGAATGCAAAAGTCCCATATGGACAAGTGAAAGTGGTTTTCTCTTGATCTTCTGGTGCAATAGAAATCTGATTATACCCCGAATACCCATCAAGAAAACAATACCACCCTTTTCCGACAAGTCTATCCAACATCTGATCCATGAAGGGCATAGGAAAATGGTCTTTTTCAGTCCATGAGTTCAGTTTACGGTAATCCATACACACCCTCCATCCAGTAACCGGTCTCATTGGAACAAGTTCATTCTTTTCGTTGGGGACCACAGTCATTCCCCCTTTCTTAGGTACACACTGAACCGGGCATACCCAACTACTATCGGCGATTGGATAGATTACTCCAGCATCCAACCACTTGATAATTTCCTTCTTCACAACCTCTTGCATAGGATGATTCAAGCGTCTCTGGTGCTCAATACTCGGCTTATGATCAGGCATGAGTTGGATTTTATGAGAGCAAATACCAAGAGGGATCCCAATAATATCCGCAATGGTCCACCCAATAGCTCTTTTGAACCTTTTTAGTACCTTCACCAAACTCTGAACCTGTTGTTCATCCAGGTCTGATGCAATGATTACCGGTAAAGTGTCACCATTTCCTAAGAATTCATACCTAAGATGAGGTGGGAGAGCTTTTAATTCAACTTTTGGAGCTTCCTCTATAGATGGTTTAGCGGGTGGAGACTCGCGATTCTTCATATCCAGCTCAAATTTCTTCGGTTTAAACCGAACATCACCTCGGTCAAGAGACGCGACTAATGACTCATACTCTTCGATGCAATCGCTATCAAAGTTCATTATCACTGCCGCTAATGCTTCGACACTTAGACGTTCTTCTATTTGTGTCTCAAATGTCTCACCCATGTTGTAAGATATAGCAGATGCCGATTGGAGCTCACCACTCTGCCTCATGGACCTACAAATATTAAAGGTCACTTCCTCACTGTTCAACCGAAATTTCATCTGCCCCTTTTCCATGTCTACTAAGGCTCTTCTCGTAGCAAGGAATGGCCTGCCAAGAATAATGGGCACTTCAAAATCGACTACACAATCAAGAATAACAAAATCTACCAGAAATATGAACGACTCCACTTTTACTAGCACATCGTGGAGTATCCCTATAAGCCTTTTTACTGTTCGATCAGCCATCAATAGCCGCATCGCCGTGGGCTTTGGATCACCCAAACCCAACTTCTTGTAAATCGAGAGGGGCATGAGATTTATGCTTGCCCCCAGATCACATAATGCTTTTGCAAAATGTAATAGCCCGATTGTACAAGGAATAGTGAACGCACCTGGATCTTCTTTCTTTTGGACCAGAGATCTTGTAGCAATAGCACTACAATGCTGCATTCTATCATCATCCTCAAAAGTGACCGATCTTTTCTTTGTGACCAGATCTTTCATAAACTTGGCGTAACCTGGCATTTTTTCTAAAGCTTTTACTAAAGGGACGTTGATAGAAAGTTGCTTCAAATTGTTATAAAACACCGATATTTACCATCCTCGGTCTTTTTCAACAATCTTTGAGGAAATGGGGGGGGGTGGCCTAGGCATGGGAGTTACCTTTTTAGGCACTTTAGCATCTTCTACACTGTTATCCTCTAAATTAGCATCAACATTTACCACTTTATCACTGTCTTTTGTCACCTCATTCTCATTAGATGGCATAGGTGGGTCAATGGTTTGCTTGCCACCGCGAGTAGTAATTGCCATACAATGTCCATCATTTTTCGGATTTTGGACATAGTTGCTTGGAAGAGTGCCCGGTTGCCGTGTGTTCACAGTTGCAGATAATTGGGCCAATTGTAACTCAAGTTGCTTAATCGATATTGCATGTGTATCGAATATTTGCCCAATACCCGCTAAATCATTCCTCAACTCTTTATTGTGCTCATCACTAGCATCGAACTCTTCATCATTTTATGCAACATATACTCAACTCGCGACATACTACCTCCACCATCCCTAGGAGTAACTTCACGATTTTGAGGAGGAACATAGGGTCCATTCCTGTCGTTTTTATTACCATAGTTACCCCTGTTGAAGTTGTTGTCGCGATTGTAGTTTCCATCTCGGACATAATGACCCTCCGGATTGTAGTTACCATAGTTCTGACCTTAGTTTCCTTGACCTTGGCGCCAATTATCCTGATTTGAGCCGTGGGTGCTCGGTCGAAAACCCCCCGTCTGCTCATTTACCGCATAGAAATCCTCCTCATAATAACACTCATCATTTTGTGGCGGTGGTTTCGACAAGTAGTTGACTGCATTTATCTTTTCTGCACCCCAGTGACATGTTTGAGTACTAACCCAAGCTAAGTTCTCATCTGAGCCATTTCTTCACGAATCTCATCTGTGGCTGGGTTGTGAGTGGACTGCACTGCGAAGGTGTTTCTCCCAGTATCGGACTTCCTAGTACTCCAAGCTTTATTGTTCCGGGAGATTTTCTCTAATTTTTCAAATGATCTCAAAGATAAGGACACTCCCCATAAGATCCACCTGCTATAGTGTCCAATACCGCTTTATTGTTATCATCCTGTCCCCGATAGAAGTATTCCTTCAGTGACTTATCATCTATACGGTGATTTGGAACACTTCTCAAGAATGAGGTGAATCTATCCCAAGAACTACTAACTGACTCTCCTGGTAGTGCCACAAAGTTATTCACTCTGTCTTTATGGTTTAGTTTCTTGGAGACCGGATAGTAGCGTGCTAAGAAGACATCCCTTAGTTGGTTCCAAGTGAAGATTGAGTTGTATGGGAGCTCAGTGAACCACATAGCAACCTCTCCCGTCAGTGAGAGAGAAAACACTTTGAGACCTATTACATCTAAATCCAAATCAGGCCTCCTTATACAACTTTTACACACTTCCCTTACCTTAGCTATATGGGCATGTGGATCCTCAGAAGGTAGCCCTGAAAACAAACCTTTGGCAGTGAGCATTTGCATCAGGCTACTAGTTACCACAAAGGTGTGGCTGTAGGTAGAGGAGACAAGACAAGTGGCCCATCCTAGTCTGCTATGTTATCATAGCCTCTGTAGTATGCTTGGGGCCGTGGAACAGGATTTTGTCCCCTCTGTTGGTGTTCACCCGGAGCATCGGGTAACATCTGACCATAAACATCAACCGAAGCTAAGATGTTCTGGTTCGGATCATCATCATTTATTCCCAAGTTTCGATTCATATTGCGCAGTGTACGCTCTAATTCGTGATCGTAGGGAAACAAGAGTTCTCTTCCTCATCGTGTATTTGGCATACAAGGAGGATAGTTCTGGAAAAAAATCAAAAACAATAAAACAAAGTAAAATCAAGAAAATATCAACTAAACTATAGTAATAAGTTCAAGTTAATCTAAAAGCTATAATCCCCGGCAGCGGCGCCAAAATTTGATACGCTCAAACTTACTTCTCAAATAAGAAGTAAAGCGGTCGTGTCAAGTAAATAACCCAACTAGTCAGGTTGGGATCGTTCCCACGAGGAAAATAGTCTAGACTTAACTTCAACCTGTTATTACTATTGTTTGGTCAATGACTTCCTGGGAAAGTGAAAAAAACAATAAAAGGGGGGTTTCTAATTCTAAATGAATGAAAATAACTAACGCAATTGAAAGAGACACTTAACAGCTTTGAATGTTGGATTTTAATCAATTAATCAAAGTAACTAGGGTTTACGTGTTCCCCACAGGTTCATAACTTGATAATTCTAACTGTAACAATTTTTTCCTAGTATCTTGCATGCAAAGTGATAAGTTTGTTGGTGTAGCTATTGTTTGTTCTCTGTTGGCACTTGTTGTGTAGCCATTAGAAGAATATTTGTAACCCTCTTATTGTTATAGTGAAGCAATTCGGTTTTTATCGATCCCGTGGTGGTTACCTTCGGTTTAAAGGGTTTTTCCATGTTAAACGTGGTGTTCTTTATTGTTAGATTTTCATTTTTATTTTTTTGTCACAACACTTTTTAGTTTGTTATCTAAATTTTTATGTGAAGATACTCTTCTTTAAGGATATTGTGGTTTTTTAAGTCCATAAATATAAAATATTTGAAATATTTCAGTGTGTGTACGCATTTGCTTGCTTCCATGTGTGTGTTAACTCCATGTCTTTTAGTTACTTGAATATATGATAATGACCAATTTTGCTCTTTTTCCCCCTTTTTTTTATGTATATGCATGTTACCAGTTGTCATGTTATTTCATTATGTCTCGAATGTGTTCACAATAATTTCCTTAAGCATTGAAAATTAACTACAATCAAAATAAATAATAGAAAATGTGTGATTTTTATTAATGAATCGTTGTGAGTACAATTATATTGTTCTTTTGATTCTCTCTCCTAAGCTTCTCTAAGAGTTGAGGGCCTTCAATAGTGTACTTCTCGAATTGTTGGATAATGTAGACCTTCATGAGATGTTGTTGATCTACGGAAACATCGGAAAGCGCTATGTCGTTTCAAGTCGATCTCCAGGAAGAACACCGTTGATCACTCCTTTGAAGAGCTATTTAGTTTATGTTACAGCTTTCGCTGCAGAATGCTTGTTGAAGAGTTTTCTTGATGACCTAAAATGTTATGTTCATCCCCTATATATAGTTGTAGGGGATGAACAAGATTGTATATGATTGACAAAAGGATGTTATTTTGACACTTGACAGGTGATTGATTCTTGCACTTGATTGGGACTACCACCTCATTTTGACATGTGGTGCCGCCTTAAGGGTCTTGGATGCCTAGTCATGACATGTGGCATGACTTTTGGGCTTCAAGGTGAAATCGACCTTAGATTTGAATTTAATAAGATGAACTTATTTATTTTTTAAGACCAAATGAACATGTATTTAATTAAAATTTCGTATGAATTTAATTCAATACAATTTATGTGTCTACAAATGTCCCTTACTTTGAGACTTGTCGACGTGTAGGTTGTCGAAGTTTGGCGACAAGCCTTGACGTATTCATGAATGTGTTTTCATTTTTTTGAGACTTGTCAATGTGTAGGCTTGACAAATTTGACGACGAGAGTTGAAGTATTCATGAATGTGTTTTCTTTTTTTAAGACTTGTTAACGTGTAGGCTTCATGAATGTGTTGTTGAGACTTTAAGAGTATTTGTTTCTTGTCGTTACATTCTAACTAGGTCACTACAAATGATTTGTTTGTAGTGATCTCAATTTATTTTTTAAAAAAGAACTCGACGACCACGTGGTCCCTCTATTGATCCAAATAGATGGATCTAGTGAGTAATAACATTATTTTTTCGTGCGATCTTCTTTATAAGGTGTGAAAAGAAACAAGAAGATTGATTGGAATTTGAATCAAATAAAAACAATATCAACTTTCCTTTTATCTGAGTCAATGAAGATATTCTTCTTTCCTTAAATCTTTGGTTCATCCTTCCATATTGATGTGACTTCAAAATGGATAGCGGATATCTCAATCCAAATAAGATTTTTTCTTCCAGCTTCACCTTATTATGCCTTTTGTAAGGATTAAAACTCTTTCACAAGAATTCCTATATAATCCTCTCCAATGCATAGAGAATTTTATCACACAAAATTTTAGGCGCTGCAAAAAATAAGTTATCCGAGTGTATTTAAATGTTCAGATGAATCATCGCTTGTTTTTTATCAAATTGAAACACGTAGCCTCCCTCATATCTCGTAAGAAACTTCAAGCAAAGTACTCTTGCTACTTTCTCTGGTAACTAAGAATCATGTTTAGTAGTAACCCATTTTGATAGTTCAACTTTGCCGCTTGTAGCATAAAGTTCATATCTAATTGTATAAAAATCAAATCGCAAGCCGTTTGATTTATCCGAAACTAATAATATGGGGCTATAACATAGAAAAAAGATTCTAGTCAAACTTTTATTCCATTGCTACAATTTTTACCTTCAATGTTGAATTTTCTTCTGATTAACAAATTTGCGTGTTCGAAGTATAAAATTCATTTCTAATTGTAGAAAAATCAAAATCGCAGGCCATTTGGTTTTTCTAAAACTAGAATATGGAACTACGATTTATAAAATATTTACAGACAAATTCCTCTTTAGTTGCTATAGTTTTGATCTTCAAGGCTGAACCCGTTTCTGATTGATTGATTTGCGCAACCATAGAGTAAAATTTATTTCTAATTGTAGAAATATAAATGGAAAGACGTTTGATTTTCCCAAAACTAGAAACGTGGACTACGACATATAAAATATTTGTATCCAAATTCCTTTTTAATTACTACAATTTTAATTTTCAAGGTTGAACTCATTTCTGATGGCCAGAATTTTTTGTGTTTCGATGACTCTAATTGTGTTGTCACCAACGTAACCTCTTTTTTTTTTCAAAGCCATGTTGTGCAATCTTGATTTTCAGCAGTGACAATGGACTTTAGTGACCGAGATGTGTCACACCATTGCCTTGAAATCATGGGAAACAAGCAACATTCTTGCGCCAAAGTTCTTAGCTTGAAAGTTCATCCTTCGGTGATCGGCACGCCACTTGTTAGAAAGATGATGGACATTTCTCATCATCTCCCAAAGTGGTCGTCAACAGAAATGAAGGATGTTACGGAAAATTTCTCTGACAATGTCACAACTTTAAAAGTTCTCCTTTTGAGGTCTTCTACTTATCAAAATGTTGTTGTTGCCATCCATCCTTGTCGTGATGAACATCTTAGCCGTTGGTTTGTTCCTTCTTTTTGGTATGGTGAGGTTCTCTATACCTCTGGTTATTGGGAATGGGTAGAGGATGTGCTTGCCCACTGGAAGTAGACTTTGGATAACATTAAGACTTATGATGCTATTTTTGGTTCAATGTTCATATACGACCACAACGAAAATGTTCTCCATGTTGCAAAATTGGCATCCATCCACCAACACAATCTCTACCTTCGTGGGAGATTTATCTATTTTTATGGGATTTGAGAACCATTAAAGGTCTTCATGTTCATGGTTCCTTTTATGATGATGTTATACCATCGATTAAGGAGTTAACATATGTAGATGATCAAGAGAATTATTTTCTCCCAAGAAGTTGCTCCTTCTTGTTTTTGGCATTCTACGAATTACCAAAGGTGCCATCGATGAAGTCTCCTTTTGAGAATGGATAAAGTTTTGCTTTAGAGGGCCGAGAAAATATGTCGAGCCTATACCAAGGATGTCTAAGAATGATACAAAACCAAAAATGAATTATGATCCTTCTGTAAATATTAACATGAGCTTTTTGCCTCGAACAAAAGAAAATAATGCTCATTTTGTCAAGCTAGGCGTCGAAGAATAATTCAGAGATAAGATTTTTTATCTAGAGGCTTTTCTCATATGTTGGCTTTGCAAGTTTGTTCTTCCTAACAAGAAATTTGATTGTATTCGTGCTAGTGTCTTCCAAGTTGCGATCTTGATGGCTTATTAAGAAATATTTTCTTTGATGGTTTCGGTCCTAGCGAGCATCTATTGCGGCTTCAGGGATATATCCACTTCTTCAAACTTGGGTGCTTGAAACACATTACTTCCCTTTTGTTATGTATATGGATGGATAGATGAGTATTACGATACCTACTTTCGTGTTACCCATCTTCAATGAGGTGCGAATATGGTAGATTTCTAGAGAAAGATGGCAAAATATTTTGACCTTGTTGACTTTCACAAGTGAATATGTGTAACCTCCACAATTTGGCCATGCTACAAGAAAATGAGTTGCATATTGATGATAGTGGAAAATTATCCACTTCCTGGAGCGATTTCCTTATTGGTCTTCATTCAAGTTTTGTCACTTTGAGGTTGGATGATGAACTAATTATTGAGCCTTATAGCTCTCACCAATTCTGTAAACAATTTAAATATTGTCAAGATGTTCCTAGTGTACTCATAATGCACCATTATGATGTTTCCCTGATAGCCTTGGTGCAACTATGGGATTCATGTACTCATCTTGGAAGCTCTTCGAAGATCATCATACCAATGCTTCCATCCAATAAGAGGTCTTTAATGACTCATGAGTATTTAGATTGGTGGCCATCCAATCGAGAGATTCTGCTGAGATGAAGTACCCATATGATTTTCAGAGGTCTGAAAAAGGATGATACTTCTTTACCAACCAAATGAGAACAACTTCAAGAAAAGCTTCATCATTCTTCAAATTCCAAGGTGACAACCAAATATCCCTCCGCAATCTATCAGAGTTGCTTCCAAGTCTAAAAGTTTGAAAGTCAAGGCTACACATGTGGATAACAGAGTTAAGGGTATTTTACAGACTCCTAAGGTTGCCAACATCACTGATAAAAAGGTGATCGACGTAACTCTTAAATGGAAGAAACCTTCTAACTCATCGAACAAAGATGTTGTAAAGTCACTTGGCATTGCACCATCTTGTAGCATCACATTAAAATCATCTATTTCACTCTATGGTATTGACATTAGTGTTTGTGTCAAAAGATCAAACTCTCTCAAAGTGGCGAAGAGTTATCACCTCCCTCTTGTTGAAGTTAATAGTCAAGTTGCAAATGATGTTCAATTAACAAAGATGATGGTCCGTTTTTTGGAAAGGTTGAAACTTCTCAAAATGTCTCAACTACTAATGTAGAGATTGGAGCACATCAAATTGGATGTTCAAATATCTCCAAGGATTCAGTCCACCCTTAGCTGGTGATTGGCTCTGATTTCGAACCACAAAATGCTATTTGCAGTTCAAATTATCCTCTATTTTTGGAATGTGGTGTACCTTATGTGAGTGTATTACTCAATTCTCTGTTAAATCTTCGAAAAAAACTCAAAGAGTTACAGGTATATATTGCCTTGATTCTTAAAGGTATTCGAGAACTTAACATCATCAACCTTTCTTCTTTAGAGTTTCTGCTTGAAGATTTTTAAATAAATATAGAGATCATGATGCTACGAGGTTTTCCTCTTCTCGAAAGATAACAAGGGAATCGCATCAGGAGTTGCTTTCTACTGTGTAACAATGTCTTCATACCGCAAATGAGGAGAAAGTCAATATGGACCAACACTTGAAAGAGCTTCAAAAATTCATTACAAGAGCTGAAAAAGAGTTAAAATCGTGGGCTTCAAAGAAGAAGAAATTCAACTCAGTTAATTAGGATGATAAAAAAAGTTGTCTCAAAATCAAGACACTATCACTAACCATGAAGATGAAATTTATGCCATCGAGAAAATAATTCTTTTGTAAGAAACAGAAATAAAAGAACCAGCTAAGCTAAAAAGGATGCCGAGACGAGTCGTCACCAAATCTTTAGCCATAAGAATTTATCTTAGTCTTTTATCCTGCATTAGGACTTTCTCTCTCATTTTCTTGTTCTATTGTGTTATTTTTAGAACATTGTTCTGATGTAGTGACAATCCTTCTTGAATAAATAAAAGTGTTTTTTTTCTTCATACATATTTTCTTTTAATTCTCAAATTCAGGTGCTTGTCGTGTACTTTGTAACTTACTTTTCATGCCACACAACTTTCTCCAAGATTTCAGCTATATTTGAAATTGAGTAACTTATAGTAGGAACACTCAAATGACAAGTGTGTCATTTCATTAGAAACATAACTCACACAAATACAATATATGTGAAACTCATGACTAACAGATTTATAGGTTAGTACGCCTACTATTTCAATGTTACCTCGAATGTTTCCTTGATCGACTTTCATTGGGAGAATAACTCATAAAAATATAACACATGTAAACATTATGTCAACGATCTCTAAATTAGTACAGACATAATTTTAAAGTCAACTCAAATTAACCCTTGCTCAATTCTTCACCCTTGAGCAACTTTAGGAGAAAATCAATGACTCCGCTAGGAGCCTTGAAATGATGCAATCCTTTTTCCTTGGAAGAGCAACTCATAGAAGTATAAAATATGTAAAAATACGTCCATAAGCTTTCCAGATTAGCACAACTATATTTTTAAAGTCAACTCAAATTATACCTCGCTAAACTCTTCAACTTTGTACAACTTTGGGAGAAAATCAATAACTAGGCATAAGAGCCTCGAAATAATGTGATTCTTGTGTCGTTGATATCATAAATTATAAAAATACAACATGTCTAAAAATCGGTGGTCTAAAGATCTGCTGATTTATATAGATGTATTTTCAAAGTTACCTTGAATTCTGAAACTATGTGATTCTTGTTTCATTGTGAGGAGCACATTTTCGGTGTGAAAATTAAAATTTGTTGAAAGAGTGGTAAAACTATGAGCTTCTTATTTCATTGTGGCGAGCGCATCAAGCAAAATACTATTTATATAATTTTCAACAAAATTCATTCCAAATTGATGAGAATAAATTTTTCAAGTTGACTATATGCCATAATGTCATTCCCTCAACTTTGTGCGCTCTTGACAACAACAAAAAATTGTCTCTTGAACTTGGAGTGCTCACATCATGATCTTTATGGCTATACCATTTCAACATAGAGTTCTGATCCGAAGGGTATCTCGATTTGATATTGTAGGTAAAGTTGCCCCTAATTTTGAGTAACTTACTGAAGCATCGGTGAATTTTACATAAAATTATCTCTACCGTAAGCAAAAACCTTAAGTAGAATCGCAAGTCACTTGATCCAATGCTAATGAATTTATCAACCTGTCGCATATCAATAATTCAAATCAAATTTTCTTTGAATTGATAAGATTAATACCCAACGTTGACTTATACATTTAGCATGTTTGATATGCAACTTTGAACTATTATAGTAGAAGATCTGTATTACGAGCTTCTTCTTTTATTGCTAAGAGGGATTTAAGAATTTCAATATACATAGCAATGATGATCTAGATCTTTATGAATTCCTCTAATAGGGCTTTTAAATGATCAGATCAACTCCAATATATGATGATTATGTCTGAATTACGAGCTGATTTTCATGTTGCGAAATAGGCTCCAACAATCTTCTCACTTCCTCATTTTTTATGCATATGAACTCATGCACTAGCTACTTTAAATTTAAAGAGATAGTATGATGATCCCACCAAACCTTTTTTCCCTCATATGACTGAGCTTAGAGTGATTATTCCAAGCACATATGTACCTCGGTGTAGACAATCAAGTCATATCGTAATTCAAGATGATTACTTCTTTTTACCGTACAAAATTTATACCCTTGCAGGCCAAGAGTAACATGCAGTTTATGCTCATACCTTAAGGAGCGTAGGAAATCTTCATGGGAACATTGCTTCAGAAACTTGGCGTTGATTGGACCAACTTTTACACTGTCGTGGTCTACAATATTATATGAACCACTTGAATATACTTCCTTTACAACATATAAACCATCCTATTTTGATGTAAAATTGTCAATGATGCGTTTGTTGAGAATTATGGGTCTCCGGACTATTAAGACTAAGTCTCCCACTTGAAATGATCGAGATCACGCCTTCTTGTTGAATGATCTTGCAAGTCGATCTTGATAACATCCCAAACTTAAATGTGCTTCCAATATCTTCTCATCCAGTGCATCCAACTCTCTCCGAAATGAAGCTGAGTGTTACCTTAAGTTGTAAGTCTCTCGTGGATTTATATTTGTAATGATGGAATTTGCTTCTCCAACGGAAGGACTTCTTCTACAACATACTCCAATGAAAATAGAGTCGCTTCCGTAATCGTTCTAAAGGTTGTATGATTTTCCCACTAAGCTTCACCAATTTTCTCATGATAATCCCTTTTATTGTTTGCAACTACTTTATTCAGATTGTTACCAAGCGTCTTGTTAAAAGCTTCGGCAAAACCATTGGCAGATGCATTGTACATTGAAGACATATATTGTTTAAAATTGAACTTCTCGCACAAACTCATGATTTTATTGTTAAAGGGTGTTCCATTATCAATAACTATAAATCTTTGTATTTCATATCTAAAAATTATGTGTGGTTTGATAAGATCAACATTTCCTTATTCACCTCTTTTAATGGACCATCTTTAGCCCATCTAGAGAAATAGTTAGTGGAAGCCAAGATATACATTTGTCCTTTTGACGACTTTGGAAGAGGTCCAACAACATGAAGTCCCCATGCATTGAAAGGTCATGAGGCTACCATTGGATGCTGAGCCTTCGAATATTGATGGATGTAGTTAGCATATAATTGACATGCTCTAGGCAACCCATCACCATTGTTGGTCAATAGTAACCCATCCTCTTGATGTGAAAATGAAATTTAGATCTGATTGGTGTGCTCCACATGTGACAAAATGTGCCTCTCCATTGTTTGTTGAGCTTTTTCTTTATCAAGACACCACAAGAATAGTCCCTCATAGGAACGATGAAACAGTATTTCCTCGTGAAAGTTGAATTGTGTTGCCCTTCTCTTAATGTTTGCACTTACTGGTGGATCCTCAGGCAGCCTTCCATGTTCAGTATACTCAGTCAACGATTTTCTCCAACCTTCTTTTTCAATCACTTCAAAAGATATATGGTGTCTTTCATTGATTTAAAGATCAAGACAACTAGGAATAACCCATCAATGACATATGCACACCTTTGTTGTCTTATTTTCTCTGAGGCCAAGTTAGCCAAGGCATCTACCATACGATTTTCTTCTCTTGGAACTTGATTCAAGAACACTTAATAAACCTTAAAGTAAAAAAGTAGCATATTGGTGATATGACAAAAGTTATTTCTTTTTTACCTCATTATTCTGCAAGAGTTGATTGATGATCAATTGAGAAATCTTCATATCTGATGTCAATTCAAAACCTACAATCAAAACTTGGTACTCTGCAGCATTGTTGGAACATGTTTCACCTAAAACAAATGAAAATGGTAATATTAGTCGTTCCGGTGATATCAATACGACTCCCGCCCCTGTACCATCTCGACGTGAAGATCCATCAAAAAAAACATTGCACATGCTGACAACTCTTTAGTCAAAATGCATCTTCATTAGGAAACTCATATGAAGTTCCCCATTTTCCCAGAAAAGGGTGATCAACAAGGAAATTAGCAAGTTTTTGCCCCTTCACAGCATTTTGAGGTGTGTATATGATCTCATATTGATTAAACAACATAGACCATCTTGCTAGACGTCTTGAGAGAATTGGTCGAGTCATTACAAACTTCAATGGATCAGCTCGAGAAATTAGCTTGATAATGTACGCTTCAAAATAACTCCTCAATTTTTTTATCGCAGAAAGTAATGCTAAGTACATCTTCTCAATGGGTGTATAATTCGACTCAACTCACATCAAGGTTCGACTTAGATGGTATAATTTTTATTACTTCTTAGATTCACTCTTTTGAGCAAGAAGTTCCCCAAGTGATCGCTCTACTGATGCAATGTATAGTATCAATGGCTTTCCTAGAATTGATGCCCCTAATACATATGAATTCTTCATGTATCTTTTAATGTTTCCAATGGAATTTTGACCTGATTAGTCCCAGTAAAAAGGAGCATCTTTATTACTTAAAAGGTTGAAAAGTTGACATTGTCCGGCCAGGTTAGAAATGAATCCCCGAATAAAAACTAAATCTCCTTATACATTACGGAGTTCTCTCAAGTTCTTTGGCTCAAACATTTTTTTGAATGACATCAATATTTGTGGGATTAATTTCGGTTCTACAATGACGCACAATAAATCCAATAAACTTTCTAGAGGTAATCCTAAATTCGCATTTAAGTGGATTCATCTTCAAGTCAAATTTTCTTAACCTTCCAAAAACAATTTGAAGGTCTTCATGATGGTGTCCCCTTTTCTTCATCTTTACCACTTAGTCATCGACGTAACATCCACCCTTCTATGAAGTATGTCATCAAATATTTTTTGCATTGCACGTTGATAGGTGGCCTCAATATTCCTTAGATAAAAGGGCATCACTTTGGAACAATAAATCCCTTTCGGAGTTCGAAATGCAGTGTATTCTTCACTTTGGGAGACATTCCGATTTGATTATATCCAAAAGACCCATCCATGATTGGCAGAGGGAAGTAATCTTTTGGACATGCCTTGTTCAAATGTCGAAATCAGCATCGACACGTATTTGAGCATTCTTATTTTTGACAGGTACGATGTTTCAGATCCACAATGCGTACTTTAGTTCTCAGATAAATCTATCTTTGATAAGCTCGTTGACTTTTATTTTAATTTCTGTTACCAACTCAGGGAGAAACACTTGATGTGACTGCTTTATAGGATGTGTCCCATTTTTATCCCCAAATGATGAATAACTATCCAGGGACTAAGGCTTGATATTTTTTTGTATGATCAAGCAAAACCGTCTTTGAACTCAACCAATAACTTGAAGTATTTCCTCTCTTCTTCTGGTGTAAGAAGTGCACTAATGAAGATTGTACGTGGATCTTCCAGGGTGCCAAGATTTAGTTCCTTGAGGTCATCAATGGTAAATTGTATGCCATCCTCCAGTTGAGGGGTGGGCCTCTAGGACACCATCAAATTATCATCGATGTCTGGACTTTTTATCCACTGTTATGTGATAAGATGATTGTGTCAAGTTTGAATCTTCCATCTGACTTTTCGCAAAGACTGTGATGGCTTCATCTTTCTCATTTTTAGCTTCTCCATGAAACTGGTTTGTGACAACAATAGTGCTTCTTTTCACATTCAAAGAACCATCGGTGGTGATTGACAATACAACCTTTCTCTTCATATGTGATTGGAAAACACTATGAATCTCTTTGTCATTAGTTACATAACAAGAATCTTGCTTTTCATGCTTCAACAACCTACTTTTGGATAATGATTTTTTTTTGTTCCCATGGGATGAAATAAAGAAGTCTTTGAGGTGGTGGCATATTCGTCCTCTGGTTTAGAGGATCCTTTTCATCCTTGCGGCCCAATCTTTCAAATGCAGAGACACACAGTGTCAATCTTCCAATGCGTTAAAACACCAAGTCCATCTTGGTGATTTTCCCTCCTTAGATTCCTTTGTATTTTCTATAGTGATGTAGTAGGATGAGTTTATTTCTTTCCCCTTCATTAATTAAATCTGAAAAGGGTCCTGCAAGTTGAATACTAACTCAAACTTAGGAGTGGCGGCATAATATCCTTGTTTTCTCAACTGCATTTGAGACTTTATAAGCCTATGTATCTTTTCACTAGTGACTCCCTCCTTGAGTCTCCTAACTTTGCTAGATTTGAGAAGTTGTAACCTTAATTTTTAAAACTGTGAAGACCTTTTGATCAAAGATACCTTTTATGTGACCAACTTGGGTATTTTCTGTGGAAGGCTTCAAATTGAAAGATGGGACTTGTGCAACTGGGACAGTCATTTCTCTTTCAAATCATGAAATATTGTCTGTCTCAATTCTTTCCTCGATGGGTGAACTTGATAAGTACATTCCTCTAGCAGTGATTGTCCCTTTTTTCGATGCTCACGTTGAATGTAGCAAAAATTTGGTTGCTCATTATCAATATTGGTTTGCATGTCTCTATTAGAAGGTGAGAGCTTAATGGAAATATCTTTCATTCTCTTCTTAGATATCTTAATAGCAGGTCAGTGAATTTTACTATCTTCGAGATCAATTGAGTCGGCTTCTACACGTTCTTCCATATTTTCTCTTTAGATAGAATTTTGCATCTGCAAAATATGACTCAGTCTCAGTGAATGGATTGATGTACGCATCAATTTTTACTACTTCACCATTTTTCATATACTTCATGCATTGATGTAAAGTAGATGACACCACTCCATTTTTATGAACGCAAGGACGCCTGAGCAACAAATTGTATGATGTTTTGGCATTTATGACGTGAATCAAAGTGTTTGATTTTGCATTGCTAATGGACAATCCTACACGAATATTCCATATGGATCGTTGTCCTCCTTGATTGAAACCTTGGGTCGTTAGGTTGCTTTCGAAATCGACAGAGATCTCAAGTTTTTTCAAAACAACTTTTGGCATAATATTGAATGTCGAACCACCATCAATTAGAATGTGATTGATATGTTGTTATAGAATAGACCCTACAACAAACAAAGGCCTATTATGTAGCTTAGACCCTAACAACAAGTCATCACCCGTGAAGGCAATTGCAGCACATATGGGGCAACTTTTTCATCAGTTTGATGTTCTTGTGTTATTGGTGGATTATGCTCACCTTTGTTTCCTTTACTTCACCTTTGCTTGAAATAACATGTTTTAAACCAATTTAACTACCACAAAAGAATTTTACAACAAAGAATTCATCCAATGAAATAGGATTTTTGGCTAGTACAAGGCTTGACGCTTTTTGATAGTTGTAGTTGATTCACATCACTCCTTGTTGATCTTGGCTTAGTAAGTCGTGTCCCAAGGACTCGTGATGCATCCACTCCTTGAATAACTAGAGTCCAACTATAACTTCATTGTTGTCTATGTCTAGTGAACCTTCAGGGTTTTTTCTTGGAAAGTCAACTTTAACAGGCGTTAAAATTCAAAAATGCAAGAAAGTGGACCTTTAGCACTTCTGTCGATTTAGTGCTACGCTAGCATGATTTACCTCTGTTGTTTCATACTAGCCAATGATGATTTTTCCTTCACTTACTAACATCATGATTTTCTCCTTCAAGATAAAGCATCTACTCGCTAGGTGGCCAAGGACACGATGAAACCTGCAGTATCTAGGATCACCAACCTTATTGATTTCGTCGGGCCTCTTTGATTCGTAAATATCAATAACTTTCTTATCTAGCAATTCATTAAGAATCATAGGTACATCTAAATTCGGAAATTGGTAGACCTTTGCCTCTAAATCCTTTAAGGTTGGGTGTTGGCTCTCCTCCCTTGGATTTTCTCTGGGGCTTCCTCCTTTTTTAGTTCACTCTTGGTGATGACCTTTATAGAAGTTTCTTTCACCACCATAGATTCCTTAGTTAGGTATTTTAGGTCATACCTTTTCTGAACTTCTCCTTTTCTTTTGTCTGATTAACAAAAGGAGATGCATTTCCATGACTTGTGATGCTCAACTTCTTTCCATGCACTCGTATAGCAAGTTACTCAAAAGTTCGTAGTTTGATTCTTTGTAGTATGTATAGAAGTCCCCAATGCATACCCTTAATGCGTATTTCCAAATAAGATATTTCAAAAGGATGATCTTTGCAATCCAAACTCAATGATCTCCAAAGATTGATGTAACCCACCACATGCTTATCCTTTCTTTGCTTAGTGTCAGTCAACTCTATCATACTTATTGTTTGGCAAGTATTGTGCAAACAATCGAGGAATTCCTTCTCGGGTTGCTCCCAACTATCGACTGACTCGTGTTCCAGCTCAATTTACCAGTTGAATGCATTCCATTTTAGCGAATGAACAAACTGATTTACCAAAAGGTCACCATGCTATAAATTTCAACAAAGTGAGCGATATTTTGTCTTGGGTTCCCCTTGCCATTATATTGTTGTAAATTTAGTGGTAGATAGTTTGTTGACATTAATAGAAAATCAATCTGTCTGGTATATGGCTTGGAGTAATACAAGGAACATTATGATGTTTTGTCATATTGAGCCCTAATGGTGTTCGTTGTCATGTCTTGCAATTGTTAGACTGTGCTACAACTGAAGTAGATTAATTTTTCTTTTGAAATTTTG
Organism: Solanum arcanum; assembly: GCA_027789145.1. Lineage (NCBI taxonomy): Eukaryota > Viridiplantae > Streptophyta > Magnoliopsida > Solanales > Solanaceae > Solanum > Solanum arcanum. The sequence goes on from CM050937.1 coordinate 15,239,570, forward strand.
ACTTTGCTAGAGATTCCTCAACGTCCTTATTTCGTTGATCAAAACCAGATGGACACGTGGAAACATGACTTGACACTCCAGGTGTGAAGGCCTCCAACTGGTTCATAAGTTGAGCAATATAAACATTTTTGACATCAATGAATTTCTTCAAGGCCTCAATAGTTTGCTTAATCATCGCAAATGTCTCGTCCATGTCAGTTGAGTCAGCTATCAAAGCATTGACATTCATTGAAGTTGAAGAATCCATTGAATCTTCAAATTAACCAAACTTGTAGCCTATTTGAGAAAATTCTCCAAAGAACATGGATGCAAGATTTCCCCCACGTGTTGCAGTTTTGCCCCTCGTATTAAAGTTATTATTTTTCATCGTTTCTAAAGAAATGAAGTATATAGACCCATCCAACCCACTGTTCTTGAACTTTCGTCGAGTAATCAGGCCAACATGACAGAGATCAGTAGATACAACATTAGTATAGTCCTTGTGTGAAAAATCACTACTCTTTCTAAAAGCCATTGCAGTAGTTGTCTTTGTAGTTTCTAATTTGCAAGAGAAAAAAATGAAGAGCAAAATAGGTCCCACTGGGCGTGCCAAATTTGTTTGCAATGACGTTCCTTAAGAGCTAAAAATTAATTGGAACCAAAATAAATAATAGAAAATATGGAATTATTATCAATGAATCGTTGTGAGTGTAATTCTGTTGTTCTCTTGATTTTCTATCTTAAGATTCTCCAAGATTTGAGGGTCTTCAATAACGTACTTCTCAAATTGTTGGATGATGTAAACCTCCTTAAGATGTTGTTTATCTTAAGGGACGTCGAAAACCGCTTTGTCATTTCAAGTCGGTCTTCAGAAAGAACTCCATTGATTACTCCTTCAAGAGCTATGTTGTTTGTGTTGTATATTTCTCCAATTGCAGAATGCTTGTTAAAGAGTTTTATTGATGCCTTTGGAATGTTATGTTCATATCCTATTTATAATTGTAGAGGATGGGTGATATACTGTGGTTTCATGGTATAATTTATACTTTTTCCTTAAGTTTAGTGTGTCCAAAAGTCTTTTTGTGCTAGTTTTTATATAAGTTTCTCCTTGTTTTGCAGGAAATCTGTCCAAAGTTGAATGCGGAGATGTTGAGTGAAGAAATGCAGAAGAGACCACCTACGGAGCTGATGACGGTCCGTCGTGCTTGTGACGGTTCGTAGGTGGCAGCATAGAGAAGCTGCTGAAGGAAAATGGGGAAGTCTGACCAAGTGTGGGGTTACGTAGCTTGTGACGGTCCGTCGTGGCTACGACGGTCCATCATGAAGTTCAGAGAAGTGATCCCAGTACCCAGATTCCAAGAGTTGAAGTGTTTTGAAACGAAGACCCTCGACGGACCGTTGTGCCTATGACGGTCCGTCATACTTGCCGTTGTGGGGAATGAAGAGAGCAGTAGAAGAAATTGCTAAGTATGGGATGACGGAGTCCATGACGGTCCGTCGTGACCACGACGGTCCGTCGCGAGGTCCGTCGACCCAGCCGCGTTTTGGCAGATTTCCAGAAATTAGAATCCTTGTTTAATTAGGTTTTTATTTTTTATAAATAGTTTGAAAAACCTCATTTTTGAGGTTAGACTCTGCTAGATTAGACATCATACTATTAGACTCTGTGTATTAGTATTTCGATTTGGAGATTCTTACAAGTGATTTTTGGTGATTAATCAAGCAAATTTTTGGACTTTATTCTTTCTCATTGAAGTAAGTACATGAATTCTTATTTAATATATTTGAATCTTGTGTTTATGGATATGAGTAATTAAACTCCATAACTAGGGTTGTGGGAACCATAGGCAAATAATGAGATAAACCCTAATTAAAAGAACAATTCTAGAATAGTGTCTTGCATGTATTAATAATTCTTTCGTTTAATGCTACTTTCCGGACCAAGGAGGTAGATAATAGGAAAAGAATTATTAACATAGATTTAGTGCATACTATCTAATAGGCTAGTATTGATTGGTACGAGGTAATAACTTAGTCAAATATCGAATACGATGCTTAATATAAGGTAAGGATAAGGGTTAGGTTAGCAACACACGTAGTCGGACCAAGGTCCGGAGTGAGATTTTCTAGATGCCGGACCAAGGATTTAGAAATACATAACTTATCACTTTGCATGCAAGATACTAGGAAAGAACTGTTATAGTTAGAGTTATCAAGTTATGAACCTGTGGGGATCACGTAAACCCTAGTTACTATGATTAATTGATTAAAACCCAACATTAAAAGTTGTTAAGTGTCTCTTTCAAGTTCGTTGTTTATTTTCACTTATTTAGAGATAGAACCCCCCCTTTTTATATTTTTACTTTCCAAGGAAGTTATTGACCAAACGATAGTAATAATAGGTTGAGGATAAGTCTAGACTATTTTTCTTGTGGGAACGATCCCAACCTCACTAGTTGGGTTATTTACTTGACACGACCGCTTTACTTCTTATTTGAGAAGTAAGTTTGAGCGTATCAAATTTTGGCGGCAAGGTAGAATATGATTTTCCAAAGGACGTCATTTTGATCCTTGCACTTGATTGGGATTACCACCTGATTTGAACACGTGGCGTCGTCTTATTGGTCTTGGATACCTAGTCACTGTGACATGTGGCATGATTTTTGGGCTTCAAGGTGAAATGGACCTTCCATTTGAATTTAATAAAATGAATTTATTTATTTTTAAAGCCCAAATGAACATGGATTGAATTCTAATTTTTTATGAATTTAATCCAGTACAATTAATATATATATAGAATGATCATTGATCTCTTTCAATTATTCTTTTAAAATTGCCCTTTCTTTCGCTATTCTCCAGCAGCTCTAGGAGTTTATATTCTTGCTTTTCTTCATGGTGTGAGTTTGTCAAATGCTCGACAAGCTGCTACATTAGCGACACATAAACCTTAAACTTCAAAACTTCTTGTTCTTCATAGTGCTTTAAATATATCTTTTTTTTATTTGAGTTGAATTATATGTTGATCTATATCACCTTGTTCGCATGCAATGTCTATTGGTCTTTTTTTCTTTGCTTCCCGAGTTGAGTTATGGAGACTTAATTTTCTTTATCGAGTCATCATCATGTTTTTAAGGGTCAGTGATTTACAAGGCAAACAAAAGCTAATATACAGGAACATGGAATGTATACAATCATTATACAAAATATACAACATGTATATAGTGATTATATACATAATTATACAAAAAAATTGGGTTACGACCAAAACAAAGTGTCTTAAAAGGTTGAATTGCTTAGAATTAGGACATGAAGGAAGAATGGACATGTTAGCCAGTTCTCATGGACAGACTTCGAGTAATGTTTCATGCAACACTTGACAACTTACTCAGGATCTTATAAACTCGAGTAAGTCCTGTCAAACTTAGACCGCTAAGAGAATGATGAAATACAGAGAGAGTTTTTTAAAGAAGGCTTTGTATTACTTGGAAGAATGTTGTTTGATTCACAAATGAGAGACCCCTTATTTATACTATAATTTTAGGGGCTAAACTGTAAATAAAAATTACTACACAAGTCCCTACTTATTTACAAGTTAGTCCCTCTTCTAGAATTTTCTACACTCTAGAAATTTCAAGGACTTTCACTGTAATTCTATAACCCTCCATGGTAAATTTCTATATTTCTCTAAAATATTCCACCAAGGACTTCCACGTGGACAACTTTATGCCACGTGGTGCCTAAGTGGAATCATGATGTGGCATGGGATGACACTCTTCCCCACTTGATGTTGCGACAACCGTGATGCATTGATATCGCATGAATCAGATCTTGTCTTTTCTACAAGCGCGACCAGTAGCACATTGACTTGATCAATGGCTCTATATAACTCTACGGACATCACGTCTATGTTCCCTTCTAGAACCTCTATACATGGCGACAAAGTCCCTTTAGCACTATTATCTTTAGTTACACCAAAAATGAAGGCTATATTTGTCAAATCCTTCTTCTTAAGGCCTGTCACGAACTGCATAGCTGATAACTAGGCTTGTTCTTCAAACTTTGAAACCTTGGCTAGAGGCGTCATACGTGATCCTTCTTTCTCCATGACCAAACGTAATTGAAGGTAATGCTCGATCAACATGTGATACTTCTGGAAGAACTTACACCAAGAATGATATCAGAGATATCTGAAGGCACGACAATAAAATTTGTCTTTCCTTACCACTCTTTTATCTTTATGCTTACTCCATCAGTGAATCCACACATAGGTGTCGCTATTTTGACTGTCTTGAGGTACGCATTACTTAGATTGTGACTCAATCCCAACTTTATTGTTGTGGTCTTGGTCATGATGTTGACCTCCGCACATGTGTTGACCATGGTTCAAGCGGGTCATCTATCAATCATGATGTCTACATACTGTGTGTTGTATTATGCAACCGCTATGATTGCTTTGCGATGGCTCTGAATAGTCCAATCAAGCCCAATATGTTGTGTTTGAACTTTTCCTTAGTTCTCGTTCATCTTTCTCCTTCCATTTTCGTAATATGACATCGAGGTTCTCTATTTCAGGGCATCTTGTATAGCTATGCGACCCATCCCATATGTACGTAGCAATTATTTCTCTTTGTAGTCTTTACTTTTTTTTCTGTATCACTTTGATGTCTCGACTTCTTGCCATCAAATTTTTAGGTGTTATTATTCATGGGACGTGGCTGCTACATCTAGAATTCTCCACGATCTCCTCCACATTGGTCATGAATACCTTTCACCTCCTTTCATTTGGCTTGATCGGGCCTGTCATGCCTAAGGTTTGTCAAAGCTTCGGCTTGCATAATGGCTTCATCGATAGTTTTGACCTGTCGGAGTTCCAACTGTGTTCTGGCCCAATTTTGAAGCCTTACATGAAGTGGAATAACATATTTTTATCATGAGGTTTGGAATTTAAAACGTGAGGGTGGTAAACTCCTTCATATACTCTCGTGTATGCTACTTGTCTACTTCAACTCTCTAAACTTTTGTTTGGCCTCATAGATGACGTTGTTAGGAAAGAAAACCTTCTTGAACACCACTAGGAATTGCTCCCAAATGTTGATGGTGCAAAGTCCATTCATTGTCTCAGTCTGTCACGCCCTGAGCCTACACCCTAGGCATGACTGACACTCTAAAACCATTGCTAGCCCCGAGAGATCCCTTGACTTGGCTTACTTACTTAGCGGAAGACTTTATGCATAAATAAAAGGATTCAAATGCTAAATAACTTAATTTTCTCAACTTAACTCATAATGTTTAAAAAAAAACATTTAACTTAGCGAAAGTAGCAACTCAAATTTGAATATAAGCCAATAATAAAATAATGACGAATGGATTAACATTTGACTGACTATCTATGAAGCCTCTAAAACAACTGAGAAGTATGTCAGGACAAACACCACGACATCCTAATAAGCTAATATAATAACTAAAAGAAATAAAAAAAAGTCCCCCAGAATGCGATGAAGCTCACCAACTGAATCTAGAGTGCTCACTAGATCAATATGTGTTGCTTGCTGATCCTGCTTACCTTCGTCTGCGTCATAACACGTTGCAGGCCAAATAACATCAATAGATTGAATGTACGAGTATGCGATTTGGAATGCTAAACATAACATAGTTTTGAAAAAAGTCTGAAAGAAACACTTATCTAGGCTTTACTTAACTCAAATGAACATAACTAATTTCAATATAAAGCAGCGTGAATAACTGCAGTATAAAGAAAATCTTTAAAACATGATTTTCTACTCTCTGTATTTAGAAATACAATGATAAATCTTTATGTAGGCAAAGATACAATATAAACTCTGTAATATGTATATAAAAATACAAAATACTGTTGTGGGATTTTCTCTAACCGAAAAACATCACATAAGAGCTATAATAATGATACAACGATCTACCTCATGCTGCCAACGCATCCTATACCCGGCCAAAGGTATATAACCTTAACTGCCTAATGGATCTACTAGTCTATGCAAAAAGGATTCATCTAAAAAGTATGATCCTCTTCAACCAATGGTGGCTACATGATTTCTGGAGACGCGAGTTATCTGAACTCATGTTCGTCCCCAACTCGGTGCTCAATACTACTCCAAAAATATACTGACTCTTATGTTTTAATAACATAATTATTCTATGATTTGAGATTAGTGCTCAAAAACTTAGCTCAAAGGCTCTCTTGGAAATTTGAGTTTCCTCTATTACTTAATTGTGAAAGCATTTACTCTTTAATTGAAAACTATCTCAAAGTCTCTTTACTGAAAAACTAGCCCAAAGGTTCTTTCCTGAAAAACTAGCTCAAAGGCTCTTTGCTAAAAAACTAACTCAACGGCTTTTTTGGAAATCAAAGTTCCTTACTTCTTTAAATGTGAAAACATTTTCAACTCTTTGGGAATACATAGTCCCTACATACTTTTGAAGAACTGAACTTTAACTTTACTCTTTACTGAACTCAAAACCCAAGTCTTAAAACAAAGTTAAAACGCTTGTAAAAGACATTTGAAAATTTAAAGAACTTATCTTGACTTAACTTTTGACTTCTTGACTTGACTTTTCACTTCTTGACTCGACTCTTGACTTTTCTTAAATTGAATTATGGATTCAAGGATCATAATTATTGATTGGAAAGATCTCGTGATGTTTAGGAATGATTTTAGATTGGAAGAACAAGGTTCTTTAAGAATTTTGGATAAGAACCTGAATGGAAACCTTGAAACCCTAAATTGAAGGTAAATGATCAAGAAAACCTTCTTTGAGATTCTTGAATTAGTTTCTTGAAATCTCTATGGCAAGAATTATGATTTTCATTAGTCTAGATAAAAATATGATTGTTTTGAACCTTTTATTTGTCAAAAAAATTCATTTAGGGTTTTCTTGGAGGCAAAAAAATAAAAACAACCCTTTTAAATATTTTCTCGTCGCTAAGTCGTAACAACACTGTATAGATTTACTAAAAATAGTCATAACTTTTTACTTTGAAATTGGATTGACACAAAATTGGTGGTGTTGAAAAGTAGATTTAATTTATTGAATAGGTAATGGCTCACGTAAATCTTAATATTCAAAGAGATATGGTCGTCTAAAGTTGACTCAAGTAGAATCTCAACATCAAAACTTAATCGATAAAGAAGCTTCAAGAACACTTTTCAAAAACTCATCAAGAATTTAAATCCTTAACTTTCAAAAATGAAATTACGCTGAATAGATAATTATTGGTGTGTGGGTGGATGAACCGAACACTATGGAAGCTCACATACCTTGTAAGGATCACCCGATGAAATCCACAAGTTAAACTCGACGATCTTGACGAATCTTGAGTGTTCTTCTCCTTCCTTCTCTTTTCTCCTCTTCTTTTCTCTTCTCTCAAAACCTTAACTCTTTTGATAAAAGTGTAAACTGATCTAATTTATCTTATACTCTTAATTAATTACCCAAAACGGATTAAAATAAAAGAACAAGGAAAAGACCAAACTACCCTTAAAAAATCCGGATAGGGCTTTCCTTATTTTAACATCCCAACTTCCAAAAGGCATAAGTTAATCATACTAACTTTGAATCGTGAAAACTCGGCCGCATTGCAAAGATCATTCCAACAGATATCCAACCATATTTGGAAGTGCTCCTATATCATCCTAAGCTAGAATTTATGGTCGTTTGAAATTGACCAAAACTCGTTTTTTTCTAACTTAAGCAAATTTCAATTTTTTTATTATTTCCAAGGGAAAAAGTTCGAATACGTCCCTAAATTATTAGAAAAGGTCTAGATATACCCTTCGTTTAAAGTTTGGCACACATATGCCCTCATTGTCCAAATTTTAGCCCAGATATGCCCTTATGGGCGTTAGTGGATTTGCTGGACATATCCAACTCATTCTTTGTTTCTTTAATTGCCTCATGGAATTGTCATGTCATTTTGACCTTATCACATGACATTTATATGAAAATGGGATACATAAACACCTAATCCGACCCATAAATCAACCCCATTTTAAATAAACAACGACACATTTTCAACAATTTTGTTTAATTCTTATTTTTTTGATAAATTTCAAAAAGTCGTATTGATTAATAAAAAAAGGAAAAATATGGAAAAAAAATTAAAATTAACACCAAAATTCACAAATAAATATAGTAACCTTAAATTCAACAACTTTAACACTTTTTTAAGTTTTTATTTTTTCGATAAATCTCAAAAATGAGTAATTGATTAATAAAAAAATATGAAAAATTTAAAATTAACGCAAAAAATTCACAAATAAATATAGTAACCTTAAATTCAACAATTTCAACAAAAATTGTTTAATTTTTATTTTTTTTGGGTAAATTCTATAAATGAGTAATTGATCAATAAAAATATAAAAATAAGAAGAAATAAAAAAATAAAAAAGTTGTTGAAACTGTTGAATTTAAGGTTACTATATTTATTTGTGATTTTTTGGCTTTAATTTTATAGTTTTTTCATATTGTCATATTTTCTATTAATCAATTATTCATTTTCAAGAAAAACTAAAAAAATAAAAATTTTAAAAAAAATGTTGATATTGAATTTAAGGTTACTATGTTTATTTGTGAATTTTGACATAAATTTTATATTTTTTTTCATATTTTTTCTTTTTTTATTAATAAATTACACATTTTCGGGATTTGTTGAAAAAAATAAAAATTTAAAAAAATTGTAGATTAAAGGTTATCGTATTTAGTTGTGAACTTTTGGCGTTACTTTTATAATTTCTTCATACTTTTCATATTTATATCAATCAATTACTCATTTTGAGATTTACCAAAAAAAATTTACAAAAAAATATTGAAATTGTTGGACTTAAAGTTACTATATTTATTTGTGAATTTTTGGTGTTAATTTTTTTCTTCATATTTTTCCTATTTTTTATTAATCAATTACTCATTTTTGGGATTTAACGAAAAATAAAAAAATTAAACAAAATTGTTAAAAACATGTCTAATAGTTTATTTAAAAGGGGGTTGATTTATGGGTCGGATTAGGTGTTTACGGGTCCAAATCCCTTTCCATTTTCGTATAAATACCATGTGGTAAGGTCAAAATGATATGGCAATTCCATGAGGCATTTAATGAAATGAAAAATGAGTTAGATATGTCCAACATACCAATTAACGCCCATAAGGGCATATTTGGGCCAAAAGTTGGACAACGAGAGAATGACTGAGCCAAAATTTAAACCGGGGTGTATCTAGACCTTTTCGAATAGTTTAAGGGTATATTTGACTCTTTTCCCTTTCCAAAAATGAGTATTTCTGGTTATTAGCTTCTTTCTAGCTATTTCAAATTGCGAGATCTTACATAGACACTTAACGCCATCACCATAACATGACCATCTTTGACAACTACAACATATCAATGCTGATCTTTTTATCATCACTCTTCACCTTGTTGCACTTAAAGTAATTCTCGAAATGCTACATGAAATTCTCCACCTCTTGTGCGTGACGGACGCCTTTGAACATCGGTTACTTCAAAACCACAATCTTGACCTCCCTATTTCCATTAGGTGTCGTAGATCCTCCAGCTTCCAATCTTCCATTGAGCGCTACCATCTCAGCCTTTATAATTTCAATCCTGCTTAATGCATCCATGAGTCGACACTACAAGGAAGTGATGATTTCCATCATCCCATACTCTGCGTGACTACGTGCCTCCAACTCCTTGTGGATGTTTTCATTCCCTTAAAGGGTGGAGTCCTCGAGATTCATGAACTTACCACTGAATTTGTTCAAACGTTTTCCTAAGATTGTCACAACTAGGAATCTGGAATCCAAATTGCAACCAGCGTCGTTGACCTCTCAGAGGTCACAGACAAGCCTCTTCTTGCATTCATCACATTCATATGGTTAATTTTAGCAGAAAATTTTAAACTTTTTAAATTTATGAAGTATACATAGACTTCATATAGCTATTACATAGTTCCATCATATGCCAAGCTCAAAGTAAAGAACAAATATCGATCATAAAGAATCAATTCGAAAGAGAAGATGAATATATCATAATTAAGTTTGCTAAACGCAGCCTTATTACAAAGCTTCGAAATGAAAGTATGAAAGAAACGCTAGGGACAACATCCACTAGCTATGTCTACAACTAGGCTAGACTAAAAATGTAGCATCCTCAAAATCAAGAGGACCTACCAAATGGTCTGGAGAACGCTGATGTCCAAACCGCTGCAATGAATCTTCAATCTGCTCTGACCTGCACCTATAAAAATAGTAAATTTTATAGGGTTAGTAAACCATGAAAATAGTAAATTGTATAGGGTTAGTAAAATTAAAACTTACTTCATTTATTCCTAGTATTTTTTTAATCTTTCGCTATGATTATAAAATAATTTATTTGGTGAATATCGACAGTCATGAGTATTATTTATTTTTTACTGGTTCAACTTTCATGTCTTGGCGATAAGTTGCTTTAATTTAAAATTCAATGTATAGCTTAGTAAAACTTTTATCCATATTAGAAGTAATAAGAACATGCTCATTTTGATTTGTTATTTGTAATTATGATGTGAAAAAACCTTTTTGGAGTGCGAAATTGGTTCATTCAATAACTAAAAGATATTTTTTGTTTGATATTGTTTGTTTGCCCTCCTCTAGTTCCCTCTTCGTCTCTTGATTGCCCCAATCTTATTATGTTTACTTGATTGTTCTCTAAGTAATAGTGTGATTAATTTAAGTCACCTAAGCTTCATAACAATGCAGCTATGAAGGTTTCTTATTTGCTTTCTCTATCACTATTAATTGGTTCTCTGTTAATTAGGAAATGTATAAGTTCTTTTTTAGTTCCAAGTACGTAACAATGTGACCAGTTCTTCGTTGTCATAACTTGAATATTATTTCAATCGCTTTAAACTGAAAATATATGTTTAAGTTGCTATTGTGTTAAAACTTTCGTCGCTTGATTGTTTTAACTTTTTTAAGAGTACTTAGTTAAATTACTGTTTTGAAGTGTGTGTTGTTTCATGTGTTTTAGATTCAAGATGATGACGAACAATTTTGCTCTCTTTCCATTATTTTTTATGTATATGCATGTTACGAGGTTTCATGTTACTTCATTATGGCTCGAATGATCATTGCTCTCTTTCAATAACTCTTTTAAAATAGGTACTTTCAATGTCTTTTTATTATTTTTGTTGTTTATTTTAGTTGTATTATATGTTAATTTTTTATCTGGTAAGACTTTTATTTTCCTTTATATGTTTGAGTTGTGTCATGGAGACTAAATTTTCTTTATTGAGTCGGCCTCGTGTTTGTTTGGAAAAACAAAAACTGATATACAACGCAAACAAAAGCTAATATACATGAACAAGTGTTGTATACAACCAATATACGTCTAATATATATTATATTCAACAAGTATATGGTGATTATATTCATAATGATACAACAAAATTGGGCTAGGCCCAAAATGATTTATTGTCTTTCTTACTTAGTCATTTTTTAAAAAACTTTCTCTTTAAATTATTTCAGGTGTCTTAAATTACTATATTTTCTAAATAACTATAAATCTCTTTTCCTTTAAATAATTTTTCGAAGTTAGTCACAAAATTTTCAATTCGTTGGATAATTGCGTGTTAACGGACATTTTAAGTTCGTAAAACCTTCTTGAAATGGAAATAAGAACGCCTACCTTTTTTCTTCTGAAGTTTCAAAAAGATTTTTCGTTGTACACCTAGTCAAATAAGATGGACATGAGTATTAGATGACATCAATATTTCAAACACGCTAGTAATAAAAATATCACTGAATGACTAACCTTACATTGGACATACCAGTGCCTCACAATAATTTTACTTAGGATCATCAAACGCATATACATGTACAACAATAGTAGTCAAATTTTAAATATTCGTATAGTCGCATGATCGGGGAGTTCATAACCCCCAATAATTTTACTACTATACAATGTTATGATATTAATAATTATGTTGTAAAGAATTATGGATGTCATGTGGCCCCCAACAATTTGTGGAATTACATAGCTTGTAGTAAGTGTAAATCCAAGGCTCATGCCATGCGCTACTAGCCCATTGGAGGGCCACCATCACTAGACCAATTAAAATAGTCAAGTCGTACATCTGTAACTCACCTTTTGGCTATAAATAGCCATTACATTTACAAAGAATGATATACATATTGAAATATATTACTTCCTTAATTTTCCTTCTTTTTATACTAATCTTAGTAAATTCTTTTATAACACGTTATCAGCACGAGTCTTTGCCAGTTCAAGGAAAGACTTTAAAAGCCTTGGAGGTATAAATTTTCTTTTCTTAAATAATGTCTAATCTCTCTAAACTTGAATTTCTTGCTCTAGATATATCGAGAAAAAGCTATCTATCATGGGTACTCGATGCAGAAATTCATCTTGATGTGATAGGTCTAGAAGACACCATCCAAGAAAATAATCAAGCATCGAATCAAAACCGTGCTAAGGCGATGATATTTCTCCGTCATCACCTTGATGAGGGTTTGAAAATGAAGTATCTCACTGTTAAGGATCCTCTGGTGTTGTGGAACAATTTAAAAGATAGATATGACCACCTGAAGTTGGTCATCCTTCCACAGGCACGTTATGGATGGATCCACTTGAGACTTCAATATTTTAAATCTAAACTCTTCCCTGTTTAAAATTATCTCGCAATTAAAACTATGTGGAGAAAATATCATTGACCATGATATGCTGGAAAAAATATTTTTCGCTTTTCCTGCCTCGAGTATACTCCTACAGCAGCAATACTGAGAAATGAGATTTAAAAAATATTCAGAATAAATTTCACATCTCCTTGTTGTTGAACAACATAATGACTTATTGATGAAAAATCATGAAAGCCAACCTACTGGTTCTATGCCATTTCCTGAAGTAAATACGACAAATTTTCACCAATCTAAGCGTGAAAAAGGTCGTGGTCCCAGTCGTGGACGTGGCCATGGTCGAGAAAGAATTTTCAATCATGGTGATCATTTTGCACTAAATAATAACCTTCAACACCAGCAGTGTAAAAAGAAAGATGAAAAATATGACGTAGTGCAGAAGAAAAATTCAGACAACAAATGTTATCGATGTGGAGGAAAAGAACATTGTCACGTACCTGTCGTACGCCAAGACACTTGGTTGAGCAATATCAAGCTTCCCTGAAGGAGGTGAAAAATAGCGCAGAAGCCAACTTTATGTCGGAAGATACTGTTGAACCCATGCATCTAGATGTAGCGGATTTCTTTTAGAATCCCGAAGGAAAGATAAATAACATGATGGGTGATGGGTCTGTGATAATGTAAATATATTTCATTTTTGTCGTTTCTATGAACTAGTATGAATATGTTTTTCTAGACTTGTAAATAACTAAAAGGTTGTGTAATGTTTTTGTTTAGTAATGATATTATAATGTTTACTTCGTTTATATATTTTATCTTGAAGAGTATATAGATACCTCAATGATCAATGATGAAGATATTTGTGTAATTGATAGTGGAACAACGCACGCCATATTCAAAGATGATAAGTACTTCTCCTACTTGCTTAGAAGAAAAGCAAATGTTACTACAATTTTTTGTAATTCAAACTTAATAGAAGGCTCCGGAAGAGCTACTATATTTCTGCCTAAGGGGACAAAACTTGTCATAGAAGATGCATTTTTCTCTTTTAAATCCCCAAGAAACCTGTTAAGTTTCAAAGATATTCGCCGAAATGGATATCATGTTGAGACAATAAATGGAATGAATGTTGAATACCTTGGTATTATCAAGATTGTCTCAGACCAGAAATATGTGTTGCAGAAATTATCAACTTTATCATCTGGCCTATATTACATAAAAATAAGTACAACTGAAGCACACTCTATCGTAAACCAGAAGTTTATTGACTTAAATACTTTTGTGCTTTGGCATGAACAAATCCTGGATCAATAATGATGAGACGAATCATTGAAAACTCAAATGGACATTCATTAAAGAACCTGAAGATTCTTACAAATGATGAGTTTTCATGTGTTGCTTGTTGCCAAGGCAAATTGATTACTAGGCCATCACCAATGAAGGTTAACATTGAATCCCCTCAATTTTTAGAACGAATACATGGGGATATTTGTGGTGGGTCGTTTAGATACTTTATGGTCCTAATAGACGCATCTTCAAGATGGTCTCATGTGTGCCTCTTATTATCTCACAACCTGGCATTTGTAAAATTATTGGCACAAATGATACGATTAAGAGCGCAATTTCCAGATTATCCCATTAAGACAATTCGCCTTGATAATGCTGGCGAATTCACATCCCAAGCTTTTGATGCTTATTGTGTATTGGTAGGGATAAAAGTTGAACATCCTGTAGCTCTTGTTCATACTCAAAATGGTCTTGATAGTCATTTATTAAGCACTTATAATTGATAGCAAGAGCTCTACTTATGAAAAGTGAGTTTCCTACTACTGTTTGGGGTCATGCTATCTTACATGCATCATCACTTGTTCGTCTCAGACCAACTCATTATAATAAATACTCTCCATCACAATTGGTATTTAGCCATGAACCAAATATTATTGCTTATCTTTAAATTTTTGGATGTACTGTATATGTGCCTGTAGCACCACTTCAGCGCACCAAGATGGGCCCTCAAAGAAGGTTAGGCATATAAGTTGGATTTGATTCACCCTCCATGATTCGCTAGCTTGAGCCATTGACGGGAGATTTATTCACTGCAAGATTTGCAGATTGTCAATTTGATGAAACAAATTTTTCAGAATTAGGGGGAGAGAAAAAGAAACTTAAAAGTGAAATTGCATGGAAAGTTTCATCATTATCTCATTTTGATCCACGCTCCCCTGTCTGTGAACAAGAGGTCCAGAAGATCATCAATTTGCAAAATATAGCAAATCAAATGCAGACGCTTTTACTAATTCAAAAAGGATAACAAAGTCACATACTGCAGTAAATGTGCCTATCCGAATCGACGTCCCAAAAGGACCATCTACAAGTGTCATTGCTTCTGAATCACAAATACGCCTGATGCGTGGTAGACCATTGGGTTCAAAAGATAGAAATCTTAGAAAAAAAAGTACAAAAAGTGACACTACAAAAGAATCTCAAGAAGAAATTCAAGATATGATTAATCCTTGATATTCCTGAAGAGATCAGTGAACCCGAGACTCAAGTGAATGAAGAACTCTCAATAAGTTCTACAGGTGATGGGATAAGTTTAGATCGATCAAAAATCATAGTGGATAATGTTTTCGCATATGATGTTGCACTTAACATTATGCAAGAAAATGAGGATCTTGAACCTCTATCTGTCGAAGAATGTCGACAAAGATGTGATTGACCAAAATGACAAGATGCAATTCAATCAGAATTAAATTCACTTGCTAAGCGTGAGGTTTTTGGACCAGTAGTACAAACGCCTAGTGATGTTAAATCAAATGGCTATAAATGGATCTTTGTACGAAATAAAATGAGAGAAATAAGATTGTAAGATACAAGGCACGCCTTGTTGCTTAAGGATTCCCTCAACGACCCGATGTCGATATGAAGAAACATATTCACCTGTTATGGATGCATTAACTTTTCGATATCTCATCGGTTTCACTGTAAATTAAAATCTTTAATTTCATCTAATGGATGTGGTTACAGCTTACCTTTACGGTTCACTTGATAATGAAATTTATATGAAAGTTTTGGAAGGACTTAAAATGACTGAAGCATATAGTTCAAAATCTCGAGAAATACATTCAATCAGATTACAAAAAGTCATCATATGGCTTAAAAAAATTAGGGTGCATGTGGTATAATCGCCTCAGTGAGTACTTGATAAAACAAGGTTATTTGTCCTTGTATATTTATTAAGAAAACAACATTGGGGTTTATTATTCTTGCTGTTTATGTTAATGACATTAATCTCATTGGAACTCCAAAAGACAATTGAATATCTAAAGAAAGAATTTGAGATGAAAGACCTTGGAAAGACAAAAATTTGTCTTGGACTACAAATAGAACATTTAGTAGACGGAGTCTTCATCTATCAATCTGCCTATACTGAGAAAATCTTGAAACGATTTTACATGGACAAAGCACATCCATTAAGTACTCCAATGGTTGTCCAATCACTTGAAGTGAGTAAGGATCCATTCCGACCTCAAGAAGAGAATGAGGAACCTCTTGGTCCAGAATTACCTTATCTTAGTACAATTGGGGCACTTGTGTATCTTGCTTATGCTACGAAACCTGACATAGCATTTTCTGTTAATTTGTTAGTAAGATATAGTTCTTCCCCTACACGAAGACATTGGAATGGAGAATCATGCTGAGATAATAGTCATTAATGAAGCAAGTAGAGAATATGTATAGTTAAGATCAGTAATACATTTTATCAAAGAAAGATGTGGTTTGAAGTGTGATGTCAAGATATCCACAATGCTCTTTGAAGATAATGATGCATGCATATCTCAATTAAGAGGAGGCTTCATAAAAGGATATAGAACGAAACACATTTCACCAAAATTATTCTTTACACATGATCTCCAGAAGAATAGTGATATTGATGTGCAACAAATTTGTTCAAGTGATAATCCAGCAGATCTATTTACCAAATCTTTGCCGACATCAACTCTTCAGAAGATGGTTCACAAAATCGGAATGCGAAGACTTAACTATCTGAATCGTGATTTTTATCAGGGGGAGTAAAATACGAGTTGCAGTCTTTTTTCCTTAGTCTAGGTTTTGTCCCACTAGATTTTATAAAAAAAGTTTTTAATGAGGCAACAAACAATGCGAATTATGTATGTCTATAAATATTTTTTTTTTTTTCCACATGAACATCAAAGGGGGAGTGTTGTAAAGAATTATGGATGCCACGTGGCCCCCAACAATTTGTGGAATCACATCACTTGTAGTAAGTGTAAATCCAAGGCTCATGCCATGTGGTTCTAACCCATTAAAGGGCCACCTTCACTTCACTAATTAAGATAGTCAAGTACATTTGTAACTTATCTTTTGACTATAAATAGCCATTATATTTACAAAGAGATATACATATTAAAATATATTACTTTCTCAATTTTCTAACTTTTTATACTAATCTTAATAAGTTTTTTTATAATAAGTTATTTGTATTTGTAGGAGTTTTTAGGTGTTCATGTATCGTATATAAGTGTGGTAGCCGCACATAATTACTTGTATGATAAGATTAAAAAAAAATGTGAATGTATATTGTGGTAACGATAAAATAAAAATAGAGTTAAAAAAGGATAAAAATTCTTTTTATTTAATTTTTGGTTTTCGAGAAGATGATTTGGCTCTAGTGACCACCCAAACCCTCAGCCTTTTCTTCTCCGTCACCTGTTCCCGACTCGCGCATCTCTCTGCAACAGTTGTCATCTCGGAACCCTAAAACTCTCTCTGGCTTGTGCTTCCGTCTTCAAATCCACATTCACTCTCATCTGACTCTTCCATTTCACTCTCCCCCTTTTTGTCCGATTCATTTTTCTGTATCGATCCTCTTTCTCGACAAGGCCATGGCAGAAGGAAATCTTGATCTTCCTGACGATCTTCTTTCCTCTAAGACTTCTGATCACTCCAAAGGTGCTCTATATTTTGGTTAATTTTGATTTACAATTACTTTAGGGCTTATTTCAATTCTAGGGCTTCAGATCAGCCATCTCTCGATTCCAATTGTTCTATTGCAAACTCAAAATACACTGTCAATCTTAATTCAAACATTTATTTATCACTACCAAGTTGTTGATTTTTCTCACTAAAATATCATCTTCTTCTAGTGTTTGGATCTACCAGTAGTTGATTTTCTTATTTATTTACTAAACATCTGCTTGCTTGCTTGCAGGTAATGATGACAACAAGCCTTTCATGGGCCAGCTTGATATTTCCAAAGGTATATATCTTTTTTTAATTATGATTGGTTACATCCCGACTCTGGATCTTCTGATATGTACTTTTTACATTCTCTTGTAATTCTCCTTTAGATCAACCAATGGTGGACAGCAGCATTCCTTTGTCTCCACAGTGGCTTTATGTTAAACCAAGCGACACAAAGATGGTCAGTTTGCTTACTTTTCAGACAATGGATTATTCCAAGTAGAATTCTCCTTAGTTTTTTTTGGACCCTAACATCTGCTTTTGTGCCGTGCATTTTGCTATTTGGAATATTTGATAGACGGTTTGCAATTTGACAAGAAATTCTGTTCGGACCAGTCCAGATATGGATGTACAGTTACAACATCATATGAAGTCATTGTCAACTGTTTTTATTCTCGTACATGATTGAGACTTTTTACTTGCTTTCTGTATGAAATACAGAAACTAAAAAGGAAATAGTATGTTACATCCGGAGATTCGCCTTTCTAAGTATATATATATAGAGTGGGAACCCTTAAGAATGAAGTGTTCTATTGTTGAATTAGACAGTCTTCGTGAAATCTTGTCGGTGTTGGTACCAAAACCATATTAGACATAACAAAGTAATTGATTTTGATATTGTAGTGCCCATATGTGTTGACTAAGTATGTGTGGTCTGCTTAAGACGGAAAGTTTCACACACTAAGCAATTGGAGTAGAAGAGTGTAACAAAGGTTTTTGTTCGTTAAGCTTGTGATTTTATATGGTATTTACCACAGAGGAATACTTCTGTCATGAACGTTGTCCATTTACTTGTGGCTTCACAAAGTTCTACGTCTTAAAACTGAGATTCAGAAAAGTCACTGTCGGTCCAAGCTCCTCTTATTGATCTAAAAAACAAAAGATACCTTGAAACACCCCAAAAACACTTTCCCTTTAAACTTCAACTGAGTTCGGTCACGTCGTAGCATTATTACCTCCTAGACTTTCTACGTATGAAATTCTTGAAGTGTCTGTTTCCGATTTCTGTTGCAATGTTAAGCAGAACTGAAGAAAATTTTGTTTTATTTGCCTGTAATCTTTTTGAGATTTGGATTTCCATTCTTCTCTCTCTCTCTCTATATATATATCTCAAAGTGCCAGGTGCCCATATTTCTATTATACTGCTTGAATTTTCTAGTAAAATGTTTTCTACTTTGTTCTATTCATCATAGGAACCACGTCCACCAAGCTCTTTGTCACTTGGAAGTTCTGTTGATTCAAGTCAGAAGGACGCTTGGCGTACAGATGTACCTGAGGACAAGAAGGATTGGAGAAGAACGACAATGGAGACTGAGAGCAGTCGCCGGTGGCGTGAGGAAGAGAGGGAAACTGGCTTGCTTGGTCGGAGAGAACGAAGGAAAACCGATCGCCGTGCTGAGCATGATGTTAATAACCGTAATTCTGGGGTTGATACAAGGCGTGATAACAAGTGGTCTTCTAGGTGGGGTCCTGATGACAAGGAAAAAGAAAATCGCACTGAGAAAAGGATAGATGTAGATAAGGAAGATGTTCATAATGATGGCCAAACATTTGTGGCCAACCGTACTGTCTCAGAACGGGAGTCAGATTCTCGTGACAAGTGGCGTCCACGCTATAAAATGGAGGGCAACTCTGCAGCTCCAAGTTCCTATCGAGCTGCTCCAGGTTTTGGACAGGAGAGAGGAAAAGTAGAAGGGTCAAATGTGGGATTTAACTTGGGTCGTGGGAGGTCTACTGGGACTATTATAAGACCTTCCTCTGGGGGTGCAATTGGTGCTTCACCATTTGAGAATTCTGTTCCTGGAAAATCAGGAATCTCGACTGGCATATTCAGTTATCCAAGGGGGAAAGCTCTTGACATATACCGCAGGCAAAAGCTTGGCTCATCTCTTTGTAGCATGCCTGAAAATATGGAAGAAGCTCCCCCAGTTACTCAAGTAATTGCTATTGAACCATTAGCTTTTGTTGTTCCTGATGCTGAGGAGGAGGTGAGCTACATGTATTACTTCGTTTGTTCAGACTTGGTAGGTTTTCTAAGTTTTAAAAAAATATTTGATACCAGATTGCTTGATCAATCTTATTATAGGCTGTTCTCAATGATATATGGAAGGGTAAAATTACTGGTGGTGGTGTTTCTAACAATTCCTTTAAAAAGGGTCAATCAATGGATAATGTCACAGGTAATTGTTTCTCTAACGCCACGTCTGGATGCGGTACTGACTGCTACTCCCATCCTATCCGTTGTCTTTTTGAAGTAGGATAAGAGATTTCTCTCTGAATTTGTTTTTGTATCTTCCAGAAACAGGGGATACAGAGCCCAACAATACGAAAATAGGTGCTCCCTCTGCTGATGTCACTGAAGAGACAGTTGATGGGTTGCTGAAAACATCAATACGTGTTGAAGAAGCCAATACCTATAGCTTTGTTTACGAGAACGGTGTCAGGGTCAAGTTTAATGGTGAGTATAGTATTACCTCTATTTAAATCAGCTCTTCTCATCAAGGTTGATTTTCCTGTTGGCTTCTGACAAAGGAACTTGTTTGTGATTCAGGAGGAGATAATCATGATGGACAGAAAGACAATCATTCTGAAGCTATCGCCGCAGATGGAAGTTTGTTGACCAGGAAGAGAGCTGATAATAGTGACTGCTTCAAATACATTAGTGGGTCCCAATTTGATATTTCTATGCAGAGCTTACCAGATTCTGGAGCAGCCAAGACACCTATCTTTGAGAACAATCAACATGTTGCTTTTGATGGCAGTTTAAAGATGTCTGATGATTCAAATTCTGCATTTGTGAAGTCCTCTTCTGAAATCTATTGGAACAACCTTCTAGGAAGGGGTATTCCACCAGAGGAGTTGAGTTTGTACTATCGTGATCCTCAGGGCGAAATCCAGGGGCCATTTCTCGGAGCTGACATCATTTCATGGTTTGATCAGGGATTTTTTGGTATGGACTTACTAGTTCGCTTGGAAGATGCCCCTGAAGATTCACCTTTCTTTGAACTTGGTGATGTAATGCCGCATTTGAAATTTGAACATGAACATTTTGGTAACACCAATCTTTCCCAGGCAGAACCATCTGCTGTACTAGAGGGTAAGTTGGATTCTGGTTTACGTAGCTCAGCTTCTGTTTCTGAGATGGTTGGTTCTGCTGCCTTTGATGGCTCCTGCTGGCAGCCATCTGATTTTGATGGCCTTGGTGGGCATCATATTCAGTCAGTACCTGATCATCCAGCTCGTCAATTTAAACCTCCATATTCACAAAATGAAGAGTGCAACGATTTTGGTGCTCAAGATGAAGGTGAGTTAGCATTTTTAGCTTGGATCCTTATTGATTATGTCAATACATAACTTCCTGTCGCTTTGGAGGTCAGAATGTAGCCTTTCTTTTCCTGAAAATAGGCCAGCAAGATCATGGTCATTGATATTTAATGTGGTTGGCGTTTATCTGTTGTTTTGCTATTCAATTCTTTAAGTTTCCATCTTCTCTTGCAGAAATTGTGTTTCCAGGAAGACCTGGAAGCAGCGGTAATCCTATTGGAAAAACTTCTACTGGTCTTACTGATCCTTCAAATATCCACCGTGCAACTCCAAGCGCAATATGTGATGGTGGAGTTCCAAATCATGAAGAGACATTGCATCCACTTGGTTTATTATGGTCAGAGCTTGAAGGCACTACCGGAAAGAGTGGTCCTATCTCAGATGTTCCTTTTAGAGGAACTGGCCAGGATCAAGTTCTAAACCCTGGTGCTGGAAGGGTTGGGCCATTTGGTGCCAAGATGGACTCAACCTCTGCTGCGGAGACATGGACTGATGCTTATAGAAGAAATGCTGGATCGGAACCCAACTTATATCAAGATGCTATGGATGCCAGCCGCTTATTGCACCAGGACCATGAAATGAGCCGGTTTGAGTTAGCAGAGAAGATGTTTTCCCAACAACTTCAGCAGCATCATCCTCATAATTTGATGTCCCATCATAATAGTAACTTAAATGAAGCTTTGATGGAACGTGGAGCAAATCATAATTTAATGCACCAACCACAGTTGGCGAGTCAGGCTGGGCAGGATCTAGAACACTTTATGGTGCTTCAGCTGCAACAGCAGAGACAGTTACAGCTTCAACAGCTGCAGCAACAGCAACAGCAACAGCAACAGTTCCATCAACAGCAAATGCTAATGAAAGAACAACAGTCCCATGTTAGGCAGCTGGCTCTTGAACAATTATTGCAGAGTCAAGTACGGGATCAAAGTCACACGCAATCACGTCTTGATGCTATTAGGCATAATAGTGCTCTGGAGCAGGTGCTGATAAAGCAACAAATTCTTAGTGATCTGCAACAGCGTCCACATCTTCCTCCAAGACATGCTGAATCATCTATTGAGCATCTCATTCAAGCAAAGTTTGGTCAAATGCCACATCAAGGGCCTCAAAATGATTTAATGGAGCTCTTATCACGGGCAAAACATGGACAGTTGCACCCTTTAGAGCAACAAGTCCGTCAACAAGAACAAGCTCATGAGAGGTTAAGACAACGTTTGGAAATGGAGGAAGATAGACAGATCGGTGCTGTATGGCCTGTTGATGAAACTGGTCAGTATCTAAGAAATCCAGGTGTTGCTCGTCGAGCAAATTCTGGATTTGGTCCATTAGATATTTACCAACAGCAACAGATACCCCCTCCTGAAGAGCATGTTAGTGTTCTGGAAAGGAATTTGTCAATGCAGGATAGACTTCAGCGGGGTCTCTATGACACTGGATTTATGCCCTTGGAACGGACAATGTCAGTACCTGGTGGTGGTCCTGGTGTTAATTTGGATGCCGTAAATCCTCTAGTACATGCACCAGGTCTAGAACTGCAAGATCCAAATTCAAGAATGCACTCAGCTGGTCATATGCCTGCTTTCTCGACTGGCATCCACTTGCAATCTTCTCACCGTCCTCCGTTTCAATTTCATGCTCCAAATGTTGATACAATTGAAAATTATTGGTCCGAAAGAAATGGTCAGTTACCAGCTGATTGGATGGATACTAGGATGCAGCAACTACATCTTAAAGGTGAGAGGCAAAGAAGAGATTTTGATGTCAAAAGGGCTTCTGAAGATCAAAGTATGTGGATGTCAGCTGGTGCTAACGATGACAGTTCAAAGCGATTACTTATGGAACTGCTCCAGCAAAAGTCTGGTCAGCAGTCAACTGAGCAAGCAGAAATGACCAGAGGGATTTTGTTTGAGAGGGGCTTACACTCTGGTCACTTTTCTGTGACAAATGCTTCAAACCGTTCGTTCAACCCTCTTTTGGACCAGGATACGAGTCTAAACCAAGCTTTTACTGTTGGGTCATATGGTTCTAATTCAGATTTGCCTCCACAGAGAGATCATGTAAATGAGATTGCTGATAGTCTTGATGCTTGTGAGAGATTGCCCTTCAAATCTCATTCTGGAGCTTTAGCCGAAGCTCAACCCGTCTTTTCCAGCATCAATGATGCCTCTCAGGTGATTTACAAGATCCCAGACATACATCTTATATGTGTTGGCAATAAACATACATTCTTACATGTCACGATGGGTATCTGTAGGTACATTTAGAGGCTCGCGAAAGTATTGTTAGGCAAGCTGGTTTGACGACTGTAGAAGGGGAAATGCCAACTAATTTGCTTAGCAGGCACACTGCACTCGGGACTGGAGGTTCTCTCTTTCTCTCTCTATAAATACACTCAGACACATAAATATACATATGTTGTGTATTGCATTGAATACGTATGTCTGTCTGTGCTCGTATATCCTTTTATTAAAAGAAGTTTTGTTGTTTGACAGATTGTAGTGTTTTCAAATCATCTTCACGTGGAAGTCTAGACTTCTACAATGACAAGAGTGATAGAGGGGATTCGGCTATAGAGGAAATTCCCAAGGAACGGTATGTGTTATCATCTGTTTCTTCCTGGAAAGGACTTATTTTTATGTATGTCATTCTGATGGGTTAGTTCGGGAAATCAAGTAAAGTTTGTGCTTCAGTAGCTGCAACAGTTTTGTTCATATAAAATTCTTTGAAAGAGGAAATCACTAGTTGTAATTCCTGGAGTGTAGAATTAATTTCCAAGATTCTATTACAAAAAGAATGTACCCTAATTATAAGGTTGGCTTACTAACAAACTTTTTTTCTGTAGAGTACCGAACATTTTAGTTATGTATGATATTTCACTTGCCTACCATCTTCATTTTACTGATATTCTTACGTCGTATATGAGTATTTTTGTTTTTATCAGAGGAAGTAAATTTTACAAAAATCAGTACCACGCTGGTACTGTGAGGAGTACAAAACAGTGTAGTACTGCAGATCTTCCCCTATTTCGTTGTATTGTCCTAAAAATTCGAGAAGGTTTGTCAAGTTTTCTACCCTGCAGACCTTACACCCATTGTAACTCGAGAAGACTGGCACTGTGATTACCACTAGGCTTTGGTCTTAGGAAAAGTGATGTTTTGGCACCAATTTGGATGTTCGAAAACTTTCTCCCATTCTGTATGTTTAGACGAATCACTGTCATATATTGAATTTTTTTTGTACTTGTGTTTTAATCCTGAAACCGTGTTGTGCAAATGTCTGATTTTAATTTTTACATGGTGCTACTCTTCTTGCTCTAAAAGTTCTGTTCCTCAACTTCTTCTTTTCAATGGTCAATTCTTTTTGTGCAAGTCATGGAAGAGTTATCATTTTGTATATAGGACTAGCTCCATTCGCTCAATGAAGATTATGTTGTGATTTTGCTTTCCTGATATGCATCTTGTTTCTACTTGGTTAGAATGGCTGTGACATCAAAAAGGACAGATAACATCTTGCCGAAGCGTCCACCTGTCTCGCGCATTTCTTCAACCCAGGAGGGTTTATCGGAGATAAATTCTGATAGCCTAGCGAGAGGCAAAAATCCTTCAGATGGCATGGCTTCTGAAGGTGGGATGTCTTTCTCTTTTTTGTTATCACTGTCTTCTGATTGTGTCTTGATATTACTCTATTTGCTAGCTATTTTGCACCTTGAAGATGTGAATTTTGTGACATTTCTTTTGGTCTGTCCAAAAAGTAATGATTCTTTCTATTTTTAGTAACACTTCACTTCAAACTTTACATTTTACCTAGAGTTGGATGATTTCTAGCCATATATATGTCTGTAACTTATTTTGAGTCATAAGTTTCAAAAGTCTTTTAGGAGTTATTGTCAATCCCCTTGCACCACTGGCCACACTCATTCTCTCCATCCTAATTGCTAACTTATATTTGTATCGATTCTGTCACTAGGGGGTAGGAAGGAAGCGGGAGGTAATGCTGCAAATCAAGTTCTTGGTTCTGCGACATCTGTAAATAAAGACGGGCGGTTTCGTCGAACTGCATCTTGTAGTGACGCTGATGTTTCAGAGACATCATTCAGTGATATGCTTAAGAGTAATGTTAAGAAGGCAACAGCTCAGGAGGCACATGCATCAGAGGCATTGGATGCAACACAGTATGCCCGTAGTGGTAAGAAGAAAGGAAAGAAAGGAAGACAAATTGATCCTGCTCTTCTTGGTTTCAAGGTTACAAGCAATCGCATCATGATGGGTGAGATACAACGGATAGAAGATTAGTGCTGTACAGTTGTAACTTATGTCCCATGACATATTCTTGTGCTGTACATTTTCTAGTCGTGTGTAAAGTTTCTGTAACACACTTTCTGCTGTTATTCCATCCCATTTTGTGTAGGGATGGATGGCTGTTGAGATGTAGTTAGTGTAGCCAATTAGTTGAGTTAACTTGTGTCGATTTAATCAAGTAGAGCAGAGTAATATCCTTACATAATATACCAATAAGCTCTGAAAGTGTAAAGAAGGTGCTAGTGAAGACCTCCTTACGTTCTCTACAATTACAAGAGTGGGAGTAATTATGTTCATAAACTATTAACATTAGGCCTCAATTTTAGCTGTGGTTACACTATTTACATTCCCACGGCTGCACTTTGCGTTTTCTATACCTTGTACTCATTGTATTTTTTTTGCGTTTCTGAGTTTAAAAAACACTAAGTAGAGTAAATCATGAATGAGTTTTTTCTTTTATATTGTAAATGATGTAAAATCCCTCACTCAAATCTTGCGTTTCAAACAAGACTCAAAACACCAGTTCTTCCTTTAAAAAAATTCAAAATTTGCGGATCGATCAGTCGAGCTTGATACTACATCGTACAATTATTAACTAAAATTTATCATCAATATTCAAAGCATTCATCTAAATTGTTTGTGATAGAACATTCGTATGAAAAACATCCCCTTGTAGACTCAGAGGGCGGAGCCAGCATTAGAAGTCTTGAGAGTTCTAAATTTTCCTTTCCCTTCCTTAATATTGAGTTGTCAATAAGTTTTGTTAGGTTCACAAGTTATTATTTAATTTCTAGTACAAAGGGTCTACGAAAAAGTTATTGTGTTCGTCCAAACCCACGAACCCTACTTAGCTCCGACCCCTAATTGTAGTAATGCAATATTACAATCAGGCAACAGAAACACAAAATACAAATATATACGAGTAAATATTTTGAAGACAAATACAAATAAATACACATACAGTTGAAGATAAGCTACCACTTTGGGCAATAAAATGTCGAGCAATGTGAAGCACTGGTCAAACGTGAGTTGGTATGACCACTCTTTGCTTATCAAAAAGATTTTATAGAAGGAACACATATTATTCTTCATTTTGAAAATAAATGACCTAATTTGATTTGATATGAAATTTAAAAAAATAAAAAAGATTTTTTACTATTATACTTCTAAATTAAGTTATGTTAAATATACCAAAATGTCATTGAATCTTATGATCTAAAATATGTTAGGTAGAAAACTAAAATTTTGTGATACGCTAAGATAACACTAAATTCCGTTGCGTTCGTAAAAATCATCATGGTTAAAGATAACACTAAATTCCATTGCGTTCATATATATATATATATAGTTGGGAAAAAGGACAAATATACCTCCGAACTATCATAAATGGTATGCAAATACCCTGCGGTAAAAAACTAAAGCATATATACCCTTTATATTAACGGACATAAACTTGTCATAAATCTTATCCACCGATCCGACATTTATCGACGAATAAGATTGCACCACGTGTCCTTATTTAGTTTTCCATTAGATAGAAGAGCATATGTGATATAGTTTTTGAATAGCAGGAATATCAATGTCCCAAAAATATGACGGAAAATATCTACATATCATTTACAATAATTCAGAATTATATTTGTCCTTTTCCCAATATAGTTTATATGCATGTGTATTATTTAAAATCTAATAAGATGCTCATTAAATGGCAGAGTTATTGTAGATTAAAAAATATATATATACAAAGTACAAATATATATAGGGGCATGCTATAGCACACTTATGCTGCTTCTCCAATTAAAAACATACTGTTTCTTTGACAGGACACCACATCAATACCCCAACATTCTCTGAGATCATGTGTCCTAATTTCCGCTCTTCCTGTCCCTTACCTTCCATAATTAACAATATAACACTCGTACAGTAGACAACAAAAAGTATAACAATCGAGTCCAAGGCCGTCTTAAAAAAGTTTGAACACTCAAAATCAAATTTCATAAGAAACTTATTATTTTATAGCTATTATATGTAAGTTGAATAACTATAGCATACTTAATGTAATCTTATAATTGAAGTCTCAAAAGGATAGCTAGATATATGCTTGTAGACCTTATAAAGTTAAAAAACTTTTATAAATATATAATAGTATATAGATTTTTCATAATGCAAAAGGTTTCACCGTTTGGTGAACTTTAGAATATTCACTAATGAGAAAATAAAAATTGAAGGAAAAATTAAAAAAAGAAGAAGATAAATATAAGAAGAGTAAGGTGGATTCAAGATATGAATAAATAGCAACGTAAGAAAGGATGATGCAATTAACAAAATGTAGAAATATAAATAGAAAGGATCAACATTAATTAGAGATGGTTTTAATTTCTTGATTATATCTACAAAACAAGGATTACCATAACTCATGAGATCAAACTACTAACTAACATTGACACATTATACCAACTCTAACATACTTAATAATTAGCTACAAAAAAAAAAAAAAAAAAAACTTAAAACCACATTACTTAAAAGAAACCAAAATTAAAAATGGAGCAACATTCCATTCATCCATCCATTAACCTAATTCTAAAGTTAAAACAAATTAAAGCCATAATGCTCCAGCTTCCTTAAGAAGTGGAACCAAAGTACCATTAATATGAGAAGCCATAACTCTATCCATTGCTCCAATTAATTTTCCACCAATGAATACAACAGGCACTGCTGGTGAGTTTCCTAATAGCCTTGAAAGTGCTCTTTCCATATCTTTACCTTTAGGATCTTGATCCAATTCATAAACAGTTGGATGTACTCCCATTCCACAAAACAACCTTTTCACTGCATGACACATACAACATGTACTCATACTGAATATCACCACAGCACTTCCTGAAGCAAGCCTTATTACTCTCTCTAATGGATCCGACGACGACGATGCACACCTTGTTTCTATGTTGTGGTAGTTTCCACCCCAAGATGATGACTCTGCTGCTTGATACATTGTTATAGATAATATGTTTTTTCAAGAAGTAGAGGTAGAATGTTAGATGATGGAGTTGTGAAGTTGATGAGGGGTATATATATATAGAGGTGTGTGGGGCCATGTATTAAAGGGGTATTTCATCGTCCACAATTACTTTATAGGCATGCCAAAAATAGATGTCTAAAATTAATTGTTAATTTAAATAATTAAGAAATAATTTTTAAATTTGTCCTTAATGATAGTGTAGTTCAATTGAAAAGTTATGTAGACTTTTAATATTCTTGATATAGTATGGTTATATTACTCAAATTACACCTTGTATTAACTTTTTTTTGACGGTGTGCATGACCTTAACATGACAAATAATTATGAACGGAGGAAATTTTGCCAATATGGAGTTTACTGGTGGGAGTGTTTCATTCTTAACTAGAGGTTTCGAATACGAGCCTTAGATATGGAGAAATTTTGTTGGAAGCGTCACCCCCGAATAGACCCTACAGAGCGCGATCTAAAACACCAAATAAAAAAAATAAAACAAAAAGGTATTTGTCTAGTTATATTTGTTAAAGTGTGCGTTGGAATTTAAAACTAAGGCGTAGTAGGAATAAATATAGAAGTAAATGTTCCTTTAATGAGATGTAAGCATTTGTGATGCAAAAAACATAAGTGCGAGAATTTAAGGGAAGAGGCAAATGTGTCAGCGGAGAGAGGCGGCTATGATGTTTAATGTGTCTGCAACACAATAAAACACTTTACCCTCGCAATTTTTATTGATCCATCAAAATTAGTAGGTGCTCGAGTATTCGAATGGTGTATATGAGTTCGTTTTTGAGATTGAAGTTTTTTATGTAAATTAGTTAAATTTATTAATTTCAAATAATTATCTTTTATTTTATTGATTGATATGACTCATTAAAAAGAATGACTTATTTATATGTTTAGTAATAATTTAATTTTAAAATATCTATTGTATCTTTAATGAAATGATTTATAGTCACAAAAATATTTATAGCTTACTTTGGACTTCAAAAGTCTTTTTTCCCTTGAATTTTATATCAAGTTAAACTAATTTATATAAAATGGGACGAATAGAGTACTTAGAATAAAATAAAATATTTAATAATATCTTAATTATAAAATAATAATAGTAATTATTTTAAATCATCTATTTTTAATAAGAACTTAAATAATGTGACGTGGA
Source organism: Solanum arcanum (assembly GCA_027789145.1). Taxonomy (NCBI): domain Eukaryota; kingdom Viridiplantae; phylum Streptophyta; class Magnoliopsida; order Solanales; family Solanaceae; genus Solanum; species Solanum arcanum. The sequence goes on from CM050937.1 coordinate 15,269,268, forward strand.
CCGGATAGTATATAAGGGATCGTTTGGTAGAGGGTATTAGCAAAAATAATACATGCATTAGTTGTTTGTTTTAATTGTGTATTGAGGAGTGTATTGTTAATATCATGAATTTCTAGGTATTAGTAACACAAAATAATTTAATACATGCATTGCCATAATTAAAGATCTAATTTCCATTAAAAATATTTTTACAATATTTTTACCATAATTGTTAAGGATATTTTTATAAATAAATATTATTTTTAATATACCAAATAAAATAATACATATAAAATAAGACTATACATAACTAATACAGACGTTACTGAATATTATTTCTATTTAACACCCTTAATACATGGCTCATACTACATTTAACTCTACTTACAACACAAGGAGACAAGTAGTACATGCTTTTGTTTTAGGGATATCCAAATAGAATTGGATAGTATAGTAAACGGCTGGTTGCGTCCTTGTTGTCGGGTAAGACATTAAATTTTACCCTAATAAATTTAATATATTTGATGCTCCTAGCTACTTTTAATGCTCATTTATTTATTACACCCCCATTTCTCATATAATAAAATATATTATGATTCTCTATTCTTTTAATGCTAAGTCCGACATGATGTATCGCAGGTTGCTTCATCATAAACGGTCTTTGGATTTTGTAACTTACTCTTCATCCAACCACCCAATTAACTACTTCCTTTCCTCCTTTCATTTATACAGATTGTCTTATATGTTGGCAGTAAATATACAAAATATTGAAAAGTGTTAAATCGCAAGAAAATTTAGTCAGAAAATTTTAAAAAATTATAATATTTTTTTAAATTTAAAATAAATTGATGTTTTATTTCATTTTTTAGTAAAAGATATTAAAGAACGTTTTAAAAAAATAAAATTACATAAGAAAAATCTCATTTTTGCCAAATTTTCTGATCAAAAAGATTTTTCCTAAAATACTTATTATTTGAAAGAATTTGGAGCAAAGACAATCGTATGTATACCTTAAACTACTTCAAATAATCTCAAGGTCGATTTCATCTTTCAAGAAAACGAAGTGCAATTATCACAAACTAAGTGTCTTCTTAGTGTGTTGATTGAATTCTGAAAAAAGATTAAGTTTTGCATTTTTATGCTTTTCCTCTCTCTAGTCTTATGTTTTTCTCCAACCAAAGAAGAAGTCTCCTCATAAAAAAGAGAGGTTGAACAGTTACTAACTCTTAACTGTTCCATTTTCTTTTTAAAAATTTAATTAATTTTTTTTCAAAAATTAAATAAAATAGACTGGGTCAGTCAATATGGGCGATCCACGATTCAAAAAAAATTATATTTCCCACTTTGCACATTGTGGACAAGACCCAAGTCAATATGACATCGATTAAATAAACAAATCATACGATAAATAATATGTGCAACCTGTGAGCAACAAGACTTGGCTTCAAGGTATTTCAAGCCCTAAAGAGGAATTCAATGACATGTGGAAATAACTCCATAATGATATAAGGATATTGTTACTCAGAATACCCCAGATTTCATTCACATTTTCAGTAATTACTTATTCGATCACTCATCTTGTTAAGAGGTGAACTCGAGTTCATGTTTAACTTTATATACACAAGTGTAATAGCTCACTTGTGTATACAAGTTAAATTGTTCATTTTAATCATCTTTCATTTCTACTCGAATCTATATGTTACATATCAGCTAGTAACATGCTAAAGTAGCAACATTAATTGAAGCATCAAGAAATAACATAAGGTCAAAAGATATTTCAGTAAAAAGTTAATTTAACTTCTTAGTAGAGGCGAATCCACATGCTATTGTGGGGGTGCACATATACTCGTTAACTTTCAAAAAAATTTGTATATCTATCTTGATAAACTGACGGAGCCACCACAAAAAATATGAAATTGTGCTTTGTACCAGTGGTATAAGCTATCAAATCCACCCAAACGACAAGAGTTCAATCTCAAGTAGAATTTATTTTAAGAATTTTTTTTAGCTTAATATTGGTGCTTTAAATTTTTCATCTTAATATTGGTGCATTAAAAATTTTCAAATCTGGAGTTCGACTCTACTTTTCAGGGTCTCTCAGAATGAAAAATTAGATAATCGTTCATTCATTAACTCATTGATTACTTAACACATGTGTTATGTAACACGCACTACGATGTTTATACATTATATTGGTGCATGCATCTCATGCTTTCAATTATCCAACATTGTACAAGTCTTGGTCAAAGTACCTCTAGGTATTTAACGAGTTTCTCTCTTTAATAATCCTCAAACTCACTTTCTAAGAGAGACTCTTGTCTAGCCTATAAAAGAAGTCATAACATGGTAGTGAAAATCATCTTTTTACATCCTCTAACGTCAGAGGTAATTTATCATTTGAGAGAGTCTATCTCTCGACTTGTTCGACACTCTTTGTTTCTAAAACACTATTACAAGCATATGAGATATGAATAAATTCAATAGTCTAATATTGATGAAAAACATAAACAACCAAGTTATTTTACAATACAAAATATTATCATATCCTACTGATACACTCAAATTTACTTCTCGAAAAGAAGTATAAGCGGTCGTATCAAGTAAAGAACCCAACTATTAGGTTGGGGTCGATCCCACGAGGAAAATGATTTAGACTTAACTTTAAACTATTATTACTTCTATTTAGTCAAGTCCTTCCCGAAAACAAGTAATAAACAGGGGGGTTGTTAAGCAATAAATGTACTTGTTCTAAATAAACAAGTGACATGGTTAAATATTTGATATTTATCAAGTAATGAGAGTAACTAGGGCTTAAGTGTTCCCCACAGGTTCATAACAGTAATTCTAGCTATAACAATCCTATTCTAGTATCTTGCATGCAAAGTGGTAAGTTATGTATCCCTAATTCCTTGGTCTGGCAAATAGGAAATTTCACTCCGCACCTTGGTCCGACTACGTGTGTATGCTTTACTAAACCTTATATTTACCTCATATTAAGCATCATAATCGATGTTTGGCTTAGTTGTTACTTCGCACCAACTGACACTAGTCTATTAGATAGTGTATACTAAATCTACGTTGATAATTCTTTTCTTATTATCTACCTCCTTGGTCCAGCAAGTAGCAACAAGGCGAGTTCTAACGCGTGCACTCGTTAAAGAGACTTCTAAATGAAAGATTTATCAATACATGCGAGGCACTATTCGAAAATTGTTATTTTAGCTAGGTTCTACCTTGTTAATTGTCCATGGTTTCCACAACCCTAGCTATGAATTTAGTTATCCGTGTTAATAATCACACAATTTATATTAGTTTGATAAGAATTCATGTACTTACTTTGATGAGATTGAAGAAAATCCAGAAAATTACTTGAATTAATCAATAAGCTTGCAATAAATGATTTCCGGAAAATAAAATAATTTCCCAAAATCATAAGTTCACAACTAGAACAATAAAATCTGAAAATATCCAAGAGTCTAACCCCAAAAATGAGGTTTTTTTACAAGTATTTATAAAAATCGAGTCCTACCAAAAGAGGGAAATCTATTTAAGGAAAATCTGCTCAAAAACGCATCTGAGTTGACGACTGGAGCGACGGGCCGTCGAGGCCCTCCATCGTTTCATACTCAACTTCTTTTTCTGCTGCTTTCTTCACCAACTTTCTGTTACCATCTATGGACATGGATGACGGTCCATTGCGTCAACAACGGTTCGTTGATGACTTCCGTTCCTGTATACTTTGAATCTTGTGAAGATGGGTACTGGGACTACTTTTTGTTAACATCGACGGATGTGCTGGACGGTCCATCGTGGCTATGACGGTCCATCGAGAGCCTCCGTAGATCCACACTTAGACAGAATTTCTGACTTTCTTTAGCAGCCTTTTTCTTCGTACGAAGGTGGCCACCACGGACCGTCGATGGCTCCGTAGGTCGTCACTTCTACAATTTTCAGCATAATTCTCCCACATTCTCCTTCTAGACAAATTTCCAGCAAACAAAGAGAAAACTACATTAAAACAAATACAAAAAGGCCTTAGACACACATTAAACTTAAGGAAAAAACATCGAAAGTACCGTGAAAAACCACGGTACATCAACACCCTCAACTTAAATTCGTTGTTTGTCCTCCATCGACGCGCTGTGACTCACCACAAAATCTTTGTACAAAAGTAACCTTACTTTAGCTTTTTGCAATCATCTGGCTATCAATCCCGATTATTTTCAAATTGATTTATACATGCTATCACTATAAGGCTTGATCGTGGATCCGACCATGACACATACTCACCACACACCGACACCTATCCTCTTTGATCTCTCACCAAGGTGCTAATTTTCCGGTATTGCAACTAGTGCCCTTGCTTCAAAACAACATTCTCATTTTTCACACAATGATTTCAGTTTGTGTATAAGGATTGTTTTTCAAAACCCGCTCACATAAAAACTTCACACCTCATTTATACTTATTGCCATAGGCTTGCCCTTATTTTCACTGCTTCAAGTTCACCATAATAGACTCTTAGGATCGCGATAGGACTTTCTTAGCTTGTAACTTAGGCTCAGGGTCAAGTAGGGTACATTTGGACGTATTTTAGTGACTTATTGACCTCCTTGGAATAACGGCTAAGTGTCCTACATTTTCATCGTTTTATTTAGCCCTATTTCTTAATTTTCTTGTATTCTTTCACCTTGCTTTCTCCCTTTTTTTTTTTTTGTGTAAGTGACTCTTTTCTTTCTTGCTTGTATTTTCACATTTTCAAATAATTTTTTTATTTCATTTTTCTTGAGTAACTTTTCTTTTGTTCTTTCTCTCTCTTTGTTCTTTCAACCCCACTTTCCGGAGCATTTCTCATAATAATCACCCTCAACTCATGGCTTTGCCATGAGTCAAAGTACACATACCACACATACCCAAAGTTGGGTCAGGACCACGACAAGGTTGTTTTCTGCATTAGCCACCCCCAACTTATGCTTTTGGCATAAGTTGAGGTGCACATGTCCAAGGAGGGACCAGGGCCAACACATTGTTCCCAGAAAAGATCAGTTGGGGTGAAAAAGAAAGGTCTATTTTAAGCTCAAATCATTTGGATCAAGAAGGGATTAATTTTATTCGGTTTTTTGTTATATAGGCTAAATATTGACTATATTGAACAAGGGCCTATGAGCCTTTCCTATTGTCTATTACGACTTACTTTTAGCAGGACTAACCAGACAAGTTCTAGCTCAGTACAAATAGTGGACGATTCAAATTTTCCTCACACTCACTTGACATCTCACTACTCTACCAGATTATCAGCCACCTAGTTCGAGTCTTAGATTTAGGGTCATGCAGTGGTGTATCTCTATGTCATGCTTAGAGCCACACATTTATCAGTTACTATGCCTAGTCATGTAGCATTTTCTTTAAATCATGATATCATTTTGGTTAGCCATCATGCTTCAGATTCCATTTCTATACTATGTACAAAAGATACAAACATGCCGGTTCAGCAATAAAATAACCAGTCTCTTCGAGAAAAAGAACAGAGGCAAGAAAACTCCAAGAGAGGATCGTGAATTTTGGGCTACTCAAACATCACCTTTGCACTCACTTTCTATTTACCCCACCCCCCCAAAGAAAGACATGCAATTGTCCCTAATGCATAAAAATATATAAAATAGGGTGATAGGTGAAGCAAAACTGAGGTGCAAAGTGCTGCGCGATCAACAAGGTGGCGGCTCCAGTTGCCCGGAACCCGCTCCCTCTGTAGTCGGGACACCCTCATTAGTGTCCTTAGCAGCATTAGCACTATCAGTAGTGATCCTCTCATCCTCAACAATTCTGGAGCTAGACGCCCCAACAACCAACTCTATAGCCCTCAACTGGCGGGCCTCCTCATCAATAAGTGAGGCTCTTCTTGCAGTCTCCAACTCATGGCGCTCCTTCTTTCGAGCCTGGGACTCATCCTCATCTCTAGTCTGATGTCTCTTGGCACACTCTCATGGTGTAGGTGGTGGAACATTAGTGGTGGAGAAGAGGGCAGCCAACACCATGTCCTCAGCAGGCTCTGCAGAAGGGGCCTCAGACTCAGGCACCCGAGCCTCTAGTATAGTATCTAAGTCATCTCTCAGACTCTCCACAATAGCTTGGAGAGTCGTGACATCCATCGTAAGGGCTGTCCGAGCGAGACCCCGCAACTCAAATGCGTCCAAATGCTGGTAAACCTCCATGATCTTCCGCTCAGTGTGCTGGGCCATCCTCCCCTCTATGCGCTCTTCTGCCTCAGCAATGGACCTCTACATCTAAGGCTGGATGAGATGCAAAAGTGTGGCCATTTGGGCCTATAGTATTTGGACCCTAGCTAGCGGGACCAATGTAGCAGATGGGATAAGCGGGAGGAGCTCGGAGCAGTGCTACCACTCGGGATAGACTCGATCGGAGTGGTATCGGTAGGCTCAGATGTAGCCGGATTATCCCCTTGGGCCTGATCTATCGTGGCTGTCAGGTTCTCACCTAGAGGCTACACCTCTATACGGGGCCCTCTTTTGTGAGACAACTCATTGGATTCATCGTGAATGAGGCCAATATCTACTGTGCCAAACGGGATCTTGAACATATCAATGTGCCATACGGGGTCTTAAGCACATCAATGTGAAACACGGGCACTCCTGCTAACCTTCACAAAGCAAAAACCATGCATGGGAAAGGGTAAGTAGTAGTGTCCTTAAGGCCCTCTCATGCATCATCACCTGTAGTAGCCATGCGAAGTCCACCTCGAACACCGTAATCAGCTGCAGTGGGGGAAAGGCAGTGTCGAACTAGTAACCACAAAAACTTGGCTGTGAAGGTGAGGTTAGCCTTCTTGATACTTCCCTTGGGCTCTCGCACCCAATCGGCAGCCTCACCATCGACGAAAAGGTACTGTGCAATCCACCGCTTGGTGGTCTCTCTCAACTCTGGCTCACACTGGAACCGACCATCTTTAATCAACTTCCACCGATAGTCAAACTCAGCAGTGAGAGGTATCCGGGGGGCATCAACATCCGCGCCATAGAGATACCTGCGGATGGGCGGCAAGGAAATGTCAACCCGCTTGCTGTGGACTCGGACGTAATCCAAAGAAGCATGTTTGGCGGGGGATGTCCGTCTGTCTAGCTGAGATCGGAGAGTCGCCACATAGGAGGCGTAGAACTCTCGGACCATCTCCTCACTGTAGCGGCCTACATCCCGAGCCGTCTACTCCAACCGATGCCTAGTAAATATTTCATGAATAGCTGGCATGGTGGGGAGACTCCCCATAAGAACCCGCCGCTCTAGTATCAGGGTCCGGGTCATGACCCCTTTGTCATTTGGCAGGTTGGCGTCGGTGTATACTTGATATTGCCCCTCAACACCACCGGTTGGGATGATCAGCAACCGGGGCGGGGACGCCAATCTGGGGTGCTGGAGTAGAGTCAGCACTATCAACCTCATCAGACGAGGTAGATTGGGATGTAGTGGAGGGAGTAGAGGCCTCCTCAGACCCGGAGACCTCCTCAAAACCCGAAGCTTCCTCAAAACCTGAAGCATCCTCGGAACCAGATGCTCCCTCAGACTGTGCAGCAGACCCAGAAGGTGTGCCGGTCAGTATGCGCTCCTCTTCAGACTAGGAGGCAGTGAATCCGCCGGGCACCACCTTCGTGGGCGTGGTTCTAGTGGTGCGTGCAGCAAAGGTGGGAGTGAGAGCGCCTGGTGGAACGTACTCCGGGTCACGCTCATCGTCTGAGCCTATGACCATCTAGACAGAAGGGGCGACAGACTTGGAACGCCCTCGTGAGTAGATGCGGTCTTTTCTTGAGCCTATCAACCCTAGGTCAGTAAAAGAATCAGGAAACACATGCCATTTTTTAACAAAACACCCCCATTTCTTTTTAATATCAGTGTTCTACGGGAACTTAGGACTACGGGGGTGAGTTCTAGCATGCAATAAGGGTCCAAAATTGGAGACCCATACAGTAAGACAACAAGTTTAAGCAGAAAATAAAAAATTAACGAAATTTAATTCACGTATCAGAAGAACATACCTGATAACTGGAGTAGAGGAAGAAGAAGTAAGACACTGGTAGTTGAACAACATCACAAACACCACGAAAACCAACTGGCAATGGACTGAAGAAACTGGGAGAATTGGGAGAGAAAGGGACTATGGGAATTTAGGGGAAAATGTGGGAAATCAGAAGATAGAGAGGGAATGGGAGTTAACAATAATGAAGCGGCGAGAAATGGTAGGAAATGAGGAGAGAAACGGTTATGAGGGGTTAAGTGAAGAGGTGGGAACTTTAAAGTTTAAAACTTTTAATATTCATCCGGACTGGTCGGGTCGGTGGGTAAAGACGCGATGATTCCCCGTCGACGGACCGTAACAGGGTCAATGGTCTGTCATGGGGGTACATCGAGGGTGCTCTAACTTGGAAATTTTGAAAGACATACCTGGGCATGACGGATCCCACCGACAGTCCGTCAATGACACGACGATCCGTCGATGGGTGCAGCAGACCAATTTTCTGCAGATTTCTGGTGATTTGATACCTGTACATTTAACCCCATTAAGATAATGTTTTTGTATCTTCTGGACACTTTTTAAACACAGACCCTAATCTATGTTCTAGCCAACACTACTAACAAAAAAGAAAAGAGTAGTCAGACCGAACATTAAATAAATAAAAGCATGAAAAACCTATAGTTGGCTAGAGGACACATATTGGGTTGCCTCCCACTCAGCGCTTGATTTAAAGTCGCGGCACGACGAAGGACTCTTGATTACTCAGACTTCATCAAGATGGTATGCCTTGATCACTTCCTTAGCTGTTTCAGCATGCCCTAGATATATTTTGATTCGCTGCCCGTTCACCTTGAACCTCACACCTTCCTTGTCCTCCAACTCAACCGCACCATGAGGGAATAGTTGGGAGATCAAATAGGCACCAGTCCATTTGGACTTGAGTTTTCCCAAAAACAAACGCAACCTAGAATTAAAAAAAAGCACCAAATCCCCAACCAAAAGATCGCGCTTCTCAATCTTTTGGTCATGGTACTTCTTCATCTTTTGTTTGTAGAGAGCTTAACTTTCATATGCCTTCAAGTGAAATTCATCAAGCTCATTCAACCTGTTTAATCTCTGTTCCGCAGCCTCATTCCAATCCATTTTTGACTTCTTCATTGCCCACATGGCCTTATGCTCTAATTCAATCGGTAAGTGACAAGACTTCCCATATATAAGTTGGTATGGTGACATACCTATAGGAGTATTGTATGCTGTCCGATAGGCCCAAAGAGCATCATCAAGCCTTCTTGACCAATCCGTTCTACTAGCATTCACCTTTTTTGCCAAAATTTGCTTAATATCCCTGTTTGACACCTCAACTTGCCCACTAATTTGAGGATGGTAAGGTGTGAACACATTATGGCGAAACCCATATTTTTCCAATAATCCCTTAAATAGCTTGTTGCAAAAGTGGGATCCCCCATCACTGTTAATAGCCCTTGGGGTGCCAAATCTAGAAAATATGTTCTTTTTCAATAACGCGGTGACACTCTTCCCTTCATTATTCGCAAGTGTGATAGATTTCAACCATTTAGACACATAATTGACTGCCACAAAAAAGTACTTCATCCCATGAGAACTCACAAAAGGGCCTATAAAGTCAATGCCCCACACGTCAAACAACTCAATCACAAGAATGATATTTAGAGAGAGCTCTTACTTTCGCGAAATGCCACCATCTCTTTGTTATCTATCACATGCCTTGGAGAACTCATAAGCATCTTGATTGATGGTTGTCCAATAGTAGCCACATTGCAAGATCTTGTGAGGAGTCCGTATACCACTATGATGCCCTCATACAGGCGAAGAATGTCATGCCTTTAAAACACTCAACATCTCAACTTCCGGCACACAACGCCGAATAATCTCATCAGCACAACTCCTATATAAGTATAGCTCATCCCAAAAGAATTTTTCACATCATGCATGAACTTTTTCCCTTGATGAAAGGACAAGTCCGGTGGGACAATATCACTAGCCTAATAATTCGCAAAATCTGCGAACCATGGAATCAAGTCTTGGGAGGCAGCCAATACATGCTCATCAGGAAAAGTATCATCAATCTCAGCCTTGTCACCCAACTATCTCATTGCTTCATCTTCTAATCGGGACAAGTGATCAGCAACTTGATTTTCGGTCCCTTTTCTATCTTTTACCTCAAAGTCAAATTCTTGCAATAATAATACCCAACGAATCAACCTTGGTTTTGCATCCTTATTTGACATCAAATATATCAAAGCAGAATGATCAGTATGCACTATAACTCTAGTGCCAAGCAAATAGGAGCAAAATTTCTCGAAAGCACAGACTACAACAATGAGCTCTTTTTCAGTCATGGTCTAGTTCTTTTGGGATTCGTTAAGGGCTTTACTCGCATAGTAAGCGGGATGAAGGATTTTTTTCCTTCTTTATCCCAATACCACACCTAGAGCAACCCCACTCACATCACACATCTCCTCAAAAGGCTTGCTCCAATCCGGAGAAATGATGATAGGTGCAGACACCACTTTTCTTCAACTCACCAAATGACTTAAGACAAGATTCATCAAAATGAAACTTACACTCTTTCTCAAGCAACTTGCACAAAGGATGCGCAATCTTTGAAAAATCCTTGATGAACCTCCGGTAAAAGCCTGCATGCCCAAGAAAACTTCTCACACCTTTTACAGAGAAAGGTGGAGGAAGTCGCTCTATCACCTCAACTTTGGATCGATCAACCTCTATACCCTTCTTTGAAATGCGATGACTTAATACAATACCTTCTTTCACCATGAATAGACATTTTTCCCAATTTAGCACAAGGTTGCCATCTTCACACCTCTTAAGAACCTCGGACAAATGACTCAAACACCGCTCAAAGGAGTCACCAACCAGTGAAAAATCATCCATAAATACCTCAATAGTGTCCTCCACCATATTGAAGAATATAGACATCAGACATCTCTGAAACATGGTCGGTGCATTGCATAACCCAAACAACATTCTCTTGAACGCGATGGTCTCATAAGGACAAGTAAATGTGGTTTTCTCTTGATCTTTCGGTGCAATATAAATCTGATTATAACCCGAATAACCATAAAGAAAATAGTTCCACCCCTTTCCTGCAAGTCTATCCAAGGCATAGGAAAATGGTCCTTCTCGGTCCATGCATTTAATTTCTGGTAATCCATACGTACCCTCCATTCTGTCACCGGTCTCATTGAAACAAGCTCATTTTTCTCATTGGGGGACCACAATTATTCCCCTTTTCTTAGGTATACATTGAACAAGGCATACCCAACTAATATCGGCGATTGGATATATCACTCCAGTATCCAACCACTTAATGATTTCCTTCTTCACCACCTCTTGCATAGGTGGATTTAAACGTCTTTGGTGCTCAATAATTGGCTTATGATCGGGCATGAGTTGGATTTTATGTGAACAAATCCCGAGAGGGATCCCAATAATATCCGTAATAGTCCACCCAATAGCTCTTTTGAACCTTTTTAACACCTTCAACAAACTCTCAACTTGATGCACATTCAAATCTGATGCAATAATTACTAGCAAAGTGTAACCTTTTCCTAAAAATACATGCCTCAGATGAGGTGGTAGAGCGTTAAGTTCTACTTTTGGAGCCTTCTCTATAGATGATTTCACGGATGGAGATTCGCGATGCTTCATATCTAACTTCAACTTTTTTGGTTTAAACCGAACATCACCTTGTTAAAGTGCCGCGACAAATGACCCATACTCTTCAATACAATCACTATCAAAATTCATGATCACTGCCGCTAGTGCTCTACACCCAGACACTCTTCTATTTGTACTTCAGATGACTTTTCAACCCTGTATGAAATGGCAGATACCGATTGGATCTCACCACTCTGCCTCATGGACCTACAAATGTTGAAAGTCACTTCTTCATTGTTTAACCAAAATTTCATTTGCCCTTTGTCCATATCAACCAAGGCTCTACCCGTAGCAATGAATGGCCTCCCAAGAATAATAGGCACCTTAAAATCAACCTCACAATCCAGAATCACAAAATCGACCAAAAATATGAATGACTCCACCTTTACAAACACATCGTGGAGTATCCCAATAGGCCTTCACCTTTCGATCGGTCATCAGTAGCCGCATCGCAGTGGGCTTTGGGTCACCAAACTCAACTTCTTATGAATTGAAAGAGGCATGAGATTTATGCTTGACCCAAGGTCACATAATGCTTTTGTAGAGTGTAATAACCCGATTGTACATGGAATAGTGAAGGCACCTGGATCTTCTTTCTTTTGCATTAGAGACCTCGTAGCAATAGCACTACAATGCCACATTCTATCATCATCATCAAAACTGACCGATCTTTTCTTAGTAACCATATCCTTCATGAACTTGACATAACCGGGCTTTTTTTCAAGAGCTTCGATCAAAGGGACATTGATGGAAAGTTGTTTCAACATAGTAATAAAACGTCGGTATTTACCATCCTAGGTTTTTCACTAACCTCTGTGGAAATAGAGGTGGTGGTCTAGGCATGGGGGTCACCTTTTGGGGTACCTCAAATTCTTTCACAGTTTTGTCTCCCAAATCACCACTAACCTCCACTACCTCGTCATCGCCCCTTATCACATTTTCCTCACCAGACGACATTGGTGGGTCAATGTTTTGCTTACCACCTCGAGTTGTGATTGCCATACAGTGTCCATAATTTTTTGGATTTTGGACAGTGTTGCTAGGAAGAGTACCCGGTTGACATGGGTTCACAGTCGAAGACAATTGGACCATTTACAACTCAAGATGCTTGATTGAGATTGCATGTGCATCAAATTTTTGCCCAATACTCGCTATATTCACTCCTCAACTCTTTAGTGTGCTCATCACTAGCATCGAACCTCCTCATCATTTTCTGCAACATATCCTCAACTCGCGCCATACTACCTCCACCATCCCTAGGAGAAACTTCACAATTTTGTGGTGGAACATAGGGCCCACTCCTGTCATTTCTGTTACCATAATTACCCCGGTTGAAGTTGTTGTCGCGGTTGCAATTCCCATCTCGGACATAATGACCCTCTCGGTTGTAGTTACCATAATTCTGACCTTGGTTTTCTTGACCTTGACGCTAATTGTCCTTTGGAGCCTTGGGCGTTTGGTTGGAAACCCCCCGTTTGCTCATTTATCGCATAAGAGTCCTCCTCATAGTAATACTCATCAGTTGGCGGTGGTTATTTAGACAAGTAGTTCACCACATTTACCTTTTATGCACCCCAGTGACATGTTTCAACACCAACCCAAGCTCAGTTCTCATTTGAGCCATTTTATCACGAATCTCATCTGCAGCTGAATTGTGTGCAAATTACACTACAAAAGTGTTTCTCCCAGTATCTGACTTTCTAGTGCTCCAAGCTTTATTATTTCGGCAGATTTTCTCTAACTTCTCAGCGATCTCAGCATAAGGACACTCACCATAAGAACCACACGCTATCATATCCAGTACTGTTTTATTATTATCATCTTGTCCTCGATAGAAGTACTCTTTCAATGACTCTTCATCGATGCGGTGTTTGGGGACACTTCTCAAGAACAAGGTGAACCTATCCCAAGAACTACTGATTGATTCTCCTGTAGTGCCACAAAGTTGTTCACCCTATCTTTGTGGTTTAGCTTCTTAGACACCGGGTAGTAACGTGCTAAGAAAACATCCCTCAATTGATTCCAAGTGTAGATTGAGTTATAGGGGATCTCGGTAAACCATATAGCGGCCTCTCCCATCAGTGAAAGAGGAAACACTCTCAACCCAATTACGTCCATATTCAAATCAGGCCTCCTTACACAACTCTTACACACCGACTTCACCTTGGCGATTTGAGCATGTGGATCCTCAAAAGGTAGCCCCAAACACAAACCTCTGACGGTGAGCATTTGCATCAGACTACTATTTACCACGAAAGTATGATCGTATGGCAGGGGAGGCAAGACAAGTGGGCCGTTAGAGTCAGTAATATTATCATATCCCCTATAATACTCTTGAGGGAGTGGAGCGGGAGGTTGCTATGTATTTCACCTTTCCCAGCTCGGGGTAAGGTGAGAGTATGGGTTTTCCTCTACTCCGCGTACTTGGCATACATGGAATTTAGATCTGCAAAAGACAAAAAAAAAAGTAAAATTATGAAAATATTGACTAAACTTTGGTAATAAGCTTACAGTTAATCTAAAAGCCACTTAAGCTTACAGTTAATCTAAAAGCCACTTTTCCAGGCAGCGGCGCCAAAATTTGATACGCTCAAATTTACTTCTCGAAAAGAAATATAAGCGGTTGTATCAAGTAAAGAACCCAACTATGAGGTTGGGGTCGTTCCCACGAGGAAAATGATTTAGACTTAACTTTAACATATTATTACTTCTATTTAGTCAAGTCCTTTCCAAAAAACAAGTAACAAACAAGGGGGTTGTTAAGCAATAAATGTACTTAGCTATTTCTAAATAAACAAGTGACAAGTTTAAAGATTTGAATTTTATCAAGTAATGAAGTAACTAGGGCTTAAGTGTTCCGCACATGTTTATAACACATTAATTCTAGCTATAACAACCATTTCCTGTTATCTTGCATGCAAAGTGGTAAGTTATGTATCCCTAATTCTATGGTCCGGAACCTAGAAAGTTTCACTTCGCACCTTGGTCCGGATACGTATATATGCTTTACTAAACCTTACCTTTACCTCATATTAAGCATCATAATCGATGTTTGGCTTAGTTGTTACTTCGCACCAACCGACGCTAGTCTATTAGATAGTATATACTAAATCTACGTTGATAATTCTTTTTATATTAGTTACCTCCTTGGTCCGGCAAGTAGCAACAAGGTGAGTTCTAACGCGTGCACTCATTAAAAAAACTTCTAAGCAAAAGAATTATCAATACATGGAAGACACTATTCGTGTTATTTAGCAAGGTTTAACCTTGTTAATTGCCCATGGTTCCCACAATCCTAGCTATGGATTTAGTTACCCATGTTAATAATCACACAATTCATATTAGTTTAATAAGAATTCATGTACTTACTTTGATGAGATTGAAACAAGAAAATTACTTGAATTAATCAATAAGCTTGCAATAAACGATTTCCTGAAAATAGAATAATTTCCCAAAATCACAAGTTCACAACTAGAACAATAAAATCTGAAAAATATCCAAGAGTCTAACCCCAAAATCGAGGTGTTTACAAGTATTTATGATTATAGAGTCCTAAAAAAAGAGGGAAATCTATTTAAGAAAAATCTGCCCAAAAACGTGTCTGAGTCGACGACTGGAGCGACGGACTGTCAAGGTCGCGACGGATTGTCGAGGCCCTCCGTCGTTCCATACTTAACTTCTTTTTCTGCTGCTTTCTTCACCAACTTTGTGTTATCATCGACGGACATGGATGACGGTACGTTGCATAAACAACGGTCCGTCAATGACTTCTGTTGCTCCATACTTAGAATCTTTTGAAAATGGGTACTGGGGCTACTTTCTGTTAACATTGACGGATGTGCAGGACGGTCCGTCGTTGCTATGACGGTCCGTCGAGAGCCTCCATAATCGCACACTTAGTCAGAATTCCCCAACTTCCTTTAGTAGCCTTTTTCTTTGTTCGATGTTGGCCACCTACGGACCGTCGAGGTCACGACGGACCATTAATGGCTTTGTAGGTCGTCACTTCTGTAATCTTCAGTACAATTCTCCCACATTCTCCTTCTGGACAAATTTACTGCAAACAAAGAGAAAACTACATTAAAACCAATACAAAAAGACCTTAGACACACACTAAACTAAAGGAGAAAATTTTGAAAGTACCATGAAAGCACGGTACATCACCTACGCAAACCTAGAGCCTTAATATGTTTCTCAAAGAAGTCTCTATATATCGTCTTTTTAGAAGGATCAACTATTATTTCGCGAGTAGGAATGTATTGTAAACTATTCTCCACTTGCTACTATTTCTCTTACAAAGTTATACTTGATGTTAATGTGTTTAGTTTTACTGTGATACTTAGGACCCTTCTTGTATGTGGTAGTCATTGACTGTCATAATATAAAATCACAGGACCCTTATAATTATTTGCAATATTCAAATGCTCAAAGAAACTCTTTAACCAAACAACTTCTTGTATTGCATAGCACAAGTAAAAAAATTCTAATTCCATGTTTGAAAGAGTTGTGTAAGTTTATTTTTTAACTTTTCATGAAATAACATCACTATTAAGTAAGAACACATAAAAGATATTTTTCTATCGCGCTGGTCACCAACTCAATCAACATATGTATAACTTCTTATGAATAAATCAGACCCATTATAACAAAGTGAATGATCCATTATTTTCTTCAGGTATTTATTGCTTTTTAATAATCTCTTCAAGGATTGATTGATAACTGCTAACAAGACTCACGACATAACAAATATCAGAATGAGTACACAATATAACGTACATCAGACTCCCAACAACGTTAGAATATGGAACTCGAGGCATTCTTCATTTTTTTTATTCGTTGGACTTTATAATTAGACCTACTGATTGTTCCATGTAATTTATTCATTTAATTATCTATTGAGAAAAAACATCTTCACACATTCATTTGGTGTAATTTTAGATGTAAACACACAACAATAACTAAAATTAATCGTATGGAGTTAATAAACTTCATAATTGACAAAAAAAAAATCCTCATAGTATATTCCAACTTCTTGAGCAAAACCTTTTGTCACCAATCGTGCTTTCTGTCTTTCTATTGACTCATCCAATTTGTGTTTAACTTTGAAAATTTATTTATTTCAAATAGCTTTAAGTTCCTTAGGAAAGTCAACTAAATCCTATTTTTTAAAAAAATATTTATGGACTCTAATTCTTCTTCATCGCTTTTAACCATTCATTTTTTAGGACTCAATAAAGTCTTAGTTACAAAATTAAATTCATCCAATTTCGTAAGAGGTACTAAAAAAGCTTAATTCTCAATCTCATAAGATCCTTCAGGTTAATCTTTTCTTGTAAGCTTAAAAATTTGAAGTTCAGATTCCTCTATAGGATTTCGAGATTCATAACTCCTACATGGACCAAAAATTATTTCTGGATCTTTTGAGTTATCAAGTATGTCTGATGACATTAGTTGATCTTCTAGATTCACCATTTTTTTTGGAGAGACTCACTTTCTTCTATTTTACCCTTTTTGAGAAAATTCTTTTTCAAATTTGACATCCCACCTTACAATTTTTCAGTAATACTTTCATTCTTCAATTCATCAATAGGCAAATACCCTTTGGAGCATTCTGAGTATCTTACAAAGATATATTTCTTTTGTTTTGAATTTAGTTGATCAAACTTACTAAAACAATTTTTAATATATGCAGCACGGCCCCAAGGTCGTAGATCATTCAAGTTTATTTTATATATGATTAGTTCAAAATTTATAAGGAGTGAAAGATACTAATTTAGAAGGAACTTTATTCAGTACGTAGCTTGCAGTCAAAAATTCATCTTCTTAGAAAAAATAGACAAATTTATTTGTGTCATCATTGATCTTGTCATGTCCTTCTTTTAGCTACCCATTTTATTGGGGGTGTATAAGGAACAATTAATTATCTTATGACACTCTTTTTCGTACATAATTTAAAAATTATTTTGATAAATATTCATATCATCGATTTGTTCTTAAAATCTTTATGCTTTTGTCTAATTGATTTTCAACTTCATTCATATATCTTTTAAAGCACCCAAGTGCTTCACATTATGAGGAATCAAATAAACATAGTCAAATCACGTGAAATTATCAACAAATGTAATGAAATATGTAGCATCATGCCTTTTTTCTCACACTTATTGGACCAAAAATGTCAAAATAAATTGATTAAAGTGAAAACTCAATTCTTTTAACCTCTCTAAATAGTTTATGCGTAATCATTTTAGGAAGAAAATTTTCACAAGTTGACATATCAATTTTGGGAATAGAACCTAAATATCTTTTCTCTTATTCGTTCGATCTTGCCCATGTGACCTTATCTTGCATGTCATGTAATAATATCAATATCATTGTTACTTGAATATCATGTCATTAAAGAACATTCAACGAAATAGTCATAAGTTGAAGACTTACAATCTAAATAATAAAATGATTACAACGAAGTACAAAATCATATAAATATTACTTTTACTTATTTTAGTGTGAGTAAAAATAAATTAAAACCAATGTCTTAAAAACATACATAAATACTAAATTTCGTCGAATCTCAGGAGCATATATGACGTCATGCAACATAAAAGAACAACCACCATACTAGTCCACTTTGCAAATGTGTATTCCTTTGTCTTTCAATTATCGTTATTTTATACATAGATCCACCTTTATTTGGATGAAATTTGATAAAATTCTACAAAATCTTCTAGATCTTGACTCACGTAGTCAATGGATTCTGAGTCTACAACCCATATATGATAAGATTCAATCCGTAAATAAGTAAATAAGTGCTAGAAACATACAAATACTTAGAAATGTGTTTAGAAATGCTATATATTTTGGTTTTGTACAATCACGAGCAAAATGTCTTAGCCCTTGACAATTATAGCACTTCATTTTGCTCTTGTTTCTCGTCTTAAAAAATCGTTTTCCCTTTTTGGAATTTGAATTCTTCTATTTCTTAGAGGGTCCTTCTCCGGTCTCTTTTTTTTTACCATTCATTTTTCAATTCTTCTTGCGCTTGAAGCGTGAAGACTTTGGGCCACTTGACTCCGCAACAAAGGCACTAGTAACAACTCTAGCACCACCAAATCGCTAATCTTGAAGTTCAGCATGGCGGACAATATCAAAAAAAGTTTTTGACACTATCATTATGGATCAAGTTAACCTTCAAATGTTTTCAAATATTTGGAAGAGACGAGATCATTGTCTGAATTTGTTGTTCATTTAAAAGAACATAACCATCACTCTTGAGTTGAGCTATCATATTTGACATCACCTTAAGGTGTTGTTTGACATTTTGTTTGTGACGTTTCTTTTAAGTGTCAATTTTGGTAGTCAACTATCAAATCGGGTCACAAATGTACCCCCACATGTTCCTCACAGATGTGCCCACATACCCCGAGCAATAGAAAATTTCTCATATTCATGTATGAGGTCAACAACCACAGGACTAACCATTATATCACGTGCAATGAAATTATCCTTTTGTCAAGATTTATAATCTTACGGGTCTCTTCTGTGTTGTGCAATGTTTCCCTCTTCCAATTGATTCAAAATATAATTTTATACCTTCAAGAGAATTTTATTTATCTACTATATACCATATTTTAAGAATCTAGATATCGTAATTATTACTGTTCAGTTTTGCACCTTTGTTTAAATCAACAATAATACCTTTTGATGTCATGTATGTATTAGAGAGACAATAATGTAAGTTCATCATTAATGACATTATACACTTACACATATAGACAAATCACTTCTCATAAAGGCTTTAGAGAGACAATAATGTAAGTTCATCATTAATACACATGTGACATTATACACTTACACATATAGACAAATCACTTCTTATAAAGGCTCCAAGTTTAGTGTAAAATTGAAAGGACACTTAAGTTTTCAATCATCACCTACAAACTGAATATGTAACCAAAACTAACATTAATTTCTTTGTGTATAATATAATGTATTTAAGACTATAAACACAATTTTTCTTATGCCTCATCATATTACAACATTCTGTTATGCAAATAACATGAAAAAAATACACATATTCATATAAAAGATAGTTCAAGTCTATAATGGTGGAAGAGTCCTTTGCGGTGGTGTGAAGTTTCTTGACTTGGCTCTAGAGTGAGATTGAAAGAGGTTGAAAAGATATGACCAAACTTCACGAGTGGTACTGATACATATGTGCATTATGTAGGGTAGAATAGAATGACTCATGTAGTTTTAAGCCAAAGAGAAAGGATTTTGTCCTTCTTTTCCAAGTCGTGAAGGCCAAATTTGGAGTAGATTCAAATATGACCTAAGTAGTGGTTAGGACAATGGCAGATGAGACATTATATCCATCTGGATGAGACTCCAAATCAAAGGCTTCAATCAGAGCATACCACGGATTATCAAAGATAATAATTTTCTGGTCAAGTTTTATTGAAACACCAGAAAGAGCAATTGTTTGGGAGATCGAAATCAATTATGGAAGAATGTGTAAAAGGAGAGGAATGTGGTTGACCGCAACATCGATGGACTTGTTAATATCTATGGAGGAATCATATATCATTGCAAATAAGGAATATTTATTATCTAACAATGAATTGGAAAAAAAATATGATACCACTTTCTCCTAGCACATATTATTTTTATTTCTAATATACAAACACGAACATTGTGTTATCCCATTGTTAAGGAGTGTTGCGAGTTAGCTTTTCCATCAAAATAAAGTTGCAATCTTTAATTTACCTTATTTTTGTATGAGGTAGGTTAAATCTTTACAAATTTCACGAGTTCCGTTGATAAACCCTTAAATTGTTGACAAATCATTATTCATCTTGTATGAACAGTTGGGAGATTTCTTTGATTTTGTGGGTCTGCTTTATATCTTATGTTATTCTTGTGCTTGATGACTTGTGCTCGTATTTCTGTGATATGTTTGACATTTTCTAAAGTGAAATTTCATACATCCAATTCTGCATATTTTCACTGTTTCACGATCATCGATCGGACAAAGTCATCACCGCTGTTGTCGCCATTTTTGTTTGCAAAATACATATTCTCCCTCATCCATCTTTATCTCCGCCGCACACCATCACTTTTTTTGTTTCCTCCTCCAACCCCCACAAAAACAACAACCTAAGCCACCGCACCATCAGATCTGACCGAAAAACCTTTTTACCGCCATGACCGCACTCTCACCCAACTGGTTCTCCTCTCCACTCATCAGTGTTGCCTCTCTCTCACACTTTACTGCGATACATTGGTGGCATGCACCACCAATGTCGCCTCTCTCCCACGCAATTGCGATTCAGTCGTCTCCTGCGAGCGAGTCACCAAGATCTACTAAATAGGTGTTTGGAAATTGTGGAGAAGAAAAAAAAATTGGTCAAGCATGAAAATGGCCAAAAAGGAGGGATCAGTGGGGAAGAAGAAATTACTTTTTAATTAAATTGTTTTTTTTTAAAAAAAATACCTCTTTTCTAAGGTTAATGTGTTTTAAACCTAAAAAAGTTATTCACTCGCCTTAAGGCATGTGAAGTCACACATTTTCGCCAACTCAGTCATCTTAAAGACACATAGACTTGGTCAACAGTTAGAGGAATTTGTTAAATTGTGTTTTATTGAGTTTAAGAGTCCAGATGACAAATGACTAAGTAAAAAAAATAGAATACACACTGATACGAGTATAAAAATCCACCATACCATTTCGTCAATCTTGTAATGAACCTATGACCTATGAGGTTGCACACTAACGAATGTTTCGATCTTTGTCAACAAATTAATTATTTTATTGGTTGATAATTAAATTAGAGATTTTAATTAATCAAATAAATAAATTATTAGTCTAACCGAAATTTATTATATTATTCGTATAACACAAAAACTATAACTAATATTGTGAATTATTTGAAGTTCTTTATTTGGAATAGTAAAGTAAATTATATCTCTTGATTAATATTAAATATATATGTGATACATATTTAGTACTTATATTTATATATTGTATACATGCAAGTAAAATCATAAAGAGAGTTTAGTATTTTGTTGCATACGTACGTACAAAAACGTACCCATTCTAAATGGGATTTAAGTTTTCCAAAAAAAAATAAAAATATTATAAGTAAACCAAACTTAATTGAAATTGCACTTTATGGGAAATCCTTGTAATCTTGTTCAACTGCAAAATGGATTTACGTTTTACCTTGGTTGAAAAAAATCATATTTATAAGTCACCTCATAATTGAAATTTATGTACTTACTAGAATAGTTATCATACAATTACTAATTTCGCAATATATTATAATGATATGTCCTTTTTGAGTTTTGTCATAATATAAGTATAATAAAATTACAAGTTATTGTTTGATCACAAAAGTCTAATTATATAGTGAATTAAATTTTAAAATAATAGAAATTAATATTTTATAATACGTGCTTTTATAAATATTATTATTTTAATTAAATAGGTGAGAGTAGTCATATTTATTTTTAGATTAGAGGTGAGACTAGTTATACTCTTTCAATTTAATCTTACTTCTTTCTAACTTAGTCATTATATGTGTCACCACTACACCATGGCATAGGCAAGCTGACAGGAATGAGTATGGGAGAAATAAGAAATTAATACTAGAGCAACAAGTAGTACCTCTTTAATATTTTTTTAGACTCATATTAAAAATTATAAATATAAAAATATAAATACTTAGAAAAATTAATTACAAGGATAGTATAGAAAAAATTAATTTAATAAGATGATTAATAATATGTATAATTATTTTTAATATGATGATCAATTAATACGAAACGAAGAAAATGCTACGTCTCACAATAGTCGTTAAATATTGAGTACACACACTTTTTAAAAATTTATAAATAAAAAGGTAAATTCATAATTTAAATATAATATTTTAAAAAATATAATAGAAAAAAGACTACAACGAATAATAATTATAAATTAAAATTAAATATAAAATTATTGATTATTTTAAAAGATGAAAAAAATTATTAAATATTTTAAAATGATATAATGGAAAATGGTAATTAAACAGAAAAACAAACAGTTTAAATTAAAAATTAATGGAATTGTGTACCTAAAGTAAAGACATGTAGTGGCAGTTCCCAAGAGGAAGAAAAGTAGATTACGCGTGCAATGAAACATTTAATTTTGAGAATTTACGGATGCGGCGATCCGCCCTGAGATTAGGGGCTCACCATGCATTCTATTCTCCCCTTTCCCACTGCCAAATTAGAGATGTCAAAATGAGTTTGATCTGTTAGGTTAATTCAATTTAATTATTATATTAAGAAAAATAGAAATTTTATTTTTAATTTTTTTTATTATCATTATCTTTTATTAATTTTATAAATCTTTTAAATTTTTCATTTTCACACATTAGATTAATGTATCAGTATATCAAATTAATGTATCTCGCGCATCAAATTAGTATATCATGTATAAAATGTAACGTATTCTTACTTAACGAAATGTATCCCGCGCATCAAATTAATGTATCAGTGATTATATTATTGTATCAGTTTGAGAAATTTCTGTAATTATTGACTTATAAGGGACAAATGATAATTTTCATTAAAAGTATGTGATTTCTGTTCTTTGCCCGTCAATAAATGGGGTCGGATTCAATTTTTTCAGCCCATTTAGTAACGAGGCTTGTTAGTGAGCCTTATTTGGCTCGTTGGCCTCGTAAGCTCAACCCATAAGCCTCAGAGACCAGTCCGCGGGCCATAAATTTGTAAAATATTTAATATATATATTTTAAGAAGTGTTTTACTTATGAAGATTTTGTCAATAAATATTTTTAAAATATCAATATAAAATTAAGACTATATTTTTTTGGGCAACTTTCACATATAGCAAACAAAAAATTCATATTTGTATAATATAACAAACTTTGCATAATTGCGCTCCATAGCAAACATAAAAACTGTATAATTCGCTATACATATACAAGTGTATAATTCGCTGGCCTAAATTGTATAATTCGCTGGCCTAAATTGTATAATTCGCTGGCCTATTTCGCTGCAATTGTATAATTTGCTTTGCATATAGTTGAATCGAATTAAAATGTATGTATATTGCATAATTATAAGTTTATAGCAAAAAGATATATGTTTTTCTCGCTTTATACAAAAACAGAAACACAATATATACACTTCTGTTGTATAAAGCTAGTGAAAATTGTATTTCACTGCAATTGTATAATTCGCAATTGTATAATTCGTTGGCCTTTTTCTCTGCAATTTTTGAAATAAAATGTTTGTAAATTGTATAATTAAGTGTATAACACGAAGATATACATTTTTGCATGTGTATATACAATTTTCTCTCGCTTTATACAAAACAGAAACAGAATTATATACTTCTGTGTATAAAGTGAGAGAGGCGAGCGAGAATGGAGAGTGGCGAGTGAGATTCCTGGGAGAGAGACGCTGGCAAATTTTAGATAATGTTTGCTATGGAGCACAATTAAATCAAACCCTAGCTATTCTATTTAATTTAGGTTATTAGTTTGCTATTTTATACAATTTTCCCTATTTTTTACATATCTTTTACATTTTAGGGTCACTAGCCCACTAAATTTTTGAATTAGCCCAAGTCCATTACTCAATTATAACTATGAATCTTTGACCTCTTTTGCTTTCATTTTTATGTCTAATTTTTCACTTCTCATTTATTGTCATATTTATGAAAATAGTGATCATGCAATATTTTTTGCTCGGATGAAACTTATGAATATTATATCTTCGCTATTATGTATTTGTTTTTAATACTCACTAAAGAATGTGTAATTCATCAACGCTCGTATTCTTTCAAAAAAGAAAATATAGTTCGTTTTTTGATTGAAGGGTCAATCAGTCCCAATTCGTGATCTGCTTAGAGCTGGATTAGACTGCTATTTTACAAGCCCTTTAATTAAAAGTATCAACGTATCCCTATCCATTTAACTCTCTAGCCCGTTAGGATTAGATTGAGCCAGCTCATTTTGACAACTCTACTACTAACTATCGTTATCATTTTGTTTCTATTAATTAAATTTTAAATATATTTACTTATTATATTTTAAAAAATTTTAATTCAATGTTACTAATTGTTGATGATATAACATGAAAGACAAAAAATATTTTTACTTAATTTGTTAAAAATGATAAATAAATAAATAAAATTAATTAAAAAATATATGACAAGTAAATAAGGATGGAGAGAGTAACCACAACTATTATGAAATATATAAATAATGCATTTTTGTCCCTCTATTTCTGACTAGTATATTTATCCGTGTGATGTGTGGATAATGCTAAAATATTATTTCTTATTCAGGTTTTGATATCTTGATCGATTATATTAAATAATATTATTTTTCTTAAAAATAATTTCACTTTGATATTGTTTCTAGATGAGACAATCATGTATTGTAAAAAAAAACTATTATACTTCATATTTTTCTTAATGAAAATTCAAAAAATTAATACAAATTTACGATTGATTATTTTTCAGCAAGTTACATCTTTACTAAAAAATAATTTTAAAAATATGTATCGTTTACAATATTTTTATTTTCCTTTTATCGTTTCAATTTAGAACTTAACAAAATGATTAGAACTAAATATCCGTAGAAAACCTTATCTTTGTTTGTAACCTAGTTATAATAAACTTTTATCTTTTAAATGTAATTTTATATCATTACAGCTCCAATCTATAACTATATTATTTAAATTAACTAAATAGTTTACCAATTATAAATACCTTTGTCTATTTTTTATCCAGTTGGAAGACAAAAATATTATTTCTTTTACTTCTTGTTGCTCCTACTACTATTACTATGGTTTTTTTTAAAAAAAGAAAAATTAAATAAATAGTTTATCAATTTTAAATACTTTGTTGAATTTTCCTATCCATAGTTGGAGGATAAAAATAATAGTTCTTTCAATTTTTCTTTTTCTTCTTGCTTGTTATTGTTGCTCCTACTACTATTACTATGGTTATTATTACTATTTTTTTTAATGTCATCTTTTGTTTAATATTGAAATCAAATGTGTTAAAATAAATTTATAACATCGGAAATGGTATTGAAGTAGTAAGAGTTCGTTTCGAACTTTTTAACCGTGGGTTTTTAATTTTAGCTAAGCTAATAAAATTCCTTTTTTTCTCTTTATAAAATCATGAAAAATTTAAATTCAAGTATTTTTAATTTTTCAATTATTTTTTTTTGTTTTTATTTTATTTTATTCTTAATTTTGTCTTAAAATTGTCGAGTGGTTTATCAATAGCTTGCAACTTAGCTAATCTAAACTAAAAGTATCCTCTAGGCGTGACATGATGACTAGAACCCCAAGAGGCCGAGGTATGACATGATGAATAGAACCCCAAGAGGCCGAGGTATGACATGATGAATAGAACCCCAAGAGGTCCTAAACAAGTCACTTTACGTAAGCATAACATAAAATAAATACAACGAGAGAGGTCATAGGCAATATGAGTCTCATATCATAAAATGAATCTTAACTTCAGTGCGAAATGTTGAACCGCGTTTGATATAACCAGTGGAGGAGTTAGGAATTTCACGAAGGGTGTCCAAAAAAAAGGCGAAAAATTGTTGCTATTGAGATTCAAACACATGATAATTTAGGGGTCTTTCAAGGCATCTAATATCACTGGGCTACAAAACCTTATTCTGTACAAGGTGACTAAAATTTGTTATTAATCACTTTGTGTATCATTTAACTTATAAATACGATATTGCTTTTCGACGAAGGGTGTCCAATCACTATAGGGTAGTTTTGCCCATGGGCATAACCTTTCTAACATCATAAGAGTGATTGAGACGTAACTCATACACTACAAACATGTCTGAAACAAAAGGATAATAAAAGAAATAAAGCAACAATGCTCGTCTTCAATGCATGCATGAGCATTCACCATTCAAAGGTACTAGAAAAGCAATTCAAGCTAACCAAAATCATGAGGAGGAGCGTCAGACCCTATTTTATGGGACAATAAAGATGCAATTATGCATTAGTAAGTGAATGTACTATATGTAGGAAAAAGCGTAAAATATAAAACATGATAAATATAAACATGATATGCAAGATCGAGTAAAACGTGATAAAAAGCCTTTATAAAGAAATCATATATCGTATACGAGGTCAATGCTTTTTTTAAACCATTTGAAAAACTTTCATGAAACCTTTGAAGAAAATATAGTTTATTTGTGGTATATTACCATTAACCAATAATAAAACCATGTGAGCTATAACATGAAATTCGATATGATACTCACAATGAAAAGGGGAATTGTCACGACACGAACCTATATCCTACACGTGGCTGACACTCAAGAACCATTGTTGGTTCCTATAGCTAACTCGAACTCCATGTGACATCAATGAAGCTCCTATTGATGATCATGAATACCTGCATTTGCGTCATGAAAAGATGCAGGCCAAATGGTTCAGTACGTGGAATTTACAAGCATGTAAGGGGAATTTCGAAGAATAACATAAGCTTGAACTTGATAAAAAGGAAACATACTTACTCTTCTCAACTCAACTCAACCTGAAAATAAGATACTCAACTCAATTCGGGAATAAGATACTCACCTCAAGGATAAAATATTCAACTCAGTGAAATAAGACTTAACTCAATAATAAGATATTCAACTCAGTATAAAGAAACAATAAGAGAATATATGGAAAGCTTTTAAAAACAGTAGAAAGCAACTTGGTGTATTTAAGAGTACATTATACTCAGTTTGTATGCAATGATACAATATAAACTCTATTTGTATATGAAAATACAAATATCTCTGTTGTATATAAAAATATAAAATAATAATATTGTGGGAGTTTCTCTAACCGACAATCATCACTTAAGAACTATCGCGATGACACAACGTTTTGCCTCACACTGCCAGGATCGTCCTATACCTTGCCATGAGTATAGAACATGAACTACTAATTGGATCCACTAGTCTATGCTAAAAAGAACTTAGAAATCATCTAAAAAGTATGAAACTCATGGTGACTACATGGTTTAGGGGGGTTGTGAGTTGTCTGAACTCTCCCCCTTATCGGTGCTCAATACTACTCCCAAATATGATACTAGCTCTTATGTTTAAAAAGCATACTTCTTTTTGTGATTTGAGATAATTTCTCAAAACTTAGCTCAAAGGCTAGCTTGGAAATCTAAGTTTTCTCTCTTGCTTTTTCATTAAAGCGCCTACTCTTTAACTGAAAACTCGATCAAAGGTTCTTTGAAAATCTCAGTTTCTTTTCTTATTTAAATGTAAAAATATTTACTCTTTACTGAAAAACTAGCTCAAAGGATCTTTGGAAATCAAGACTTTTTTTTCTTGTTTAAATGTGAAAACATTATTTTTACTTAGTTCCCATATAATCTTTTGAAAAAAATTGAACTTCACTTTTACTCTTACTCTACTCGATGCTCAAATCTTAAAACAAAGTCAAAATATTTGTAAAAGACTTCTTAAAATATGGTTAATGTCGCACTATGAAAGTGAACGACTCAATGCAAGATTTTCAATAACCATAGATAGAACACAATACTTGGAACTCAAGAACTTCAATGATACTACTCATTTCAAGAATGCTCAACTCAGAGGGTTCATGCAGAATTAGGAGCATACTCAACTCAAGGACTCAAATATACTTCTCATCTCAAGGCTGCTTGACTTATAGGGTTCATGTGTAATGTATTAGTCCCATGATTAGAAATATAATCACAAAAGGGATTAGAAACTCAATACTCAAGACTTAGAACTTAGAGATACTAATCCTCTCAATGATACTAATTTTATGAATTCATACAAAAGTTATGGGCATGAACAATTCGACTCAAGGGTAAATATAAATAAGGAACTCATGTACATGACTCTTCTCACTCTCATACCTACTTACTCAAAACATAACTCAAAGAGATGATGGATATCAAGGGATCCACAATTGAACTCAAAGGCTTCCTTGAACTCTACTCTTAACTCTCTCTTGAATATAAATTATGAATTCAAGATTTATGGTTTATGATATGAATCATATCATGATGATAAAGTAGACTCATGAATACATTCTCCTGACTCTCATACTCACTTTCTCAAGTCTAGAGATATATTACCAGAAATTGTAGAAGACTCCACTAAAGGACTAAAAGAAACTTTCTCAAAATGATCCGAGAAACTCTCAAGACTTAAGTATTAACTTTACCTTGAATTTGAATTATGAATTCAATGTTATGAATGATTTCTAGGTGTTTGAAAGTAGTTTAGAGGGATTAGAATCCGGATAGTGAAAATAGACTTTAAATGAGCTCAAACGGAACAAATGATGGAAAAAGAGTGGGGGGAGGCGACCCTGACGCGTATCGGGCACTGGGTGCCAACTCCTAACATTAGAGACTGCATATGGGCGCACTGCAGGGGCGTCGCGCCAGCCCCTTGGGCGCATCGGAGACGCGCCCGACCAGCCTCTCCCCAGGCCAAGTTCGACGAATTTTGCCTCTCGTTTTTTTATCCTAAATTGATTTTAATCGATTTATTTTCTAATGTTTTTCTTAGATTCAGTTACCTAAAAAACAATCACTTTCATCTCAAGAAATCATCAAAACCCCAGCAAAACAAGATTTAGAATGAACTTCAAGAAAACTTCTAAAATTTAAATCCTTCGATTATTTAGAGTGAAATCACACTGAAAATAACATGTTTGGCGTGTGGGTCAACAAACCCAACACTGTGAAAGCTTAAATACCTCTTAGGGATTAAACCCATGGCGAAAATCTGCAACAACACGCAAGAATCTCGACGAACGCTTGATCCTCTCCTATTTTTTTTCCTATTTTCTCTTATCTTCTCTTCTTGAACTCTTAACTAAAATCGTAGGCGTATATTAGGATTATAAAACTGAACATAATCAGATTAGACCCTTAAGACATTACTAAAAACGAATTAAATCTGGTTGGGTAAGGAAAATACAAAAATACCTCTCTAAAATCCGGTTTTGACTTTCCTTATGTAGACAACCCAACTTTGAATGGACATATCTCACTCATACAAAATCGAAAATGAGAAAACTCGACAGAGTTGGAAATATAATTCAAAGATATTTTCTACAATAAATGGTAGAATACCTAATTCATCCTGAGATAGGTATTATGAGCGTTTGAAGTTGACCCGAAACTCTTACTTAGCTTAACTTGCAAAATTTTAAATTTTGCTATTTTTTAGTTTGTTTAGAACCAATGGTGATACATTTAGTGACCTGACCTTATTTTTAATTTTTTTTTGATAAAATCCCACTCACAATGAAGGACGATTTGATTCTCAGTTCGAAAAATTTTCTGGAGTGTTACAGGAATCTACTTTTCCATTTTTTCAAATTGGACAATGAATTAAGACAATACTTACCTACCTTAGTCTTCTTACTGTCAACTTGAATACCTTCATTGGAGACAATGCAATATGACCAAGGAAATCAACATACCTTAACAAAAACTCACACTTGCTAAACTTAACATAATTAATTATTGATTCTTAAGAATTTGCAACACAATCTTCAAATACTCAACATGGTCATCTCACTCTGTGAGTAAATCAAAATATCATTAATAAGAAAAATCATGAATATATCAAAATATTGTTTGAAGACCCTATTCATCAAGTCCATGAACATCGCAGGGACATTACTCAAACTAAATAACATCACGATAAGCACATAGTGACCGAACTGAGTTTGAAAAACCATCTTCATAATGCAATTTTTCTTTACCCTCAATTGGTGATAACCCCGCAGAAGGTTTATCTTTAACAAAAAACTCGCACCTTGAAGTTGATCAAATATATCATCAGTCCTTGGAATAAGATACTGATTTTTTGTGGTAACATTATTTAATTGCTTATAGCCAATGCACATTTGGAAGGAATCATTCTTCTTTCGGAAAAATAATACTGGAGCACTCCATGGAAGATGCTTGGTCTAATAAAATCATTACCGAACAAATCCTTCAATTGTTCCTTTAGTTTCTTAAATTTTGCAACAATCATATGGTAAAGAGTAATAGAGATAGGCTATGCATTTGGGAATAGGTCAATGTCGAAGTCTATTCCCCTTTCGGGAGAAATATTTGGAAGATCATTACAAAATACTTCCGAAAACTCATTTATAATTGAAATTGACTCAAGAGTAGGGTTTTTGAATATATATCTCTAACCTAAACAAGATAATATATATGATCTGAGGTAAAATACATATTTTAATCATTATTTGCCTTATATTTATTATTTATATTTGTCCTTTTCGAACATGAATTCTATGGATTGTGCTAAATAGTATATTTTACTTGTAGGATTAAATTGTTGGGAAAATGAAGAAGTTTGGAGCTATAAAGAATTAAAGATGAAAGGTTGAAGAAGAAAATAAAGCAGTCAGCTTAATGGATTAAATCAAAATATTATATTTATATTTATATATATGCAAAGTTGGCCGAAATTGGTGAATAATGCGCATCAAAGTTGTGCCACACGGCAGCATCTCAAGGACTCCAATTCTTGGACGGTCGAGCAAAACTTTCACACGGAGTCCTTTTAGGTTTTGGGTTCCTAATTTGTTTGGACTCAATTATTTTATTCAGGGTTTCCTACATTTATAAATAGTCCGTAAAAATAATTATTGAGAGGGGAGGATACATTATAGAAAATAATTTAATTTAGGGTTTTATCTTTTTCTTTCTCTTTTATTTTATTTTACATTTTTCGTTGAATGATTCGTTGTAATTGCTCTATGTCTATGTGGAGTTAAACTTCTTGTTCTTGGATTATATTTACTTGCAATATGATGTTCTAGTGATTTTGATTCGGCATGATTTATTTATCATATTAGTTGTTCTTATATTTTTGTGATTACTATTTTGATGCTTGATCACCATTGAAATAAACATATTGTACGAATTAAGCTCGGGAGAAAAATAAGAGAATATAACGTGGAATATAAGGAGTATGATTTTCTCTTAATGATTAGGCTTAATTTGTATCTTGGATAGAGATATACCTAGAAACTATGCTTGGTCATTATACATCTAGAAATCATAATGCTCAGTATTTAATCCATCATATCCCCGCTCAATGATGTAGTTAGGTTGTTATTTATTGTAGGCGATTAGAGGTTGGGAGACCATAATCATACATTTAACCCTATGAATCAGTAACTAAATAATCAAATAAGTTGATGAAATTGATACTAAACATGATTGTTAGTTAAATTATAATCCTGGATCAATTCATTCACTGATTGCGTAAACGTCTATATTTTTCTTTAAATGTCTCACAATCAAGAGGAACCATACGAATAACCCTTTTATCCTTCCATTGAATGAACTAAACTTGAGTAATACCCTTAAGTTGATAAAAAAATTACTCTGCTTTTTACGACTGACACTCCCATAATTTGTACTATCTTATGAATTTCATAAACATAACTCTTGAGGATTTTCATGAACTTTTGACCCATGGAACTAAATGGGATTCATTTTAGTGAACTCTCTAACCTGTATCACCGCCATGCCCAAAATTGGGTTCACGAGAGCAACAACTTCTCTATTAACTTGGGTTGTCATAGATTGATCCACTACTTGAAAAATGGCTTGGAATTGAGTATGAGTTACTTGCTTGGCCAAAGGATTAGCAGACACTTGTGGAGCCTTGAGCTCTACATTATTAGTCACATTTCTTCTTCTGTTAGCTCTTTGAGGAGACATATCCCAAAAATCATTAGAAAAGAGTTGGGGGAAAGACCTATTTATAGAGATAAACTTGATGAGACAGTTTTAGAATAGTGAAAAAGTGAAGTTTACTAAATTATGAGACAATAAAGACACAAATATTCATAAGTATGAAGAATGCACTAGCAAAGCAATCCAAGCTAACCACAAATTGGAGGAGGAGCGTCAGATCCTATTTATTGAGACAATAAAGGAACAAGTATGCATTAGTATGGAGAATGTACTAAGTATGAAGAAATGCATAAAGATGTAAAGCATGATACCATGATAAATTTAAACATGATATGCAAGACCAAATAGCATGTGATAAATGCCTTTTTAAAGAAATCATAAATCATATATGAGGTCAATGCATACTTAAAACCATTTGAGAAGCTTTCTTGAAACCTTTGAAGAAAACATTGTTTATTCGTGGGATATTTATCATTAACCAACATTAAGAGCATGTGAGCTAATACATGGAATCTGGTATGATCCTCACACCGAAAAGGAAAATCTATTTGCCAAGGTAAAACTTTATCATATTTATTCTTTGGTAAAGTAGATCCACTAACTTAGGTCATTTAAGACAATCCTGGGAGACTCGTAGTTAAAGGACAAGGAGATTGCTTCTAGAAATCCAACCTCTATTGACAGGAGAGCTTCCATCTCAAAGTGCTCTCATTGCTAATCAAATCACAATCGAAAAGACATAATCATAATCATATCAATATACTTGGAAAGACACAATAAAGATTGCTAACCCAATCATCAATTCATACTAGAGTAGCTCCTTTCAAATCATGATCTTAGAAATTTTTTCATAATAGACACTTACCTTTTTTAGCATCTAAATCAAGATTTCTTTCAATTGTGAGAAAACCTTTCACAAATCATTTATATGTTATCTTAAAGATGTCCTTTAGTCGTAAATCATTGTTTTTTTGAAGCATGCATAGCTTTTATGATCATAATTCATAAGTTCATAAGCTTTGTTCATGAGTTCATAGTCAAAATCAAGTATGAAACATGAGTCCATATGAAATCAATTAGAAAACATATAATTGAAATTGATCATGCACAATAAGATCAAATAACATCAACTCAATCATAATAAATTGAACTTAAGAAGATTTGAATAAAATCCCAATAGAATTGGGTGAAATCAACTTACGAGATTGTGATTCTTTAAGGATCCAATGGATATAAAGGATCCATTGATGAATTCTCACATACCTTTATAATCAAATCTCTAAGAATGCAAAGAGAATGAAACTTTGAAGCTTCAAACTCTAACTGTTCAGAAAATTTTAGGGAGAGATTTTGAGGGAACGAGATAATTAGTCTAATTTTGAAGGGTATGAACAATTATAGAGGTAATTATAGGGCTAAAGCGACGTAGTTTAGGAGTTAGTTGGATAGAAAATAACCAACACATCCTTGATTAAAATTTTTCAGGCAAGTCTACGGTTTGGACCTATGGTCCATAGGTCTTTCTACAGGCCGTCATGGTTAATAGAACTTGTTACTGGGCTCAATATTTTTGCTCAATTCCACGAGACCTTCCTTCATTCCGTCGTTCATTTTATGGTCCGTAGACCCCTTCCATAGAACCCAAGTTCAATCCCAAAAATTCACTAAGTTTGGATCACTTCTACGGATCACTCCTAACCCGTAGACTCCTACTACGACCCCTCAAATATTTTCGTAGACCAGATGTCTCAAATCGCTTCTTTGAGTCAAATCTAAGGGGACTTCTCATGGCCCGTAGACCACCCTACAACTCATTCTATTCATTTATAGGTCAACTTATCGGACTTGACATTTTCCAAAAACTCAAATTAGTTCCTATAATTGCCCTCATCCGACTGGTTGGACTTCCTACTATCCTTAAATGGTTTCTGTAGGACATTGCCTTGGTGCAAAAAATGCACCTTTTCCTTCAGAATATTAACCAACAAACATGGTAAAAGAAATGGTATCATTATGATGAATGAAGAAACACAAATTATAGAACTATGAATCACATACCAAGTAAGTTGAATATACTAGAACTAATCAAAATGTAGGAGCACAAAATAAAAGAATTAATGGAATAAAGTCAATAAGATTGTTATATTATAAACTAGATATTTTTTCTTTACTTTAAGACCATTTCCGACTCATCTCTATTTCTCTCCATTTTCTATATTTGGAGAGTAAAATAGAGAATGAGACTACTCTCCATTTCACTCTCTATATTTCAATTATAAAGAGGTGAATAGTAGTTTTCCAAACTTGGAAAACTACTATTCACCTCTCTATTTTACTTTTTGATTATTATAATATTATTTCTTTCATCTTATTAATTGAGTCTTTATCGTTTGTAATTATTTTCTAATGTAAAATAACATTTAACAAGTTTCTACTTCCGCCCAAATTAATAGTTTTTCTATTTTGTTTTAAAGAGATGGTCAACTAAAATATGTAACTTAAGGTCGTTTTAATATTATTTAATCATATAAGATTATTAATTAAGTCTATAATATTTTTCATTATTTTTCAAGTAATATAACATCTAAAACATATTATTGATAAGTATACTACTTCCCTCCGATTTAACTATTTTTCTAATTTAATTTTTTAATTTTTTGTCATTTTAAATATGTAATTTAGACTATAATTATTTTTCATTATAAAGTATGCACAAAATTTACATGAAAATTTATACAATCTATTTGGTATGTTATAGTGATAAATTATTAAACTACACTTTTTAAAAAGCTTGAAAATATTTGAAGCAATAGTTCAAAATGAAATATGGAAAGTAAATTAGCGCACAAAATAATTGAATACAAGATAAAATTGTTAATTTAAACATTTTTTTTAGCTACACATTAAAATAAGGACAAAAAAGTATTCATTTGAACTCTGTAATACATTAATAGAACATTTATGCGAGTAATGTGATAGTCTTGATGATGCAATTATATTTCATCAATAATTTCACTTTTATTTGAATTGTTCGTTAATATGCATTACATATAATATCTATCGCAATTTATGTTTTTTAGAATAAAATATAAGTTTATATTAAATGAAGAATTTGAAAAAAATAATAATTAAAACTTGTATTATATAAAGATTATAGAGAAATTATTTGGATAAAAGAAGAAATGATTTATATTATGAAATAAGTGAATAAGAATGAAATAGAAATAATAATCTAATATTGAGGAGAAAATAAAAGATTCTTTTATAGAGAGTAAAATGAAAAATTGGTTAGAGTTGATTGTTTGGAAAAATAAAAAATTCTATATTTGAATCGTAAAATAGAGAATAGGGTTGGAGATTAAGCATAAAAAATTATTCTAAATGGACAACTTCTTTGATATTACACTCTTTTAACAAATAAATGGTCAAAACACCCATTATTCTATCCAACTATATCAAAATAGTTGTCAAAAAGAGACATAGATTTGAAGGCTCTTAAATCAGTCTAACTTTTTAGCAAGGTTCTTACGTCTAAATAGCAAGACTCTTAAGTCTATCTTTATGGTAAGCGCCAAATTAAAAAAAAAGGTAATTGATCTAAAATTAGTAAGGTTGTGGGTGTTCTGAAAGTGGCGGAGGCAAAAATATAAAAATATATGTAAATAGTGAGATGCAAACTCGAGCTCAACAACACTAAAAGAGTCTTAACCTCTCATCCAAAAGTCAATGGACCAATTAAGATATTTGTTAATTGGATGTCTATGATAATTTTATATAAATACCTCTTAATTTTTCTCTCTATATATTTTGAGACGAGGTTAATGAATGCTGGAGCACATGGTGGACCCTATGTAGGTCCGCCCCGTCTAGAACAAGCAGATTTCACCCATCAAAGCTTATGAAGAGTGACAATCACAATTAAAAGAATTATTAAATAAAAACAGAGCAA
This sequence comes from Solanum arcanum, assembly GCA_027789145.1. Lineage (NCBI taxonomy): Eukaryota > Viridiplantae > Streptophyta > Magnoliopsida > Solanales > Solanaceae > Solanum > Solanum arcanum. The sequence goes on from CM050937.1 coordinate 15,305,703, forward strand.
ACATTTGAGATTTTATTTGGATCTTTTCTATTTTGGACAAGATAGAGTTTCTCTAGGTTATTCCATCCATTTTTCTTTCTCTCGCTGATATTTTAAAGTAGAATAAACAATTATAATAATTGAGACACCCTAGTCACTCTATTAAAAAAAAATCACAGTATACTCTCATCATAACATAATAGCGTAAGGAGAGACACTAACAACACAAGGGAAAAATATTCTAAACTAAATCATAACATCAAGAATCAATTTATTTCATGAAAACATGAGAATGATTTAAACGCACGAATCCAAAAGAATGAACTATCAAAAACTAATACCTCAAGCTATAATATGAGTGGAGGAAAAGAGATAGGACATGGACAACATATTGGCCTCAAATTCCCTAGTAGCACCCTTAACTAATTGATTCCTTTAAAGAACTTTCATGGAAGCAACTTCATTGTTTTTGCAACTTCTGAACTAGACGGTCTAAATTCTCTACTGGAACCTCTTCATAAGAAAGATTTTCCTTTAACTTTATAACTTTTCAATGAAAATATAAACATCGGATCTCTAACACACTTTTTTCAACAAAGAGACATAGAATAATGGACGTACTGATGCTAAGTCAGTACTAACTCATAAACAAACTTGACATGTCATGATCAAAAGAATATCGCTAGACGTTTCATGGCGTATAAGACCCGAGAAACCCTACACAAGACACTTGACATACACGTAACATGATAGAACATACAATAAGAAGGTTCAAGTAAGACATCTCATATCATAAAAGAGAGTTTGAACATAAGTGTATAATCATAACTATGTCTTAACAAGACATTCTAAAAGAACATAAGAGTAGTTAGGACATAACCTATACACGACTTACAAAGTCTCAATGGTAAACAATAAAAGCAATAAATGATCTTCATAGCTTTGTCCTAGGAGTATGAAGATTTACCGATCCAATAGCTATTATATATCAATCCAAGTCATCCACGAGCGGAAGGAGGAGCATCAGATCCAATAGTATAATAGAATATAGAGAAATGGTCTAAAACCTCTCTAATCTATACCTGAAATCCCAATTACACACTCAAACTTCACGGGTGTCCTATTATACCCCTAAACATTTTAAAAGTGAAATATATATCCCTTAAAAAGTCATACCCAAATTTATGTTGAGTAGTGAGATACACTCGCTTGCCACATAATATAATATTATTTTTTAGTAAAAATGTTATTATTCTTTATCTTTATTGCATATTTTACTTTTTCTTTTTCTCTTTTGTTTTTAATCCCCCTTTTGACTTTTCTTTGAAATTTTTTCTCAATTGATATTAGATTCAGTAGCACATTACATTCTTCTTCTTCTTTCTTCTACTGTACATTCTTTCTTCATGTTTTATTTTTTTCCATAAATTTATTGCAGTTTGATAACCTTGTTTAATCAAAGTAAGTTGGCCAATCGAAGAATTAGATGACAAAATTGATAAATTTGGGTGATCATTTAGTATTCGAAAAGTGGATGACATATTGGAGTTGGAGATGATAGGAAAATTCAAAGTGGATTTGTAATTTGAAGTATTTGCTATTTTTAATTTCGTTGTCATGTCCCTATCTACGAAAGGTATATTTTATTATTTTAGAAGAAATTAATTAATTTGTCTCACTTTTAAATACTTCTTAATCTACTATTACACAAAATTTACCAACAACACGTTATATGATAGTCGGAGGGTTTTTAGATTTGGAAAAGAAAGGTAGAAATGGCGACATGGCAGCGGTAAATTTGGTGGTGTGAGAATGAAAAATTGAAGTGTATGATTAAAAGAAGGGTAGTCAATTTCTCGTGAAAAAAAAAAAGAAAAAAGAGGAACAAGATAGCATTAGTGAGAACTGAACAGTGAAGTAAGTTTATGAAATTTTCCGGTGACTCAAATCCAAAGAAGGGATGAAGAGAAAAAAAAGAAGATGAAAAAAATTAAAAAGAAAAAGTAATAGAAGTAAAAGATAACATAATTTTACAAAATGAATGGGAAACTTAATATGAAAAGGGTAAATTATTTGCAAAGTTAATGTTTTAACAAAAAAAAGTTGTCCCTCGTTCTCTTTGAGAGAGTGAATACACTTTTTGCCAACTCAGCATATAGGGTGACATTAATTTTATTTTTAAATAGTTTAAGAGGTAATAAGATACTTGTGAAGTATTGGTGTGTGGTTGAGAATCCGACTATACGTTTGGAAGCTTTTGACCATTTCCTTTGTAATATATGCACAAATAAGCATTAGCACAAAAAATATACTAAGTATAGGAAAAATACATAAATGTAGACATGAAATCATAATAGGCACAAAATATATAATGCATGATCCAAGTAGAACGTTGAATGGCTTAGTAAGTAAAGTTACAAAAACCATGAGACACGGACAAGCATAAGTAAAAGTCATAACAAAAGCTATGTGAGCTATAACATGAAATTCGGTATAACTCTCACATCGAAAAGTAAGATTTTACTTGTCAATGTAGAACTTCTTATCACATCACTAATGCTATGTGAATCCACTAGCTAAATCACTTAAGACAATCTTACGAGGACACATAATTTGGAACTACTAGATTTCTACTAGAGGCTACACTATTTGAGCCTCCACCTCGAATTTCTTTAGATTCTACACAAAATCTCAACGGAATAAACAAAGTTAATTATTAAAGAATAAAAATAATCAAATACCAACCCAAATCATAAATTCATATCCTTTCAAAATCATGAATTCATAAAGTAGTTCATATAGAGACTTACCTCTCTAAGCATATAAATCACGATTTCCTTTCAAATTGTGAAAACACCTTTCATAAATCATTAATACTCAACATAAAAAGTATCCTTAAGTCATAATTCATATTTTTTCTAAAACATGCATAAATCTCTTAAGTAGCAATCAAAGTATAAGCATGCGTCCATATGACATCAACTACAAATTATGTATTCAAAGTAAAATCATGCATACCACATCAACTACAAATTATGTATTCAAAGTAAAATCATGCATACTAAGGTACAAAATCAGAAATTCAATCATAATAAGTTGGACCAAAGAAGATTAACATGAAACCCCATAAAAACTGGGTGAAATTGACATTGGATTTTTGAGTTCTTTTGGGATCCACTGGATGGAAGACATTCATTGGTGATTTTTCACATACTTTGATAATAAAAGCCTAAGCAAATAAATTAAAATTATGACCTTGAAACTTGAAACTCTAGTTTCTCCTTGCTACTTGAGAGAGAATTGGACGGGATTTGGGGGGTTTTGAGAGAATTTGAGTAGTTTTAGGAATTAAAAATCAGTTATAAGAGTAGTTATAGGTTCAAAACAACATAATTTAGGATTTAGTTGGGTAGAAAAATACCAACACGCTCTTAATTAAAAATTATTAGAGTGACCTACAGTTTCAACCCTATGTACCGCTCAAACGTAGAAACACTTACTGGGCCTAAAATCCATTCAACTCCCACAAAACATTTCTATGGGTCATTGTTCATTTTAAGACATGTAGACCCATTCTGTAGAACCTAACTTTAAGTCTAAAATTTCAGAACTCTTATAGAAAATAAATAAATATTATATCATATTAATTTCTAGGCATATGACCATTGACATGTAAAAAAGGGGTCAACTAATATTTGAATGATAAGGAAAATGCACAAGTGCTCTGCCAGTCTATGTCCAAAATCTCAGAGAAACACTTATACTATACTAAGGTTCTTTTATCCACCTGACTTTATTTTATAAATAATTTTTTACCCCTTTCTGTCTACGTGGCACTATCTCGTGGGCCCAATACATATTGACATTTTTTTTCAAACTAGTGTCACGTAAGCCGAAAAGGAATTGAAAATTATTTTTAAAATAAGTCCAGGAGGGGGGGGGGGGGGGTAATAGGACCTTAGTATGGTATGAGTGAATCTCAATTTCGGACATAGATTGGAGGGGTACTTATGCATTTTCCATAAATAATATATGCATTTTATTTTGCAAGGTTGGCTTTGTTCCATTATGTTTTTATTGTTATCTCCTGTATTCAAGCTAGTAAAAATAGAAACAAAAAAGATGAAATAAGCAAAAGATAAATAATCCAAATCCACAAAACTCATTGTATATCCTTAAGAAATTTAATTCCCACAAGTACTTGAGGTTATAAATTAATTCCTCCCAAAATAAAATGGATTAACTATTAAAGAAGTAACGGTACCTCGAATTTCAATAATTTCAGCGTATTCAAAGAACAAAAACAAGAGCTCACACATACACTACAAGAAAATCGTGAATTACATGGGGATTTTCCTGGCAAATAGTATGAAAATTTACAGGAAAATAATTTTTTTGCGAATTTTCATACTAATTCTCACGAAAATTCCCATGTAATTTACAATTTTTTTTGTAGTGAGGTTCGATCTATTTGTAGTGAGACTCGATCTATCGACAAACTATTTTGTAAGAAAATGTATGCAAGAGAGAAAATTTCCGATGTTCGAAAAATGATAGAAATCTCTCTATTTATTGTCAATTGTAACAAGGAACACATCTGTTCAGAGAAGAGTGTCAACACATCTGGTCAAGCATTTCTTTTCAGAATGTTTGCGTCTTTTGGAAAAAGAAGTGTTTGTTCAAATAGGTCCCTTCTGAGTAACTTTACCATTACACACAAATTTTCAAATAATTCTGAATTAATTTCAAGAAAAAGGATATTAATTAAAAAGTTTGCCTAAAAATTATTAATTAATTATAAGGCGAAGCAGAGGCCAAGCGACGGCAACGCGATGAAGTACCTTCTACTTAACCCTTTAAGAGCTTAAAGAAGTGTTTTCTAATATAAGAACAATCTTTTTTCTTTCTTCTATCAATATGAGAGAAATGACTTTTCACTTTCAAAGACTTTTCATTTTCCTTCTAAATTGGTTCCCCCAAATTTTCAATTTCTCATTTATTCTTATTTACCATTCACATCTTGCTAAAACTTAACATTTATAAGATACTAGGAGTGTTTGACTATATCATCAAATATGTATTAATATTATTGGGCATCTCCAACCCTACCCTTTATTTTACTCTATAAATATAAAGTTCTCTATTTTTTCAGATAACGAACTCCAACCCAATTCTCTATTTTACTCTCTAAAATAAATTTTTTTTCTCTCTCCTTAATATTATATTATTATTTCTATTTCATTTTTATTTTCTTATTTCATAATATAAATCATTTCTTCTTTTCGTAAATAATTACTCTATAATCTTTATAATTTTTGTGTAATATAAATTTTATTCTTTTCAATTTTTTTATTAAACATAAAATTATATTTTATTCTAAATTTCTAAATAAAAGAAATTACAACAAATATTATGTATAATACATACTAACAAACAATTCAAATAAAAGTGAAATCATTGATAAATACAATTACATAATAAATAATGCATTATTGTAAAATTTAGTTTTAAATTTTACATAAATACTTCACTTTCAAGACTATTATTTTCTTTCCATAATGCTCTATTTATGCATTATGGAGTTTAAAATGAGTAAACTTTTGTCCTTTTTTTATGTGTAGCTAAAAGTTGCTTAAATTTCATCTTGTATCCAATTATTTCGGGTACTAATTTAATTCCCCTATTCCATTTTGAACTATTGAAAAAAGTATTTTCATGCTCATTAATAAGTGTAGTTTAATAATTTATCACTATAACATAAAAGTAGATTGTTTAAATTATCATGTACATTTTATATATTCTTCATAGTGAAAAATAATCATAATTTTGAATTAAATATTTAAAGTAACAATTTTTTAAAAAAATTAAAAAATAATCAATTCGGGATGAAAATAGTATACTTATCTATAGTATGTTCTTCTAGATGTTATATCACTTAGATAATAATTCAACTATTAAAACTTAATTAATAGTCTCATATAATATAAATAATATTAGAATAATTTGAAATTACATATTTTGAATTGAAGCTTTTTTTTTGAAAATAGAAAATTATTAATTCGGATAAAATAGTAACTTGTCAATAATATATTTTTAGATGTTATATTATATTAGACAATGAATTACAAATAACAAAACTTAATTAATGATACATTGGAAATAAAATTAAAATAATCAAAAAGTTAAATAGAGAGGTGAATAGTAGTTCTTCAAATTTAGAGAACTACTATTCACCTCTAGATAAATAGAGGATAGAGAGTAAAATGAAGAGGGTCTAGAGAACTCATACTCTATTTTATTCTTTAAATATAGAGAATAGAGAGTAAAATAGAGTAGTGTAGGAGATGGTCTAGTGATATTCATTATTTCAATTAATGTACACTGAATTCAAAAAAATGTATAATTAATTTGAAATTACCACATTTTTTTTTTTTTGTAGTTGTTTTTTTGTCATTCAACTATATATAACTATTTAATTCAAGTTTTCTTTGATATACGTGTTTACCTTTGAGATGAACCATATTATATTTCTCTTCATATATCGCTAAAATAGTCTGCATACTTCATTTTGCGTAACTTAACTGCAAAATTTTATCCATGCTCTATTTGTTCAATCTTTTGAATATGCATCAAAGGAATAGTTGAAAACAATTGATTCCGATTGACCAAATATAATTTTCTTAATAGTAGTTCATTTTGCCCGACGAATTGGTTGTTTCATTTCCTGTTGGCGTTCATTGTTGATCATCTTTTATAAAGTTTCTTATTAGTTCAGCATAGAATTTTGTGTCGATGATATGATGATTCACCGCACGTACTTGCACTTGTATGCCTAGTCTTGAAACTCATAAAACTTTGGGTGATAATTCTTCAAACGTGAGTTGCACATGTATGCCTAGTCTTGAGATTAATATAACTTGACAATGAAGCATTAGACATTTTGTAATAATTTGGGAGCAAACTTTAGGAAGCTAGCTTAATGAGATAGGACATTAAAACGTTAGCCATAATAGTTGTACAAAGTCAAAGAAAGGGCAGCCTCGTTATCAGCAAGTCAAAAAAACCCAAATCAAAATTAAAAAACAAATAAGTTTGGTAGGATTTTTTCGATTTGAATAGAAATATGTCAAGGCCTAATCACAAGTATCCCTCAATTAGGTGAAAAACCTCAAATAAAGAAAGTAATCCAATTTTCTTAAATTACCTGATTTCCTCTTTTAAACTAAACTTGACACGGCCCACTACCAAATTAAATCCACAAATACAACTCTCTATTCTTCATCTCTTTCCTCCATTGAAGGACATTTTCATTATTTTTTAAAACAATATAATTTTTTTTTTGTTTTCTTCCGCACTCTTATCTCATATCTGGAAATGAATCTCTGTCAGTGTCGACTCTATGCCTTTGAGAATAAGACTTTGCCTAATTTGGGCCCCCCAAATATTTATCAAGAATGAATAAATTATGTGTTAAAATATTTATATAAATAAATGATTAATTATGATAAGAAGTATAATTTTTTAAAATATATATATTATTTTATCCACTTTAACATTTTTTTTACTTTTTTAAAAAGAAGAATTAATAGTGAAAGTATTGAACAAAGTGAGTTATAAATTCTTTTTTATTTCTTTTTAAATTTTAGTTTCATGCATTACTACAAACATGTTAAAATGGGTATAGAAAATCATCAACTTCTTGCGTCAAATTATATGGTTCTAAATCTTATCTTTATTTAATATTTGTCATTTTATTACCTATAGAATTATGTTAACAATTCATATAATAATTACCTTACTGAAAGAATGTTTTTCAGTGTTGGGTTGATAAAATCTTACATAAAACTAATAACTGAATAAATAATATTAAAATACTAATAATTTTTTTCAAAATAATGTAAGAAAAATAAAATTTGAATAAATACGTATATGAAGTTTGTTTATATTTTAGGCCTCAAATTGAAATTTCGCTTTAGGCCCCCAATCACGTTGAGGCGTCCCCGATCTCTGTTAAAATCTGTTAACAGACCAACAATGGTAAAACTACTTATATGGATGTATACAAGAAGGAATAAGGTAACATCGATTAGTAGGGTGAAAATCCAAATTCAAATTTGGAGTTTTGGAAACAAGAATTAACCCGTTATTTTCTTTTATTCTGAATAAAAGAATCTATCAATCTATTTGTTTTAATTCGAAAAAAATATTTTAAATGTTTTATAAGTTTTTCATTTTTTTGGAGTCGCCACTTAATTTTCTGAGAAAAATCAAGAAAACTATTTTTTCAATCGGTTAAAATAGGAAACCGTTTGAGAAAAGTTTAAAGGGATTCGGGGATTCTTATTTATATTTTAGAAAGGTTTATACGACACCTAAAATGCTCACTAACTCGCAGTTATCCGACAACTAACTAATTTGGCAAAAATGTGTAACTTAATTTTGAGATAGAAAATTATTTAGAGATTGTTGAAAGTGAAATTAATTTACTAGTTAAGTGTTTTAGTTAACTCGCAAAATTAATTTGTTATCATTTTTAGTTCTATTTAAAGGCGATCAATTAGTTCAAGATAATTAAAACATACAGTGTCTTGCGGTGGATTTGAATAATTTTGACCCTAAAATTAACAACATATAATGTCGAGCAAATAGACGATAAATTAAAGAGAGAGGGAGAGTGGGTCCAAATATGGTTTCTGTCGGACCGATTTTTGGACCCATTTTGCTTTGGGTTTTGACCCATTTGATTTGTACCTGTCCTTAAATTCTAACAGTAATAAATAGTAAAGGACAAAGGCTTAGGCCCAAAAACAACATATTACAACACTAAAATATTTGAGCTTGTTAGCCCAATTCCTTCAAATTCTTCTTTTCTTTAAATTGATTCTCTTCCGAACCAACTTATCACTATCTTTCTTCTTGTTTTAGGCTAAGACTTTGAGGTGAAATGAAATTGGGACTCCGTGCGGAGATAAGGTCCATGGGACCCAGACAAGTGTCACATGCAAAACAGCAAATAAAATACATAAGTTATAAAGTCGCAAGAAGTTTTGAACAAGATGATGCAACATTATATGCAATGGTAAGTCCACAAATAATTTAATACAACCGATAACCCATTCTCTTGACAAATTGTTCAACCAAAAGAAGAAACAGAAAAAAAATAAAAATTCCAGCAAGCAATACCGCCAACGATTTTGTTTTCAAAATGATTAAATCAAGTTTAAAGAGATAAGGAAGGGGGTTTATGGGGAATTTTTTACAGTAAGCATATAAAATGAAAGTTAATCACACTTATGCTTCCTTAAATAAATCTTCAAGTAGCCAAACTGAAACTATTCGAAGTGAACACGTTTGTGCAACTAGTCATGGAATCTTATTTTAGACAAATGCCCATGATTACGAAAACAACCAATCCATTTAGCCCGATGTAGACTATGACGTTGAATGCAAGCCAATAATGCAGATTTACAGAAAAAATAAAATAAGACCCAGGAAATGATTTTGAACCAAACCACAATAATGTTATAGAAAAAAATTAATTTCAGAAAAAATAAGAAAGAAATCGACCTTCGGACAACCACATATCTACGTGCATCATGTCCACGTAAATCACAACCTTAAACCAGATCTCTGTTGACCTAAACAAAATCATTGATCTAAACTCGGAGATAGAGTGAAACAAGAGGGAACAGATCCTTTGACATCTTCAAAGGGTGGTAAACAACGAACCTCATTTCGATAAAGACGGAAGGACAATATTGACGCCTTTAACAAGAGGTCGCACCAAGACGAGAACAAGCATAACACTCAATAAACTTTGGGAAAAGATTATGAAACACAAATAACATGGTTAAACAGACGATAACATCTTCAAAATGAAACCATACACTGCTGATCTTTGAATAAATAAAATGAACAAAACAACCTAGACTCAATACCAAAATAGGTCTCATCTCGAAAATTAATAGATAATCCAACATCCGATGGAGCAAGAACAAAATAAAGGAAATCAGAAGGGTCAAATGTTGTGTTACTTCTTTTTGAGAAGCTTTCTAGGACAAACGGGCAGAGAAAGGGAACTTTCTCGACCATGGAAAAGAGTTTAATGATCCTTCTATTTCCGGTTGATTTTTTGATATCCCGATTCTTGATAGATAAGCCAAATATTGTATGCAAAAACAAATAAAACATCAATGGAATAATTTAAGAAAAAAACAAGTTTTCGAAAAGTAGTATTTTGAAAAAGGTTACTGCCAAGTATCATGTCATGTCAGGCCTAGCGAACTTCTTTGAATTTGATGCCTGTAGGTTTATCTAATTATTCGTTGGGGAGTATTCAAAGTCACTATAGACTGTCGAGAAACCCCAGTTGAAATTTTGAGGCCATTCTCAAAATTTCTGTCCCAGGTAACTATCTTGATTTCTCTTTAACTACCGGTGAGCAAATCATGGAATTTTTGAGATTCTCACAAAAATTCTGTCCCAATTTCAAAATTCAAAGAAACTTCAGTCTTCACTTGTTGAGATAAATATTCATCTCAAGAATTTTTGAGATCCTCTCAAAAATTCTTGCCCCATTTTCTATTATAAAAAGAAATAGAAATCTTACGGGAGATATTACCAAACCCTTGTGGCGCCTACGTATCCCATTGAGGCAGGAATTAGGTCAAATGTAGTTCCCCCTCAAAGATTAACATCATTAAGAAATTTTACAAAGAAACTGATCGAGCCCGACATCGGACACCTACGTATCTCATTCTTGAGAATTCAGGTAGAACGTAGTTAAAATACAATAAAATACTAAAAAGGGGTTAGTGGGGTGACCGAGGCCGACATGGGCCACCTATGTATCTCATGCTTGAGAATTCAGGTCAGAGGTGGTTCATTACAAAAGAAATTTTAAAAAGGGGCGAATGGGGTGACCGACGCCGACATGGGCCGTGTACGTATCTCATTCTTGAGATTCAGGTCAAACGTAGTTCATTACAAAATGGATAAAATTTTAAACTAAGAAAATACAAGCAAATAGATCGATTACAAGGAAATGAACTGAATCTTAACACATAATATCTCTTGACAACGTCTAAGTTTATAGATTTCGGCCATGTAAGGCCCTTGCCTATTCGGTGAAAATTTTCCTTTATACTCATCTTGGTGAGGAAAGATGCATTTAAGGACCAACTGACCAATTTCAAACATTTTGGCCCTTACTCTCTTGTGAAAAGCGCAAATTATTCTTTGTCGATATATTTGATCATGACAAACAACAACCATTCTAGTCTCGTCAATCAGTTTTAATTGATCAATTCTCTCACTGACCCATTCAACATTACTCAACTCAGCTTCCTAGATGATTCTCAAAGACGGTATTTCAACTTTAGCATGTATGACTGCTTCTGTCCCATATACTAGCAAGTATGGAGTAGCTCAAAACAACGTTCTGATGGTCGTTCCGTATCCCAACAAAGCATATGGCCACATCTCATACCAACCTCGATAATTGTCAATCATTTTTCTCAAAATCTTCTTGATGTTCTTATTGGCGGCGTCTACAGCTCTATTCATTTGCGGACGATAAGCGGTTGAGTTTCGGTGAGGAATCTTAAACTGCTCACATATATCTCTCATCAAGTGTCTATTGAGATTTGCACCATTATCAGCGATGATGGATTCTGGTACTCCAAACCTACATATCTAATTGTTAGGAACAAAATCAACTACGCCTTTCTTGGTTACCGACTTGTACGAAGTTGCTTCCACCCACTTGGTGAAGTAGTCAATGGAAACCAAATAAATTTCTGTCCGTTAGAAGAGGCTTGCCCAATTGGAACGATGACACGGCTTGCCCAATTGGAACGATGACATCCATTCGCCAAGCTACAAACGGCCAAGGTGAATTCATAACGTTGAGTTCGTGAGGTGGCACTCGGATTAAATCACCGTGCACATGACATTTGTGACATTTCTGCACAAACTTGCAACAATCATGCTCAATAGTCATCAAAAAATAACTGGCTCAAAGGATCTTCCTTGCCAAAGTGATTCCATTCCTGTGCGTACCACAAACTCCAACATGTGTTTGTTCAATAAGTTTCGCAGCTTCAACAACATCGACACATCTAAGAAGATCTAAATATGGAGTCTTCCTATAAAGGACGTATGCATTTAGAAAGAGTTGATGGTTATACGACGTATCAAATTTTTCTGGTTGGATGTGGTATCTTCACGATATATCCCGGTCTCTAAGTACTGCTTTATATTAAAATAACATGGTAAATCGTATGGTTCCATTTCAACATGTGAACAATGGGTCGGATGCTCTTTCAACTCTATATCTAGAGGATCAATATAATCAGTATCTGGATGTTTAATCATTAAGGCGATGGTGGAAAGAGCATCAGCCAACTCATTCTGTGTTCTGGGAGTATGTCTGAACTCAATATAACGAAATCCTCTACACAACTTCTGTATATACTGCACGCATGGTGTAATCTTTGGGTTCTTCACAGCCAATCCTCCTTGAACATGATGAATCAACAAATCTTAATCTCCAATGATCAGTAACTCGTGGACATTTTCAAACATAGGACACAAGTTTCATATTCAGCCATGTTGTTCGTGCAATTAAATCAGAGTTTAGATGCCACTGGATACTGTTTACCAGATTCTTACACTAAAACAACTCCAATACCTCTTCTATGTTGATTTGCCGCTCCATCAAAGAATAACCTCCAACTCGGATATACTTCAGAAATATCTTCACCTACAAATGATACTTTCTCATCAGGATAATAAGTCTTGAGCGGTTCATACTCTGCAAGATGATCATCCAAGGCTTGGGCTTTTATAGCCTTTTGAGTCACATACACAATATCAAATTCACTCAAAAGCATTTTCCATTTAGCCAACTTTCCGGTCGGCATCACCTTTTTGAAAATATACTTCAATGGGTCCTTATTGTAAATGAGATACATAGAATAAGAAGACAAATAATGTCTCAATTTCTAAGCAATCCAAGTCAAAGCACATTACATTATTTCGTAAAGAGTATAACGAGACTCGTATGGAGTGAACTTCTTGATTATGTAAAAAATAGTTTGTTCCTTTTCCCTGACTCATCATGCTGACCAAGTACGCATCCAAATGCATTATCTGAGACAGACAAATATAGCAACACTGGGATTCCTTCTTGGGGAGGCACCTACACAGGTGGATTGGATAAATAGTCCTTAATAGCATCAAAAGCGTCCTGGCATTCTTCAGTCAATTTTGTCAAAGCATCTTTCTTCAACAGCTTGAAGATAGGCTCACACACCACAATTTATTGAGATATGAATCGATTGATGTAGTTCAGCCTCCCTAAGAAACTAATCACTTCCTTTTTCATCTTTGGAGGAGGTAATTCTTGAATTGCCTTAATCTTGGAAGGGTCGAGCTCAATACTCTTCTGCTGACTATAAATAATCTTGGAAGGGTCTAGCTCAATACCCTTCTGCTAACTATAAATCCCAACAACTTACTGGCCAATTCTCCAAAAGCACATTTGGCGGGATTCAACTTCAAGTTATAACGGTGCAGACGATCAAAAAACTTCTTTGAATGCGTCAAGTTGTCCGAACTCTCATGGGACTTGATTATGACATCATCTACATAAACTTCAATATATTTGTGGATCATGTCACAGACGATGGTTGTCATAGACATTATATAAGTAGCACCATCATTTTTGAGACCAAATGACATCACCCTGTAATGATATACACCCTAAGGCATAATAAAAGCTGTCTTTTCTGTATCTTCTTCGTCCATCTAAATATGATGATAACTTGCGTAACCATCCACAAATGACTGCATTTCATGGTTAGCACAGTTATCGATCCATTTGTGAATGTTCGGCAACAAAAAATTATCCTTTGGGCTGGCTTTTTTGAGATCTCTGTAATCGACACAAATTCTAATCTTTCTATGTTTATTGGCGACCAGAACAACATTGGACAACAAAGTCGGGTGTTGCGTTACTTTCACTAATCGAGATTTGATTTGTTTGGTGATCTCTTCTTTAATCTTCAAACTTAATTGAGGATTGAACTTCCGAGCCCTCTGTTTCACAAGACTAAACCCCGGATTGATCAGCAACTTGTGAGACACCACATTGGTACTTAGCCCGAGAATGTCGCTAACTTCCCAGAAGAACACATCAATGTATTTAGTAAGCAAATGAATTAAATTCTTTCTTTGAGCTTTATTCAAGTGGACACTGATTTTTACCTCTTTGACGCACTCTTGGTTTCCCAGATTAACACTCGCAGTTTCTCCAAAATTCTACTTATGCTGATTTTATAAGTGCCAAAATTCCTCACCTACATATTCCGATACCTCATTTTTCTTTTCGTATTCTTCATCCTCGTCATCACCTACCTCATTTTTTCCGTTTAAATCATGACATAGCATGACACTGGATGATTTTAAAGTAAAACTAAAATCATAAACAAACAAAGTTAGGAAAGTAAAATAAGAAAATTAGGAAAATAAACGATCTTTCAATAAAAGAGGCTTTCGTTAAAATTGGAAAACAATGCAAACTAAGTCTATATCTAAGGGCCATGTTGCCTTTTTAAACATGACGGGGGGAATTCCAAAATTTAAGTTATTTAAAGAAACTGTAAAATGGTGGATCTCGGGCCTCTTCCGGACAACCACAAATTTTCAAAACATGCATAAACAGTGTCCTTCTACTAAGATGATCAGGGAATCAAGATTGGTGTGGAGGTCCAATTCTACAGCTGGCCGCCAGGATCAACATTGCGGATATCAACTAGCTCGACCTAGTCCTCTATGACAGTGTTAATCTCTTAAAAAAGGCACCAAATTCCTTCCCCAAGGCTATCACGATCGGCATACTCACAGATTGGAAATGATTGGTACAGGTGGGGGATTGCCAAGCAAATGCTTGACCACCGTTCTTCTTCATTTTCACATCATCATATGTGGGGACGTACCCTAAACCATGTCTCATTCCTTTATAAGGAACTTGAATAGGCTCAGTAATTCCTTGGGAATTCCTTCCCAATCTGAAACCTAGATTGATCCCATTCTGTAGTATCACCGTAACGATCATCTTTTACATAGAGGAATAAGAGATTATAGGGCCAAATCATCGCTACCAGCTCCACCATGTAGAAATTGGTGCCTTGTGAGACTTTGTTAATAATTGGCGCCTGCCTGTCGGAGTGACTCTGTTCACTGTGAATAACTAGTTCTTGGTCCTTCCAAACGAGTTTTATCGTCTGGTGAATAGTAGAAGGAACAGTCCCATCCATGTGGATGAAAGTCCTTCCTAGAAGAAGGTTATAACTGGTGTCAATGTCCAAGACATGAAACTATGTGCTGAACTTTACCGGACCCATTTGGATACCAAATTCACTTCTCCTAATGTGTCTCTTTGTACCCCATCGAAGGCTGTTACAGTGACTTGGTTTTGTTCCAACTTCCCCAAATCAAACCTTAATTGCCTCACAGTTGACAGTGGGAAATGTTGAGGCTAGATCGATCATCCACCAAGACATAGTTTATGACCCTTTCACGGCATATGACAGTGACATGCAATGCCTTGTTATGTGACCTCCCTTCGAAGGGAAACTCTTCATCATAGAAGTTAATCTGATGCCCTCAGATAACTTGGTTGATCATAGCCGCTACGTTATCGCTGCTTGTGCCCATATGTACATTTATGTCATCCAGATCCTTCATCAAGTCCTGCCTATGCAACTGGAATCTCATCAACAACGCCCACACAGAAATCTGTGCCAAGGTTTTCTCTAGGTGATTAAGGATTGAATAGTCTTTGGGCTGCATCTTTCTCCCGAATTCTTCAGCTTCGCCTTCTCTTATCGTCCTTTTTTGTTGATCATTCTTCTGCCCTCCAAGAGCCAACTCTTTGGGAGTATAAAACTTCCCAGATCGGGTCATACACTGAGCGACAGAAGTTTCAATCACAATTTTCAACCTAACAAGATATGCTAATGGCACTAAGGCAACAACCTTTGCGGGTTTTAGGATCACGATCTCCTTTTTCTCCTTAACGCTCAGATAAGCCACATCCCTTTCTAACTCATCATGAAAAATTTGAGTTATTGTCTTAGTGATGCACCATTCATCATCCATGTCTATCATGTTGATATTGATGCCTCCATGATTTAACAAAGGATTTGTGTTGACAATATCCGTGTCTGTTCGAAGAGAAACCACATCTTGGTCAATCAAATCTTGTATCTTGTGTTTGAGGTTTCTACAATCCTCAGTATCATGTCCAAAGCTGTTGGAGTGATACTCACACATTTGATCAGGTGTGTATAACTTGGAACTTGTATCCACCGACTTGGGCCCCATCTAATAAATGTATCCACCCACAACAAGTCGCTCGTACAGCTTTGTTCGTCTTTAAGCAAGCGTGGTAATGTTTCGATGGGCTTCTTCTCGAATTTGGATCGAAGAGGATCATAGTTTCCTTGTTGTGAAAGAGCCATCTATTGATAATTTTGGGTATTTGGACGGGGAGTTTGGTTTTTTGATAAGGATTTTCTTGGTAATTTTGTGATGGAGCTTGGTAGTGCATGGAGGTATTTTGGTATGCTGGAGCTTGGTATAGTGGGGGAGATGCCGTGTAGTTTTACTGCATATTGGCACAGTTAAGAGCAACGTTTTGGTAAATGGGGAATGGAATTTGGTAATGTGGGGGAGAGTTCTTGTAAGTTTGAGATGGACATTTGTAATTTGGAGGGAGGGCATTTTTGTATGTGGAGGTAGCATTTTGGTGGATGATAGAGGAGTATTTGGATAATCAGCTTGCGTATAGCAAGCCTGGTAAGAATTATGGGGAGGTCGAGGATGACCTTGGTATGATGATAGTCTTCTTGGGGTCTATGTCTTCTCTTTTCTTCTTTAACAAACCCGATGATCAAAGCGACTCAGCAACACGGGCAAGCTTCCTTGTTTTCAACCCATCCTCGATAGTCTCTCCAACCTTGAGTATCTCACAAAATTTTTCTCCAACAAGCAACATGATTCTATCATAGTATTAAGGCTCTTACACCGCAAAAACACTTCAACAATATCTTTTTCAGACATGGGAGGCCATACTCTAGTTGCCTCCTTGCGCCACCTGTATGAAACTTTCCGTAGCTTTCATTGGACTTTTGTTTCATTTTTTCTAAGGAATAAAGATCAGGGATGATCTGTATATTGTAGGAAAACCGTTCGATGAAGTCCTTAGCTAAAGCATTCAGCTGGACAACTTTGTGGTCTCATGAGATGTAAACCATTCCAAAACTTCTCCTCTAAAATTCGGGTAAAAATCCGCATTAGCAAAACTTCATCCCTATCAACTCCTACGAGCTGGTTACAGTTGGGCGTCAGGTGCGCTAACGGATTCCGTATTCCTTCAAAAGTGTCAAACTTTGTCTTCTTGAACCCTTCAGGGAGGTATAGATTCGGATGAATGCATAATTTCTCAAATTTCAAATCGGAGACTTCAGGAATGAACTGAAGTTCCTACATTGCTTTTCAGATCTCCTCCTTTAAGTCAATCTTTGCGTCCTCTTCTTTCGCCTTCCACTCTCTTTCTTTCTACTCATAATGGTCGAGCTCAGAACTGTTCACATACTGCTTATTTGGAACGGGAATTTGAAAGGTGGTTTCTCTGCGTAGAGGTGGAGCTAGTGAGGGACTTTGGGCATTCTGGGTTGTTTGGCAGTTTTGCAGATAGGTTTGGGGATTAGTATTTTGGTTTTTGTGGTGGTGAGAAGTTTTGGGTGGAATGAGTTTTGATTTTGGTTTTGATTCTTGTTTTGTGGTGCTGGAGCGTGTTGGTGATGGGCATTTTGAGCAGGGAGAGGTATTCGGGAATTGCTGTTTTGAGGAGGTGGTGGGGTTTTGTAAGAGGTGGAGGCATATTGCGGGTTTTGTGTAGTCAAGTCTATTGTTGAGGGATTTTGAGCAGGAGTAGATTCGGAATCTGAGCTGGATCCATGTTTGAAGAGGGAAAGTATAGAGGAGGACTTCAATCAGTAGCATTGTTACAGTAAAACCTGGTGGATGTAGACCCTTTCCCCTTTGTATTTACACTCTCATCTCAGAAATCTATCGCATTAACTCCATAATCAATTTGTTCTGATTTGCTATGGTGGGTTGAGCCACCACAACATCAGTAATACTAATTTCTTCGTTGTTGTCTCCCATTACTGTTTTTCCCATGTCTGAATTATGGTCGGGAAGGAAATCTGCAGGCCCTTTAGATTTAGTGAAGTACGGATGATCACCCAGCTTAATCGACACGGAGAAATTTATATGTACCTGTGGAGGAAAACAAGTCAAAGGAAATTTTTTTAGTTTGAGTTTAGAATATATAATGCAACATATCATACAAATAATAGATAAACATACAAAAGTTGCTTTGTTTGAGGACATTTTAACCCACGAGTAAACTAATTTTTGAACAAGCAAGAGTTTGATTGTTTTAGTTTGACACTATCTTAGAAAGTTTAAGTCATGTTGATCTAAGGTCTCCTTGCTGCATCTCTTTGACGTCCATTGATCTGAGCCTCACATTTCCTTGTACAATTAAAGGAGGGAGAATGGAAATTTTAAAAGATAGGGCCAAGCGTCGGAAGGCTGCCTACATATCTCACAAGGAGAATTCAGGCCCTATATAGTTCAGATAAAGGAAATTCTCATTTTTCATTCATTCATCCATTATCATTACGAGGAAATTGACAAATAACAACAAAGATTTTATAATATAAATGGTGGCCCATCTCAGTCATTCGTCTTCTTGTTGTAAAATCAACCACGGGGAACAGACTCGACTTGAATCTTTTCTATGCTGATGAGATATTCCATGTTGTGGCAGAATGCAAGAGACTTTTCAATGCTACGGTAAGCGACATTATGATAGGGGCAACATTATCAAACTTCAAACCAAAGGGAATATAACACGTCCACGTCTTTGAAGAAAGGGGTGAAGACTCGGTTTTGAAAAAATTCTTAATAGACCTCCAACATTGTTCTTTTAAAAGGTGTGAATGAGCAATGATAGAATATAATCTTCTCAGTGACCAGTATGTCGAGCCGCGGTTCCTCACATGCGATGATGACGCCTTCACCCCAACTATTCACGGTATTATCCATATCGAACAAATGACTAACCGCATTCTTAAACTCTATGAACTCTTCTATCGTGTGCCCTTTCTTGTTGGGATGATACTCACAGGTCTTGCGGAGGTCCCCTGATCCCACTTGGGAAGATGCTCTTTCGATGGGACTCAATATATGTCTTGATTGATAATGTTCGAAAATGAGGGCGTACAAAATGGTCTCCATCCCTTTTCAGCATTCTTGCGGATATTCTTTGGGAGTGACTTTCTGGTCCCTTTCTACCTAATGTCCTTCGAGAGAAGGTTTGCGGGCGACCACCTTCTCATGACTTTCTTCAATGCTCTCTGGCTTAGGGTTCTCAGGAGGAAACAAAAGATCGTATAGGCTCTTTCCGCTCTGCTTCTTTATGTTGATTATTTTCGGTTGGTTCAGTTTGAATATTATTTCCTTTGTCCATAGCTGTAATCTCACCTTTCCTAAAGAGGGTAGAGTAGTGTTTTAGGATCTGGAGATAGGATTTTGCTGTTGTTTGGGAAACTTTAGACTCAAAAGATTTCAACGAACTTTGTAGTAGTGACTTGTATACTTTGGGGATTTCTTTCAGGGATTGGGTTTGCGATATCCTCATTTGAAGAAACATATCATATATGTTGACACCTAATTTTTGCCCTCCTCAATGTAAATTAATTAACTATCCTCTAAATTCCCAACGATTGAGAATAGCTAGCTTTATGTTGTGCCGTTACAACTAAGAGGGTCATTAATTACTTTCGATTCGTCTTATTTATTTAATTGTCTATTTATTTTGGCCGAACTCCCAATAAATTCATTTTGGCTAATTAAATGAATTTTAAGATCTATATTTGGGCCTTTTCAGCCCTCCAACAACCCTATATTCAACTTATAAATTTAATTTCCAACCCAAATCACCCCTTCTATCTCCATCCCATTCCTTCTCCCCTTGATCCGATCCAATCCCGAATTCTCTCCCCCTCTATTAGAAAGCGTTGAGTAGAAGATATTAGAGCGTCACACATCAATTTTAACGGTGCGAGGAACGTGAATTACACCCTTGGTGCCTGACGCGCCCCCACCTTCCCCATGCGAAGACCAGTTTACAAAAGACGAGATTGTGGCGTCAATTTTCACGGAAAGCATCCCCAATGTCTCCCTCCTTAGCGTACGATTTTAGAAGCAAAAGGGTTAACACGTTTTGTCCTTTTCCCAGCGTTTTCAGTGAGATTCGGGCATTTGTATTGTACTTACTCGCGCGGATGTGCGACACGTTGCTAGCCAAGGATGAGCGTCCATTTGTCTTCCTCTTCTAGCTAGAAGTCAGATTTCCCAGAAAAGGTTGTCAATCCAAAAGGGGAAAAGGTTTTTGAATTCAATAGAGGAGTTGAAAATCCTATTTTACCCTAGAGGTTTTCAAGAATTCCTCCGCCCTCCCAATTCGGAAACCCTAGTCCCCTCCCCCCCCCATAAATAGCCTTTTCTTTATTTGTTTGGGGGTTGGAGATTATTTGAAATTTTTTGTAGTTTGGAAAGGATTTTGGAGAGGAAGGTTAGAAAACAATCGACGGAAAAGAGTCATGATTTATTAAATAAAAACACATACGAATACCTCAAGCAAACGAGTTGTTTTCTTTTAGTGTCGTTCTCCCATATATCCTTGCAAACAAATCCGAAAGTTGATGTGGCACTTAGAGTATAACTTTGTTTCGAATCGGGTTAAGCTAGCATGTATTTATTATATCATCCTGTTTCTTTCTAATTTCTTAGCATATTGATTTTTATTACTAAATTTAGAGGTCACCCATGATAAATTTGATTGTATCACTCCTAAGGAGTATACATTATTTTCAAATCTCTGGACGATGTTTTCAATTTTTCTTGTTAATTTTGAACCTTTTGTTTGTTTGTATTATCCATTGTTGTGTGTCTTCTTTTATCAATTTGGCTGGTTTTGTGTCTTTATTTATTCATTTTATTAAAATAGATAAATGCACAAAATAAATATAGGTAGAAATGTATTGTACATCTTTTGTCCTTTGACGATGGTTTGACTTTTTTTAGCTTCCTGTGGATGTGTTGTCTTTGAATATAACGTGGGTATATTATTTTGGTGAGTATGTGGCATGATATCTCCTTTTACATGCTGACTCTTGCAGTTCCAAGGCCACTAGCAGTTGTATATCTTTGCATTCTAGTATTGTTCTGTTGGCATGTTTTTGTCCCATGATCAGTTAAATTCTTGTTTTTTTTTCCTCTTAATGTTATTTACTTATAATTAATTCATTTTTATTTTCAGTGAGGTTTTCCCCATTTCATCGGATCTGTGTTTCGCTCTAAATCATGCTTTGCTTGTTATCATTCCGTATGTTAACTTATGTATTTGTTTTGTTTTGCTTTCTTACTCGGAACTCTCCCGACTCCGTTTGGATTCCATTATCCTCGCTCGAGCATACCAAGAGCCATTGAGGCTCAAAATTCTACCATAAAATGAGGTATACAGATCTTGGGACCTAACAACACCCCCTTTTTATTTTATGTTTTCCATTTCTATCGTTTTGTATTTTTAGGGCCTAAGCCCTTGTCTCTTTCATTTTCTTAATGGTTATTTATTATTAATGCATGTCTAGACTAAGACAGGTACAAAAATGGGTAGAAACCCAAAAAGAAAATGGGCCAAAACCCCAAAATAGGTGGGTCCAAAAACCAATCAAGGCGAACAAAACCCAGAGTTGGACCCAATTGTCTTTCCCTCTATCTCTTTACTTTCCTTTAATTACTTATTTATTTTACTTGTCATTAATTTAAAAGTTAGGAAAATCCAATTCACCGCAAAATGCTACTTTTGGTTTTAACGACTCGATCAAATCAAGTAAAAGGCCTAAAAGATTTTACAAGTTAAAATTGACTTGGATAAATAATTTTCTCTTTAAAACACAATCCGAAATGATTTTTTTTGGCTTTCATTTTTCAAACAACCCTAAAGAGTATTTTATTGCAATTGTAAGTCTTAGCCAAATATAAAGTTAGTTGCTGGAAAACCGTACTTAACGGGTATTTTAGGTGCTTTAAAAACCTTCCTAAAATACAATATGAATCCCCGAATCCTTTTATGTTTTCGAATGATTTTTGTCTGTTTAAGTCTTTTGAAAACCACAGTTTTCTTAATTTTTCTAAAAATTAAGTGGCGACTCAAAAAAATAGAAAAATCTATAGAACTTTTTTTTTCAATAAAACAGAAATGGAGACTTCCACTGGGGAGGAGGAGGATTCTAACCTTAAAAAAAATGTTATTTGGCTATTTGTGAAAAATTATTTACTTGTTTAGTTTACCTTAGTTTTAAATTTGATGCATTTCCGTGGCATTCTTCCGCCAAACGGCAAATAGTATGCATTAGGAAAATGAAAGTTACGTGGCTTTCCACTACTTTCTTCAGAAATACACAAGATTATCATACCACATTGACATTTGAATGATGTACGTGTGAAAACCAATTTTGGGGTGGGAAAACCTAACTAGTTTTTGTTTTGTAGATATGAATTGTTTCCCAAAGTTTAATATCGTCATAGCATTACCGCCTCAACTCACAATGTGGTATGATAATCTCGATAGAGATCACAGAAAAACGCTCAACAAATACGTGGGTGCATTAACAGAATTGATCAACATGAACGGTTGGCCAGAACTGGTTGAAGTCCTTACAAGATATTGGGATAGCGAAAGAATGGTGCTTTGATTCGGAACTGCCGAAATTACCCCGACTTTGGTGGAGATAAGAGACTGTATAGACAGTAGGCACTGGGATGAAAAGGAGAGTGAGAAAATAAGAAGACATCTTCATCCCTAATAAGCCTTCCATAGAGGATATTACAGATTGGTTTGGGTTAGGAAAAGACTTTGCCTACTTGTACCAAAAATCCCATGTAGCATTCAGAGACCTTTATATATGATTTGGACATGCAAGCTTCTACGCCACTTACAACCGAGAGTTCAAGATCTCCTACAATGAATGGAATGAAATTCGTCCATTAGCATTTGCTGTAGCGTTATAGGGAATAATGGTATTCCCACATGGTCTAAGTTTGAGTATCAATACTCGAGTTATAACACTCGCTCATACCTTGTTCAAAGGGTATGATAACAAGGGACAACAAAATACTATCCTATAGCTCCGGTCATCCTATCCGACATGTATCGAGCCTTGGGAAAGTGTTGAGAGGGACATCGATACTTCCAAGGATGCAACCTACTCCTTCAGTGGTGGATCCTTAGCCATTTAGCAAAGGGTGCTAGGACTCGGGAGCTGCATACTCTTGACAACAAGAATACCCTTAAGGATTTGAATGACCTGTCGTACTGGGAAAATATGAACAATCGAAGAACAAGGGGAAGATGAACTCAATTTTTCTCCGAATTGAGAGAAGAGGATCTCCAATGGATGCTTGACCGTTTTATCTCCAAAGAAGTCATCGTGGAAAGCCGCAGATAGATTGTGCTTCCTCTCTAAAGTATTCCGGGGATTCTCCCTTATGCACCCTTTCGATTCTTGCGACAGTTTGGCAGGAGACAAACTGTACCTAATGAAACGTAATATGGCACTTATGTATACGATATTGGAGATGATAGAGTGCACGACGGGTCTGAAATTATCAGTGAATGGAAAAGCGCCAAGCGTATGGATAAAGACACCATAGACCCTGACCGATTCAATGTTGGGTATGACAAGGGTTACAAAGAATGGCTGAACAAGGACATACAAAACGTCTTTTTTCAAACCCCCGTAGCTTTCGCAGCGTAATGGACAGAGAAGCCAAACAGTGGCCGAGCTACAAGAGGTAAAGGAAGAGTCTAAAGAGGTGTACGGTAAGTTTGTTGAGAACCAGGATACTCTTGAGGGGGTGACTAAAGAGGAGGAAAGGCTGAGGCGTGGTTATGATGATTTCAATACCAGGATCAAGATGCAATATGAAAGCTTGGAAGACAAATGACGTCTAGGTGAAAGATTCTTGCTGATGTTAAGATTTATGTTTCAGCAAAACAAGACTCAGGGGTAAGACGACGGAACATGATCATCTGGACCGGCATAGTGGACTTCACCCATGCATGGGTTTTTATATGTATTTACGTTGTTTTTAGCCCCTGCGTAGGCCTGCCTTCGTTGCACATTCAAATGGCCCCTGCCTAGGTTTGTCTTTAATATTTTATCCTCCATTTCCTCTCTGTGAACATTATTATTCAGTAATAAATTTATCTTGGGGGGAATTGTTTATTTGGTTTAAATCCACACGTACATCATTCAAATACGCTAGGCCTACCCTTGGCACAAAAGAGTCCCTCGGTATGTGTTAGGATGCAATATATGTGTGTTTAGCCGCTTATGTGTTATGTTGCTATGAATGAGGATACTCTAAACCCATTCCTATCCAGAAATTCCAAAAGAATATACAGAAGTCACTGTTACAAAATGTCCGACCAAAATTTCCAAGCCTTAAGTTTCTCACTCAAAAGACATCCCCTATACCACAAATCTTGAAACATCCATTCTACCGTCTCAGGAAAGGCAAAATCACTGCTATGGACAAAGGTAAGAACATCCATATGGAACTCACTGAAGAAGAACTCCAGAGAAAGATCTAACAGATCACTCAGGAAATTCAAGAAGCCAAGGAGGAAGGGCTCATAGTCGACATGGCCACAACAATCTACAAAGCTGCAACCGTGACGCTGGATGAGGATCTGGAATTACAGATGAGGAGAAAGAAAGATTTTTAGATGGAGACAGAGGACTTGCGAGAGAAGTTGGACATGCTTCAGTCAAAAGTGCAAGAAAGAGAAGCGAGAGAGGCGAGGATATAATCGGATACAGCCACTCTGTTAGCTAAAAACATGTCACTTGATTAGGAGCTGACAGTGAAAATGGAAGAATTTGCCTCCATAAGAGAAAGGATGGCTACACTGAGGAAAAAGAACAAATCCTTCCATAACAACATGATTGATAAACATCGGAAAATAGGCAACAAATACCCCGTCTACGGACAAGGAGCTTATAGTGGTCATGACAACGCTCACCCTGAAATGAGTGAGGAAGAAGACGACGAGGAAGTCGTCTAAAAGCCTCCTTTCCTAGGTCGTCTGAAAGGAAGAGACTAATGCTTCAACAAGAGGGAAATTACTAACGTGTGGTCATTATTTCATATTTTAAATCTCTATTGTTGCCTTGTAATTTCCTTGTAATCATAATTAATGAATGAATGAAAATGTTTTATCTTGTACTCAAACTACGTTGGGCCTGAATTCTCCTTGTGAGACACGTAGACAGCCTCTCCAGGCCCGACCCTTATCTTCAAAAAGTTTTCATTCCCCTCTTTCATGTCACGAGAAGATACGAAGACCATAGCAAAGACATCAAAGAGAAGCTGCAATAAGACCGTAGCCCAATGTGATTTAGCCATTCTGAGATAGTGTCAAAAATAAAACAAGCAAACTCCTGCTTGTTAAAAATGTCTCTCCATCCTCACTCGTGGGTTGAAGATATCCTCAAACAAAGCAACTTCTGTGTTTAGCTGCTGTCTGTGTGATATGATGCATTTTGTACTCTGAATCTGCACTAACAAATCTGCCTTTGAGTTGTTTTCCATCTTAGGTACTTTGAAACTGGTCTGTGTCAATCAAAAGCTGGTAGATGATACCTATTTCACCAGATCAAAAGGTCCCGCAGATTCCTCCCCTAGTTAAAGCTCAGACAAATGAAAGACTGTAATGGGGGATAATAATGAAGAAGTGAGCCTTACTGATGTTATGGTGGCTCAACCCACCGTAGTGGACCAGAATGGTTGATTCTACAGCTTATTCAACAAATTGCAGAGATGAGGGTAGAAATGCAAAGGAGACAAGATCTACCTCTACTAAGATTTGCTGCTAACGCTGCTGATGGAAGGCATCCAATCTAATTCCCTCCTCAAATATGGATCGATCTTAGAACCAGCCATCTACACATATTTAGAATCCGTCGGTTATAGATCTGACTACCCGAAATCCCCAATATGCTTCAGCATCCTACCAAAGTCCACCTCATCTTCTAAACAACCATCCCCAA
Organism: Solanum arcanum; assembly: GCA_027789145.1. Classification (NCBI taxonomy): domain Eukaryota; kingdom Viridiplantae; phylum Streptophyta; class Magnoliopsida; order Solanales; family Solanaceae; genus Solanum; species Solanum arcanum. Next base: position 15,331,943 of record CM050937.1, read on the forward strand.
ATGCCACCCATCCTCAAAATACCCACCATCAAACCTCTCCACAACCCCAAAATCAAAACCAAAATCAAAACCAAATTAATTTCAATCCCCAAACACCCCACCACCACTTAAATAAGAATACCAATCCTCAGACGCACCCACAGAATTATAAACCGCTCAAAATTCTCAGAGTCTCTTTGTAGCTCCACCCTTATCAAAAAGAGCCACTTTCCAAATTCATGCCATGCCGAGCACGATCTGCACGGTTCTTACCTGGACCATTATGACGAACAGGAAAAGGAGTGGAGGGCTAAGAAAGAGGTAAAGGTCGACATAAAATAAGAGATCAAGAAGTCCATGAAAGAGCTTTAGTGCGTCCCTGATATCGCCGGGCTTAGATTTGAAGACTTATGTATTCATCTAAATTTGAATCTTCTGGAAGGGTTCAAAATTCGAAAGTTTGACACCTTTGGAAGAGTGGGAAACCCTATGGCTCATCTGAGAGCCTATTGTGACCAACTCGTGGTAGTTGGAAGGGATGAAGCTTTATTGATGCGGCTCTTTAGCCGAAGCCTATGCTGAGAAGCTCTTGAATGGTTCATATCGCATGAAACCAGACCATTGGCCCAACTTGAATGCATTGGCCAAAGATTTTATCGATCGATTTACTTACAACATAGAAATTGTGCCAGACCGATACTTTTTGGAGAAGATGAAGCAAAAATCAACTGAGAGCTATAAGGAAATTGCCTATAGGTGGAGAAAAGAAGCGGCAAGGGTGAGACAACCCATGTCTGAGAAAGAAATTGTTCAAGTATTCATGTGCGTACAAGAGACGTAATATTATGATAGAATTATGTTGCTCGTTGGAGCAAAGTTTGCAGAGATAGTCAAAATCGGTGAAACTATCGAGGACGGTTTAAAAATAGGACAGATAGCCCGTGTAGCCACATCACCTGGATCTTTAGGGTTGTTGAAAAAGAAAAGAGAAGAAATTGCTGTTGTTTCATATTGGGGAAGAAAAACCCCTAGAATCTCATAATATTCCCAAGGTCGTTCTTGGCCTTCCCTAAAGTCCTACCAATCTTGCCACACGCAATCCATCCATCCCTATAATCAGATGCTACCGCCACTTATCCAAACATCCAAGCTCCACTATACCAAAGTCTACCCCTCAATTACCAAAGGCCATCTCCCATTTACCCAAATCACCCCCACTTTACCAAATTCTATCTCCCTACCAGGGTGTTTCTCCCAACTGTGCTAACGTACAGTTGAGATACCGAGCACACCTCCTATTTATCAAGTCCAAGCTCCACTATACAAAAATTCCCCCCCCCCAATTACCAAGCTCCATCGCCAAACTACCAAACAAATCCATATCCCAGAAGCCAAGCTCCCCGTCCAAATGCCAGAAATTTTCAATAGGTGCCTTCCTTCAACAAGGCAGTTATGACCATCCCCAAGACATATTTGAGAAGATTACTCCAAGGAACATCACTACGCTCGCTGAAAGCCGAACAAAGCTATACAAGCGACTGGCTGCGGCCGGATACATCCACCCTGTGGGGCCCAAACCCGTGGATTTCAACTCAAAATTCTACAGACCCGAGCAGAGATGTGCTTATCATTCAAACACTGTTGGACATGATACCGAAGATTGTATCAACCTCAAGCATAAAATTCAGGATTTGATTAATCAAGAGGTAGTCTCTCTCTATCCGGTGACACCAAATGTCAACACCAACCCGTTGCCAAATCATGGAGGTAGCCATGTCAATATGATCGAGACAGACGAAGAGTGGTGTAGAAAGAAGATGATTACTCCCATTGTTCACGATGATTTGGAAAAGGCTGTCGCTTCTTTAAGTGTCAAAGAGAAGAGAGAGTTCGTTATTTTGACACCTGCAAAAGCTGTTGCTTTGGTACCATCAGAAACTCTCGTCAAGCCTAAGTTTGTTATTGAAACTGCTACTACTCATGGCATGACCAGGTCTGGAAGATGTTACACTCCTGACGAGCTTGCTCTCGGAGAACAGAATAAGGATCAGGCTAAAAGGCCGATAACTGAAGGAGAAACGGAAGAATTCTGGAGGAGAATGTAGCCAAAAGATTATTCTATCATCAAGCATTTGGAGAAGACTCCAGCTCAGATCTCCGTATGGATCCTGCTGATGAGCTCTCAATCCCACATGAATGCTTTAATAAAGGCTCTCGATGATACATACGTGCCCTCGGGCACAAACAGCGATAACGTGGCCTCCATGATTCACTAGGTTATTCATGGGCACTTAATAAGCTTCTGTGACGATGAGATGCCTTTTGAAGGGAGGTCACACAACAAGGCGTTACACATCACTGTGGTATAAAGCAAAATGGTTGTCAATCGCGTCCTAGTAGATGATGGATCTAGTATGAATATATGCCCGTTGTTGAAGTTGAGGCAGCTAAGGTTTGACCTTGGGAAACTGGAGCAAAACCAAGTAAACGTTAGAGCTTTTGTAGGGTTTAGAGAGACGCGTTGGGAGCGGTGAATTTGACCATTCAAATGGCCCCAGTAGAATTTAGTGCGCAATTTCAAGTATTGGATATCAATACCAGTTACAACCTTCATCTGGAAGGCCGTTCATCCAAATAGCTGGAGCCGTCCCCTTTACTTTCCATCAGATGATGAACCTCGTGTGAAAGATCGAAGAGGTGGTTATTCATAGCGAGGGGAGTCATCCTAGAAGATAGGTGGCAATCATAAATGAGATATCATGAGGTGCAGACTTTTACACGGTAGAGCTTGTGAATGACACCGCTGAAGACTTGGCCCCACAGACCCCCATGCCTCCTGTGTACAAGATGATAGCCAATGTGATGCTGCAGAATGGTTTTGAGTCATGTTTCGGATTGGGAAGAGATTCCCAATGAGTTATTGAGCCTGTTCCGGTCCTCGTTAAGGGATCCAGATATTGTTTGGGGTACATCCCACAGATGATGCCATGAAGATGAAAAAGAAAAAAGATCAAGCATTGGCTAACCCGATTCGACATCTGTATCAATCTTTTCCAATCCAAGAGTATGACGAGCATGAAGACCTTGGGGAAGGAATCTGTGACCTCTTTAAGGATATCAATGTTGTTGTTGAGGAAGAGGTCGAGCTAGCTGGTTCCGTGATGCTGATCTAGGGGAGGTGCTGCAGAACTGGACCTCCATGCCAATCCTGATACCTCAAACTCTTCGACAGAAAGGCGTCATTTCATGAACATTAAAATCAGTGGTAGTCCGGAGGAGGCCCGAGACCCACCATTTTGCATTTTTTTAACTCGAATTTTCAAATTTTCATTGTAATGTTCAAAGAAGGCAAAATGGCCCTATGCCATTGCCTAAGTTTGAATTGTTTTTAATTTTGATTGAAAGACTCTTTATTTTTTTAACTTTATTTATTTATTCATTTATTATACTTTACTTTCCTAACTTTGTCTTTTTATGATTTCCGTAACATAATTTTTAGACCTGTCAATGTCATGTCATGTCACGAGCTGAATGAACAAAATGGGGTTTCTAATGACGAGATTGACGATAACGAATTGAATGTAATAAACCAGATTATGTCGCCGAGGAATTATGGCAGTTCAAAAATCAGCATAAACCAAATCTAGAGGAAACGAAAATGGTAAATTTGGGGGATCCAGCACGTGTTAAAGAAGTTAAGATCAACACCCACCAAAATGAAGCTCAGAAAGAGGGCCTAATTTATTTGCTTGTTGAATATATTGATGTGTTCATTTGGGAAGTCCTGACATGCAAGGGTTGAATACCGAAGTCGTGTCTCATAAGCTGCCGATTAACCCAGGGTTTGATTCGGTGCAGCAAAAAACTCAGAAATTCAAGCCTGAGTTAAGTTTAAAGATTAAGGAAGAGATCACCAGTAGATAGAGTCCCGATAGGTGGAAGTGACATAATATCCAACTTGGTTGGTCAATGTTCTTCCGGTAGCCAAAAAAAGACGAAAAAATTTGGATTTGTGTCGACTACAGAGATCATTGCCAAATATTCATATTTTTATTGACAACTATTATAATCATGAAATGCAGTCATTTGTAGATTGTTACGCAGTCTATCACAAAATTCTAATGGATGAGGAAGATGCGGAAAAGACAACAGTCATTACACCTTGGGGTGTATATCATTACAGAGTGATGCCGTTTGGCCTCAAGAATGCTGGTGCTACCTACATGAGAGTCACGATGACCATATTTCAAAACATGATTCATAAGGAGATTGAAGTGTATGTGGATGACATCATAATCAAGTCCCGCGATAGTTTGGACCAATTGCCACATCTAAGGAAATTCTTTGATCGTTTTTGTCGTTACTTACTTCAAGTTAAATCCCGCCAAATGCGCTTTTGGAGTTCCAGTCAGACAGTTGTTGGGATTTATAGTCAACAGAATGAGTATTGAGCTCAACCCTTCTAAGATCGAAGCAATTCAAGAGTTACCTCCGCTGAAGATGAGAAAAGAGATGATGAGTTTTTTTGGGAGTTTAAGCTACATCAGTCGATTCATAGCTCAATCAACCGTGGTGTGTGATCCTATTTTCAAGATGTTGAAGAAGGACACCCCGACAAAGTGGACTGAAGAGTGTCAGACTGCTTTTGATGCTATCAAGAACTATTTGTCCAATCCTTCGGTATTGGTTCCTCCACGAAAAGGGAGTCCTTTGTTGCTGTACTTGTCAGTCTGAAATAGTGCACTCAGATGCGTACTTGGTCAACATGACGAAATCGGAAAAAGGAAAGGGCTATCTATTATATAAGCAAGAAGTTTACTCCATACGAGTCCCGTTACACCTTTTTGGAGAGAACGTGTTGTGCTTTGACGTGGCTAGCCCAGAAGCTGAGACATTATTTGTCTTCTTGTACTACATACCTTATTTCCAGAATGAATCCATTAAAGTATAAATTCCAGAAGGCGATGCCGATGGGAAAGTTATCTAAATGGCAAATGTTATTGAGTGAATTTTACATTGTCTATGTGCCTCAGAAAGTGATAAAGGCACAGGCTTTGGCCAATCATCTTGCGGAAAATCCCGTTGATGAAGAGTATGAACCACTCAAAACTTATTTTCACGACGAAGAAGTGTCATTTGTGAGTGAGGATATTTCCGAAGCATATCCAAGTTAAAGATTATTCTTTGATGGCATGGAAAATCATCAAGGTAAAGGTATTGGAGTAGTCTTAGTGTCAGAATCTCGTCAGCACTATCCCATGGAAGCTATGCTCCGATTAAATTGCACAAACAACATGGACGAATACGAAGCTTGTATTCTTTGTTTGAAAACGACTATCGACATGAATATCTATGAGTTTTTGGTTATTTACTGGAGACTCAGACCTTTTGATTCATCAAGTTCAAGGAGAATGGGCTGTGAAGAACCCAATGATTATACCTTACGTACAATATGTGCAGAAGTTGTGCAAAAGATTTTGTAAGATTGAGTTCAAACATACACCAATAATATAGAATGGCCGACGCTCTTGCCACCATAGCTTCGATGATTAAACTTCTAGATACAAATTATATTGATCCTTTGGATATAGAGTTGAACGAACATCCAGTACATTGTTCCCATGTTGAAGCATAACCAGACGGTTTGCCTTGGCATTTTTATTTAAAGAAGTATTTGGAGTGAGGAACTTATCCCGAAGATGCTACGTCCAATCAGAAGAATTCGATACGCCATTTGTCCCTCAATTTCTTTTAAAGTGGAGAAATCCTGTATAGGAGGACTCCAGACTTATGTCTTCTCAGATGTGTTGATTTCGTTGAAGCTGCGAAGCTTATTAAACAGATACATGTTGGGGTTTGTGGCACGCATATGAATGGGCTCACTTTGGCAAGAAAGGTCCTTCGAGCCGGGTATTTTTGGATGACTATGAAGAATGATTGTTGCAAGTTTGTGCAAAAATGTCACAAATGCCAAGTGCACGGTGATTTGATCAGAGTGACCCCTCGCGAACTTAATGCTATGAGTTCACCTTGGTAATTTGTAGCTTGGGTAATGGATGACATCGGTCCGATAGAGCCAGCTGCTTCTAATGGACACATATTCCTTTTAGTTGCCATTGATTATTTCACCAAATGGGTGGAAGCAGCTTCTTAAAAGTCGGTAACCAAGAAAGTGGTGGCTGATTTTTTCCGCAACAATCAGATATGCAGATTTGGAGTGTCAGAATCCATCATTACTGATAATGGTGCAAATCTCAACAGTCACCTGATGAGAGATATTTGTGAACAATTTAGGGTAACTCGTCAGAATTCAACTGCTTATCGTTCCCAAATGAACGAAGCTGTAGAGGCCGCCAATAAGAATATCAAAAAGATTTTGAGGAAAATGATTAACAAGTATCAAGGTTGGCATGAGATGTTATCATATGCTTTATTGGGATACCACACGAATGTCAGAACATCAATTGGAGCCACTCCATATTTACTGGTATATGGAACAGAAGCCGTCATACCTGCTGAAGTTGAGATACCGTCGTTGAGAATCATCCAAGAAGCTGAGTTAAGTAATGCTGAATGGGTTAGAAAGTGGATTGATCCACTAATTTTGATTGATGAGAAGAGAATGGTTGACATCTGTCATGGTCAATTAAATAAGCAGAGAATAATTCGTGCCTTTCATAAGAGAGTAAGAGATAGAATCTTCGAAGTAGATCTGTAGGTTCTTAAGTGTATTTTTCCTCGTCAAGATGAGTACAAAGAAAAGTTCGCACCAAACTGGCACGGTCCTTACATGGTTCGTAAAATATTATGTGGAGGTTCTTTGGTCTTGTCAGAGATGGATGGCACCGTATGACCGAAATCGATTAACTCAGATGATGTTAAGAGATACTACGTGTGAAGCTTCGGTTTGCATTTCTGTTATTTAATTATCATTCTGTTTGTTGGAATTTGTTTTTCATAAATTCTTATCCCTTCTATAATGAACTACGTCTGACATGAATTCTCAAGAATTAGATACGTAGGCGGCCTATATTGGCCTCGGTCCTCATTTATCCCTTTAAATTACTTCTTTAAATTTGAACTACGTTCGACCTAAATTGTCAAGAATGAGATACGTAGGCGGCCTATGTCGGCCTCGGTCAGTTTCTTTATATTTTTTCTTATTTTTTCAACCTTTAAGGAGAGGGAACTACGTTTGACCTAATTCCTGCCTTAAAGGGATATGTAAGCATCACAAGGGTTCAGTCATATTTCCCGTTATATTTTTATTCCTTTTTACAATAGAAACTGGGACAGAATTTTTGAGAAGGACTCAAAAATTCTCGAGAAGAAGATTCTTCCTCAGCAAGTCAAGACTGAAGATGTTTTGAGATTTGAAACTAGGATTGAATTTTTGAGAAGATCTCAAAAATTCTGAAATCTACTCAGTAACAGTGGAAGGATAGCAAGACAGTTAACTGGGACAAAACTTTTGAGGTCGGCCACAAAATTTCAGCATAGGGTTATCTACAAGTCCTGAGTGACTCTGAAAATACCCCAGCGAATAATCAGATAGACCTCCAAGCATCAAAATCAAAGAATTTTGTTAAGCATGATGTGACATGACTTGGCAGTGACCTTTTTCAGATATTACTTCTAAAAATTTATTTTGTTGGAGATTTTTCCTTTTACGTTTCATTTGATTTGGCTTAAAATATTTTGTCTCATCTTTCAAGATTCGGGAGATCGGGAAATCAACTGAAGATAGAAAGACAAGGAGCAGACAACAACATACGCCGCCGTTACTTCATCTAGGATAATTTCAGCGGAACATTTGAACTTTTGTTTACTCAAACTTTATATTGGAAAACATTGATCTCACATAATACTATCTACATAAACTCATAAGCATTCACAACAACCATCTAAATCAAGATAATCAAATGAAAGATATAGTCATAAATATAGAGTTGCCAAAATGGCACCAATACAACGTCTGAAAGTAAATACGAAATAAACGCTAGTGGAACATACTCCACTAGCTCATGCCTACATCTACGCTAGAATAAATCAGTAAGCATCCTTGAATGCATGAGGTCCTACCATATTCGAATGAAACCTCCACGTCTTACTAACTTCTGCGTCGACTTATAAGCTCTAACGTCCAGCTGCACATGTACTTAAAAGTAGATAAATGTATGGAATTCGTATACACTTGTACTAAGTATGGGTATATACAAACACACACCACAAACATGCATGATTTATAATGACTCTCTCCTAACGATATGAGTTATGAAAAGTCAAGTCAGTGGACTTGCAAAAATTGGATTAGGAATGTCATGCCATGAGGGTAACATGCATCATCATACGTATCATATTGCACACATCACATAACATATTGCATATAGAACATAACATATTGCATATATCACATATCATATTTTATTTCGTTTGTTCATATGCCATGAGACCCTGGAACCATGGACTTAACATTAGGACTTCCCAAAATGAGGGCTCAACATATGGGACCTCAACTAGGGAGCCTTCTTTAGCAAACACAGAGTCTGCTTCATTCATTCATACGTACTTCATTTCATTTTATTCATAGGCTAGTGTAAACACCACCTATACCTAGCATGTAGTTTAAGATTCTCATTGGGTTCACTGTGCACACTATGAATGACCTAGTATCATTACATAAGCCTAGTTCACCTCTTGATTATCCTATCCAAACGCATTTCGTATCATTTATTTCATTGTGTGCATAGCATGAGGTTGGCCTCATTCTTTATTTCGGAACTTTAAGTTTAACCACCATAGATCATGTGAGAACCATGAAATATAGTGTCTTCCCTACATAGAAAAGAGGCGGAATAACCAGCCAAAGTGAAACACCAGAACATGCTAGTGTATATAGGGAGTTGAATCCTGCTAGATCCCTATATTAGCTGCATAGGTTCAAAGACTAGGAGATATAAGAAGACCCATACCCGTCTGTATGGACAGTCTCATCTCATGAAAATTACACGAAACTCTGCCTTCCCAAAAGAAGGAATCACCACTCATAGCTAGCCTATCGGTGCTCAGTGTAAAGTTCCATTACATTCATCTCATACATCATAGAAGATTGTTTCTAGAATGAGGACATCATAGCTCATTAGATGGTTTCTCATCTCATCATTAGTATTAAGTATATATTAACTTCAAAACTTTCATTAGAGTGTTCATAGGGACTGGTCTCTTTATTAACTTTACACTCTCATAGGTTATACATTTTGGTTACATTTACTTAGGCTCATTTGAGAATTCTCTCATACTTCACATTAGCCTCTTATAATATTGTCACCACATTCATTAGCCTTAGCACATTTCCGCTTCATAATTACTCACACCTTTTTACGTGAATGTTTATTTCATCATATGCCAATGCACTTGGCCTTTTAGTGTGTTTCACAATCTTACTTAACCCTTTTGGGGTCACATCATTCATCACATAATATCTTAGGTTCACTTACTTTATAAACTATGCTGGATTTATGAGTCCACACAAACAATCCATGAGGCTTTATTCGTAATTCGTCTAAGTGATTCATACTTACCCAAGGTTATATGGTACAACACTTATGCATCCTGTGAGTATGCAAAGATATTTTCTTCTTACAATCTCATTCACCCAAGAGGTTGTGGGTTCGATCCCCACATATCTCATTTTATTATTTAATGTGTTATAACTGGTATATGGTGAGGTCTTGGGTGCAATCCCCACTGACCTCATGCATTTTAAAGTTTTTTAAAACTATTTTTTTATAGTAAGCTGGCTGAAACCAAATATCAAAAAAGCTTTAAATTTGATCACTTTTTTAAAGTCCATTTTCTCACCCTCTTTCACGATAAACATTAAGACATTTCGAGTAGTTTTTTGGGAGATCCTTAGGTGCATTCTAAAGGTTACTTTCAGTCGAGAATTATCATTCAATTCAGCAACTTTGAACTCATATGAACATCACATTTTTAACATATTCCTACAGACATAATTTATAACATTTTAACATGTCAATATCAAGCTTCAAACTGTGTCTAATTTACAACACACACCTGCACAAACAAGTTTACGAACTTCACATTTTCGGAACACCCCTATCATTTCTACATAATTCCAAATACACATTCAAACACGTAATCACAAGCGTCCATAAATTCATCTACCAGAAGTCATATCAACACATACTTGAATATTTCAAATAATCTAATGACAGGAGCATGCAACATGGACAACATTAGTTTTCGATTCTGAATAGACTGAATGTTAGGGGTCTCTTAGAAAAGGGACCAAGTGGGAAAAAAACCAATACCTGAAGTCGTTCAAAGATGTTTTTATGTGTTGTCGAAACCCCGCCCCCTAAGCCGGCGTCTCACCACTGAAATCACAAGCACAATCCGTCGAGAATTTGGTTTTTGCTTTTCATCTTGAAGATTATTTTGCTTTTGAGTTTTAGGGTTCAAGTGCTTGATGAACTTTATTTTTTGTTCTGTTCTTTCCTTTAACTCAAGAATAATCGTGCAAGTGAGGTAGAAGTAGATAGAGACGTGAGAATGACTAGTAGCTTAGGATTAGGAGATTTATTTATGGAATTAGTCAAACTAGGACTCCTCATAAATTAATAAAATCTATTTTTTAAAGTCTTACGTGAAATTACTAATTATACCCTTACTTAAATCAACTAGTTAATATAAATTAATAAATTTAACATTGCTTCCACCAGGGATCGAACCATTATGAATCTTAACTTGCGAAAAAGGGTCAAATTTGGCCAACCCTACTATAATTTCCCTCCTCATTAAATTTATTAATTAATTAGTTAAATACTTAAGGTAATAACAATAATACCCCTAGCCTAGAAAATACCATATTACCCCTCGACCCTCCAAACCTGAGATTACCTCTTTCAAGTTCGGTAAAAACTCATCCGGGTGAATCTCTTCAATTCGGGTTCCCTACATGGTTGGTTCTCACCTTGCCTAGATCAACTAACTCACCAAGTTGGTTGTATTGTCTAGTGCATAGGTTCTGAGGTCTGGTTCTACAAGTAACAAGCCGTGTGAACCCGGTCTAATCAAGGCATTCTAGCTACGTTTAAGCATTACTTTGCATAGTCATTTTGAGGTTGTTACAGGCTTTTTATTATATTGAGGTGAATATGAAAACAATTTGATGGATGATTCCACTTTCCAAACATATTTCTGCACAAAGAGATGTATACTCTTCATTCTTATCACTTTTTATCTTTTTCCCAACTAATTTTCTAGACATTTTTTTTGGTTCATCCTTATCATTCAGAAAATAGACATAGTAATTTCTAATGCAATTGTCAATAAAAAGCAACAAGATACTTTTTCCAACCATAAGATGGTGCTGACTTCATATCACAAATGTCACTGTAAATCAGTTCTAAGGGATTAAAATTCCTTTCAACAGATATATAAGAATGCTCAGCATACTTAGATTTCACAGAAACTTGATATTTTTATTTATTGAATTCAAAGTTAGACAAAACTTCTAAGTTTATTACTTAAAAGGTTTTGTAATTGACATGCCCCAAGTGCTCATGTAACAAACTTTGACTTAAACAAGTAAGAACAAATAAAAATATTGAGTTTCAAAAGCTCTTCGCGAGGTAAGCTTTTCTCTCACTAATATTTTGTTCCTATTTCTTATATTTTTGTGTGATACAAACATTATTTAGAGTAAAAACCTTGTGAAATGTGCTTTTCAGAAGGATCCATAACTTTCAGTTTGATTGTTATGGAACTACCCATGAACAAAGTTTCATTGATTTCATTCATAACAAATTACTATTCACCAATATTCATGGCTATGCAAGTACATTTATTTAGATAGACATATCTTTTCATGAAAAATCAAAACATTTTATTTAACGTTTTTTCTTTAAAAACACAATTATTTTGAAAAAGTATATATATAATTTAGTAGTTTCATACTAGTAACACGATATATATTAATAGAGAAACTCAATAACAAAAATACAAAACATACTCCATGAATTTTTTGGGTCTAACATAGTACAAAAGTATCATTAAATTTCATATTTTTTGCTCCAAAAATAAATTCGACACGAAGTCTAGTTTTATTTTTATCATTAGAAAAGAACTGCTATATTTTTAATGTGACCTCAGAAGTATTTTTCAAATATTTGAAAAGAGTTTTTTCACATATTTTTTCAGACTATAAAAATCTCATAGGTAGTATAAAACCTCTTTTGAAAATACGAAAGAATTATAGAGTTTCAATTCTCTTTGACAATCTTTACATAGTGTCAAAGTTTATTCCACAAAGGCACAAACTCTAAGTCAGTGGTCTTTTCCCTCTATCACAAATAGACATACCATTTAGTATTTAGATTTTTTCTATATAACACTGAAATTTATAGAAAATCAAAAGTACATCACAAAATTAGTAGGTGAAGTTTTCATATTTTTCAAATCAATTACATAGTCCAATTTATTAAGAGTAGAAAACTACAAAAGCTTTTAATCCAAAACAATCAGACATAATTAAATTCACGAGTACAACAATAAAAAAGTTTTTCTGTCTCCAAATAGAATTAAACATATATTTTTATCACATAAAAACATTTTTCTTTTCAAATATCGTTCCAACTATAACATTTTGACATACTATTTTATCAAACAAAAATACGCGTCTCTCATTTTGCAAGTTAAAGAATTTGAAAGGCTACATTGTTTGCCCAACGGAATTCATTCCACAACATATAGTTTGCATATCATTTTCCAAAGATACACATGATAAAAAATCAAAATTGTTAATTGTTGGAAACTATTTTCCTCCGTAGATAAAATTGTTTATCTTGTACTCCTAAGATACTAAGAATAAAACTTTGAAGAACTTGTTAAGACACAACAAAGTTTAAGAATATTTTCACAACTAGAAAATTAAAACTAATAGAAAAACTAGAATCAGAAACAGATTAGGAAAAACATACGATTTATTTTAAAGAAGAATTGTTGTCTATCTGTGTTTAAAGAATCTTACTGATCCCAACAAACTTTGCAGAAACACAAAATTACCAAAGTTTAATGAACCACTGAAGTACAGAAGTAGAGAAACTAATTCACAAATTTAAAATCTGTAACATATACCAGAATCTGGAAAAACAGAAAGAAAATCAAGCCCACTGAATGCACATTGTCCCATTAGGGAAATTATGGTTTGATTTGGAATATATCCTCCAAGGATAGAATGATCTCAATCACCAATGTGTTGTAACCAAAACACTGGTGTCAGCAAGCCACTCAACGACAGTAAAGTACTCTTAGAACAAAAGATTTAAAAGTATTGACTATACTAAATCCCCAACTTTCGGGACACAGATGCGACCGACAAATCTCAACACTCCATCAAGATCTAAGGTAGCCTGATAACCATCACCCGCTAACACTCGATGTTTAAGGGCCACTAAGGCCTTATCCTCAAACTTACAACCACAGATCCTATCATACTAAGAAGACTTAACTCCCATGTAAGCCAAGACGCGTCTAGAATTTGAGATATCTAATCGAACCATGCTATTGGCTAAAAACATAATGTACAAAGCCAAGAGTGTCTCCCCCAAAGATAAGAAGGCTAGACTACCCATGCTGACCGCCTTCTGGGTTAAGGCATCCGCTACCACGTTCGCCTTGCCCGAATGATAGAGACTAGAGAGATTATCATCCTTCAGGAGCTCAATCAAATGAAGCTGCCTCGAATTAAGGTCCCTCTGGCTCATGATGTACTGAAGACTCTTGTGGTCGGTATAGATCTGACATCGAACTCCATACTACCAAAGTCGACATTCCAGACTCAATGGCGCAGTCAGAATTTCCATTAGAGGTCATCTCGATAAAATGTGGGTCCCACTTCCATTGCCCATTTTAAGTCAAAATTAATAAAATTGCTCAGAAAAATATCGAAAACCTCAGGATACGAAAGAAGGGTCAAACTAGACCAAACTCGACATTCAAAAGCTTGAGTGCGTTTACTCAGAATGTTGACTAAAGTCAAGCTTAGCCTTAAACTTAAAGTTAAAACGTCTAATCGCACCAACTTACACTGAAAATTTGGGATTCATGTAGACCATGATACTAGCCTAAAATGACCTTTCTTGAACTGATGGAATCGTTAGAATTGGATTCTTATGTCATCTTTTTGAACTTCTGATCGAAAATGATCGTTCAAGGTTCATAAGCTCCAAAAACAATAAAGCTCAGACATTAACAAAACGAATGACTAGGAGACTGAACTATCAGTTCCAGAAAGTCATAAATGACTTGGGATCTCTATAGGAACGCTCTAAAAGATGCACAGAATATAAAAAAAACTAAAATGACAAAAAGGGTCATTACAATATCCACTACTAGAAAGGACTTTTGTCAGCAAAAATAAGGTTAAAGAAGTACCTGAGGTCTTAAACAAGCCAAGAAACTACTCTAGCATATCTTGCTTTGTCTCCCAAGTAGCCTCTTCGACTAAACAATGCTTCCAACAGACCATAATAATAGGAATAGCTCTCGAGCACAATTTCATCACATCTTTTGCTAGGATGGAAACTGCTCTTCTACAAATGTAAAACAATCAATCAACTCAACTGCATCAGACTAGAGCACATGGGACTCATGAGGAATATATCGGCGTAGCATTGAGACAAGGAAAACTGGGTGGATGGCTGAAAATGCTAGATGTAGGGCCAACTCATAAGCAACCTTACCAACTGTGTGAAGTATTTCAAAAGGCCCAATCTACCTGGGTCTAAGCTTACCCCACCTCCCAAATCTAATCATACCCTTCATGGGAGACACATGAAAGAATACCCTATCTCCAAAAGAGAATCTCAAAGGTCGACGTCTTATATTTGCATAGCTCTTGTGCCTACTCTGAGCTGTCGTGAGTCTATCCTGCATTACTCACACCTGCTCCAAATCCTCCTGATTCAAATCTGAACCTTGCGGCCTAGGATTTTTTGATGTTAAAACAGCTCACTAGAGAGCGACAACACCTACCATCCAATGTCTAAAAGGGGGTCATCTGAATGCTAGAATTGTAGCAGCTGTTATACGCAAACTCTGCCAAAGGAAAGAATTGGTCCCAATGACCACCAAACTCTAAAAACACAAGGCCATAACATGTCCTCAAGGACCTAAATTGTGCGCACTTACTATCTATCAATCTGCGGGTGGAAAGCTGTGCTAAGGTCAACTCAGGTACCCAACTCATCCTGAAAGGTCCTCCAAAAGCAAAAAGTGAACTGAGAACCCGGATATGATATAAAAGAAACCGGAACCCCATGAAGTCGAACCACCTCCCGAATTTAGATACGAGTCAACCTCTCGGCACTAAATGAAGACTAAACGGGAAGGAAATTTGCTGACTTGGTCAATCGATCAACGATGACCCAATTACTATCAACTCCTCTAAAAGTCAATGGTAGACCAGCCACAAAATCCATAGTAATGCGGTCCCACTTCCACTCCGGAATGGGTAATCTCTGAAATTCACCACCAAGCCTCAAATGCTCAGCATTTACTTGCTTGCAGAACAAGCAACGAGAATCTCAACACTCCATTAAGATCTAAGGTAGCCTGATAACCATCAGCCGCTACCACTCAATCTCTAAAGGACACCAAGGCCTTATCCTCAAACTGACAACCAAAGATCCTATCATGGTATGAAGACTAAACTCCCATGTAAGCCAAGACGCGTCTAGAATTTGAGATATCTAATCGAACCATGCTTTTGGCTTAAAACTTAATTTACAAAGCTAAGAGTCTCTCTCCTGAAGATGAGAAGGCTAGACTACCCATGCTCACCGCCTTCTGGCTCAAGGCATCCACTAACACGTTCGCCTTGCCCGGATGTTAGAGAATAGAGAGATTATCATCCTTCAGGATCTTAATCAAACGACGCTGCCTCAAATTAAGGTCCCTCTGTCTCATGATGTACTGAAGACTCCTGTGGTCGGTATAGATCTCAGATAAAACTCCATTCTACCAAAGTCGACATTCGAAACTAAATGAAGTAGTCAAAATTTCCATCAGAGGTCATCTCGATAAAATATGGGTCTCAATTCTATTGGTCATTTTAATTAAAAACCACAAAAGAGATCAGAAAAATATTGAAAACCTCAGGACACGAAAGAAGGGTCAAACTAGACAAAACTTGTTATTCTAGAGCTAGCAGCACTGACAAAATTCTCATTCGAGCGCGTTTAGTCAGAATGTTCATTATAGTCAAACATAGCCTCAAACTTAAAGTTAAAACGCCGAATTACACCAACTCACACTGAAAACTTTGGGAGTCATGTCGACCATGCTACTAGAGTAAACTGACCCTTATTGAATTGAAGGAATCGTCAAAAATTGGATTTTAATGTCATCTTCTTGAACTTTTGATCGAAAATGATCTTTCAAGGTTCCTAAGCTCCGAAAACACTAAAGCTCACACAATAATCAAATGAACGTCCAGGTGACCAAACTTTCATTACTAGAAAGTCATTAATGAGTTGGGATCACTATAGAAACGCTCTAATCGATGCATAGAAGATAAAAAACTAAAATGACAAAAATGGTCATTACAATATCCACTACTAGAAAGGAATTTTGTCCATAAAAATAAGGGTCAAGAAGTACCTAAAGGCTTAAACAAGCCAGGAAACTGCTCTCGCATCTCCTGCTCGGTCTCCTAGGTAGCCTCCTCTACTGAACGATGCTTCCAACGGACCTTATCAATAGGAATAGCTCTGGAGCGCAATATCCTCACATCTCTTTCTAGGATGGTAATTTACTCTTCTACAAATGTAAAACGGTCTTCGAACTCAACTGCATCATACTGGAGCACATGGGACTCATCAGGAATATATCAGTGTAGCATCCAGACGTGGAAAACTGGGTGGATGGCTGAAAATGCTAGAGGTAGGGCCAACTCATAAGCAACCTCCGCAACTATCCAAAGTATCTAACAAGGACCAATGTACCTGGGGCTAAGCATACCCCGCCTCCCAAATCTCATCGCACCATTCATGGGCGACACACGGAGGAATACCCGATCACAAATAGAGAATCTCAAAGGTGGTCACCTTTTATTCACATAACTCTTGTGCCTACTTAGAGCTGTCATGAGTCTATCCTAAATCACGCTCACCTACTCCAAAGCCTCCTGAATCAAATATGTACCTAGCGGCCTAGGATCTGAAGACTCGAACCAGCGCACTGGAGAGGGGACAACGCCTACCATACAAGTACTCAAACGAGGACATCTGAATGCTAGAATGGTAGCTATTATTACACGCAAACTCAGCCAAAGGCAAGAACAATTCCTAATGACCACCAAACCCCAAAAACAGAAGCCCGTAGCATGTCTACAAAGACCTTAATAGTGCGCTCGGAGTGCCCAACAATCTGCGGGTGGAAAGCTGTGCTAAGGTCAACCAGGGTGCCCAACTTATCCTGAAAGGTCCTCCAAAAGGTAGTCGTGAACTGAGAACCCCGATATGATATAATAGAAACTGGCACCCCATAAATTTGAACCACCTCCTGAATGTAGATACGAGCTAACCTCTCAGCGCTAAATGAAGACTGAATGGGAATGAAATGTGCTGACTTGATCAATCGATCTACAATGACCCAAATACTATCAACTACTCTGGAATTCAGCAGTAGACCAGCCACAAAATTCATAGTAATGCGGTCCCACTTCCACTTCGGAATGGGTAATCTCTAAAATTCTCAACCAGGCCTCAAATGCTCAGCATTTACCTGCTTGCAACACAGCAATGAGAAACAGAGTCAGCAATATCTCGTCTCATGCTACTCCACCAGTAATGCTGTCTCAAATCACGATACGTCATCACTGTACTTGGATGAATAGAATATGTAGACTCATGAACCTCAGAAAGTACCAACTGTATCAAATCCCCAACTCTCGGGACACAGATGTGACTGGCAAATCTCAACACTCCATCAAGATCTAAGTTATCCTAATTACTATCATCCGCTAACACTTGATCTCTAAGGGACACAAAGGCCTTATCCTCAAATTGACAACCACGAATCCTATCATGCAAAGAAGACTAAATACCCATATAAGCCAAGACGCGTCTAGAATTTGAGATATCTAATCGAACCACCCTATTGGCTAAAAACTGAATGTCTAAAGCCAAGGGTCTCTCCCCCGCCGATAAGAAGGATAGACTACCCATACTCACCGCCTTCCAAGCTCAAGGCATCTTCTACCACGTCCGCCTTGCCCGAATGATAGAGAATAGAGAGATCATAATCTTTTAGAAGCTCAATCAAACGAATCTGCCTCGAATTAAGGTCCCTCTGACTCATGATGTATTGAAGACTCCTGTGGTCGGTATAGATCTAATGTCGAACTCCATACAAGTAGTGCCTCAAAATCTTAATTGCGAAAACTACCGCCGCCAACTCCAAGTCATGGGTGGGGTAGTTGCGCTCATGGACCTTAAGCTGCCTAGACACATACAAAATAACTCAGCCCTACTTCATAAATACACAACCTACACCAACAACAGAAGCATCACAATAAATTGTGAAATCATCACACTCAATTGGAAGAGTCAATATAGGGGCGCTAGTAAGCAACTCGTTGAGCTTCATAAAGCTCATCTTACACTCCTCCGATCACACAAAGGGAACATCTTGGCGAGTCAACTGAGTCAAAAGAGCTGCAATAGTAGAAAAGCCCTAAACAAAGAGCCTCTAGTAACTCGCTAATCCAACAAAGCTATGAATCTCAATAACAGAAATGGGTATGTCCTAACAAAGAATAGCCTCAATCATCATCATATAAACCCTGATACCCTCCTTGGACACCACGTGCCCCAAGAATGCTACAAATGCAAGCATAAATACACACTTTGAGAACTTGGCATACAACCGATGATCTCTCAATGTCTGGACCACTATCCTCAAATGCTTCCCATGCGCACTCCGGCTTCGTGAGTAAAGCAATATGTCATCAATGAAGATGATAATAAATGAATGAAGGTATGGCCTTAACACACGTGTCATCAAGTCGATGAAGTCAGCTGGGGCATTATTCAACCCAAAAGACATCACAAGGAACTCATAATGGTCGTAACGAGTCCTAAATGCGGTCTTAAGGATGTCTACTGCTCTAATCCAGAGCTGATGGTACCCGAACCTCAAATCAATCTTACAAAATACGACGACACCCTGAAGGTTATCAAATAAATCATCTATACGAGGCATAGGGTAACGGTTCTTCACTGTCACCTTGTTCAGCTACCTGTAGTCAATGCACATCCTCATAGTCGCATCATTCTTATTCGCAAACAGAACAGGAGCACCCCAAGGCGACACACTCGGATGAATAAACCCTTTTCCTATGAGGTCCTCTAACTGGACACTGAGCTCTCTAAGCTCTGCAGGAGCCATTCGGTAAGGCAGAACAACAATAGGACGGGTGTCGGGCTCCCAATCTATGGAAAAATCAATGTCACGCTCTGGGGTAGGCCAGGTAGATCTGTAGGGAACACATCTGCACACTTAGTAACAAAAGGAACTGAGTCAACTCAAGGTCCCTCCCTACTCACATCTCTGATGTGGGCCAAATAAGTTAAACACCCAAAATCAACCAACCACCTAGCCCGAATAAAATAGATGATCCCCGTCGGTTTTGTTGACTATAAGCATTACTTTTCGAGACAATCTAGCTTCAGTGGTCCATTGTTGGGACTTGTTCTTGTTTTATTGGTAGCGCTGTACTAGTTACTTCCAGGCTCTTGGAGGGATCCTTAATTGTATTTATATTTTTGTTTGCTTATGTTTTTATAGTAATTTGGCTTACTCTTGTTTAGTTTCTACCCACACACCCATTATGTGTTGTTGTGGGTTACGGGTTGGCTTACCTACTGGTGGGTTATAATAGGTGCCCTCATGACTCGAGAAATTGGATTGTGACAAGTCTTTATATATAGAGATGGAGACTGAAATAGTGCAAAATGTCGTGTGCTCACCCCCATCTCCAGACCAAAATGCTCCAAACTAGAATAGATGCAGAGCGTAGCATGAATACCAAACAACAGGTTCCCAATAGGCATAATAGGCCGACTGAACTAGAAAAGTAAAGCAATATGAAAAGATAGAGTTATATAACTAGAGTTCAAGAATGGAAGGCTAAGTAACAGTGGAATGCACACGAGTGTATAAAGATCTAACTAAAATAATATAAATAAGCTAACTACACCTAACTGGACCTCCATAAGCCCATAAGGTAAACTCATGCGCATGTTTAAATAAAAACCCGAATGGACCCCCCTAAGCCCGACGAGTACACAGAGTAACTATAACTAAGGAGAAAAAAACTCAAGACCAAAGAACATCGAACCAAATAGTAGAATCTTACGGTACGGAGGTCGTTCCTTGAACCATATGCTCGCCAGAATTACACAAGTAGCCAATCGCAAAATATAAGTAACTGAGGACGGACCTCTAACTGGATGCTCTACATACTTGAGGCCAGACCTCTAAACTGGATGCTCTACATAAGTATGTGAATAGTCGAGGTCGGACCATAAATCCAGATACCTGACTAAGATATCTATATAGCTGCTGAAGGAGTTTCTATATATCGATAATAATAAATACCCATGGAACACCATCCAGACTTAGCTAGTCAAAGTAATTCCTTGCAGCGGAATCAAAAATCTACTTTGAAGTGCGGAGCAAAATTCATTGTCACTGGTGTAAACGTGAAGGTGTAACATCGAAGCAATAAGGATAATTATCGTCAGAGCGAGCTCATCATCTAGCTAAAGACCAAACTATCATACTCAAGGCTGCTACACTAGTCTACAAGGATTTAATTCGGTCTAGCGATGTCGGGCCTAAACTAAGTCCTACCGACTTCGAATCACGCATTTGTAAGGAAAACACTAGCTAAACCTAAAATATGTCTCAACATACTTCTGATAACAAGTATTTAAACATACAAGTACTCCATATAGCTAAGAAGGTCAATTATTAACAATAAACATACTCGTAGTTACAGGATAATTTTTAGAAAAAGGCCAAAATATGATTTTTAACACCTATGCATGATCCAGTAACTACTTAACCCAAATCCCAACTAATCAACATGCATTTACATGTTCAGGTTCAATCTAAGAAAGGAAACCGTAGCCTACCTGTACGTAGATCATGTGCGCTCAAAAAAGCACTCTCCTGGAGATTTTCCTTTCTAAATGGGCTCGAAATGTTGATACACTACAAAAATAGAGTCACACCATTATTACGGTCATTTAAACACTAAAATTGCAACAAACGAAGACGGGCCAAATTCTTGGTCAAAACAAAAAAGCTGGATCCGCGTTGAGAAATCTAGAATTAACCATAAATAAAGGTCCTAAACAACTCTCGAAACTTGTGTTAAAAAATGGAACACAATTCGGGACTCAAAATAGTCCCAACATGAACATGCAACCAAAAACCCAAATTCAACGCTAAAATTCAGCAACAATGACAGCAGATATTTACAAGAATTTACTAAAAATGAAGGTCCAACTGCCAAACCAATCACATTACGATGATCCTCACGAAACCCCCCATAATATATGCTCCTGAATCGCCAGATTCGGACCTAAAATGGCCAAGAAATCACCTTTCAAAAGTTTAGCTCGAAAATGAGCTATGGTGGAAGTTAAAACATAAAATTTACCTCAAATAGGGTCCCCAAATCAGATTCCAAGCTCACCAATGCGTTTCCCTCACAAAATCTCAAAACTTAGTCTTTTTAATTGCCCAATTTGGAGTTCTATAGCTCAATATATCGCAACTTAAAGTAAGACATAAAGGCTAAAATTTGTGCTTTTATAAATGAGAAAGCTGGTTGCTAATAAACCCAAAAATCTGGTCGTTAAAACCCTAAATTCTAGTCGTTAAAGGGTTGCACCTGATTTCAGCTTTATCTAAATTCTTCAAAGTCTCCGATGGGTGCTCAGAATCCGTTCGGAAATTGATAAAAATAAAAAAGATATGCTAACCTACAAAAGTCGACAATCTAGACTCAATGGCGCAGTCAAAATTTCTATCAGAGGTAATCTCGATTAAATGTGGATCCCACTTCCATTGTCCATTTTAAGTCAAAAACCACAAAAGAGCTCAGAAAAATATCTAAAACCTCAAGACACAAAAGAAGGGTCAAACTAGACAAAACTCGACATTCTAGAGCTAGTCGCGCTGAAAAAATTCTCATCCGAGTGCGTTTGCTCCGAATGTTGACTAAAGTCAAACTTAGCCTTAAACTTAAAGTTAAAATGCCTAATCGCACCAACTCACACCGAAAACTTTGGTAGTCATGTCAACCATGCTACTAGCCTAAAATGACCCTTCTAGAACTAATGGAATCGTCAAGATTTAATTTTGATGTCATCTCCTTGAACTTTTGATTGAAAATGATCGTTCAAAGTTCATAAGCTCCAAAAACACTAAAGCTCACACAATAACCAAACGAACGACTAGGTGATTGAACTGTTAGTCCTAGCAAGTCATAATTGACATGGGATCATTATAGGAATGCTTAAAAAAATGATTAAAAGATAAAACACTAAATGACAAAAAGGGTCATTACAATGCATCTTGTGATCCTGAAGTGGCATCTCTCTAACTTCTATGTTTGGCGAGGCAGCCACATATTTAAATTGATGTGGTTACACTTTTGAGCAACATCTTTGAATCTTTTGTTGACAAGATACATTTTGATGTGATCCTCGCAAATAGACATCACGTATATGAAGTTGATCTTTTTGAAATTTGCTAAATGAGTGTATTTTGAGGTGCCATGTGTGGTGAGGTATTACTTGAAAACATGTGTGTGGAGTCATAGAATTTCCTTGTTTATCTAGTTGCCTAAACGTTAATGTAAGGTGTGATCTTGGTTAACAATTTGAAGAGGGAACATAAACTTTCATAATCCTTTGACTACATTATGAGGGTGTGCATCAATTTTGACACCATTGAGCCGAAACCATTTGTTGATAAAGCCAAGCTAAAACCTCTTGAACCAAGCTATTCTTACCTTATCCCCCTAATTTTTTTTGTAACATTGTTATAGTTGAATATACAACTTAGTCTGAATTCCTAAGTTGGAGGTGTGGAAAAAAGGAAGACTAAAAGCCAAGTGAAGGATAAAGAAAGAGGAATTGAGTCTCAACTTTAAAGTTTGTTACAAAAGAAGGAACCCCTCCTTATAAAAAAAAATAGAAGAGAAAGAATCACTGTGGAGAAAACTGTTCTAAATGGAAATGAAAATGAGAATAGATGAATTAAAGGGATTCAAAATAAAATGAGTTAAAATTCAAAGTTTGAGTTCTCAATTGGAAAACAATGAAAAGAACTTGAGAAGAAGCGAAGATGATTGCAAAATGTTTTAAGAAGGTGATGTGAGTGAGCCAAATTGACCAAAACTTAACCCTCATCCCTATTAAAAGCCTAAATTAACCTTGAGTTCGTGCATGATATAGGTTGTTTGATGATTGGATAATAAAGGAAACCTATGGGAAGAAGCTTGAACGTATTTATCTTTTAAGACAGTGAGAGTTACATTGAATCCTTATTTCACTTTTAATTTGCTTTTTTGAGAGAATAGATCATTCTTTATGGGAGGGAACTTGAATCTATTTATTAAAACATGGTCTTAAAGTAGAAGAGAAGGTAAAGTTCTTGAGTTTGTGTTGAAATCGGTTAGTCAACATTTGAAGCTTTTTGATCATGATTAAGCGTTTCATGTTGTTGAGACTATTCTTGTAATTGCACTTGAATGTTATCGCTAATTGAATATTTTTTTGTACACCTTTATTAATATAATTATGTTCTTAATATACTTGATGAAAGAAAAACATAAAGTTTGGGTGTTGATGAGTGGTACATTTGCACTTATTTGAGATTTTAGCACAATAACTAGTTCTCAATGCCTAATTTTATCATATTCTAATAATATTTTGATGATTTCAGGTATGAAGGCCAATGGACAAAGTAAGGAGGAATGTTTAGACGAATGGATGAATGAGTGAAAAGAAGTGAAAAATTTATATTGATGATTGCCCAACAGGAAAGGCAGATTGCCTAGTGAGCATGGCTTCACCCAAAAGTGACTACACTTATTTCAGTCGAGATATGTTGGCAAACTGTAGAAAAGAAATGTGATTCGTTGAATGAGAAAGGAGACCTTGCTGACCATCACGCAAAAATGACAGTGCAAGGAGGAAGATTAATGTCTCAAAAAGTGAACCAAGGTGGTATTCGGTTATTCACCGATTGTGAAAGGCTGACTCAAAAGAGCTTACCGAATGATGGTCTAGCAGCTGAATCCTAGAGCAAGAAAAGGTGACATGAAGCATGATTGGAAATTCGATGAATGATCTTGGGGAGCCTGACTAACGCCGTCCAAAAAATAACATGTTCACTTTTTGGGACAAACTTTTCAAAACTATAAATCGCCCAAATGAGATAATGAAGAGTGAGAATTGTATTTTTTAGAGAAATACTTTACCTTGTGAAGAACATTTTCTAGTTTTTGGGGTTTTCAACTTTGTAATTGAATTTGAAAAATTTAAGTTGAATCAAAAGAGTGTTTGCTTGAAATTTCTCAATTTCATGTTACCCATAGCTGCTTTCTTAGAATGTATAAATTTTGTACTTTTTGTGTTGGGTGGATAAATATCTAAGATCTAGGGGTGAAATTATGGGGTTGGTGGTTGACTTAATGTAGTGGATATTGTGGTATGTTATGTTTTTCCTATTGGTCATAAATGAATATTGGATAATTAGCATGGGGTTAATTTATGGGTTAATGTTTTAAAATTATTTCTTACCATGCTCGTTATAGATTGATTAGAGTGGAAAATTATTTTGATACTAGATATTTAGGTTTTATGTCTATAACTTGCTTTAAAATAGAGGTAATGAGCCAAATCTATTTGCCCTATTTTTTCATCAAAAGAAAGAATAGGGAAAGCTATTGGGTTTCTTAGATTGGCATATAGATGAGATTGAAAGGACATTTTACACAAGGATGCTACGAGATTGAAAGAAAATTAGTGTCACTGAAGTTTACCTATTATATTCATAAATTTTATCACTATATAGAAGAAAAATTACCATTATATGACATTTAATTCAAATCCCTGCACCTCTACATTGCTTGTTACTTCTTCAATTTCCCATATTTTAGTAAAATTTTGATAATTTGATTTTATTAAACTGGTGGAATCGTTCATCCACTTATTTTACTTCTATAAATGATTGATTTTACCATCCAAATTTCATGATAAAATTCTTTACAATATGCTATTCCCTGTAGGGTTCAAGCTCGACTATTCGTTGGATATTTATTTGCTACAACTCTTGTCCTTTTTAATTGGTTATAAAAAAGGCATTTGAGCATTTTCAATGAATGTTTCAACTACAAATGGTGATTGGTTGTTCCACCAATAACTTTTGGGATACATAGAATAAGGTTGAGAATTGTGTCCTTGATTAGTTTTTCTTCTTTACTTATTAATCTAGTCTTTTCCATTTCAAGAAAAGCTTTCTTGGTACACCTTATTTATTTGTACTTTTATTTCTAGAAATATTTGTACTTGTGACTTCTAGGTTTATGGAAGATTTTTTAATAAAGATTTTCATTTTCTTTCGCTTTTGTTTTGTTCTATGGTTCAGTTTGATTTCTATTTTGTTCCACCCTTATACTCATTACTTGTTGTTCTTGATTACTAGTTGGCTTTCCTATTGGTGGGTTATTGTAGATTTCATCATGACTTATAATTTCAGTCATGAAAAGTTGATTAAAAGCACTATATTCTCCTGTCTAAGTTGTACAATGCTATTATATAGAAGAGTCATCCATATTGGTGTAGGGACATGTGTATACTATCTTCCAGAGACTACAAGGTGTGTTTAGCAATTAACCCTCATTTATATCACTTTTGTGCAGTGATATCTCACACGTTTCATTTTTCTCACAAGATGGTTGGTGTACACTACACACCGGCTCTAGGTAGGGATTGACATACCTTGTTGGTCAGGGGTACAATACTAGCCTCAGAGAGAAGAAGGATATGAAGCCTATAGAGAATCCTTGACAAGCTGGAGTTTCCAGTCATCTGGTTTGATTGGGCTAGCCTAGTTGCTACCTAGACAAACAATTGCACCAGACTTATATAATGGTATTACACAACTTATGAATGTGTTAAAGAGAATTCTATAGGCTCCGACTGCATTTAAAGTTACACCAGCACCGCAAGATCTACCTTCTTCGAAGAAACCTCAAGATCAGGTACCACCTGGGGGTGCCCAACCCGTGTTTGGGGATGAATCTTTTCCTCTAGAATAGTAGAAGATTCTCGGAGAGTTTCTCAGGATTTTACCTCTATGTTTTTTGGGCTATTTTTAAGGATGATTACCAGTTTCTAAGTATTTGTTGGGGATGTATTCATTCATTGCTCATAGTGGAGTTGAGAGGAGATGACTATTCTTCTTATTAGTTAGAAAGTCCAACCTATAAGTGGTAGTAAACATTCATTAAGAACATGCCATTTGGGTCTTCATCGATCACTTATACCATGTTTCTAAGGGTCTTTTTCTAGTTTTATCCCTCATAGAGTGAAACATCGACCACATAATTAGTTTTCCAGGTTTGAATATGGCTTGTTGACTAAGTTAGAGTATTCGGTGAGGTTTCATGATCTTTTCCGCTATGCTAATATGCTATTCCCACATAAAATGAGTACCTTTCTTGATTTTATTTTTCACGCCTGAACCATTGCGAAGTTTCTTCATGAGGCCCATTGGGGCAGCGAATAGAGATTTAGGTATGAGGGAATCGATAATGGGTCACTTCCCAGTTCTAGAGACGCTGATGATAAGACCCAACAATAGTTTCAATAGATTCAATACAACATGTTGATGTGTTGTAATTTCACGATATTTCTAATGCATTTAAGTTAAGAGTCGTGTGTGGCTTAAGCCTTTTTGTAGTGTTTTAAAAAAGTTTTTTGTCTTTTTTTGTTGGAAAGATGTTTAGGTGGCAATAAAAGAAAAAAACTCAAAATAGTGCAGAACCAAACCTACAGAGGCAATCAATGGTCCATCATTCAATCGATGGACCATAGGTGGTGACCGTCGATGAGCAGCTCAAGACAGTGAAGGAAAATTAGGGAAGTCTGACAAAGTGTGGAACCACGAGAGGCAACGACAGTTTGTCGATTGATCGACGGACTTTACTGGTGAACCATCGTTTTGGTTTAAAGAAGTTTCCAGTATCAGATCTTGAATGATTCTAGGTATGGAGCTACAAAGGAGCATCGACGACCCATAGATGGATCGACGGACCATACTGTTGCTCCGTTGTTTGATTCAGAGAGGGTAGTATCTAGGGAGAAAAACATATTTTAAGCCCGAATGACAGAAGTAGTCTACGGGTCGTCGAATCAGTTGGTTCAACGATTGATGTCGCATTACCTGAACATAACTTTCCTTATTTTAATTACTTTTTCTTTAGAATTTGTTTTCTATATATACGGTATTAAAACCTTGTTTTTAGGGTTAGATACTATTACTTTTGTTCTACTTTGTGTATTTGAGATTGTGTTTTTGCATCTTTGGCAGTTTATCAATTTCTCGATTTTGTTTAAATGATTTTTGTTGCAAATTCAAGTGAAGGTTTATGAGTTTATTCTTCTTGTTAAAGTAGAAAAATAGAAAAAAAGAGAATGATATTAAAATAAAAAATATAAAAAAAAGAAAAAAAAGAAAACACAGAAAATAAGATAAAGAAACAAAATAAAAATAAGAAAAAGGAAAAAATGAAAAAGTTAAAAAAAGTAAAAGTTAAAAGAGAAGAAATAGAAGAAACGGTGTGGCGGTTGGGATATCCAGTTCTATGCCTGAGATCACTATTTAGGTGGATGACACTATTGATGGTGCCGGTATTAGAGATGTGGCGCTACTAATGGTGGCCCAGTTGATGATTTTGCGAGTTCCGAGAAACTAGACCCACCCACCACTTTTTGAAAGTTCTTCGAATCTATATGCCACAAGTCTACTTCACCTACTACCCTGTGTGTATGATATCTTATTATGTTGGGGTCAATAGCAAAAAAATTTGTTGGGGTTGGGTAAATGGAAAGTGAGTGGCAGGGTGAAGTCTGAGTAGCCCAACTAGCAATCTCTCATAGGGTTTTCTTGCTTGTGTTCTTTTTCCCAAGAGTCTGTCTAAATTTTTTTTGAACCAACATTTCTTAATAATTACAAGTATAAAAAAATTCAAATTAAGCATGATGGCTAATAAAAATGATACCCCATCCATTGCAGTGCTTGCATGTATAGGATAAGGAATGTTAAATGTGTTGGCTCTAAATATGATCTAAATAGGCACCTACTGCATGATCTTCAACTAAAACCAGAACTAGGAGATTTGATAATTGGATAGTGCAACGATGTGCCAAGAGAGTGTGAGGAGATTCGAGCGTTCAACAGTTGGTGCCTAACTTAAACTTGCCCGGTTAGTCTTGCGAAGGGAATATGTGTTAAAAGCTAGGAAGTTAACATAGACACTTGTTCAAAATAGCCCCAATATCTAGCCTAAAAGAAGCCGACCAAATATAATAAATGTCCCTTTTGATCCAAATATGTTGAGCCTGTAATAGGCCAATTTTATTTCATCTACCAACTCACCTTTCCAGGATCTAATGTTTTGTCCCAGTACCTCCTTGGACATGTACCCCTGGACTTAGGCCAAAAACCTAAGTTGAGGGTGGCTAATGAAGAAAGTGACCTCATCTTGGCCCCGACACGACTTTGAATATTGTGCACCTCAACCCATGGAAAAGTAATGAGTTGAGGGTGCCTATTATGAGTGAAGACCCAAAAATGGGAATGAAAAGAGTTGGATGTTGAAAAGAAAAGCTTAAGTAAGCGAAAGACGTGACTTGACAAAAAGTGAAGGAATAGTTGAAAAAGAAAAAAAAATAAAAGAGAAAAGAGTTTTCTGAGAAAAAGATGCAAAATAAAAGTGAAATTTACATTTAAAAAGGGAAACAAGGCAAAAAAGAGAAAACAAGAGAAATGGGCGGTCAAAATCAATGAATAGAGGTAGAATGCTTAGCGTTAATGTCAAGAAGGGAAGAAAGTCACTAAATGTACCCACATGTACCACACATGACCCTGAGACTAACTTACAAGCCAAGAAAGTCCTACTATAATCGTAGAGTCTAGTTTGGTGAACACAAGAAGCGAAAAATGATGGCAAGCCTATGGCGTAGAGTACTAATTGTATTTGAACTTGTTCTTGAGTACATGTTGAAACAAAGAGCCTTGTACCAAAACTGCATAATCACTGTGGGAAAAATGAGAAACTTGGTACCTTGGTGAGAGCAAAACAGTAGAAGTGTCTGTTGGATGGTGAATTTGTGTCATGATATGAACCGCATGAGTTAGCTTATCGAGCCTGAAAGCGTAGGCCTTCATTCAATCAATGAAAAAGTTGGGATTGATAGCCATGTGATTTCTAGAGCTTAAAAGTGAATACATCTGTACAAAATTCATTCTGATTCATAGTGCATCGCTTGACGAAAAACAACGAATTTAAGTTGAGGGTGTTGATGTGCCGTGATTTCACGACATTTCTAATGCATTTCACTTAAGAGTTGAGAGTGTATATAGACTCCTTATGTAGATTTTAACAAGTAATGTGTCTTGTTTTGCAGGAAAGATGTTGCGGTGGAAATAAAATAAAAACAACTAAAAATAGGGTAGAACCAGACATACGGAGGCAATTGACGGTCTGTTGTTCAATCGACAGACCGTAGGTGGTGACCATAGATGAGCATCTTAAGAAATTGAAGGAAAATCACAGAACTCTGACCGAATTGTTGGTCCTCCATTTGATTCAAAGAGGGTGACATCCGGAGGAGAAAATTATATTCAAGTCCTGACTGGTGGAAGTAGTCTATGGACCATCAATTGATCGACGGTCCGTCAGTGGGTTCGTCCATTGATGCAACATTACCATCATAAAACTTTCATTATTTTTATTCCTTTTTTATTTAGGAATTTGTTTTCTATATAGAGCTTATCATAACCTCGTTTCTGGCGTTAGCTAGTATTACTTTTGTTCTACTTTGTTTATTGGAGATTGGGTTTTTGCAACTTTGCAATTAATCAATTTCCGATTTTGTTTTAAATGAGTTTTCTTATAATTTAAAGTGAAGATTTTTGGATGTATTCTTCTTGTTAAAAAAAGAATAAAATTTAGTAAACTATTTTCTTGACTATACAGGACTTATTCAAAACATTAGAGGGTGACGAGTACAACCAGAGTGAGTTTTGCTCTAGTTAGAGTCATGGTCCCTTTCATTTTCTTCAAGCAAAGGTGGCCACTCTTTTTAGATTCGTTTACCTTTCAGCTATTTTGATTATGAACAGTTGGATCATTAGGCCAATAATTTTCCTTTTCCATAGGTTGATTGCTCCTCTCCATAGGGAGGCCCACCAGCTCAAGCAGCAACACCTCCAATCAAAGCTCAATATTAGGGTCAACAATGTTGTAATAGTCATTAAGGTTTTTTGGGTAGTCCATAGGGAGGCAGGTTAGATGGTATATCAAATATCCAGGGCAGAGGAGTACATGTCAATTTCTATATATATCTAGCTCCAATGAGGGCGGAGGCTAAAACATTAGATGATTTGATCACATAGACAACTCTCTTATGAAAGCACCCCTCTTCGACCTTATTTAATTTGGGATCTTCCTTTTCTTATGTGTTTGATCGTTATTCTTCTCTCGTGGGCTTGAATTTTAAGCCTATGGTAGCACCGTTGTGTGTGTCCACCCTCATGGGTGAGTCTTTAGTAGTGGATCAGGTGTTCTAGTCTTGCTTAGTTACTATTTGGGTGCGTGGGACCTAGGCCGACCTTGTTTTGCTTTATATGTTTGATATTGATTTAATTTTGGGAATCAGGTTGTTATCCCCCTATAGAGTGGGATTAGATTTCTCCTCTAAGGCCGTTACCTTATCCATTGAAGGTATTCCCCAGTTGATGTGGTAGGGCTCTCATAGTAGCACATCGGTTAGAGTTGTTTCATTTTTTCGGGATTAAAGGATAGAAGCTAGTGGTTTTTTTTCTATATTACATATTTATCTGATATAAGTTGTAAAGTACCTCTAGGTTATTAATTTACCATTGTCCATAATTTTTTAGATTTGTTTCCTACCAACGTACCTGACCTACCCGTACATTGTGATATTGATTTCTGTATTTAGATTGAGTCGAGTACTCGGCCTTTTTCTATTCTACCTTATAAAAATCCTCTAAATCTCAAAGATCTTATTAAACTTGATATATATTAGGTAATGGATTCATTAGTTCCAGTGTATCACCTATGGACGCTTACAATTTTTTACGAAGAACAATAACGATATTGAATATAGATTGTTGAATAAGGTGACACCGAAGAACCATTACTACATGTCTATGATTGATGATATGTTTGTCCAGCTTTAGGATACTGGAGTGTAATTTATGAATAAGCTAAATTCCAGCTATCACATATTGAGGATTAGGGCAGAAACATCTTTATGACCAAATTTAGGACTTGATATGTCCACTATGAGTTCCATGTGATGTATTTTTTGCTGACTAATGTCTGCCCCCTTTTATGGACTTGATGAAATTTTTGTTCAGGTCGTATCTTTTTTTCATTGGTCATAGTTTTCTTATATGATATCCTTGTATACCCATGGATGAGGAGAGATTATAAGCAACATTTGAAGATTATTCTCTATACTTTGAGAGATCAATATATTTATGCAATCTTTTCAAAGTGTGAGTTTCTGATTAGCATTCTTAGGTAAATCATGTCAAAGGATGGTAATATGGTATATTCAATGAAAATTTAGCCTATTCGTGATTATCCTAGGCCCACTGCGGTTAGTAAGATTCAGATCTCTATTTGATTAGAAATATGCTTATGCTTTATCAACATATTTTACGAAGATTCAATATTGGTTTGGCATACAAATAATGACATGTGGAACATTTTGTGTTTCTATTCGGTCTGGATATCGAATTATTGTAGATGATTTATGGGGGCACCACATTATGGACCTATAATTCTAGATGGTTATTGAGGATTTCAATAAAGTTGAAGGTACTCCGCTGATGGGACTATAAATATAGTTGTCATGTGATATATAGACAATTGATAGGTAAACAAAGGTTATGCACTTATGGTATAAAATATTATTGAGATGACCAAGAATTTATCTATGTTTTGGCATGGGTATATGGCGGTTTGAATAGTGATTGAAACATGGTATGTGAAATTTTTTTAGAGTTGACATTGGGAAAGTGATATCATATTAGAAATTATGGCTATTAGCCTTGGATGGTACCCCTACTCATTAAATGCTTGCGTTGAAAGAGAGTAAGCCATAGTTCATATTTTCTAGAGATGACAGAGTTTTTGCTAAAGAGATGTCGATTCTAGAGGAGGTTTGAGAGTAAAGTAAATTGATAGTATGGTTATGATGTGTTGTTAATATTAAAAGCATTCGTTTCTGTGGATTAGTACGAAGAGTATGTGTGGTTTGATTAATTGAATATATGTGCGATTGTAAAAGGGGGCCATAGTTGTTAATTGTAGGTAGCTTAAAATCAAATTGATGGATTCAGATGAATTTTTATATAGGCTACATGGAAGGAATATTTGATATTATTCGACCTTGGTTTTATTACATTCTAATGTGACCACTAACATGACATATCAGGACACTTCATCCAATACTAAGTGTCCACGGGAGTTTGTAACTAATATAACCCAAGTAATTGATTTGGCGTTGAATCCCATAGGAAGTGGTTCCGAGAATTAATAGTCAAGTAAGAATAAATTAAAATTAGTCATACCGAAAGACGTTTACGAGTTAAAGCAACAACAATTAAAGGAGTGTCACTTATCAAAAAGAAGGGTTTTGCAGTCAATTATCGACTAAAACTAAAAATAAGTGAAAATACAAGTATGAAGACGGGATTCTTGGGATTTAATAAGATTATGGGATAAGGAAAACAACCGGGTAATCATATTTAATGGTAAATACCTATATATTAGTTATTAGGATAGACTTTATTTGGGTGAACTCTATCTCCAACAATTTACCCCGAATCAAATTGGTTTCTCTCGGAAACAAATAAGCGGCAACTAATCACAACCTTTGCCTTAGTACATTCACTCTATAGAACTTAATGTGTGGAAAAAGGATTTAGGATTCACTCTCTCGAGTTGAACCCATGAAAACCTAATACGCATATACCCTTGATTCAATAGTTTTGGTTTCAAAACCTCTCTCTCGAGCAAGCCCAAAATTCTAAGCTAAGGTTGTATTTTTGTAACACCCCATAGCTAAAACAAACAAAAAATTGGTTTTTCAAAAAATCTGCAGGCAACAAATGAGACCATCGTTGGACCATAGCCTTACCCACGTTCCATCCTACACAATCGTCGATAGAATCAGAGACTCCCACAAACTCAGCCAAATTTTTTTTAGCTAAATCTTGATCGATAGAAGGACCTATGATCTGTAGGTCATACGAAAGTCCGTAGTCGGTGACCTTCGATCTAGACCCCCAGTCACCCACTATCTGAGAAGAGCTACGGATGACTAGCACGGGCACGGTCCGTAGGTCTTACCGTAGGTGGGAATAGCAAACAATTAAGGGGGAAATGTAGTTAGGTCAACTTCAAATGGTTGGAACTCGTGGCACAAAATTAATTAGGTGTCCCATGACCTATCCACAGGTAGATAATTTAATTATCTTTCCATTGACATAGACCTTGCTAAAATCAAACCTTCGAGTAAAATGTTATGCCCGTTTTAGTAAAGCGTAATGAACAGGCCCAACCGATGGACCAACTGACAGGGCGTCGGTCAATCGATGAACCGTCAATCTTGATCGTTGATTGGTCTGACAACCACTTACCCAGGGGTCTTTTGGTCTTTCTCACTTTGTTTAATCCTTAAGATACATTATTTTTACTCTAAATCAGCATATTTTCGTCACTTGAAGCCTAAAAACATAACTAAAACATATCTAAGTCAAATCATTAAATCAATACTTATAAAATTAGAAGCAAGTGAGGAGAAAAAACTCAACATACCTAGTACGAAAGCGCAACAAGATCCAGCAGTTCTAGACCCAAAACTTAATTAATTTTCAGTTGATTTCATCACCAGGTATATGGGATTTCATTAGTGGGTTCCTTTTACCCATTGGGTCTCTAGTTTTCAGTCTGATTCTTGATTTTCTTGTCATGATTAAATTTAGGGTTTCTAGAACCTTGATAGAACTTCATTAATTTATTAAATGTATGTTCCAAATCAAATTATCATGTTATTACTCAGATTATTGCATAAATTAAAAAACCCTAGCTTTGTATTTCTTTAGTTCTTGAATTACACATGCTAGGATAGATATTTCATACACTTCATACATAAATGCCTCAGTTATAAATGCTGATTACCAGATTAATAGTTGCATTCTCAGTTTGCATGTTCAGTTTCGAGCTATACAATATTTACAGAAACTCAGACATAATAAGTTAATTTACAGAATTCATTGGAAGTATCATAATACCGAGTTGGACTAGAGTTTAGCATACCCAATAGTCCCCAAACTACTAGCCAAGTAGGTTGTAAGTCCCCTCTGTGGGCAATCAATTTAGTGAACACGCCAGCATGCCTTTATACCTTTGGCAGGATATATGGGGTCATCTCGATGGGGCGTATACATCGGACTCCATATTTAGCTCATGTGTTTATATTATCGTTTATTAGTAGCTCCCACAGAACAGTCAAACTATCTACATTGACAATTTATCAGTATATTCAGTATTCATTTTTAGCATGCTATAAATATGTCGTTACATCAAGTTAGCTCAGAATTGAGCTTATCATGTCAGATTACTATACTTGCTTTTATGCTTGTTCAGTTATTTATTATTACTCTATCCTACATGCTCAGTACCTTTCAAGTACTGGCGCGTACGTGCGCTACATCTTTTCGTTGTGTAGGTTCAGGTTCTCTCCATCCAGATCACGCATAGATCAATTTCTCGATCTCTAGTTCAGCGATTCAGTGGTGAGTCCTCATTCTCCGATGACAACAGTCGGGAGTTTCTCTTCAGTATTTAGTCATTTAGTTTCAGTTTTTGCTAGGTTTGGCTGGGTCTTGTCCCAGTATTTCTAGTCCTGTTTACAAGCTTATTTCAGACATATTTAGATTCAGCTTAGTATTGAGTTAATATTTTCTTTGTATTAAACTGATTGTTTTCAAGAATCTCAATTAAATAATATGGGTATTCCCCATCTTTTAAAATTTAATTACGATTTAGCTTCTGCATCAGTTTATATTCTTTAGTATGCTCATGATTATGCATGCAGGGTTAGCTTGGGATCACTAGTGGTCCTATGTTCCTTGTCAGCATCTCGGGGGTATCTTGGGGCATGACAATTTTCAACTACAACCCTATTAAATTCAATCACAACTACAGAACAAAATCACTTCTACATAGAAAATACACTAATACATAGAAGTACCCAGCAATTATATCAACCCATAATCACATAATCACACCCCAAAAATTGGGGTTTCATCCAGACATAATTAAAAAAATGATACTAATTGTTGTTTCCATCAATTGGGTACGATTGATATTGTCTTTATACGGCTCTGAAATGAAGAATCTTGAACACCCACTTCCAATTTTTTAGAATTGGAAATATTCAAAAGCTAAAGGAAAATGTCGAGGACAATGTTCAAAGCTTGAATAATAATTCCCAATTGCTTAATTTCTAGATTACTCGATGTCTTGATAGTAAACTAATAACTTAAAAACAAATTTATGGTTGTCGAGAATTATGTTTCCAGGGTCAATCGGCGTAACAAGTAGGGATCACTGATCCACTCGGCGATCCATCATCTTTCATTTGTACGCTATTTTTATTTTGCCTTCACTATCCTAGACATTTTTTACTTTCGGCGATATAGCATTGCGTCGTGGAATAATTCGATAACTCGCTAAATTCTCCTTTCGATTGCCGACTTGATTTTCTCTTTGATTATTTAGCACACTAGAACATAAGGCGGGATCAATGCCATTCGGTGACATACGTAATAGGTTAGGCAATCCAAATGCCTTTTTCTCTTCGTTCTTTCAGCCACCTTGTTTCTTTTAACTCCTTAGTGACCACGTTTTGTTTGTCACTCCAATTTTCTGAAACTCAAAAATTTATATCAGTTATAGGGACAAATATGCAATTAA
The DNA here is from genome assembly GCA_027789145.1 of Solanum arcanum. NCBI lineage: Eukaryota > Viridiplantae > Streptophyta > Magnoliopsida > Solanales > Solanaceae > Solanum > Solanum arcanum. Next base: position 15,368,337 of record CM050937.1, read on the forward strand.
GGACACAAAATCTATTAAAATAAAGCCCTAAACGAGTGTAAATCGTGGACTTATCAACCACCAACATTTTTCCAAATATGGTTGGGTATGATTCACTCCCTATTCATATGTGTGTTTTTACTTTAGGGGTGGATCTCTTGTCGTAGATCGGGTATACAAATCTTGTGATGTTCTCTCGTAGAGTAGTATGCTTGGGAAATTTGGTCATTTAAGATTTGTCAAATTCGGTGTTCCCTTGGGGATGTTGAAGTTTTCCAATATCTTTACATGTACCAGCTTTCTTTAAGAATTTATTTAAAAGATATAATGGGTATTTTAAGTTGTTCGATAGTCCTAACGTTTATCTCGTCACCAAGGTCATATTCTTGCTATGTGAGATTAAGGTAGAGACCATTAGGTCTAGATCAGCCATTCTTAAGAGTTGTCGACAATCATATCTACTCATTTATAATTTTCATTATGTTGTTAAATCTTCTATATGCTTAGGTGTATCGCTCGTTAGGTGGGTTACCTTATCATCGAAGACGAACATTGTTTGTAGTGGTATGTGATGTAATGAATCGAAGGTCATACTTAGGATTTCTTGTAAAATTACTATTGTACCTTTCATGATAGTTGTCGTGAATCTTCTAGTTATTAGAATGATTAAGTTGAAAAAAATTGTGTTTTCCAGTACCAATTTGTGTTTTGAGTCTCAAAATGGATTTTTTCTATTCCATCTATTTTGCATTGTGGAGTTTAGTCAAGGAGAGTTGTAAGTTTCAGATTCGGATTCGTAGATTTTAAGTCATAGCTTTTGAAGATATGTAAGTCTTTGGTTGGACATTCATCAACATTCAGATTTTTGATTCTCGGATCATATTGCAAACAACTTTGTTGGATTCACGGGATGATCTTAGGGTTAATGGAGGTCTGGTTGTAATTTAGAGGTCCCAAGATCGGTTTCGTACTTTATGTTCTATATTAATTTATTACGACCTTCATGTATTAGAGTAAAAAAGACATAAGATTCGTGTCTCAATGGTTATATTGAGTCTAGAACATTTAGTTCTGCTAGGAATCATTTCTTTTGTGTGTACAAGGTTCCAGATATATCCTGAGGGTCAATTGTGTGAGTCTTTTTGTGTTGGTAACTTGTTATTGATGGTGACTGGGGATCGATTTGTAAGCGGGACGTTAGAGGAAAGACCTCTATATTCACAAAAGAGATCCTATGTAGCCCGGAGAGTCTGGTAGTCAACCTCTACATTCGTTCAAAAGCTCCCGCAATTTAGAGAGTTAATTTTTGTCAAGGGTTCATGTTCGTGAACATCTGTTACACTGTTATAATTCTAAAATTTGGGATTCTTCCACATTTTTCATTACTTTTAGTTTTGGGGGAACCCTTATAGGTGACTTGAAAGAGAGAATTCAAGATAAATGTCTTGTTTTTTTCATAGATAATCATTCACCATAAATCTTCTTTAACTTTACACATCACATTTGTGTCACCCCGAAAAATCTACGTTACGACTCGAACCATTCATCATTTGTTAATAAGATCGTACGGGGTAACTCTTAAGTTGTCCAAATGTGTAATAGTCAAGTATTTAGTGTAGGAATGAATATGGATATGAATTAAGGTCACTAAAATCCCCTCGCATAAAGTTGGGTTTTAAGGCCTTTTTACCAAGAAAGTTATGACATAAGATTCAATTTGAGTGAACTTCTAACGACCATATATCTTAGAATTTAAAGAGTTATGTGGTCAATAACCTATCAAATAAAATGTAATTGGATTTTATTTCTAACGCCACCTATTTCAAAAGTATCTGAGTGTCGAGTAAGAAGTTATGACCATTTCTAATAATTTGATACAATGTAGTGAAAATTTATTACCCGACAAAAACATCAAAGATGGTCATTTTTGTCTTTCAAACTATAAAAATCCTCTAAATGAATTTGTTTGACTTATTAAAGGCCCAAAACAATGAGATTTTCATTCATTAATCCTTCATTTTATTCTCTCTCAAACACTAAGGAAAATATCTACGGATAAATCAAAGCATAAGACTTCTGTTCAAGATTCTTCAAATATTTTACAATATTCTTCTTCAATGTACGTCATAGTCAAAGAATTTCATTCTTTCAAAGTCAAATTTCTTCATACAATTATGAACCATTAATAAAAATACTATTTCTCCGCTAGAGAGTCTTCAACAAACAAATTTAAGAATCTCAAAAAAGATTTTTTTGACTATTCTCCTTCAAGTTAGGATTTGAAGGATTCTAATAAAGTTCTTCTTCAAAATATTTCAAGAACTTCATTTTATCAGGCATGTAAGGCTACTCATTGTGATAGATTGAGTTCACCCTCATGGTCTAAATCTGAATTCAATTAGTAAAAGTTTAATCTAATGTTATATCCTTAGTTTTGAGAATTCTTGAGATAAGCTTGTTCTTGAGCTTCGAGTTCTTATCCTAATACTTGAGTTTCTATAAATTATGTATTGAGATTCTGTAGTTAATCCATTTTTTTTATATTTCAGTATTAACCCTATTAATTGAGTATTCTTGAGATAAGTAGTATCATTTATTTATGAGTTCTGAGTATTGAGTTTTTCTATATAGTTATTGAGATATTCGAGTTGAGTTGTTATGTATATGTTTCAGCATGAACCATATTTTGAGTTATAAATTGTAGAAATTTTTAAAGCAAAAATTTTTTTTAAACAATTTTTTTAGAAAGTAAAGCAAAGTTGAGTAAAGTTTAAAAAGAAGTGCAACACCTTGAGCTTTAGTCAAATTTTTATGTTTTTTGTCAACTTCAAATGACCATAACATTCAGCAAATAAAGATTAACATCGACCATTAGGTATCAAAAAGAAGGTCTTTGAGACGTCTTACCAAAGCCGCCGAGTTTTCTAGATATGAGTTTGGATGAAGGAGTTATGCCCGTTTGAGTGCATTCACTCTAGTTAAGGGATTTTTATCTATTTAATAGAGGGGTATTTGATCTTTTCCTTAACCCATTTGCCTAGCACATTTTTGTTTAACCAAATAGGGGTCTAAACCGATTAAGATCAATTTGCATTTATTTGTAAACACTTAGGGTTGAGAAGGTTTTCAAGAGGAGAAAAAGAAGAATGCTTCAGGAGTATTTGCAAGCTTTGAGTATTTTTGCCAAGAACTTAGTTCTTTAGAGGTATGTAATCTTTTATAGTGTTGGTTTTTTTCACCCTCACTCCAATAATGTGAATTTATCCATAAATACTTTCTTGAAGTTTATTGAGTTTGAATTCTTGGAAGTTCTTAACTTTTAGCTTCATTCTTGAGAAAATAATTTAATAAGAGGAAATAACCTTGAGGGTAACTACAGAAGGTAGTTTTCAACTTATTTTCTCAGTATGTTTTGGCTCTGGCCGCGTTTCAAATTTATGCGTCAAAAGTTACATCATTCACATGAACCCAATATTGTTACATTTTTAGTGGGTAAAAGGTATTCTTTCATCCTCAATTAGAAATATTAGATCCGAACTTTACTACAAAATTAACTTTTTTAGGGAGTAGTTTTCCTTTTTCATTTTTTTTTTAAAAATAAGGTCTTAAGACCAATTTTATTGAGTGTAATTTACATAAATCTCATAATTTTAAAATAAAATTACAATCTATTCCTCATAAGTTTCAAATTACATTAATCCCTTACAAATATAAAAATCGGACACAATAATTGAAACTCGGATACATTAATAAGTAGCTCATATACATTGAATACTAGCTCGGATACATTAAAAACTAGCTCGGTTACATTATATACTAATTTACATACATTAATATGTATCTCATATACATTAAAGAAATAAATGATTTTGGAAATTTTAAAAATAATAGGGGATCATGGAAACATGTGAAATAAAATGTGTGTATTTAAGCAATTTTTCCTTTTATTAAATGATCCAAATCAAACCGTGATAAAAATCACAGGCCCAGTCCATCAAACCAAAAAGCCCTTAGGTTTCGTAAATTACCTATACATATCAAGTTTAAGGGAGTACTCAATATTCCTTCTCCAAATCCGCCTCCTTGGCAACATAGATGTTGGTGTGTGGTCGGAGAAACTCGCAATAGTTTTTTCTCCTCTACTGGATCATTTCAAAGATCAATCCCTTCTTTATGTGGCTGAAACTCTGTCTGTCACCGTTAATATTACAACATATATCTTCTCTTTATTCATTCCCTTTTCCTTTGATGAACTAATTCATTGTACCTTTTTATAGGCGGTCAACATTTTTCTCTAAGGGACTAAAGAAGAAGTTTAAGAGTAGCTCTTCAATCTCTGGTAATCTACAAACCCTAATCTTTATTAAAGTTCCATTTTCATTAGAACTCTACTAGAATTATTTAGAAAGGGAAAGATAAGTTTGTTTATCGTTTAAACTTGATTAAATCAATTATATTATTCTTATATGTCATATTTAATAATCTGCAATGTCTATCTCTATATCTTTTCAGTCATCATTATATAATGAACTTCTAAAGGAGTCAAATCGAGTCTATCATAAAATTGATATTAAAACATATAAATCTAATTTATTGACATACTTTTTGCGTCTGTGTGAATTATAATTACAGATAAACATATAGAAAAAAACTTCTTTATTTGGGTCACAATATTAATTTCAAACAACCATATAAAATCAAACATAATCTCATGTGAATAATTTATTAAAGAAAAGAAAAGTAAAATATTTTATTGGAACAGTCTAATCAAGTTTTAAGTATTTGTTTAAATTCACTCAATCATTTTAATGTGCATATCTAGCACCAAACACTCAACACACACAAAAAACACATAGACACATGTTTGCGCACATACACACTCTGAAATCACAAACAAAAGTTTAAAAGAAGGAAATGTCAGTAGAAATTTGTTAGATGTTTTCCCCTTTTAGAAACTAAGTCATATAATAGTTATTAATATTATTAACAATAAAAATAATGATATATAATGTAATCATCATACTTATTTTCTAAGTGGAAAGACCTCAAGTTAAAAATTAATTTCGAAAACTAACCTTATAAAGTAAATTGAAATTGAAATTTCCAGGACTAATAATTGATATTGAAATTTCCAGGAAGAACAATTTTTTCCAATTAAATGAACTAAAGGATTCAACAATATTTAATTCATGTTGTTACATAACTATGAAAACTAGAAGCCCTATGACTCAAGGAAATATCTATAGGGACAAACATTAAGAGCCCTAACTGTTAAGGACTAATTGTCAGCGAACAATCAACAAAATAAATTTTTAAATATTTTTTTGTCGAAAAAACCAATCATAGACTCTATGAAAAAATATTGTTAAGAGAAGACTATAATACCATGTCAAGAGGTTTGTTGAATGGCTCTTAGAATAGCATTTTTGGAGGGATAGAATGTAAAATTAAGAGGGATTTGCATAGCACATTTAGAGGGACAGCATAACTCATCTTTAGGGAGAGTGTGTGTGTGTGTGTATATATATATATATACACATATATATGATAGATTATTGGGGATGTAATGACATCCCCAATTAGTATACTTATTTAAAACATAATATAAATTACATAAGTATAAATAATCTACCATGATATTAGTTCTGCTTCCTGGGAGGTATTGTTTGAGGGGGTTATATACACGAGATGATGAAATGCATAGAAAAGTTAATAGGTTCGACTATCATATAAAAATTTACATCGATCATCACATATGCATTATATTAGAAGTTCGAAGCTTTTTCCTTAAGATCTGGATAACCATTATGCCCCTCCACTGAATTAAAATAATGTTAGACATTAAAATTTTAATTACACTATTAAAAAAATGAAAATGCAATAACTGCACTTAAATTATGTAGTTATAACATTATTCGGAATTGAAAAAATGACGTTATTTCAATTTGTGGAATTGAAGACCTCAATGGTTATTCACTCAGATATGAGTTCTTTCAAAATATTGAAAAGTCGCATTAATTTGTGATTCATTATATTTTTCATAGAAAAGTTTTGATATGTAACGTCTAGTTATATCCTTTTCATATTAGTTGTCGACGTAATTTGAAATACTTATCAAAAGTTATTTGTCAATTTAAAAAATCATATTAGTATCAATCCAAAAAAACCTATTTTTCTCCTAATGTTATTAATTCTTTTGAAAATACAACATATATTTTAAAATTAGGCTCGTGCTTCAAGGATGAATTTATTTAGGAGCTCGAGTCATTTTATACACCAGCATAAAGGGTGAAACGTCTTTTACACACACTACAACTTGGTTGGCACAAACACTAAATGCAGGTCATGGCTAACTAAAACCAAAGGATGCATCGGTTAGGCTAAGCGAATGAAAAAAATGAAAGGGGAGCCATGGAGAACGGTTGATTTTTATAATTCAATCAAGTTATCTCAAGGCAGCATATCATGTGACATGATCTCTTGTATGCCGCACTATTTTGGTCTCCCTAAGGTAACTAATTTCAATGCATCTTTGGCATGATGAGTCCAATTATGTTGGACATTATTGCTTTGACAGGGATTAGACCTCACTGTGAGGTAATTAGTGCAGTCTTAGACATTCAGAGTTCAAAGTTTTCTTTGCCAAATATTGATAAAATAAGGAAATATATTATGAGGAGTTAGTTTATTAAAGTTGATAACGAAAGAGAGGATGTTAAATAGGATGAAATTTTGCGTTCCTGAGTATGTGCCTTTGCAAGTTCATTTTTTGCAATGGGTCATCAAGGGTCACAATGTAGTGTAGGAGTAAAACAAAAAAATAATTTTCCTATACTCCATCGTAACCCTTGATGAACCATTGAAAAAGACGAACTTGCAAACCCACATATTGAGGAACCTTAAATGTTCATCGTCAGTGACATCCTCTATTTCCATGTCCTCTTTGATAAACTCGTCATAGTATATTTTCTTATTTTCTCACTCATTGGCAAAGAAAAGTTCAAATTGTGGATGTGAAGGACTGCACTAAGTAGGGTCTAATCTTTGTCAAAGCAGAAATATCCAACACGGTGGACTCAAAACGCCAAGTTGAAGTGGAATGAGTTACCTGAGGTAGACCAAAAGCATAATGCAACCTAAAATGATCTTCATCACATGGTATGTTGACTTTAGATAACTTCATGACATCATAACTTTCACCAGTTCTCCATGCCTCTCCTTTTAACTTCTCCATTCAATCAACACAACCGATCGATCCTTCAATTACAATTAATCATGACCTCCATGTGTCATTTTTGTGCCAACCAGGTTGTATTATGTGTAAAATAGGTTACTCCCCTCTACTAGTGTATTAAATTACTCATGCTCCGAAGGAAATCCATCCTTGAAGCAAGATCCTAATTTTATAATAAATGGGAGAAGGAGTCAATAAGCACTCGAAAAATTATGCAGTTAACTTTGTATTTATTTTTCCATCTGTATTATCATTGAATTTACCCTACATTTTATTAGTTTTGTTCATATCTATTAAAATTCACACTGAATATTTATATATATATATATATAATATATATATATATATATATATATATATATATATATATATATATATATATATATATATATATATATATATATATATATATATATTATAGTTCGCTTGATTAATCAACAAAAATCACCAACAATCAATTACAAGAATCTCAAAATAATCAAGAATCTCACAAAATGTCTAAAAAATGATCAAGAGTCTAACCTTAAAAACGAGGTTTTTCGAACTATTTATAAAAAAATAAAAACCTAATTACATATAGACTCTATTTGCTGGAAATCTGTCAAAATGTGGCTGGATCGACGGACATAGCGACGGATCGTCGTGGTCACGACAGACCGTCATAGACTCTGTCATCCCATACTTGATGCAATTTCTTCTGCTGCTCTCTTCATTACCCTCGACGGCTGGTATGACGGATCTTCACTGACACAAAGGTCTGTCGAGGGTCTCCGTTCCAAAAAACTTGAACTCTTGGAATATGGGTACTAGGACTACTTCTCTGAACTTCATTACGAACTTGAAGGACGAACCGTCATGGATACGACGGTCTGTCACGCTTTCCATAACCCCCCACTTGGTCAGACTTCCCCATCTTCCTTCAGCAGCTTCACTACACTGCCACCTACATACCACCACGAGCATGAGACCGTCACAAGCTCCGTAGGTGGTCTCTTCTGCATTTCTTCGCTCAAAAACTTCCGCCTTCGTCATTTGACAGATTTCTGCAAATAAGGAGAAACTTATATAAAAATTAGCACAAAAGGGTTTTGGACACACTAAGCTTAAGGAAAAAGTATTAATAATACCGTGAAATCACGGTATATCAACACCCTCAACTTAAATTCGTTGTTTGTCCTCAACCGACGCACTATGACTAAATACAAAATCTTTGTACAATAGTATCCATGTTTTATCCTTTGCACTCATTTTGCTATAAATACCGATTAATCTCATCATATTTATGCATGCTATCACTATAAGGCTTGAATTATGTGGAATCAGACCATGACACAGACTCACCATGCACTAACACCTATCCTCTTAATATTTCTCACTGAGGTGCTAAAATTTCCGGTACTGCAACTAGTGTCCTCACTTCAAAACAAAATCCTCATTTTTTCACACAATTATTTCAGTTTGAGTATAAGGATTACTTTTCAACACTCACTCTCAGAACAAATTCACACTTATTCATACCTATTGCCATAAGCTTGCCCTTATTTTCAATGCTTTAAGTTCGCTATACTGCCCTAAGGATCACGATAGGACTTTCATAGCTTGTCATCTAGACTCAGGGTCAGGTAGTGTATATTTAGGTATATTTAGTGACTTTTTTCCCTCCTTGACATATTGGCTAAACATGCCATTTTCTATCATTTTATTTTGCCCTATTTCCCATATTCTCTCACATTTCTATTTTCACTTTTTTTTTATTCATTTGTGTAAGTGACTCTCTTCTTTTCATGCTTGTATTTCTTGTAATTTATTTTTGCTTTTCTTTCAACTAATTCTTGAGTCACTTTATTTTTGTTATTTCTCTCTCTTTGTTCTTTCAACCCCACTTTTCAGAGCTTTCCTCATAATAGCCACCCTCAACTCATGGCTTTGCCATGAGTCGAATTACACAATACCCAAAGTTGGATCAGGGCATAAAAAAGGTTGTTTACTGTATTAGCCACCCTCATCTTATGTTTTTGGCATTAGTTGAGGTGCACATGTCCAAGGAGGGACCAGGGTTAACGCATTTTCCCCAGAAAAGATCAGTTAGGGTGAAAAAAAAGAGTCTAATTTAAGCTCAAATAATTTGGATCAAAGAAGGATAAATTTCATTTAGTTTTCCTTTATTTAGGCTAAAAATGGGCTATATTGAATGAGGGCCTATGATCCTTTCCTAATTGTCTATTACAACTTACTTTTAGAAGGACTAACCAGGCAAGTTCTAGCTCAGTACAAATAGTGGACTATTTAAATCTTCCTCACACTGACTTGACATCTCATCACTCTACCATATTATCAGACACCTAGTTAGAATTTTAGACTTAGGGTCATGCAGTGTTGTACCTCTATGTCATGCTTAGAGCCACACATTTATCAATTACTATGCCGATTCATGCATCATTTTCCATTTTATCAGGATATGATTTTGGCCATCATGCTCCTGAATTAAACTATGTACCCAAGATATAGACATGCCGGTTCAACAGAAAAAGTAATCAGTCTCTTAGGGAAAAAGGACACAAGCAAACAAACCCCAAAAGAGGATAGTGAATTGGGCTACTCAGACTTCACCCTAGCACTCACTTTCCATTTACCCCACCCCCAACAAAAATACATTCAATTGTCCCCAATGGATGAAAAATTGAAATACTAGAGTGGTAGGTGAAGCAAACCTGGGACGCAAAGCGCCGACGATCAGCAAGCTGGTAGGTTCGGTTCCCAGGAACCCACTACCTCTGTAATCTGGATAACCTCAGTGGTGTCCTCAGCATAAACAACAATATCAGCAGTGCCTCCCGCTAGCTCCATTGTTCTGGAGCTAGACACCCCAGCAGCTAACTCTCCTGCTCCCATCTGAAGCGCCTCATTTTCAGCAAGAGAGGTTCTCCTTGTAGCCTCCATCTCACGGCGCTCCTTCTTCTGTGCTTGAGCTTCATCCTCCTCTCGACCTTTTCTTCTCATGCTCTCGAGGGGGAGGTGGTGGAATCTCTGAAGTGGCGAATAGGGCCGCCATCACTGTGTCTTCAGCAGGCTCTTGAGAAGGGGCCTTAGACTCAAGCACCCTAGCCTCTATGATCATATAAATATCTGCGCGAAGACTGTCAACCACAGCCTGAAGGGTCGACATATTCACCAGAGGGGATGGACGGGCTAGCACCCGCAAATCAAAAGCGTCCAAGCGCTGATGAACCTCATCGATCTTCTGCTCTGTGTGCTGGAGTTGATCAACGTTCCATATAGCCACACCTCCAGACCTGCATAGAGAAAATATCTTGCACAGGAAAGGGTAAGTAACTGTGACCTTAAAATCCGTCTCGTACCTGACCGCTTGTAGAAGCCACGCAAAATCCACCTCAAACTCGGCTATCATTGTCGCCATCAGTGCTGCTCGATCCCATGTGACGATATTATCAGCGTCTATGAGGGAAAGGCAGTGGCGGACAATCAACCACAAAAACTTCACCGTGAAAGTCAGGTTGGCCTTCTTTATTGCCCCCTTCGGCTCGGACACCCAGTCAGCACCCTCTCCATCAACGGACAAGTGCAGGGCCATCCACCTCTTGATGGTCTCTCTCAGTGATGGCTCAGGCGGCAATTGGCCATCTTTAACAATCTGCTATCGGTAGTCAAACTCGGTAGTGAGAGGGGTCCGATTAGCATCAACATCCTCGCCGTATAGAAACTGGCGGATGGTAGGCAGGGAGATATCAACCTGAATGCCACGTACTCGGACCTGCTCCAGTGGGGCCTGTTTGGCAGGGGCAACTCTTCTATCAATCTGTGATGGGAGATTCGCTACGTAGGATGCATAGAACTCTCGGACCAGCTCTTCACTATAACGTCCCAACGGACGGTGCTGTCTACTCCTGTCGATGTCTCGTGAAGAGATTGTGGATCTCAGGAATCGTCTGGAGAGTTCCCGTAAGGACCCATCGCTCCTATGTAAGTGTCTGAGTCATAACTCGTTTGTCATTCAGGAACTTTGCATCGGAATACACTTCAATCTGCCCGTCGACACACTACCGGTTGGGCTGGTCAGTAACCGGGGCGGGATCACGAGCTGGTGAACTAGGTGTGGCTTCCGAACTGTCAGCCTCATCAGACGAGGCAGAATCTGCAAAGGGGCGGGGGCGGGAACCTCAACAGATCTGGAGGCTTCATCCGACCACGAAACTCCTAAGGATCCAAATGCTCCTTCTTCATTGGTAGCTGACCCAGAAGGTGTGCCGTCAGTGTGCACTACTCATCACACTGGGAGGCAGTGACTTTGCCGGATGCCACCTTTTTAAGTGTGGCTCTGGTAGCACGTGCATCTCGGGATGGGGTGGAAGTGCCTGGGGGCACGTACTCGGGGTCACGCTCATCATCAGAGCCAATGAACATGCGGGCAGACAAGGCGACAAATTTTGATCGCCCGCGTGCGTAGACTCGATCTTGTTTTGGTGTCATAATAGATAGTACCTGTAAAGATCAATATTAGTACTAGAAGGAGCAAACACGACAAGCAAAACATCACAAAATAAATAAAAGAGTTAAGATGTAATGACATTTCTATAGTAAAAGTGGAACACAACGGACCAAGTGACGGCTCATCGTGAGTACGACGGACCATCATGGGGTCCATCGTGTCTTATTTGGACTATGTTTATATGGAGAACCCTGAAGGAGAGTCTCTGATAAGTATGACGGTATGTGCAGGACGGACCGTCACAGGTACGACGGTCCGTCGTAGGTGTCCGTCAGAATATGGAGACCCTTAGGAGAGGGGTGTATGACAATCATTACGGTCATGCAGGACGGACTATCATGGGTATTATGGTCCGTCGTACCTGTCCGTTTGAGGACACTTGGAAAAATAGAGAGAGACCCTTAGGAACAGGGTCTCTGACAACCAGAACGGTTGTGCCGGGCGGACTGTCGTAGGGATGACGGTCCGTCACATGTGTCCGTTGGAGGATACTTATAAAAAGTGAGAGACCCTTAAGAATAGGGTCTCTGACAACCCGAACGGTTGTGCAGGACAAACCGTCGTGGGAACAACTGTCCGACGCATATGGCCATTGGTTGACACTTGAAGAAAATTGTACAGTAGGGTGTTAGGGCGGTTGGAACGGACCCAATGACGGTCCTTCGTGGGTACGACGGTCCGTCATCAGGGTCTCATTGTGTAACTCAGTGGCAGAAGTGAAGATGCCAAATTCATCCCGTATGACCCAAATCGAATTCGTAGTGTTTTAACCTACATATGTCTAACCCAAATACCTAGTGAAGTAGCAATGCTAAAGCACCTATTTTAAGGGTTTTAACGCGGCAATTTTGGGGATTTTTAACCTAGGTCAGATAGAATTTTATTAAAGAATGAACCTATCAAGAAAAACTAGGCTAATACTAATTGATAAACAAAAATGCAATATAAATGAGTAGAAATTAGAGACACATACATGAGAATTAGAGAAAAAAAAGAGGGAAAGGTACTTGGTGATCAAGTAGACAGCCACAACAGTAGCTTCAACTAGTAGATGATGAATTTCGAGGAATTTTGAGAATTTGGGGAAAATGATCGGTTGTAAGAGAGCTTTTAAAGTTGAGAAGGGAGGTAAATGGGAGAAAGAGTGTAAGAATGGGGTGAAATGAAGGGGTGGGGGTTTTAAATGATGAATTTTTTAAAAACCCCCAGCCGGGTCTGGTCGGGTACTCTTCATTAAAGATGCAACGATTCCCTGACGGCGGTCCATCTCTGTTGTGACGGTTCGTTGTTGGTTCCGTCGCGTGTACCCTAGTCTGAAAAAATCAGAAAGATGTACCTGGCATTACGGATTCATGCGACGGTCTGTTGCAGGAGAAACGGTCCATCGCTGTATCCGTCAGTGACTGCTGTAGAGTAATTTTCTGCAGAATTTCCTGGTGATATGCCTGCAAATTTTAAAGCCATTAGTAGAAAATTCTACCATTACTAGAAAGAAAAAAACCATAAGTATTGGGTTGCCTCCAAACAGGCGCCGGATTTAACGTCGCGACACAACTGAGGACACTTGATTACTCAGCCTTCATCAAGATGGTATGCCTCTATGTCTTCATTCACCGATGCAGTATGCCCGAAATAGAGTTTTATTCCTTTTCTATTCACCTTAAACCACACTCCCTCCTTGGTTTTTTACTCAACTGCTCCATGAGGGAATACTTGGGTAATCAAATAAGGGCCAGTCCGTTTGGAATTGAGCTTGCCCGTAAGCCAATGCAACCTTGAACTGTCTAAAAGCACCAAATCCCCAACCATAAAGTCTTGTTCTCTTTTTTGTTCATTCTCCTTCTTTATCTTTTCTTTGTGGGATATGGCGGATACCAATTGGAGCTCACCACTATGCCTCATGGACCTACAAATGTTGAAGGTCGCTTCTTCATTGTTCAACCGAAATTTCATCTGCCCCTTTTCCATATCTACTAAGGCTCTACCTGTAGCAAGGAATGACCTACCATGAATAATAGGCACTTCAAAATCGACTTCACAATCAAGAATAACAAAATCTGTCGGAAATATGAATGACTCCACTTTTACTAGCACATCATGAAGTATCCCTATAGGCCTTTTCATTGTTCGATCAGCCATCAGTAACCGCATGGTAGTGGGTTTTGGGTCACCCATACCCATGTTCTTGTAAATCGAGAGGGTCATGAGATTTATGATTACCCTAGATCACATAATGCTCTCGCAAAATGTAATGACCCGACTGTACAAGGAATGGTGAACGCACCCGGATCTTCTTTCTTTTGTACGAGAGATCTTGTAGCAATAGCACTACAATGCTGCAGTCTATCATCATCCTCAAATGTGATCGATCTTTTCTTTTCACCAGATCTTTCATAAACTTGGTATAACTGAGCATTTGTTCAAGAGCTTCTACCAAAGGGACATTGATAGAAAGCTGCTTCAACATTGTTATAAAACGCTGATATGTACCATCCTTGGTCTATTTCACTAATCTCCGAGGGAAGGGTGGTGGTGGTATAGGCATGGGAATTACCTTCATACGGACTTCTACATATTTACAACCTTATCATTATCCTTTCTCTCCTTTTCCTCATTAGACGACATAGGTGGGTCAATGGCTTACTTACCACCCCAAGTAGTGATTGCCATACAGTGTGCATCATTTTTCGAATTTTGGACAGTGTTGCTAGGAAGAGTGACCGGTTGCCGTGTGTTCACAATCACAGATAATTGGGCCATTTGAAATCGATCTGCTTAATCAATATTGCATGTGTATCGATTTTTTTCCCAATACCTGCTAAATCACACCTTAACTCTTTAATGTGCTCATCACTAGCATCGAACCTCCTCATCACTTTGTGAAACATATCCTCAACTCGCACCATACTATATCCACCATACCTAGGTGTAACTTCACGATTTTGAGGATGGACATAGGGCCCATTCCTATCATTTCTGTTACCGTAGTTACCTCTGTTGAAGTTGTTGTCGCGGTTGTAGTTTCCATCTTGGACATAATAACCCTCACGACTATAGTTCCCATAGATTCGACCTTGGTTCCCTTGACCTTGGCGCCAATTGTCCTGATTTGAGCCTTGGGTGCTTTGTCGAAAACCTCCCGTCTGCGCATTTACTGCATAAGAGTCCTCCGCATAATAGCATTCATCATTAGAAGGTGGTGGTTTAGGCAAGTAGTTAACTACATTTATCTTTTCTGCACCCCTAGTGATATGTTTTTGTACCAACCAAAGCTCAGTTCTCATCTGAGCCATTTCTTCACGAATCTCATCTGTGGCTGGGTTGTGAGAGGACTACACTGCAAAGGTATTTCTCCCGGTAGCTGACTTCCTAGTACTCTAAGCTTTATTATTCCGGGAGATTTTATCTAATTTTTCAGCTATCTCAGCATAAGGTTACTCCTCATAAGATCCACCTGTTATAGTGTCCCCGATAGAAGTATTCCTTCAGTTACTCATCATCTATTACAGTGATTTGGGGCACTTCTCAAGAACGAGGTGAATCTATCCGAAGAACTGCTAACTGACTCTCCTGGTAGTGCCACAAAGTTGTTCACTCTGTCTTTGTGGTTTAGTTTCTTGGAGACCGCATAGTAGCGTGCTAAGAAAACATCCCTTAGTTGGTTCCAAGTGCAAATTGAGTTGTAAGGGAGCTCAGTGAACCATATAGCAACCTCTACCGTGACTTAGAGAGGAAACACTCTAAGCCCTAGTACATCCAAGTCCAAGTCAGGCCTCCCTACACAACTTTTACACACTACCCTTACCTTAGATATATGGGCATGTGGACCGTCAGAAGGTATCCCTGAAAACAAACATCTGGCAGTGAGCATTTGCATCAGGCTACTAGTTACCACGAAGGTGTGGCCTGGTTGTAAAGGAGGCAAGACAAGTGGCCCATCAGAGTCTGCTATGTTGTCATAGCCTCTGTAGTATGCTTGGAGCCCTAGAGCGGGATTTAGTCCCCTCGTTTGGTGTTCACCCGGAGCATCGGGTAACAACTTACCATGAACATCAAGCGGAGCTGGGATGTTCTGGTTTGGATCATCATCATTAATTCGCAAGTTTCTATTCATGTTGCGTAGTGTATGCTCTAATTCGTGATTTTAGGGAAACATGGGTTCTCTTCCTCTCCGTGTATTTGGCATACAAGGAGGGTGGTTTTGCACGAATCAAAAACAATAAAACAAAGTAAAATCAATAAAATATGAACTATAAGTTTAAGATAATCTAAATGCTACTTTCCCCGGCAGCGGCGCCAAAATTTGATACGCTCAAACTTACCTCTCAAATAAGAAGTAAAGCGGCCGTGTCAAGTAAATAACCCAACTAGTGAGGTTCTGATCGTTCCCACGAGGAAAATAGTACTTAACTTCAACCTATTATTTCTAATGTTCAGTCAATTACTTCCTTGGAAAGCAAAAAAATGAAAAAAGGGGGGTTTTGTATTTCTAAATAAATAAAAAATTACTAGCAAAATATCAAGAGACACTTAACAGCTTCAAATGTTGGAGTTTAATCAATTAATGAAATTAACTAGGGTTTAAGTGTTCCCCACAGGTTCATAACTTGATAAGTCTAACTATAACAATTCTTTCCTAGTATCTTGCATGCATAGTGATAAGTTATGTATTTCTAAATCCTTGGTCCGACGTCTAAAATTTCACTCCGCACCTGGGTCTTGCTACGTTTGTTTTTATCCTTACCTTTATCTTTACCTCGTAGTAAGTATCGTATTTGATATTTTGACTAAGTTATTACCTCGTACCAATCAATACTAGCCTATTAGATAGTATACACTAAATCTATGTTGATAATTCTTTTTCTATTATCTACCTCCTTGGTCCGGCAACTAGAACTAAGGCGAGTTCTAACGTTGGCCATCCGTTAAAAAGACTTCTAAGAGAAAGAATTATAAATACATGCAAGACACTATTCTATAATTCTTATTTTAGTCAGGTTTTACCTCATTATTTGCATATGGTTCTCACAACCCTAGTTATGGAGTTTAGTTACCCATAGTCATAATGAAAATATTCAATTATATGGTATAAGAATTCATGTAATTACTTCAATGAGAAAGAGTAAAATCCGAAAGTTCGCTTGATTAATCAACAAAAATCACCAATAATCAATTACAAGAATCTCAAAATAATCAAGAATCTCACAAAAGGTCTAAAAAATAATCAAGAGTCTAACCAAATAATCAAGAGTCTAACCTCAAAAGCGAGGTTTTCCGAACTATTTATAAAAAAATAAAAACCTAATTACATAAAGACTCTATTTGCTGGAAATCTGTCAAAATGCTGCTGGATCGATGGACATCGCGATGGATCGTCGTGGTCACGACGGACCATCATGGACTTCATCGTCCCATACTTGATGCAAATTCTTTTGCTGCTCTCTTCATTACCCTCAACGGAAGGTATGATGAATCGTCACAGGCACAATGGTCACTTGAACTCTTGGAATATGGGTACTCGGACTACTTCTCTGAACTTCATGAGGAACCTATAGGACGGACTGTCCTAGATACGACGGTCCATCACGCTTTCCGTAACCCCATACTTGGTCAAACTTCCCCATCTTCCTTCAGCAGCTGCACTACGCTGCCACCTACGGACCGTCACGAGTAGGTGGTATCTTCTTTATTTCTCCGCTCAAAAACCTCCACATTCATCTTTGGACATATTTCCTCCAAATAAGGAGAAACTTATATAAAAATTAGCACAAAAAGGTTTTTGGACACACTAAACTTAAGGAAAAAGTATTAATAATACCGTGAAGCCACGGTATATCAGTATTCGATATGCAAGATGGGCCAAACAGGACTATGAAACACCAGTATATACAAGAACAAAACCCTAAGCATAGTGTCACCAGTATAAGAACATAGAAGCTATGTAATAAATCGATACAAGAACCCGATCGCTTTGATAAAATAAAAGGTTAATTATAAGAATATAGAAGGAACAACACCAATCCTCTAAAAACCATGAGCTCACCATAATTTGAACAGCCAAGGCCACAAATGAGTCGAGTGGGATTACTCTTTCTATATATTGTATAAAAATTGTAGAAATGCAGTATTAGTACGAAAATATGGGGTACCTAGTAGTATCATAAGCTGACTTAGCCTAGAAAATAGTATATATAAAATAAGAAGCATGATAGGTACCTAAACAACAGGAACCTAGAATTTAGTTATAGACGAATCAACGTGATCTTAAAACTAAAATTACTGAATTAGTGCTTGTTGAACAATCGTTCATATCCAAAAAGTAAAAGGGAAGAATAATAAGAAATACCTCAATCTTTAAATAGTTATTGATAATTGTTGCTCATATCTTCTTCAGTATCCCAAGTAGCCTCTTCAACTAGTTGGTTCTTCCATTGCTTCTTTATTGACTAAATCCCTAAAGTTTTCAACTTATGGAACGCTATATAAAGGAATCAAAATAGGTTCTTGTTAATACGATACGCTTTCATCAAGAAACATAAAATTCCAATGTATGGTGTAGTTACCACTTGAATGGAACTTCTTGAGTAGATATACATAAAAGAAAGGGTTAACCCTAGAAAGACTCAACGAAAAGACTAGTCGGTATTCCACTAGCCTTACTTGCTTAAGAATTTCAAATAGCCCAATAAATTGAATGTCATATTAATCTTCCTCTTCTTGTAAAACCTCATGACTTCTTTAACACGTGATACCTTGAGTAAAAATTTCTCGACTTCCATAAAGTGGATGTCTCTTACTTTGTTGTTTGCGTACTACTTTTCTCAACTCTACGCTGCCACAAGTCTCTTCTGACCTCAAAATCATCAAACCAGCTGAATGGACATCCTTACGTCCGCCCATATGAAACCTCAAAATGTGCAACATAAATGCTGATGAGATACTATGTAACAAAACTCAACCATGGATAAGAACGGATCCTAATGCCTCTAAAATCCATGACACAATGGCTGAACATGTCCTCTAAGATTGAAAATTGTCCACTACGGTTCGCCATTCGTCTAAGGAGGGAACTTTGTTCCAAAACTCAACCTATTCAACACTCCTCATTCAACTTAAACCAAAACATTCCAAATGGATACACTATGCAATCTAACAATCTATTTGAGATGTACATAAACTAATTTCATATATAGAATAACTTTTGTCTAAAAAGGTAGACCTTACCCCTAAGAGGTTTGCAATTGATATTTGGTTGATATACAATCTTTATTAATCTATTAGCCAAGGTTTACACATACCTATATAATGGACCTCTGGTAGCTACTAGACATTCTAGGCTTCCTATACTCTCTATCTTTGTTCTCAACACATTAGCTACCATATTAGAAAAACCTAGATAGTAGAGAATAGTGACAAGATAATCCTTAAATAGTTTCATCCATTTATGTTTTTCTCAAATTCATGTATATCATTACTATGATATATTACAAACTCTAATTGTCAGTGAACACTTCACAGAAAACTCTATAGAAGTTATACTTCCATATCACACATATGAAAATAACTAGCTAACTCCAAATCATGAGTCAGATAGTTCTTCTGAACCTTCAGTTGTTTATAGGCATATAATATGACAGTCTATTCCTTAATTAACACTAAAATAAACCTTGAATATGAGGCCTTATATTAGATAATTAAATTCTCACTCTCCGCCATCAAAGAGAAAAAAATAGTATAGTTAATCAATTCCTTAAGTTATTGAAAATTCTACTCACTTTTGTCCAATCATATGAATTGAACCTCTTTAATTCTAAGTTAAGTTTATTAGATGAAAATCAATAGAGGAAAATCCCTTTACAAACCTGTCGTAGTATGTAGGCCTACTCTAATTTCTATTTGCCTCGATATTTTGTTGATCCACCATTACTCCTTTGTTTGAACCACGTGACTTAGAAAGGTTAATGAAGGCATACAGAGCTCGCACTTTTAATACTTTGTATAAAATAGTTTCGCCATGAGAAAACCTAGTACAAACAGTATTGGAGCAACCCACGGGAAATCATTCAAATGGGTGAATCCCTTACTTTTGGAATTCATGCAACTGAGCCTCTAGTTCTCTCAGCTTAACCGATTTCATACTATAATGGAGGATAGAAATAGGACAAATCCATGGCTCAAATTCTATGCAAAATTAAATATCATGGTCCGCTAGCATGTTAGGAAATCAACAATGAAGACCTCTAAGAACACACATACTATTGGAACTCATCCTAGGGACGGGAAATTTTTGCCTGTATGCCAGAGATGGGCTAAGGAAGTACCCCCCCCCTATCAACCTTTTGAATCAAATGAAATAGATGATTTCAGATAAATGGTATGACAATCAAGTTTCACATCAAGTAAAGCTAACCCCATCATCTGATAGTCCAAATTGCATCGTAAGGAGATAACCAAGTCAAATCTAAAAAGTTGTTAAATTCAAAATATTTTTGATTAATAGATCTTGCACAGTTGGATAACCTATAAACATCAGAGGACAATAATGGAAAACTGTACCGACAAGATGTGAGTTACCTATCCGAGTTGACATATGAACAATCATATCAAGCCAATCCCAACTACGTATATTTCTACCACGAAGTTGGTTGGTACATACGGAAAGATAGAGGTAAGATCAGATAAAACAATCTCCATTTGATCATACATAAGAATAGTACCCATACTATTATGAAATAAAGTTTTCTCTGTCGCTAATTTGAGTACCACCTTTCTATTATGAGAACTTCCTCTGCTTCCATATCAACCTTATGCCTGCTCTGATTATGACAATCCTACGCACCTTAGGGATGACTTATGCCATCAGCATCATTATCCCTTCTAATGTGAATTGAAGCGTCAAAAGCTATTGTTAATATGACTAAAGAGACCAAGGGCAATACCTCTGGTCATGTCTATATCATTCTAGAAGACTCTACTAGAAACACTCTTCTACGATGAAATAAACAAATTGAAGGCTTTGATACAAACTGAGTCATGACCGAATGGGCGTGAATGACACCGATAGTAACTCTCCATTGGGAGAACCATTGTAATCCCACCTACCAATTATAATAAATCCATTGTTAAAACATCAATTAAGTAGAAATTACTTTTATACATAAGCAATGCTGAAAAACTAAATTATAAAATTTTCTCACAACTTAATAAAAAATAAAAAGTAAATGCACAACAATTATTACTACAATCATTTCTACTAAAATGTCAAACAACTAAAACCAAGATAGAATATCTTACGAGTTTGGCATATTGACAGGGTCATAGGGGAAGCAAAATGATCCTTAAAATCCTAATTATGGTGCGTTCATGATCTATGCTCAACAAAGATCGGAATTTTACATGGTAGTATTAGTACAAGGAAGTATATACGAGTAGGCATCATATGCCGAATTCAAGTAGACATAAGCAACACATAAGGGAATAATTAAGTAGACAATACTTCAACACATAAAAAAATTCACAACTATCAAATATAAGCATCACAAAGTTACATAATACATATGTTCCACATTGTAATGCACAATAAACCATGAACCCGTACAATGATCAATAAGTTTACAGGCATGCTAGGGACTTATTTTTTCAAATAGGCATGGCATGTAAGCGTTGATGTATTAAAATGACGTGCTAATAGATTCTTTGAAATGCTTATATATGTATAAGCACTGTGTGATACAACACAATCAATAATAATCAATTGTATATAAATGATATTGTCATGCTCCATGGCTCGCCCATAGGCGTAACCCGAGACCTAGGATCATGAGTAATCCCAATATAACCCTAAGTCTGACATATAACAAGCATATGAAATAAATTACTTAGTAAATCATGTATTATACAGAAGATAAAAATAGTAGACATCTGAAATGGGGAGAAACTTAACTAGTGTGAATATATGAATCATATCAAGAGTTCATCAAACAAAATTTAACAACACTAACTAAATCTACTAATAAGTTTGAAAAGCCTCTAACTGAGTTGAGTTGCTCGGACACTCCCTAACTATCTATAACAAAACATAAAAACTCAAACTAAAGTCTAAATAGAAAGCATGTCTACTGTACTCAAAGTATGAGGACTCACAATTAAAGCTACTAAAGTTGAATCGGGAATCCATCTAAGTGTGATCTTGAAGCTGAGTGATTGAACCTACATCATGAAACAATGTAGTGCAAAGTATGCGATTTTACTAGGAATGTATTAAGCATGAAAGATATATGCATATATATGCATATATATGCATATATATATATATATATATATATATATATATATATATATATATATGAAAATTTTAACAAAGTATATAAGCTAAACAATGCATAATTAAGAAATATAATTTTAACAAGGATTCATATATGTGATGAAGTATAACTAAAAACTAAATAGGATGCAACGATAAAATACTAATCATGAAGTTAACATGTTGAAATGTATATTGAAGTAAATGCTAAAAAATGGTCAAAATAATAAGTGTCTAACTGTCTGATCTACTATTAACCACTTAAACCACGTGACATAAATGTGGTGTCCGATGTATATATCCATTGAGAGGTACAATATACCTTGCCAGGGGTATAGAGACATGGATGTTGCGTGATCACTAAAATTGATGCCCAATAGAGGGGACTTGTAAACCAATGTGTGGACATAATTAAGGGAATTTGAGAGTATGTTGAATCCTAGTCTAACTTGGTGTTAAGTCTACTCAATTCTAAATAGTCATAATGCTAGAATGAACTAAATTTGAATAGCTCAAACAACTGACATGCTAACGGAGAATGCAACATTTTTATACTGAGAATATGGCTTTCGAAATTAAAAAGCATGAATGTCTATCTAACTATCCTAGCAAGTATAACCATCAACTAGGTTAAATTTGCACAAGGTATGGTTCTGAGTTCTCTGCGAGAAACTATACTACTTTACAAAGAAAAATGTAATTTAGATCAAGGAAACCATAATAATCAAATTTACAGTAAATCTTGAAAATCTAGAAACCCTAGGTTTGAACAATTCATGAGAATTGAAAATACTAACTAAATTCAGGGAGGAAGAAGAATTTGTTAGAATAGGGGGAAATAATAATACTTTCCAAACGTAGCGCTTGAGTAATCATAGCACCCTTTAAGGTCTACCAATGGTTTACACATGGAAGATTTAAGGAGTTAAAAAAGTAGATTAGTTTAATTTATAAGTTATTTATTTTTTATTTCTGCGTGGCAGTTGTGTGTTGTATATTACTATAACTTTTTGGTTATTTATTTTTCTTCTATATTTGTAGAATGTTTTGTAGTCAGGATTTATTCCTTCACTTTCTTATTTCAGTTGTAGTAGGAAGTTACTTCCTTGTTTTCTTATGGGGTAGTTAATCCACCAGTGTTGTATTTAATGTTTTTTGCCTTTTATGAAATGATAAGTAGAAAATTATTCATGTTTTTAGTACTTTAAATACAAGATATTACATGTTCTCTTTTAGCGAACAAACACTATAGCTAGTAAAAATAAAACCTCTTTCCAGTCTCCTAAATCAACATTAACTGATATTTTGTCTTGCAATGTCCCACAACTAAATCCATAACAACGGATAATAGAAGTCTCGGATTGGGAGATGGTGATGAAATTGGGCTTTATTATGATCCCAGATCATCAAGTTTATTGTTCAAATTGCTTTCTCAGATTGACTCTTAGTGAAAACGTCTACGAAGTTAGAACCTGCAACAACATACCATCATAGTATTTGGTTTAACACTACTCTTTCATCTAAATGTAATAGCTGAAGACTAAATTATAAAATTGGAATTCCTGGAGTCCCCAATTTTGTCACCACATTTCCCTGTTTGAACTTGTGTTTTCATTCCCTGTTATTATATCGTTCTTTTAACTTCGTGTAATAGTTTCACTGTTTTGATGTTCTTTGCCAATGTATTTGGGAATTATTTGATAGAGGAATGTGATTTCTAAATTGAACAAAAATGTATTGGTTTAAGATAAAACTCATTTTAGAAAAATGTAGGGGCTAAACTCTATCAATCACTTGACGAAAAGTTTTTGCATTAGGACAAGAATAAGGCTACATTCATTGAAGTCTTTTCCGATTTCTTTCTATTAATAATTTGATGAAGAAGATTTCAAATGAACAACACTCATTATGAAGTGACTCTAGAACTGGTGGAGATAAGGGATAGATACTCTGCCCAAAGAATCGATATACAAAACCCATGGTTGATCAAGAAAAAGATTACCCACGAAGAGATTGTTGCAGTATGTTGATAATTTCTTCGAGATGTTTGAGCACATCCTTATAGAACTTTCCACATGGACAAAAGTTTTTTAAATGGATGCAAGGTGTGTGTTCACATGTAGGATGCAATTGTGGAGAATGTCTCTAAGAATTATGAAGATGTAAGTTTTTGGTTAAGGAAGTTGTTCAATGGTGATTATTCACTTTGGTTCATCGAATTTTTCAAGGGTAGCATATTGGGCGATGGTGATGAAATTGGGCTTTATTAGGAACCTAGATATTCAAGTCTAGTGTTTAAATTTGGATCTAAGTAGAAAGGTCCAAGAATTTAGGACCATAAAAAACATATATTCAATCGCAGTCTTTAGTTCAACATTACACTTTCATATAACTGTAATAGAGGAAGTCTAAATTATGAGATTGGAATTCTTGAAGATCCCAATTTAGTTTGCGCAATCCCCTTTTTGTACATGTTTTTTCATTCCCTATAATTATAGTGCTTTTTTTTGAAGTTTGTATAATAGTATTGTAGTTTTGATGTTCTTTGTCAACATTTCTTGTACTGCTCATTACAAAGGAGCTTAATGTGTGAAATAAGTTTATATACTGAAAGAAAACGCCTGACATCAATGTTCTAACATGATCTAATAAAGGAACTTTTTAATCATTAGGGTTAATCTTTAAATTGATGGATTCCGTAATATACAGTGAAACATATATTATGTCCATAGCAAATAAGAGTACAAAGTATTGAGGGTATTTTTGAATAAAATAATGTAATTTTTGAATTGAACAAAGATGTATTAACTTAAGACAAAACTGATTTTGTAACAATATAGGGTCTATACTCGTCTAATCATCCTACTGAAAGCTTTTGCATTAGCACAGGAATAAAAGTACATTCATTTAAGTCTTTGTTTTGATTTTTCTGCATAATACCCCCAGCTACTCTTTTTAGCCAGCAGATTTCCACAACATAAGTTAAACCAATAACAGTAGTCATATGACTCATATTTTAGATCTTTGTATAAAAAATGAACATTATCTACCTCCTTGGTCCGGAAAGTAGCATTAAGGCAACTTCAAACGTTGGCCATCCGTTAAAAAGACTTCTAAGCGAAAGAATTATCAATACATGCAACACACTATTCTAGAATTGTTATTTTAGTTAGGTTTTACCTCTTTATTTGCCTATGGTTCCCACAACCCTAGTTATGAAGTTTAGTTACCCATAGTCATAATCACAATATTCAAATATATGGTATAAGAATTCATGTACTTACTTCAATGAGAAAGAGTAAGATCTGAAAGTTCGCTTGATTAATCAAAAAAATCACCAACACTCAATTACAAGAATCTCAAAATAATCAAGAATCTCACAAAAAGACTAAAAAATAATCAAGAGTCTAACTAAATAATCAAGAGTCTAACCTCAAAAATGAGGTTTTTTGAACTATTTATAAAAAAATAAAAACCTAATTACATAAGGACTCTATTTTCTGGAAATCTGTCAAAATACGACAGGATCGACGGACATCGCGACGGATCGTCTTGGTCACGACGGACCATCATGGACTTTGTCATCCCATACTTGATGCAATTTCTTCTGCTGCTCTCTTCATTACCCTCAACGGCAGGTATGACCCTCGACTACTACTTGAGTGAACTTCTAACGACCATATATCTTAGAATTTAAAGAGATATGTGGTGTATAACCTATCAATAAAATTTTTTTGGATTTTATTTCTAACGCCGCCTATTTCAAAAGTATCTGAGTGTCAAGTAAGTAGTTATGACCATTTCTAATAGTTTGATACAATGCGGTGAAAAATTATTACCCGACAAAAAACATCAAAGATGATCATTTTTGTCTTTTAAACTCTAAAAAGCCTTTAAACGAATTTGTTTGACTTATTAAAGGACCAAAACAATGAGATTTTCATTCGTTAATCCTTCATTTTATTCTCTGTCAAACACTAAGCAAAATCCCTAAGGATAACTCAAAGCATAAGACTTCCGTTCAAGATTCTTCAAATATATTACAACATTCTTCTTCAATGTACGTCATAGTCAGAGAATTTCATTCTTTAAAAGTAAAATTTCTTCATACAATTATGAATCATTAATAAAAATTCTAATTCTCCGCCAGAGAGTCTTCAACAAACAAATTTAAGAATCTCAAAAAAGATTTTTTTGACTATTCTCCTTCAAGCATGGATTTGAAGGATTCTAATAAAGTTCTTCTTCAAAATATTTCAAGAACTTCATTTTTTCAGGAATGTAAGGCTACTCATTGTGATGGATTGAGTTCACCCTCATGGCCTACATCTGAGTTCAATTAGTAAATGTTTAATCTAAATTTATATCCTTAGGTTTGAGAATTCTTGAGATAAGCTTGTTCTTGTGCTTTGAGTTCTAATCCTAATACTTGAGTTTCTATAGATTATGCATTGAGATTCTCTAGTTGATCCATTCTTTTTTATATTTCAGCATGAACCCTATTAATTGAGTATTCTTGAGATAAGTAGTATCATTTATTTATGAGTTCTGAGTATTGAGTTTTTCTATATAGTTTTTGAGATATTCGAGTTGATTTGTTTTGTATATGTTTCACCATGAACCATATTTTGAGTTGTAAATTATAGAAATTTTTAAAGCGAATATTTTTTTTAAACAATTTTTTTTAGAAAGTAGAGCAAAGTTAAGTAAAGTTTAAAAATAAAAAGTGTAACACCTTGAGCTTTAGTCAAATTTTTAAGTTTTTTGTCAACTTCAAATGACCATAACTTTCAGCAAATAAAGATTGAGATCGACCATTAGGTATCAAAGGGAAGGTCTTTGAGACCTCTTACCAAAGCCGCCGAGTTTTCTAAATATGAGTTTGGATGAAAGAGTTATGACCGTTTGAGTGCATCCACTCTAGTTAAGGGATTTTCATCTATTTTAAAGAGGGGTATTTAATCATTTCCTTAACCCACTTGCCCAACACGTTGTTCAGCAATTTTTCCTTTTATTAAATGATCCAAATAAAACCATGATAAAAAACCAAATGCCCAATCCATCAAACCAAAAAGCCCTTAGGTTTCGTAAATTAACCTATACATATCAAGTGTAAGGGAGTACTCAGTATTCTCTCTCCAAATCTGCCTCCTTGGCAACTAGATATTGGTGTGTGGTCGGAACAACTCGCAATTGTTTTTGCTCCTCTACTTGATCATTTCAAAGATCAATCCCTTCTTTATGTCGCTGAAACTCTGTCTGTCACCTTTAATATTACAGTATATATCTTCTCTTTATTGATTTCCTTTTCCTTTGATGAACTAATTCGTTGTACCTTTTTATAGCCGGTCAACATTTTTCTCTAAGGGACTAAAGAAGAAGTTTTAGAGTAGCTCTTCAATCTCTGGTAATCTACAAACCTTAATCTTTATTAAAGTTCCCTTTTCATTAGAACTCTACTAGAATTATTTAGAAAGGGAAAAATAAGTTTGTTTATCTTTTAAACTTGATTAAATAAATTATATTATTCTTATATGTGATATTTAATAATCTGCAATGTCTATCTCTATATCATTTCAATCGTCATTATACAATGAACTTCTAAAGGAGTCAAATCGAGTCTATTATAAAATTGATATTAAAACATATAAATCTAATTTATTGACATACTTTTTGCATCTGTGTGAATGATTATTACAGATAGACATATAGAAAAAAACTACTTTAATTGGGTCACAATATTAATTTCAAACAACCATATAAAATCAAACATAATCTCATGTGAATAATTTATTGGAGAAAAAAAAAGTAAAATGTTCTATTGGAACAGTCTTGTCAAATTTTAAGTATTTGTTTAAATTCACTCAATCATTTTAATTTGCATATCTAGCACCAAACACTCAACACACACAAAACACACACACACACATGTTCGCACACATACACACTCTCAAATCAGAAACAAAAGTTTAAAAGAAGGAAATGTCAATAGAAATTTGTTAGATGTTTTCCCGTTTTAGAAACTATGTCATATAATAGTTATTAATATTATTAACAATAAAAATAGTGATATATAATGCAATCATCATACTTATTTTCTAAGTGGAAAGACCTCAATTTAAAAATTAATTTAGAAAAATAACCTTATAAAGTAAATTGAAATTGAAATTTCCAGGACTAATACTTGATATTGAAATTTCCTAGAAGAACATTTTTTTTCCAATTAAATGAACTGAAGGATTCAACAATATTTCATTCATGCTCTTACATAACTATGAAAACTAGAAACCTTATGACACAAGGAAATATCTATAATGACAAAGATTAAGAGCCCTAACTGTTAAGGACTAATTGTCAGCGAACAATCAACAAAATAAATTTAAATTTTTTTTTGATGAAAAAAACAATCATAGACTCTATGAAAAAATACTGTTAAGAGAAGACTGTAATACCATGTCAAGAGGTTTGTTGAATGGCTCTCAAAGTGCGAGTCTTTCTATTATATATAGAGCATGTCATTACATCCCTTATAATCTATCATATATATATATATATATATATATATACACACACACACACACACAAACTCACACACACACACTCCCTAAAGATGAGTTATTCTGTCCCTCTAAATGTGCTATGCAAATCCCTCTTAATTTTACATTCTATCCCTCCAAAAATGCTATTCTGTATGAATATTTATTATATTTGATTACTATAACAAATCTCTATTAGTATACTTATTTATAACATAACATAATTACATACGTATAAATAATCTACCATGCTATTAGTTCTGCTTCCTGGGAGGGCTTGTTTGAGGGGGATATATACTCGAGATGATGAAATGCATAGAGATGATAATCGTATAATTTCCTATTGATGCTCATCACCAAATCACTTAATATGTTCGACTATCATATAAAAATTTACATCGATCATCACATATGCATTATATTAAAAGTTGGAAGTTTTTTCCTTAAGATTTGGATAACCATTTTGCCCCTCCACCAAAATTAAAATAATGTTAGACATTAAAATTTTAATTACACTATTAAAAAGTGAAAATGCAATAACTGCGCTTAAATTATGTAGTTATAACATTATTCGAAACTGAAAAAATGACGTTATTTCAATTTGTGGAATTGAAGACCTCAATGGTTATTCACTCAGATATAAGTTCTGTCAAAATATTCAAAAGTTGCATTAATTTGTGACTCATTATATTTTTCATAGAAAAGTTTTGATATACGTCTAGTTATATCTTTTTCATATTAGTCGTCGACATTTCTGTCAAAGCAGAAATGTCCAACACGGTGGACTTAACATGCCAAGTTGAAGTGGAATGAGTTACCTGAGGTAGACCAAAAGCATAATGCAGCATAAAATGATCTTCATGACATGGTATGTTGACTTTAGATAACTTCATGACATCATAACTATCACCAGTTCTCCATGCATGTCCTTTTAGCTTCTCCATTCAATCAACCCAACCGATCCATCCTTCAATTACAAATAATCATGGCCTCCACGTGTCATTTTTGTGCAAACCAGGTTGTATTATGTGTAAAATAGGTTACTCCCCTTCTACTAGTGTATTAAATTACTCATGCTCCCAAGGAAATCCATCCTTGAAGCACGAGCCTAATTTTATAATATATGGGAGAAGGAGTAAATAAGCACTCGAAAAATTATGCAGTTAACTTTGTATTTATTTTTCCATCTGTATTATCATTGAATTAGCCCTTTATTTTATTGCTTTTGTTCATATTATTAAAGACTTTTTTTCATTGTTCAATTTTTGTTCTCATTACATACATGTTTCCATAGAATTTTAGTCATTCTAACATATCTATTAAAATTTACATTGAACAACCATGCTAAGAACGTGTCACAAAACTATAATATATATATATGTATATTATAGTTTACTTGGTTAATAAACAAAAATCACCAACAATCAATTACAAGAATCTTACAAAAGGTCTAAAAAATAATCAAGAGTCTAACCTGAAAATGAGGTTTTTCGAACTATTTATAAAAATATAAAAACCTAATTACATACGGACTCTATTTGTTGGAAATCTGTCAAAATGCTGCTGGATCGACGGACATAGCGACAGATCTCCGTGGTCACGACGGACCGTCATGGACTCCGTCGTCCCATACTTGATGCAATTTCTTCTGGTGCTCTCTTCATTACCCTCGACGGCAGGTATGACGGATCGTCACAGACACAACGGTCCGTCGAGGGCCTCCGTTCCAAAAAACTTGAACTCTTGGAATATGGGTACTGGGACTACTTCTCTGAACTTCATGACAAACCCCACACTTGGTTAGACTTCCCCATCTTCCTTCAGAAGCTGCACTACGCTGCCAACTACGGACCGTCACAAGCTCCGTAGGTGGTCTCTTCTGCATTTCTTCGCTCAAAAACCTCCGCATTCATCTTTCAACAGATTTCGTGCAAATAAGGAAAAAATTATATAAAAATTAGCACAAAAATGCTTTTGGACACACTTAACTTAAGGAAAAATTATTAATAATATCGTGAAACCACGGTATATCAACACCCTCAACTTAAATTCGTAGTTTGTCCTCAAGCGACGCACTATGAATCAATACAAAATCTTTGTACATAAGTATCCATGTTTTATCCTTTGCACTCATTTTTCTATCAATCGCGATTAATCTCATCATATTTATGCATGCTATCACTATAAGGCTTGAATTATATGGAATCAGACCATGACACACCGAGGTGCTAATATTTCCGGTACTGTAACTAGTGTCCTCACTTTAAAACAAAATCCTCATTTTTCACACAATGATTTCAGTTTTAGTATAAGGATTACTTTTCAACACTTACTCTCAAATCAAATTCACACTCGTTCATACCTATTGCCATAAGCTTGCCCTTATTTTCACTGCTTTAAGTTCGCTATACAACCCATAGGATCACGATATGACTTTCTTAGCTTGTAACATAGGCTCAGGGTAAGGTAGGGTATATTTAGGTATACTCTAGTGACTTTTTGCCCTCCTTGAAATATTGGCTAAACTAACATTTTCTATCATTTTATTTTGCCCAGTTTCCCATATTCTTTAATATTGCTATTTTTACTTATTTTTTCTTCATTTGTGTAAGTGACTCTCTTATTTTCTTGCTTGTATTTCTTGTAATTTTTATTTTTTTTACTTTTCTTCAAACTAATTCTTAAGTCACTTTACTTTTGTTTTTCTCTCTTTTTTTTCTTTCAACCGAACTTTCCAGAGCATTCCTCATAATAGCCACCCTCAACTCATGGTTTTGCCATGAGTCAAAGTACACAATAACCAAAGTTGGGTTAGGGCCATAAAAAGGTTGTTTACTTCATTAGCCACAATCAACTTATGCTTTTTGCATAAGCTGAGATTCACATGTCCAAGGAGGGACCAGGGCCAATGTATTATTCCCAGAAAAGATCAGTTGGGGTTAAAAAGAAAGGTCTAATTTAATATCAAATCATTTGGATCAAAGAAGGATAAATTTCATTCGGTTTTCATTTATTTAGGCTAAAAATGGGCTATATTGAATAAGGGCCTATGATCCTTTCCTAATTGTCTATTATACCTTAATTTTAGCAGGACTAACCAGGCAAGTTCTAGCTCAGTACAAATAGTGGACTATTAAAATCTTCCTCACACTCACTTGACATCTCATCACTACCTGATTATAAGACACCTAGTTTGAATTTTAGACTTTGGGTCATGCAGTGGTGTACCTCAATGTCATGCTTTGAGTCACACATTTATCAATTACTATGCCTAGTAATGCATCATTTTCCATTTTATCAGGATATCATTTTAGCCATCATGCTCAATAATTAAACTATGTACACAAGATATAGACATGCCGGTTCAACAGAAAAAGTAATCAGCCTCTTTAGGAAAAAGAACATAGGCAAGAAAACCCCAAAAGAGAATAGTGAATTGGGCTACTCAGACTTCACCCTAGCACTCACTTTCAATTGAAATAATAGAGTGGTAGGTGAAGCAAACCAAGCGCCGACAATCAGCAAGCTGGTGGGTCGGGTTCCCCGTAACCCACTACTTCTGTAATCTGGACACCCTCAGTGGTGTCCTCAGCATCAAAAGCACTATCACCAGTGCCACCTGCTATCTCCACAGTTCTGGAGCTAGACTCCCCAGCAGCTAACTCTCCTGCTCGCAACTAACGCGCCTCCTCTTCAACTCTCCTCGCAGCCTCCATCTCACGGTGCTCCTTCTTCTGTTCTCGAGCTTCATCCTCCTCTCGACCCCTACGCCTCTTGTCATGATCTCTAGGGGGAGGTGGTAGAATCTCTGAAGTGGCGAATAGGGCAGCCATCACTGTGTCTTCGGCAGGCTCTGCAGAAGGGGCCTCAAACTCAGGCACCCTAGCCTCTAAGATCGTACCAATATCTGCGAGAAGACTGTCGACCGCAGCCTGAAGGGTCAACACAAATACCGGAGGGGATGGACGGGCTAGCATCCGCAACTCAAAAGCTTCCAAGCGCTGATGAACCTCAACGATCTTCCGCTCTGTGTGCTGGACCATTCTCCGCTCCAAGCGCTCTTCTGCCAAGGCAATAGACCTCTACATCAAAGGCTGGATATGATGCAGAAGTGTAGCCATTTGCACGTCTAATTTATGGACCCTAGCAAGTGGGACCAGAGCGGGTAAAGGGGCTGAGCGAGAGGAGCTCGGGGCAGTGCTACTACCCGGGATAGACTCGACTGGGGTAGTGTCACTAGAAGCCGCCTGCGTAGCCGTGAGGGCTTGTGCTACCGTATCAGCGAGATTGCAAACAAGTGGAGGCACACCTGCGGACCTGCATAGAGAAAATATCATGCACGGGAAATGGTAAGTAATTGTGACCTTAAAATCCCTCTCGTGTATGACCGCCTGTGGAAGCCACGCAAAATCCACCTCAAACCCGGCTATCATCGCCTCCATCAGTACTGATCAATCCCATGTGACGATATTATCAGCGGCTGTGGGTTAAAGGCAGTGGTGGACAATCAACCACAAAAACTTCACCATTAAAGTCAGGTTAGCCTTCTTGATGGCCCCTTTCGACTCGGTCACCCAGTCGGCACCCTCTCAATCAATGGACAAGTGTAGGGCCATCCATCTCTTGGTGGTCTCTTTCAACAATGGCACATGCAAGAATTGGCCATCTTTAACAATATGCTATCGGTAGTCAAACATGGCATTGAGAGGGGTCCGATTAGCATCAACATCCTCGCCATATGGAAACCGCCGGATGGCAGACAGGGAGATATCAACCTTAACGCCATGTACTCGAACCTGCTCCAATGGGGCCTGTTTGGCGGGGGCAGCCTGCCTATCAATCTCTGATCGGAGAGTCGCTACGTAGGATGCATAGAACTCTCGGACCAGCTCTTCACTATAACATCCCAACAGACGTGCTGTCCACTCCAGTCGATGTCTTGTAAAGAGATTGTGGATGTCAGACATCGTCGGGAGATTTCCCATAAGGACCCACCGCTCCAATGTAAGTATCTGAGTCAAAACTCCTTTGTCATTCATGAACTTTGCATCGGAATAGACTTGAATCTGCCCGTCGACACACCACCGGCTGGGCTAGTCTCTAACTGGGGTAAGAGCAAGAGCTGGTTAACCGGGTGTCGATTCTGAACTACCAGCTTCATTAGACGAGGTAGAATCTGCAGCGGGGGCGGGAGAAGGGGCGGGAACCTCAGAGGATTCGGAGGCTTCCTCTGACCACGAAACTCCTAAGGAGCCAGACGCTCCTTTTTCTTTTGTAGCTGACCCAGAAGATGTGCCGGTCAGTGTGCGCTCTTCATCAGACTAGGAGCTAGTGACAACGCCGGACGCAACCTTTTTGGGTGTGGCTCTGGAAGCACGTGCAGCTCACGATGGGGTGGAAGTTCTTGGGGGCACGTACTCAAGGTCACGCAGATCATCAGAGCCAATGACTAGGAGGGCAGACGGGGCGACAGATTTCGATCGCCCAGGTGCGTAGAATTGATCTTGTTTTGGTGCCATAATAGATAGTACCTGTAAGAATCAATATTATTTCTAGAAGGAGAAAACACGACAAGAAAAACCACACAAAATAAATGATAGACTTAAGATGTAATGACATTTCTATAGTAATAGTGAAACACAGCAGACCAGTGACGGCTAATCATGAGTACAACGGACCGTCATGGGGTCCATCGTGTCTTACATGGACTCTTTTTAAATGGAGAACCCTGAAGGAGATTCTCTGACAAGTATGATGGTATGTGCAGGACGGACTGTCATAGGTACGACGGTCCGTCGTAGGTGTTCGTCAGAGGACACTTGACAAAAAAATATGGAGACCCTTAGGAGAGGGGTCTCTGACCATCATGAAGGTCATGCAAGATGGACCGTCGTGGGTATGACGGTCCATCGTATTTGTCTGTTTGATTACACTTAAAAAAATAGAGAGAGACCCTTATAACAAGGGTCTCTGACAACCAGAACGGTTGTGCAGGACGGACCGTTGTAGGGATGACGGTCCCTCACATGTGTCTGTTGGAGGATACTTAGAAAAAGTGAGAGACCCTTAGGAATATGGTCTGTGACAACAAGAACAGTTGTGCAGGACAAACTGTCGTGGGAACAATGGTCCGTCACATGTGGTCGTTGGTGGAAAGTTGGAGAAAATTGGACAGTGGGGTGTTAGGGAGGTTGGAACGGACCCAATGACGGTCCGTCGTGGGTATGACATTCTGTCATCGGGGTCTCGTTCTGTAACTCACTGACAGAACTGAAGATTCCCCATTCATCCCCTATGACCCAAATTGAATTGGTAGCATTTTAACCTACATATGTCAAACCCAAATACCTAGTAAACTAGCAATGGTAAAGAACCCATTTTTAGGGTTTTAACATGGCAATTTCGGGGATTTTCAACCTAGGTCAGAAAAAATTTCATTAAAGAATGAACATATCAAGAAAAACTAGGCTAATACTAATTAATAAACAAAAATGCAATATAAATGTGTCAAAATTAGAGACACATACCTGAGAATTTTAGAAAAACAAGAGGGAAACTTACTTGGTGATCAAGTAGAAACCCACAGCAGCAGCTCTGACTAGTAGATGATGAATTTTAAGGAATTTGGAGAATTTGGAGAAAATGATCGGTTGTAAGAGAGCTTTGAAAGTTGAAAAAGAAGGGAAATGGGAGATAGAGTGAAATAATGGGGTGAAATGATGGGTTGGGGGTTTTAAATGCTGAATTTTTTAAAAAACCCGGCCGAGTTAGGTTTAGTACGCTTCATTAAAGACACGACGATTCCCCTATGACGGTCTGTCTCGGTTATGACGGTTCATCGTTGGTTTCGTCGCGTGTGCCCTAGTTTAAAAATAACAGAAAGACGTACTTGGCACGACAGATTCATGCGACGGTCTGTCGCAGGAGACACGGTCTGTCGTTGTATCTGTCAGTGACTACTGCAGAGTAATTTTCTACAGAATTTCCTGGTGATGTGCCTGCATATTTAAAATCCATTAGTATAAAATGCTACCATTACTAAAAAGAAAAAAACTATAAGTATTGGGTTGCCTTCCAACAAGCGCCTGATTTAACCTCGCGGCATGACTGAGGACACTTGATTAGTCAGCCTTCATCAAGATTGTCTGCCTCTATCATTTCAGTCACTGATGCTATATGCCCAAAAAAGTGTTTTATTCATTCTTTATTCACCTTAAACCGCACTCCCTCCTTGGTTTTTAACTCAACTACTCCATTAGGGAATACTTGGGTAATCAAGTAAGGGCCAGTCCGTGTGGAATTGAGCTTGCCCGGAAGCCAATGCAACCTTGAACTGTCTAAAAGCATCAAATCCCCAACCATAAACTCGTGTTTTTCACTTTTTTGTTCATTCTCCTTCCTCATCTTGTCTTTGTGGGATATGACGGATACCGATTGGAGATCATAACTTTCCTTCATGGACCTACAAATGTTGAAGGTCGCTTCTTCATTGTTCAACCAAAATTTCATCTACCCCTTTTCCATATCAACTAAGGCTCTACCTGTAGCAAGGAATGACCTCCCAAGAATAATAGGCACTTCAAAATCGACTTCACAATCAAGAATAACAAAATCTGCCGGAAATATGAATGACTCCACTTTTACTAGCACATCATGGAGTATCCCTATAGGCCTTTTCTCTGTTCGATCAGCCATTAGTAACCGCATCACAGTGGGTTTTGGGTCACCCAAATCCAACTTCTTGTAAATCGAGAGGGGCATGAGATTTATGCTTTCCCCCAGATCACATAATTATTTCGCAAAATGTAATGACCCGACTGTACAAGGAATAGTGAATGGACCCGGATATGCTTTTTTTAGTATGAGAGATCTTTTAGCAATAGCACTACAATGCTGCAACTTATCATCATCCTCGAAAGTGACCGATCCTTTCTTTGTAACCAGATCTTTCATAAACATTGCATAACCGGGCATTTGTTCTAGAGCTTCTACCAAAGTGAAATTGATAGAAAGGTGCTTCAGCATTGTTATAAAACGCTGATATTTACCATCCTCGGTTTTTTTCACTAATCTATGAGGGAAGGGTGGTGGTGGTCTAGGCATGGGAATTACCTTCATATGGACTTCTACATCTTTTCCAGTGCTCTCTTCTGCTTCACCACTACCTTTACCACCTTATCATGATCCTTTCTCACCTTTTCCTCATTAGACGGAATAGGTGGATCAATGGTTTGCTTACCACCTTGAGTAGTGATTGTCATACAATGTGCATCATTTTTAGGATTTAGGACAGTGTTGCTAGGAAGAGTGACACATTTTCGTGTGTTCAAAGTCACAGATAATTGGGCCATTTGCAACTCGATGTGCTTAATAAATCTTGCATGTGTATCGACATTTTTCCCAATACCTGCTAAATCACAACTTAACTCTTTAACGTGCTCATCACTAGCATCGAACCTTCTCATCATTTTGTGCAACATATCCCTTACTCGCGCCATACTATCTCCACCATATCTAGCAGTAACTTCACGATTTTGAGGAGGGATATAGGGCCCATTCCTATCATTTCTATTACCGTAGTTACCCCGGTTAAAGTTGTTGTCACGATTGTAGTTTCCATCTCAAGCATAATGACCCTCACGGTTATAGTTACCATAGATCCGACCTTAGTTCCCTTGACCTGGGCGCTAATTTTCCTAATTTTAGCCTTGGGTGCTCGGTCGGAAACCCCTTGTCTGCTCATTTACTGCATAGGAGTTCTCCGCATAATAGCATTCATCATTAGAAGTTGGTGGTTTAGGCAAGTAGTTAACTGCATTTATCTTTTCTGCACCTTCAGTGATATGTTTTAGTACCAATCCAAGCTCAGTTCTCATCTGAGCCATTTCTTCATGAATCTCATCTGTTGCTGGGTTGTGAGTAGACTGCACTGCGAAGGTATTTATCCCGGTATCTGACTTCCTATTACTCTAAGCTTTATTATTGCGGGAGATTTTCTCTAATTTTTCAGCAATCTCATCATAAGGACACTCCCCATAAGATCCACCTCCTAGAGTGTCCAACACCGCTTTATTATTATCATCCTGTTCCCGATAGAAGTATTCCTTTAGTGAATCATCATCTATACGGTGATTTGGTACACTTCTCAAGAACGAGGTGAATCTATCCCAAGAACTACTAACTGACTCTCATGGTAGTGCCACAAAGCTGTTCACTCTGTCTTTGTGGTTTAGTTTCTTAGAGACCGGATAGTAGCGTGCTATGAAAACATCCCTTAGGTGGTTCCAAGTGAAAATTGAGCTTTAAGGGAGCTTAGTGAACCATATGGCATCCTCTCCAGTCAGTGAGAGAGGAAACACTCTAAGCCCTATTACATCCAAGTCCAAGTAAGGCCTCGCTACACAACTTTTACACACTGCCCTTACCTTAGCTATATGGGCATGTGGATCCTCAGAAGGTAGACCTGAAAACAAAGCTCTGACAGTGAGCTTTTGCATCAGGGTACTAGTTACCACGAAGGTGTGGCCTAGTGGTAGAGGAGGCAAGACAAGTGGCCCATCGGAGTCTGCTATGTTTTCATAGCCTCTGTAGTATACTTAGGGCCGTGGAGCGGGATTTTGTCCCCTATGTTGGTGTTCACACGGAGCATAGGGTAACAACTCACCATGAACATCAACTGTAGCTTTGATGTTCTGGTTTGGATCATCATCATTAATTCCCAAGTTTCTATTCATGTTGCGAGTGCAGCTCTAAGTCGTGATCGTAGGGAAACAGAGGTTCTCTTCCTCTCTGTGTATTTTGCATACAAGGAGGGTGGTTCTGCACGAATTAAAAACAATAAAACAAAGTAAAATCAAGAAAATATCAACTAAACTATAGTAATAAGTTTAAGTTAATCTAAAAGCTTCTTTCCTCGGCAGCGGCGCCAAAATTTGATACACTCAAACTTACTTTTCAAATAAGAAGTAAAGCGGCCGTGTCAAGTAGATAAACCAACTAGTGAGGTTGGGATCGTTCTAGGAGGAAAATATTTTAGACTTAACTTCAATCTATTATTACTATTATTCAGTCAACTACTTCCTTGGAAAGAAAAAATTATAAAAGGGGGGTTTTCTATATCTAAATAAATGAAAATAACTAGAGAAATTGAAAGAGACACTTAACAACTTCAATTGTTGGAGTTTAATCAATTAATAAAAGTAACTAGGGTTTACGTGTTCCCCACATGTTCATAACTTGATAAGTCTAACTATAACAATTCTTTCCAAGTATCTTGCATGCAAAGTGATAACTTATGTATTTCTAAGTCGTTTGTCCGGCATCTAGAAAGTTTTACTCCGCACCTTAGTATGGCTACGTGTGTTGCTATCCTAACCCTTATGTTTACCTCATATTAAGCATCGTACTCGATATTTGACTAAGTTATTACCTCGTACCAATCAATACTAGCCTATTGGATAGTATACACTAAATCTATGTTGATAATTCTTTTCCTTTTATCTACCTCCTTAGTCCGGCAAGTAGCATTAAGGCGAGTTTAAACGTTGGCTATCCGTTAAAAAGACATCTAAGCGAAAGAATTATCAATACATACAAGACACTATTCTAGAAATGTTATTTTAGTTAGGTTTTGCCTGTTTATTTGCCTATGGTTCCCACAACCCTAGTTATGGAGTTTAATTACCCATAGTCATAATCACAATATTAAAATATATGGTATAAGAATTCATATAATTACTTCAATGAGAAAGAGTAAAATCTGAAAGTTCGCTTGATTAATCAACAAAAATCACCAACAATCAATTACAAGAGTCTCAAAATAATCAAGAATCTCACAAAAGGTCTAAAAAATAATCAAGAGTCTAACCTCAAAAACGAGGTTTTTCGAACTATTTATAAAATAATTAAAACCTAATTACATAAAGACTCTATTTGAGGGAAATCTTTCAAAACGCGGATGGATCGATAGACATAGCGACGGATCATCGTGGTTATGACGGACCGTCATGGACTCTGCCTTCCCATACTTGATGCAATTTCATCTGTTGCTCTCTTCATTACCCTCGACGGCAGGTATGACTCTCGACTACTACTTGATTGAACTTCTAACGACCATATATCTTAGAATTTAAAGAGTTATGTGGTCTATAACTTATGTACAGTAAGAAGTTATGACCATTTCTAATAATTTGATACAATGCGGTGAAAAATTATTACCCGACAAAAAACATTAAAGATGGTCATTTTTGTCTTTAAAACTCTAAAAAGCCTTTAAACGAATTTGTTTGACTTATTAAAGGCCCAAAACAATGAGATTTTCATTCGTTAATCCTTCATTTTATTCTCTCTCAAACAATAAGGAAAATCCCTAAGGATAAATCAAAGCATAAGACTTCTCTTCAAGATTCTTCAAATATTTTACAATATTCTTCTTCAATGTACGTCATAGTCAGAGAACTTCATTCTTTCAAAGTCAAATTTCTTCATAAAATTATGAATCATTAATAGAAATGCTAATTCTCCGCCAGAGAGTCTTCAACAAACAAATTTAAGAATCTCAAAAAAGATTTTTTTGACTATTCTCCTTCAAGCTAGGATTTGAAGGATTCTAATAAAGCTCTTCTTCAAAATATTTAAGAACTTCATTTTTTCAGGCATGTAAGGCTACTCACCGTGATGGATTGAGTTCACCCTCATGGCCTACATCTCAATACAATTAGTAAAAGTTTAATCTAAGGTTATATCCTTAGTTTGGAGAATTCTTGAGATAAGCTTGTTCTTGAGCTTTGAGTTCTAATCCTAATACTTGAGTTTCTATAAATTATGCATTGAGATTTTCCAGTTGATCCATTCTTTATTATATTTCAGCATGAACCCTATTAATTTAGTATTCTTGAGATAAGTAGTATCATTTATTTATGAGTTCTGAGTATTGAGTTTCTCTATATAGTTATTTAGATATTCCAGTTGAGTTGTTTTGTATATGTTTCAACATGAACTATATTTTGAGTTATAAATTTTAGAAATTTTTAAAGCTAATATTTTTTTAAACATTTTTTTTTGAATGTAGAGCAAAGTTGAGTAAAGTTTAAAAAGAAAAAGTGTAACACCTTGAGCTTTAGTCAAATTTTTAAGTTTTTTGTCAACTTCAAATGACCATAACTTTCAGCAAATAAGATTAAGATCGACCATTAGGTATCAAAGGGAAGGTCTTTGAGTCCTCTTACCAAAGCCGTTGAGATTTCTAAATATGAGTTCGGAGGAAGGAGTTATGCAAGTTTGAGTGAATCCACTCTAGTTAAGGTATTTTCCTCTATTTTAAAGAGGGGTCTTTGATCTTTTCCTTAACCCACTTGCCCAGCACGTTTTAGCTCACCAAATAGGGGTCTAAACCGATTAAGATGAATTTGCATTTATTTGTAAACACTTAGGGTTGAGAAGGGTTTCAAGAGGAGAAAAAGAAGAATGCTTCAGGAGTATTCGCAAGGTTTGAGTATTTTCGCCAAGAACTTCATTCCGCAGAGGTATGTAATCTTTCATATTGTTGGTTTTTTTCACCCTCACTCCAATCATGTGAATTTATCCATAAATCCATTCTTGATGTTTATTGAGATTGAATTCTTAGAAGTTTTTAACTTTTAGCTTCATTCTTGAGAAAATAATTTAATAAGAGGAAATATGTCACGACCCAAAATGCGTCGTGAGTGGCACCCACACTTAGCCTCCTATGTGAGCGAACCAACCAATATAAACCCCTTCATTTCAAACATAATGAACAAAATACAATGCGGAAGACTTAAAACTCATTAATAAAAATAGATTAATAACTTCTAAAACTCAACACTTAATATTATACCCAAAATCTTGAAGTCATCATCACAAAAACATCTATCCTCGAATTACTAATTTTAAGAGTATCTAGAAAGCTAAATAATATAAAGCTAGTCCATGCCGGAACTTCAAGGCATCAAGACATGAAGAAGAAGATCCAGTCCAAGATAGAAGCGTTAGCTCACCCTGAAATCCGGTGTAATGAAGACTGGCTAGACTTGCGGTTGAGTTGAAGACGACGGTACGTTTTCTGTACTCCACAAATAACAAAGAAAGAAACATACAAGTAGGGGTCAGTACAAACACGAGTACTGAGTAGATATCATCGGTCAACTCAAAATAGAAAATAGTATATATCAAATAATATCATAAAATCAACTACAATGCTCAACATGCGGCATTTACAATTACCATAACCCTTGGTCACAACACCAAGCACATCAATAAGGACTCACGCCTCCCCATCATACTCATTTGGGAATTAGGTTCATTAAATTGAGTATATTAACATCTTTCAAGATTCATTATCTTTATCCCTCTCGTGTCGGTACGTGACACTCCGATCCTCATATTCTATCCTGGTGTCGGAACGTGACACTCCGATCCTCATATACTATCCTGGTACCAGAACGTGGCACCCGATCCATAAACTATCCTGGTGTTGGAACGTGACACTCCGATCCTCATATACTATCGTGGTGTCGGAACGTGACACTCCGATCCTCATATACTATCCTGATGTCGGAACGTGACACTCCGATCCTCATATACTATCCTGGTACCGGAACGTGGCACCCGATCCCCTAATCTCACTACATGTTCATCAAGCCTTCTTTTCTACCAAGGCATCATCATTAACAAAGTAGATTAGGGTTTTCAAGATTTAGGATTCAATAGCTTCATCATGCTTATTTTATCACAATTATATAATCACATTCATGCAAGCATACAAGTAAGCATATAGAAGGGTTTACAACACTACCCAATACATATCATTCGCTATTAAGAGTTTACTACGAATAACATAAAAACCATAACCTACCTCCACCGAAGATTCGTGATCAAGCAAGCAATTTCCCAAGATCTTTGCTTTCCTCTGTGTTCCTCTCTCTCTCGATCGTTTCTCCCTCTCTTTCTGTTCTTTTCTTTTTCTTATTCAAACCCTCTTTCTGTTACCCTAATTAGCATATAATTAAGTATAAAAGATGGTGAATTAACCCATTAATTGATTCAAGGTTATTTCTTTTGACCCTCAAGTAGTTAAATTATTAACATTAACCCACTAAATTTATAATTATAGCAGGAATAGTCCAAAACGTCCCTTAAAACATTTATAGAAATTCGACCCCGCCTGGGATTACGCAGCCTGTCACAGAGTTCAGAGACTCGAATTGACTGAAGGGCCTGTGACGGCCCGTCATGCCTGTGACGGTCCGTCCTGCCACTTCGTCACGAAGTTCAGAGAGTCGATTTCAGTACCCAAATTTCTGAATTCTAAGTGTTTTGGAATGAGACCCCCTCGACGGTCCGTCATGCCCATGACGGTCCGTCGTGGGTTCCGTCGTCTCTGCCTATTTTTCCAGAAATAAAATCTGCTGCTCGAAACGACTAAACAGGTCGTTACAAAATAACTTGGAGGGTAATTACAGAAGGTTGTTTCCAACTTATTTTCTCAGTATGTTTTGGCTCT
Organism: Solanum arcanum; assembly: GCA_027789145.1. Taxonomy (NCBI): domain Eukaryota; kingdom Viridiplantae; phylum Streptophyta; class Magnoliopsida; order Solanales; family Solanaceae; genus Solanum; species Solanum arcanum. Next base: position 15,411,417 of record CM050937.1, read on the forward strand.
GCCCGCGTTTTAAATTTATCCGTCAAAAGTTACATCATTTACATGAACCCAATATTGTTACATTTTTAGTGAATAAAAAGTATTCTTTCATCCTCAATTAGAAATATTAGATCCGAACTTTACTACAAAATTAACTTTTTTATGGAGTAGTTTTCCTTTTTCATTTTTTTAAAAATAAAAATAAGGTCTTAAGACAAAATTTATTAAGTGTAATTTACATAAATCTCATAATTATAAAATAAAATTACAATCTACTCCTCATAAGTTTCAAATTACATTAATCCCTTACAAATATTAAAATCGATCACAATAATTGAAACTCGGATACATTAATAAGTAGCTCATATACATTAAATACTAGCTCGAATACATTAAAAACTAGCTTGGGTACATTAAATACTAATTTACATACATTAATATGTATCTCGTATACATTCAACAAATAAATGATTTTGGAAATTTTAAAAATAATAGGGGATCATGGAAACATGTGAAATAAAATGTGTATATTTCAGAAATTTTTCCTTTTATTAAATGATTTAAATAAAACGTGAACAAAAACGATAGGCCCAATCCATCAAACAGAAAAGCCCTTAGGTTTTATTAAATAACCTATACATATGAAGTGTAAGGGAGTACTCAGTATTCTTTCTCCAAATCCGCCTCCTTGGCAACTAGATGTTGGTGTGTGGTCGGAAAAACTCGCAATAGTTTTTGCTCCTCTACTGGATCATTTCAAAGATCAATCCCTTCTTTATGTGGCTGAAACACTGTCTGTCACTTTTATTATTACACTTTTTTTTTTTTTTTTTATTCTTTCCCTTTTCCTTTGATGAACTAATTCATTGTACCTTTTTATAGGCGGTCAACATTTTTCTTTAAGGGACTAAAGAAGAAGTTTTAGAGTATCTCTTCAATCTCTGGTAATTTACAAACCCTAATCTTTATTAAAGTTACATTTTCATTAGAACTTTACTAGAATTATTTAGAAAGGGAAAATAAGTTTTTTTATCTTTTAAACTTGATGAAATCAATTATATTATTCTTATATGTCATATTTAATAATCTGCAATGTCAATCTCTATATCTTTTCAATCGTCATTATACAATGAACTTCTAAAGGAGTCAAATCGAGTCTATCATAAAATTTATATTAAAACATATAAATCTAATGTATTGATATACTTTTTGCATCTGTGTGAATGATTATTAAAAATAAACATATAGAAAAAAACTACATTAATTGGGTCACAATATTTATTTCAACCAACCATATAAAATCAAACATAATCTCATGTGAATAATTTATTGGAGAAAATAAAAGTAAAATATTTTATTGGAACTGTTTAATCAAGTTTTAAGTGTTTGTTTAAATTCACTCAATCATTTTAATTTGCATATCTAGCACCAAACACTCAACACACACAAAACACACACAGACCCATGTTCGCACACATACACACTCTCAAATCACAAACAAATGTTTAAAAGAAGGAAATGTCACTAGAAACTGGTTAGATGTTTTCCCCTTTTAGAAAAAAAGGTCATATAATAGTTATTAATATTATTAACAATAAAAAAAATGATATAATAATGTAATCATAATACTTATTTTTTAAGTGGTAACACCTCAAGTTAAAAATTAATTTAGAAAAATACTTTATAAAGTAAATTGAAATTCAAATTTCCAGGACTAATAATTGATATTGAAATTTCCAGGAAGAACAATTTTTTCCAATTAAATGAACTGAAGGATTCAACAATATTTAATTCATGTTGTTACATAACTATGAAAACTAGAAACCCTATGACACAACAAAATATCTATAATGACAAAGATTAAGAGCCCTAACTGTTAAGGACTAATTTTCAGCGAACAATCAACAAAATAAATTTTAAAATATTTTTTTTTAGAAAAAACAATCATAGCCTCTATGAAAAAATACAGTTAAGAGAAGACTGTAATACCATGTCAAGAAGTTTGTTGAATGGCACTCAAAGTGCGAGTCTTTCTATTATATACAGAGCATGTCATTACATCCCTAATAATCTATCATATATATGTATATCTATATATATCTATATACACACTCCCTAAAGATGAGTTATTCTGTCCCTCTAAATGTGCTATGCAAATCCCTCTTTATTTTACATTCTATCCCTCCAAAAATGTTGTTCTATATGAATTTTTATTATATTTGATTACTATAACAAATATCTATTAGTATACTTATTTATAACATAATATAATAACATAAGTATAAATAATCTACCTTGCTGTTAGTTCTGCTTCCTGGGAGGGCTTGTTTGAGGGGGATATATACTCGAAATGATGAAATGCATAGAGATGATATTCGTATAATTTCCTATTGATGTTCATCACCAAATCACTTAATAGGTTCGACTATCATATAAAAATTTACACCGATCATCACATATGCATTATATTAAAAGTTGGAAGATTTTTCCTTAAGATTTGGATAACCATTTTTCCCCTCCACCAAAACTAAAATAATGTTAGACATTAAAACTTTAATTACACTATTAAAAAAATGAAAATGCAATAACTGCACTTAAATTATGTAGTTATTAACATTATTCAGAATTGAAAAAATGATGTTATTTCAATTTGTGGAATTGAAGACCTCAATGGTTATTCACCCAGATTTGAGTTTTGTCAAAATATTAAAAAGTCGCATTAATTTGTGATTCATTATATTTTTCATAGAAAAGTTTTGATGCATAACGTCTAGTTATATCCTTTTCATATTAGTTGTCGACATAATTTTAAATACTTATTAAAATTTATTTGTCAATTTACAAAATCATAATAGTATCAATCCAAAAAAAAAACTATTTTTCTCCTAATGTTGTTAATTCTTTTGAAAGTACAACATAAATTATAAAATTGGTCTTGTGCTTCAAGAATGAATTTCTTTAGGAGCTCGAGTCATTTTATACACTAGAAGAAAGGGTGAAACTTCTTTTACACAAACCCCAACCTGGTTGGCACAAACACTAAATGCAGGTCATGGCTAACTACAACCAAAGGATGCATCGGTTGGGCTAATCGAATGAAAAAGATAAAAGGGGAACCATGGAGAATGGTTGATTTTCATAATTCAATCAAGTTATCTAAAGGCAGCATATCATGTGACATGATCTCTTGTATGCTGCACTATTTTGGTCTCCCTAAGCTAACTAATTTCACTGCATCTTTGTCATGATGAGTCCAATTATGTTGGACATTTGTGCTTTGACAGGGATCAGTCCTCACAGTGAGGTGATAAGTGCAATCTTAGACATTGAGAGATCAAAGTTTTCTTTGCCAAATATTGAGAAAATAAGGAAATATATTATGAGGAGTTAGTTTATCAAAGTTAATAAGGAAAGAGAGGATGTTAAATATGATGAAATTTTGCGTTCCTGAGTATGTACCTGTGCAATTTCATTTTTTGCAATGGGTCATCAAGGGTCACAATGGAGTGTAGGAGTAAAATTAAAAATAATTTTCCTATACTCCATCATTACCCTTGATGAACCTTTGAAAAAGACGAACTTGCAAACCCACATATTGAGGAACCTTAAATGTTCATCGTCAGTGACATCCTTTATTTCCATGTTCTCTTGGATAAACTCATCATAGTATATGTTCTTATTTTATCACTCTATGGCAAAGAAAACTTCAAATTGTGGATGTGAAGGACTGCACTAAGTAGGGTCTAATCATTGTCAAAGAAGAAATGTCCTACACGGTGGACTAAACATGCCAAGTTGAAGTGGAATGAGTTACCTGAGGTAGACCAAAAGCATAATGCAATATAAAATGATCTTCATCACATGGTATGTTGATTTTAGATAACTTCATGACATCATAACTATCACCAGTTCTCCATGCCTCTCCTTTTAACTTCTCCATTCAATCAACCCAACCGATCCATCCTTCAATTACAATTAATCATGACCTCCACATGTCGTTTTTGTGCCAACCAGGTTGTATTATGTGTAAACTAGGTTACTCTCCTTCTTCTAGTGTATTAAATTACTCATGCTCCGAAGGAAATCCATCCTTGAAAAATGAGCCTAATTTTATAATATATGGGAGAAGGGGTCGATAAGCACACGAAAAATTATGCAGTTAACTTTGTATTTATTTTTTCATATGCATTATCATTGATTTAGCCCTTCATTTTAATAGTTTTGTTCAGATTATTAAAGACTTTTTTTCATTGTTCCATTTTTTTCTCTCATTACATACATGTTTCCATAGTATTTTAGTCATTCTAACATATCTATTAAAATTCACGTTGCACAAACATGCTAAGAACGTGTCCCAAAACTGTAATATATATATATATATATATCTATATATATAGTTCGCTTGATTAATCAACAAAAATCACAAACAATCAATTACAAGAATCTCATAATAATCAAGAATCTCACAAAAGGTCTAAAAAATAATCAAGAGTCTAACCAAATAATAAAGAGTCTAACCTCAAAAATAAGGTTTTTCGAACTATTTATAAAAAAATAAAAACCTAATTACATAAGGACTCTATTTGTTAAAAATATGTAAAAACGTGGCTGGATCGACAGACATAGCGACGAATCGTCGTGGTCACGACGGACCGTCATGGACTCCGTTGTCCCGTACTTGATGCAATTTCTTCTGCTGCTCTCTTCATTACCCTCAACAGCAGGTATGACGAATCGTCACTGGCACAACAGTCCGTCGAGGGTCTTCGTTCCAAAACACTTGAACTCTTGGAATATGGGTACTTGGACTACTTCTCTAAACTTTATGACGAACCTGCAGGACGGACCGTCATGGATACGATGGTCCGTAATGCTTTTCGTAACCCCACACATGGTCAAACTTCCCCATCTTCCTTCAGCAGCTGCACTATGCTGCCACCTACGGACCGTCACGAGCATGACAAACCGTCACAGGCTCCGTAGGTGGTCTCTTCTGCATTTCATCGCTCAAAAACCTCCACATTCATCTTTGGACATATTTTCTTGCAAATAAGGAGAAACTTATATAAAAATTAGCACAAAAATGCTTTTAGACACACTAAACATAAAGAAAAAGTATTAATAATACCGTTATACCACGGTATATCAACACCCTCTACTTAAATTCGTTGTTTCTTCTCAAGTGACGCATTATGACTCAATACAAAATCTTTGTACAATAGTATCCATTTTCTATCCTTTTCACTCATTTGGCTATCAATCCCGATTAATCTCATCATACTTATGCATGTTATAACAATTAGACTTGAAGTATGTTGAACCAGACAATGACACAGATTCACCATGCACTAACACCTATTCTCTTCAATTTCTCACCGAGGTGCTAATTTTTCCGGTACTGCAATTAGTGTCCTCACTTCAAAACAAAATCCTTATTTTTCACACAATGATTTCAGTTTGAGTATAAGGATTACTTTTGAACACTCAATATCAGAACAAATTCACACTCATTCATACCTATTACCATAAGCTTGACCGTATTTTCACTACTTTAAGGTCGCTACACAGCCCTTAGGATCACGATAGGACTTTCTTAGCTTGTAACAAAGGCTCAGGGTCAGGTATGGTATATTTTGGTATACATTAGTGACTTTTTTACCTCCTTCACATATTGGCTAAACATACCATTTTCTATCATTTTATTTTTCCTTGTTTCCCATATTCTTTCAACTAATTCTTGAGTCACTTTACTTTTGTTCTTTCTCTCTCTTCGTTCTTTCAACCCCACTTTCAAGAGCATTCCTCATAATAGCCGCCCTCAACTCATGGCTTTGCCATGAGTCAAAGTACACAATACCCAAAGTTGGGTGAGGGCCATAAAAAGGTTGTTTACAACATTAGCCACCCTCAACTTATGCTTTTGGCATAAGCTGAGGTGCACATGTCCAAGGAGGGACCATGACCAACACATTATTCCCAGAAAAGATAAGTTGGGTGAATAAGAAAGGTCTAATTTAAGCTCAAATCATTTGGATCAAAGAAGGATAAATTTCATTTAGTTTCTTTTAATTAGGCTAAAAATGGGCTATATTTAATAAGGGCCTATGATCCTTTCCAAATTGTCTATTAAAGCTTACTTTTAGCAAGACTCACCAGGCAAGTTCTAGCTCAGTACAAATAGTGGACTATTCAAATCTTCTACACAATCACTCGACATCTCATCACTCTACCATATTATCAAACACCTAGTTCGATTTTTAAACTTAGGGTCATGCAGTTGTGTACCTCTATGTCATTCTTAGAGCGACACATTTATCAATTACTATGCCTAGTCATGCATCATTTTCCATTTTATCAGGATATCATTTTAGCCACCATGCTCCAGAATTAAACTATGTACACAAGATATAGACATGCCGGTTCAACAACAAAAGTAATCAGTCCCTTGGGGAAAAAGAACACATGAAAGAAAACACCAAAAGAGGATAGTGAATTGGGCTACTTAGACTTCACCCTAGCACTCACTTTCCATTTACCCCACCCCCTACAAAAAGACTTTCAATTGTACCTAATGCATAAAAAAATTGAAATACTAGAGGGGTAGGTAAAGCAAACCTGGGGGCGCAAAGCGCCGGCGATCAGCAAGCTGGTGGGTCTGGTTCCCCGGAACCCACTACCTATGTAATCTTGAAACCCTCAGTTGTGTCCTCAACATCAACAACACTTTCAGCAGTGCCTCCCACTATTTCCACAGTGTGGAGCTAGACACCCCACAAGCTAACTCTCCTACTCTCATCTAACGCGCCTCCTCTTCAGCAAGCGAAGCTCTCCTCTCAGCCTCCATATCACGACACTCTTTCTTCCATGCTCGAGCTTCATCCTCGTCTCGACCCCTACGCCTCTCGGCATGCTCTCGAGGGAGAGGTAATGGAATCTCTGAAGTGGCGAATAGGGCCGCCATCACTCTGTCTTCATCAGGCCATGCAGAAGGGGCCTCAGACTCAGGCACCCTAGCCTCTAAGATCAAATCAATATCTGCGCGAAGACTGTCGAACGCAGCCTGAAGGGTCGACACATTCACTAGAGGGGCTGGACGGGCTAGCACGCGCAAATCAAAAGCGTCTAAGCGCTGATGAACCTCAGCGAGCTTCCGCTATATGTGCTGGACCATTCACCGCTCCAAGCGCTCTTTTGCCTCGACAATAGACCTCTGCATCCAAGGTTGGATATGATGCATAAGTGTAGCCATTTGCGCCTTTAATTTCTGGACCCTAGCAAGCGGGACTAGAGCGGGTAAAGGGGCTGAGCGAGAGGAGCTCGGGGCAGTGCTACTACCCGTGATAGACTCGACCAGGGTAGTGTCAGTGGAAGCCGCCTGCGCAGACGTGCGGTCTTGTGCTACCGTATCAACTAGATTGTCAACAATGGAGGCAACTCTGGACGGGGCCCTCTACGTGGAGCCAAATCATTGGCCTTATCCTTGATAAGGCCGATATCAACAGTTCCCATAGGGGTCTTGAGCTGATCAACGTGCCATATAGGCACACCTGTGGACCTGCATAGAGAAAATATCATGCACGTGATAGGCTAAGTAGTTGTTACCATAAAAGCTCTCTCGTGTATGACCGCCTGTAGAAGTCACACAAAATCCACCTCAAACCCGGCTATCATCGCCGCCATAAGTATTGCTCGATCCCATGTGACGATATTATCAGCAGCTGTGGGAGAAAGGCAGTGGCGGACAATCAACCACAAAAACTTCGCCGTGAAAGTCAGGTTGGCCTTCTTGATGGCCCCTTTCGGCTAGGTCACCTAGTCGGCACCCTCTCCTTCAACGGAAAAGTGCAGGGCCATCCACCTCTTGGTTGTCTCTCTCAGCGATAGCTCACGCAGGAATTGGCCATCTTTAACAATCTGCCATCGGTAGTCAAACTCGGCAGTGAGAGGGGTCTGATTAGCATTAACATCCTCGCTGTATAGAAACCATCGGGTGGACGGCAGGGAGATATCAACCTGAACGCCACGTACTCCGACCTACTATAGTGGGGCTTGTTTGGCAGGAGAAGCCCGCCTATCAATCTGTGATCGGAAAGTCACTACGTAGGATGCATAGAACTCTCTGACCAGCTCTTCATTATAACGTCCCAAAAGAAGTGTTGTCCAATCCAGTCGACGTCTAGTGAAGAGATTGCGGATCTCAGGCATCGTCGGGAGACTTCCTGTAAGGACCCGCCGCTCCAATGTAAGTGTCTGAGTCATAACTCCTTTGTCATTCAAGAACTTTTTATCGGAATAGACTTGAAACTGCCCGTCGACACACCACCGATTGGGCTAGTCAGTAACCGGGGTGAGAGAACAAGCTGGTGAACCGGGTGGGGATTCCAAACTGTCAGCCTCATCAGACGAGGTAGAATCTACCGCGGGGGCGGGGGCAGGAACCTCAGCTGATCCGGAGGCTTTCTCCCACCATGAAACTACTAAGGAGCCAGACGCTCCTTCTTCATTGGTAGCTGACCCAAAAGGTGTGCCGATCAGTGTGCGCTCCTCATCAGACTGGGAGGCAGTGACTATGCCGAACTCCACCTTTTTGGGTGTGGATCTGGCACCACCTGCAGCTCGGGATGGGGGCACGTACTCGGGGTCACGCTCATCATCAGAACCAATGACCAGGCGGGCAAATGGGGCGATAGATTTCGATCGCCTGCGTGCGTGGACTTGATCTTGTTTTGGTGAAATAATAGATAGAACTTGTAAAGAATCAATATTAGTACTAGAATGAGCTAACGACAAAAAAAACCACTCAAAATAAATAAAAGAGTTAAGATGTAATGACATTGCAACAGTAACAGTGAAACATAACGGACCAGTTAACGACTCTTCGTGAGTACGACGGACCATCATGGGGTCGGTCGCATCTTACTTAGACTATGTTTAAATGGAGAACCCTGAAGGAGAGTCTCTGACAAGAATGACGTTATGTGCAGGACGGACCGTCACAGGTATGACGGTCCGTCGTAGGTGTCCGTCAAAGGACACTTGAAAAAAAAATGGAGACCCTTAGGAGAGGGGCTCTGACCATCATAACGGTCATGTAGGACGGACCGTCGTGGGTATGACGGTCTATTGTACTTGTCCGTTTGAGGACAGTTAGAAAAATAGAGAGAAACCCTTAGGCACAGGGTCTCTAACAACCACAACGGTTGTGCCGGACGGACCGTCGTAGGGATGATGGTCCATCACATCTGTGCATTGGAGGATACTTAGAAAAAGTGAGAGACCCTTAGGAATAGGGTCTCTAACAACCAGAACGGTTGTGCAGGACAAACCGTCGTGGGAACAACGGTCTGTCGCATGTGGCCGTTGGTGGAAACTTGGAGAAAATTGGACAGTGGCGTGTTAGGGCGGTTGGAATGGACTCAATGACGGTTCATCATGGGTACGACGGTCCATCATTGGGGTCTCATTTTTTAACTCAGTGACAGAACTGAAGATGCCCCATTCATCCCCTATGACCCAAATCGAATGGTAGTGTTTTAACCTACATATGACTAACCCGAATACAAAGTAAACTAGCAATGCTAAAGCACCTATTTCTGGGGTTTTAACAGGGAAATTTCAGGATTTTAAACCTAGGTCAGACAGAATTTTATTAAAGAATGAACATATCAAGATAAACTACGCTAATACTAATTGATAAACAAAAATTCAATATAAATGAGTAGAAATTAGAGACATATACCTGAGAATTTGAGAAAAAGAAGAGGGAAAGGTACCTGGTGATCAAGTAGACACCCACAATAGCAGCTCCAACTAGTAGATGATGAATTTTGAGGAATTTGGAGAATTTGGGGAAAATTATAGGTTGTAAGAGAGCTTTGAAAGTTTAAAAGGGAGGGAAATGGGAGAAAGAGTGAAAGAACCCCAGCAAGGTCGGTTCGGGTACGCTTCGTTAAAGACGCGACGATTCTCCGACGACGGTCCATCTCGATTGTGATGGTTCGTCGTTGGTTCCGTCGCGTTTTTCCTTGCTTGAAAATAACAGAAATATGTACTTGGCACGACGGATTCATGCGACGATCCATCGCAGGAGAAACGATCTGTCGCTGTATGCGTCAGTGACTGCTGCAGAGTAATTTTTCTACATAATTTCCTGGTGATGTACCTGCAAATTTAAAACCCATTAGCAGAAAATGCTACCATTACTAAAAAGAAAAAAACTATAAGTATTGGGTTGCCTCCCAACAAGCTCCTGATTTAATGTCGTGGCACGACAGAAGACACTTGATTACTCAGCCTTCATCAAGATGGTATGCCTCTATAACTTCATTCACCGATGTAGTATGCCAAAAATAGAGTTTTATTCGTTCTCTATTCACCTTAAACTGCACTCCCTCCTTGGTTTTTAACTCAACTACTCCCTGAGGGAATACTTGGGTAATCAAGTAAGGGTCAGTCTGTTTGGAATTGAGCTTGCCCGGAAGCCAATGCAACCTTGAACTGTCTAAAAGCACCAAATCCCCAACAATAAACTCTTGTTTTTCACTTTTTTGTTCATTCTTCTTCTTCATATTTTCTTTGTGGGATATGGCAGATACCGATTGGAGCTCACCACTCTGCCTCATGAACCTACAAATGTTGAAGGTCGCTTCTTCATTGTTCAACCAAAATTTCATCTGCCCCTTTTCCATATCAACTAAGGGTCTACATGTAGCAAGGAATGGACCCCAAGAATAATAGGCATTTCAAAATAAACTTCACAACCAAGAATAAAAAATCTTTCGGAAATATGAATGACTACACTTTTACTAGAACATCATGGAGTATCCCTATAGGCCTTTTTACTGTTCGATCAGCCAATAGTAACCGCATCGCAGTGTATTTTGGGTCACCCAAACCCAACTTCTTGTAATTCGAGAGGGGCATGAGATTTATAATTGCCCCCAGATCACATAATGCTTTCGCAAAATGTAATGACCCGACATACAAGTAATAGTGAACACACCCAGATCTTCTTTCCTTTGTACAAGAGATATTGTAGCAATAGCACTACAATGCTGCAGTCTATCATCATCTTCAAAAGTGACCGATCTTTTCTTTGTAACCAGATCTTTCATAAACTTGGCATAACTGGGCATTTGTTCTAGAGATTCTACCAAAAGGACATTGATAGAAAGCTGGTTCAACATTGTTATAAAACGCCGATATTTACCATCCTCTATCTTTTTTACAAATCTCTGAGGGAAGGGTGGTGGTGGTCTAGGCATGGGAATTACCTTCATAGGGACTTCTACATCTTTTCCAGTGCTCTCTTCTACTTCACAACTACCCTTTACCACCTTATCATCATCCTTTCTAACCTTTTCCTTATTAGAAGGCATAGGTGGGTCAATGGTTTGCTTACCACCCCGAGTAGTGATTGTGATACAGTGTGCATCATTTTTGGATTTTGGACAGTGTTTCTAGGAAGAGTGCCCGTTTGCCGTGTGTTCACTGTCGCAGATATTAGGGCCATTTACAACTCGATCTGCTTAATAGATATTGCATGTGTATCGTCTTTTTGCCCAATTCCTGCTAAATCACACCTTAACTCTTTAATATGCTCATAACTAGCATCGAACCTCCTCATCATTTTGTGTAACATATCCACAACTTGTGTCATAATATCTCCACCATCCCTAGTAGTAACTTCACGATTTTGAGGAGGGACATAGGGCCCATTCCTATCATTTCTTTGAACGTAGTTAACATTGTTGAAGTTGTTGTCGCGGTTGTAGTTGCCATCTCGGACATAATGACCCTCACGGTTATAGTTACCATAGATCCGACCTTGGTTCCCTTGACCTTGGCGCCAATTGTCCTGATTTGAGCCCTGGGAGCTCGGTCGGAAACCCCCCGTCTGCTCATTTACTGCATAGGAGTCCTCCACATAACAACATTCATAAGAAGGTGGTGGTGTAGGATAGTAGTTAACTGCATTTATCTTTTCTGCACCCCTAGTGATATGTTTTATTACCAACCCAAGATCAGTTCTCATCTGAAGCATTTCTTCATGAATCTCATCTGTGGCTGGGTTGTGAGTGGACTGCACTGCGAAGGCATTTCTCCTGGTATCTGACTTCCTAGTACTCCAAGCTTTATTATTCAGGGATATTTTCTCTAACTTTTCCTCACTCTCAACATAAGGACACTCCCAATAAGATCCACCTGCTATTGTGTCAAACACCGCTTTATTATTATCAGCCTATCCCCGATAGAAGTATTTCTTTAGTTACACATCATCTATACGGTGATTTGGGACACTTTTTTAGAACGAGGTGAATCTATCACAAGAACTACTAACTGACTCTCCTGGTAGTGGAAAAAAGTTGTTCCCTCTGTCTTTGTGGTTTAGTTTCTTGGAGAGTGGATAGTAGAGTTCTAAAAAAACATCCCTTAGTTGGCTCCAAATGAAAATTGAGTTGTAAGGGAGCTTAGCGAACCATATAGAAGCCTCTCTAAGCCCTATTACATCTAAGTCCAAGTCAGGCCTCCCTACACAGCTTTTACACACTGCCCTTACCGTAGGTATATGGGCATGTGGATCCTCAGAAGGTAGCCCTGAAAATAAACCTCTGGCAATGAGCATTTGCATCAGGCTACTAGTTACCACGAAGGTGTGGCCTGGTGGTACAGGAGGCAAGACAAGTGGCCCATTGGAGTCTGCTATGTTGTCATAGCCTCTGTAGTATGATTGGGGCTGTGGAACGGGATTTTGTCCACTCTGTTGGTGTTCACACGGAGCATCGGGTAACAACTGACCTTGAACATCAACCGGAGGTGGGATGTTCTGGGTTGGATCATCATCATTAATTCCCAAGTTTCTATTCTTGTTGTGTAGTGTACGCTCTAATTCGTGATCGTAGGGAAACAGGGGTTCTCTTCCTCTATATGTATTTGGCATACAAGGAGGGTGGTTCTGCACGAATCAAAAACAATAAAACAATGTAAAATCAAGGAAATATCAACTAAACTATAGTAATAAGTTTGAGTTAATCTAAAAGATACTTTCCCCCGCAACGGCACAAAAATTTGATACGCTCAAACTTACTTCTCAAATAAGAAGTAAAGCGGTCGTGTCAAGTAAATAACCCAACTAGTGAGGTTGGGATCGTTCCCACGAGGAAAATAGTTTAGACTTAACTTCAATCTATTATTACTATTGTTTAGTTAATTACTTCCTTTGAAAGGAAAAAATAATAAAAGGAGGGTTTTCTATTTTTAAATAAATGAAAATAACTAGTGAAATTGAAAGAGACTCTTAACAACTTCAAATGTTGGTGTTTAGTCAATTAATGAAAGTAACTATGGTTTACGTGTTCCCCAAAGGTTCATAACTTGATAAGCCTAACTATAACAATTCTTTCCTAGTATCTTGCATACAAAGTGATAAGTTATGTATTTCTAAATCGTTGGTCCGACATCTAGAAAATTTAACTCCGCACGTCTGGTTACGTGTGTTGCTATCCTAACCCCTATCATTATCTCATATTAAGCATTGTATTCGATATTTGACTAAGTTATTACCTTGTACCAATCAATACTAGCCTATTAGATAGTATACACTAAATCTATGTTGATAATTCTTTTCCTATTATCTACCTTCCTTGTTCGGCAAGTAGCATTAATGCGAGTTCCAATGTTGGCCATCTGTTTCTTAGCGAAAGAATTATCAATACATGCAAGAGAATATTCTAGAATTGTTATTTTAGTTAGGTTTTACCTCATTATTTGCCTTTTGTATCCACAACCCTAGTTATGGAGTTTAGTTACTCATAGTCATAATCACGATATTCAAATATATGGTATAAGAATTCATGTACTTACTTCAATGGGAAAGAGTAAAATCCGAAGGTTCGCTTGATTAATCAACAAAAATCGCCTACAATCAATTAGAAGAATCTAAAAATAATCAAGAATCTCACAAAAGGTCTAAAAAATAATCAAGAGTCTAACCAAATAATCCAGAGTCTAACCTCAAAAACAAGTTTTTTCGAACTATTTATAAAAAAATAAAAACCTAATTACATAAGGACTCTATTTGCTGCAAATCTGTCTAAACGCGGCTGGATCGACGGACATAGTGACGGATCGTCGTGGTCATGACAGACCGTCATGGACTCCGTCCTCCCCTACTTTATGCAATTTCTTCTGCTGCTCTCTTCATTACCCTCGACGACAGGTATGACCCTCGAGTGCTATTTGAGTGAACTTCTATTGACCATATATCTTAGAATTAAAAGAGTTATGTGGTCTATAACCTATCATATTTAATGTACTTGGATTTTATTTCTAACGCCAGCTATTTCAAAAGTATCTGAGTGTCGAGTAAGAAGTCATGACCATTTCTAATAATTTGATACAATGCGGTGAAAAATTATTATCCAACAAAAAACATCAAAGATGGTCATTTTTTCCTTTTAAACTCTTAAAATACTCTAAACGAATTTGTTTGACTTATTAAAGGCCCAAAACAATGAGAGTTTCATTCGTTAATCCTTCATTTTATTCTTGCTCAAACACTAAGGAAAATCCCTAAGGATAAATCCAAGCATAAGACTTTCGTTCAAGATTCTTCAAATATTTAACATGATTCTTCTTCAATGTACGTCATAGTTAGAGAATTTCATTCTTTCAAAGTCAAATTTGTTCATACAATTATGAATCATTAATAAAAATGCTAATTCTCCGCCAGAGAGTCTTCAACAAATAAATTTAGGAATCTCAAAAAAGATTTTTTTGACTATTCTCCTTAAAGCTAGGATTTGAAGGATTCTAACAAAGTTCTTCTTAAAAATATATCAAGAACTTCATTTTTTCAGGAATGTAAGGCTACTCATTGTGATGGATTGGTTTCAACCTCATGCCCTACATCTGAATTCAATTAGTAAATGTTTAATCTAAGGTTATATCCTTAGTTTTAAGAATTCTTGAGATAAGCTTGTTCTTGAGTTTTGAGTTCTAATCCTAATACTTGAGTTTCTATAAATTATGCATTGAGATTCTCCAGTTGATCCATTCTTTTTTATATTTCAGCATGACACCTATTAATTGAGTATTCTTGAGATAAGTAATAGCATTTATCTATGAGTTCTAAGTATTGAGTTTTTCTATATAGTTATTGTATATGTTTCAGCATGAACCATATTTTGAGTTATAAATTGTAGAAACTTTTAAAGCGAATATTTTTTTAATCATTTTTTTTAGAAAGTAGAGCAAAGTTGAGTAAAGTTTTAAAAGAACAAGTGTAACACCTTGAGCTTTAGTCAAATTTTTATTTTTTTTGTCAACTTCAAATGACCATAACTTTCAGCAAATAAGGATTAAGATCGACCATTAGGTATCAAAGGGAAGGTCTTTAAGTCCTCTTACCAAAGCCGCCGAGTTTTCTAAATATGAGTTTGGATGAAGGAGTTATGCCCGTTTAAGTGCATCCACTCTAGTTAAGGGATTTTCAGCTATTTTAAAGCGAGGTATTTGATCTTTTCCTTAACCCACTTTCCCTGCACGTTTTTGTTCAACAAAAAAGGGGTCTAAACCGATTAAGATCAATTTGAATTTATTTGTAAACACTTAGGGTTGAGAAGGGTTTCAAGAGGAGAAAAAGAAGAATGCTTCAGGAGTATTTGCAAGCTTTGAGTATTTTCGCCAAGAACTTAGTTCCTTAGAGGTATGTAATCTTTCATAGTGTTGGTTTTTTTCATTCTTACTCCAATCATGTGAATTTATACATAAATCTGTTCTTAAAGTTTATTGAGTTTGAATTCTTGGAAGTTCTTAACTTTTAGCTTCATTCTTTAGAAAATAATTTAATAAGAGGAAATAACATGGAGGGTAATTACAGCATGTAGTTTCCAACTTATTTTCTCAGTATATTTTGGCTCTGCCCGCGTTTTAAATTTATGCGCAAAAGTTACATCATTCACATGAACCCAATATTGTTACATTTTTAGTGAATAAATAGTATTCTTTCATCCTCAATTACAAATATTAGATCCGAACTTTACTACAAAATTAACTTTTTTATGGAGTAGTTTTCCTTTTTAATTTTTTTAAAAATAAGGTCTTAAGACCAATTTTATTAAAGTGTAATTTACATAA
The DNA here is from genome assembly GCA_027789145.1 of Solanum arcanum. NCBI lineage: Eukaryota > Viridiplantae > Streptophyta > Magnoliopsida > Solanales > Solanaceae > Solanum > Solanum arcanum. Next base: position 15,427,533 of record CM050937.1, read on the forward strand.
ATCTCATAATTTTAAAATAAAACTACAATCTATTCCTCACAAGTTTAAAATTACATTAATCCCTTAAAAATATAAAAATCGGACACAATAATGAAGCTCAGATACATTAATAAGTAGCTCATATACATTAAATACTAGCTCGTATACATTAAAAACTAGCTCGGGTACATTAAATTCTAATCTACATACATTAATATGTATCTCATATACATTAACGAAATAAATGATTTTGGAAATTTTAAAAATAATAGGGGATCATGGAAACATATGAAATAAAATGTGTGTATCTCAACATTTTTTCCTATTATTAAATGATCCAAATAAAACCGTGATAAAAAACCACAGGCCTAGTCCATCAAACCAAAAAGCACTTAGGTTTCGTAAATTAACCTATACATATCAAGTGTAAGGGAGTACTCAGTATTTTCTCTCCAAATCCGCCTCCTTGGCAACTAGATGTTGGTGTGTGGTCGGAAAAACTCGCAATAGTTTTTGCTCCTCTAGTGGATCATTTCAAAGATCAACCCTTTCTTTATGTGGCTGAAACTCTATCTGTCACCTTTAATATTACGCTATATATCTTCTCTTTATTCATTCCCTTTTCCTTTGATGAACTAATTCATTGTACCTTTTTATAGGCGGTGAACATTTTTCTCTAAGGGACTGAAGAAGATGTTTTAGAGTAGCTCTTCAATCTCTGGTAATCTACAAACCTTAATCTTTATTCAAGTTTCATTTTCATTAGAACTCTACTAGAATTATTTATAAAAGTAAAATAAGTTTGTTTATCTTTTAAACTTGATTAAATCAATAATATTATTCTTATATGTCATATTTAATCATCTGCAATGTCTATCTCTATATCTTTTCAATAGTCATTATACAATGAACTTCTAAAGAAGTCAAATCGAGTCTATCATAAAATTGTTATTAAAACATATAAATCTAATTTATTGACATACTTTTTTCATATGTGTGAATGATTATTACAGATAAACATATAGAAAAAAACTACTTCAATTGGGTCAAAATATTCATTTCAAAAACCATATAAAATCAAACATATTCTCATGTGAATAATTTATTGGAGAAAAGAAAAGTAAAATATTTTATTGGAACAGTGTAATTAAGTTTAAAGTATTTGTTTAAATTCCCTCAATCATTTTAATTTGCATATCTAGCACCAAACACTCAAAACACACTAAACACACACAGACACATGTTCGCACACATACACACTCTCAAATCACAAACAAAAGTTTAAAAGAAGGAAATGTCAATAGAAATTTATTAGATGTTTTCCCTTTTAGAAACTAAGTCATATAATAGTTATAAATATTATTACCAATAAAAATAATGATATATAATGTAATCATCATACTTATTTTCTAAGTGGAAATACCTCAAGTTAATAATTAATTTAGAAAATTAACCTTCTAAAGTAAATTGAAATTGAAATTTCCAAGACGAACATTTTTTTCCAATTAAATGAACTGAAGGATTCAACAATTTTTAATTCATGCTGTTACATAATTATGAAAACTAGAAACCCTATGACTCAAGGAAATATCTATAATGACAAAGACTAAGAGCCCTACCTATTAAGGACTAATTGTCAGCGAACAATCAACAAAATATATTTTAAAATATTTTTTTGTTGAAAAAAATAATCATAGACTCTATGAAAAAATATTGTTAAGAGAAGACTGTAATACCATGTCAAGAGGATTGTTGAATGGCTCTCAAAGTGTGAGTCTTTCTATTATATACAGAGCATGTCATTACATCCCCAATAATCTATCATATATATATATATATATATATATATATATATATATATATATATATATATATATATATATATATATATATATATATATATATATATATGTATATATATATATATGTATATATATATATATATATATATATACACACACACACACACTCTCCCTAAATATGAGTTATTTTTTCCCTCTAAATGTGCTAAGCAAATCCCTCTTAATTTTACATTCTATGCCTCCAAAAATGCTTTTCTTCATGAATATTTATTATCTTTGATTAGTATAAAAAATCTCTAAAATCTCTATTAGATACTTATTTATAACATAATATAATTATATAAGTATAAATAATCTACCATGCTATTAGTTCTGTTTCCTGGGAGGGCTTGTTTGAGGGGGATATATACTCGAGATGATGAAATGCATAGAGACGATAATCATATAATTTCCTATTGATGTTCATCACAATATCACTTAATAGGTTCGACTATCATATTAAAATTTACATCGATCATCACATATGCAATATATTAAAAGTTGGAAGCTTTTTCCTTAAAATTTGGATAACCATTTTTCCCCTCCACCGAAATTAAAATTATGTTAGACATTAAAATTTTATTGCACTATTAAAAAAATGAAAATGCAATAACTGCACTTAAATTATGTAGTTATACCATTATTCCGAATTGAAAAAAAATGACGTTATTTCAATTTGTGCAATTGATGACCTTAATGGTTATTCACTCAGCTATGAGTTCTGTCAAAATATTCAAAATTCGCATTAATTTGTGATTCATTATATATTTTTATATAAAAGTTTTGATATATAACGTCTAGTTATATCCTTTTCATATAAGTTGTCGTCATAATTTGAAATACTTATCAAAAGTTATTTTTCAATTTACAAAATCATAATAGTATCAATCCAAAAAAACTATTTTTCTCCTAATGTTATTAACTCTTTTGAAAGTACAACATAAATTTTAAAATTTGTCTCGTGCCTCAAGGATGAATTTCTGTAGGAGCTCGAGTCATTTTATACACTAGCAGAAAGGGTGAAACTTCTTTTACACACACTCCAACCTGGTTGGCACAAACACGAAATGCAGGTCATGGCTAACTACAACTGAATGATGCATCGGTTAGGCTAATCGAATGAAAAAGATAAAATGGGAGCCATGGAGAACGATTGATTTTTATAATTCAATAATGTTATCTAAAGGCAGCATATCATGTGACATCATCTCTTGTATGCTGCACTATTTTGGTCTTCCTAAGGTTACTAATTTCAGTGCATCTTTGGCATGATGAGTCCAATTATGTTGGACATTTGTGCTTTGACAGGGATTAGACCTCACTGTGAGTTCATTAGTGCAGCCTTAGACATTGAGAGTTCAAAGTTTTCTTTGCCAAATATTGAGAAATTAAGGAAATATATTATGAGGAGTTTGTTTGTCAATGTTGATAAGGAAAGAGAGGAGGTTAAATAGGATGAAATTTTGCGTTCCTGAGTATGTGGCTTTGCAAGTTCATTTTTTGCAATGGCTCATCAAGGGTCACAATGGAGTGTAGAAGTAAAACGAAAAATAATTTTCCTATACTATATGTTTACCCTTGATGAACCATTGAAAAAGACGAACTTGCAAACCCATATATTGAGGAACCTTAAACCTTCATCGTCAGTGACATCCTCTATTTCCATGTTCTCTTTGATAAACTCATCATAGTATATTTTCTTATTTTCTCACTCTTTGGCAAAGAAAATTTCAAATTGTGGATGTGAAGGACTGCACTAAGTAGGGTCTAATCTCTGTCAAAGCAGAAATTTCCAACACGGTGGACTCAACATGCCAAGTTTAAGTGGAATGAGTTACCTGAGGTAGACCAAAAGCATAATGCAACATAAAATGATCTTCATCACATGGTATTTTGACATTAGATAACTTAATGACATCATAACTATCACAAGTTCTCCATGCCTCTCCTTTTAACTTCTCCATTCAATCAACCCAACCGATCCATCCTTCAAATACAATTAATCATGACCTCCACGTGTCGTTTTTGTGCCAACCAGGTTGTATTATGTTTAAAATAGGTTACTCCCCTTCTACTAGTGTGTTGAATTACTCATGCTACGAAGGAAATCAATCCTTGAAGCACGAGCCTAATTTTATAATATATGGGAGAAGGAGTCAATAAGCACTCTAAAAATTATGCAGTTAATTTTGTATTTATTTTTTCATCTATGTCATCATTGTATTAGCCCTTAATTTTATTAGTTTTGTTCATATTATTAAAGACTTTTTTCATTGTTCCATTTTTGGTCTCATTACATACATGTTTCCATTGAATTTTAGTCATTCTAACATATCTCCAGAGTCTAACCTCAAAAACGACGTTTTTCGAACTATTTATAAAAAAAATTAAAACTTATTACATAAGCACTATATTTGCTTGATATTTGTCAAAACGCGGCTGGATCGACGGACATCGCGACTGATCGTCGTGGTCACGACGGACCATCATGGACTCCGTCATCCCATACTTGATGCAATTTCTAGTGCTGCTCTCTTCACTACCCTCGACGGCAGGTATGATGGATCCTCACAGGCACAACGGTTCGTCGAGGATCTTTGATCCAAAACACTTGAACTTTTGGAATATGAGTACCGAGACTTCTTCTCCGAACTTCATAACGAACCAGTAGGACGGACCGTCATGGATACGACGGTCCGTCTCACTTTCCGTAACCCCACACTTGGTCAGACTTCCCCATCTTCCTTCAGCAGTTGCACTATGCTGCCACATATGGACCTTCACAAGCATGACGAACTGTCACAAGCTCCGTAGGTGGTCTCTTCTGCATTTCTTCGCTCAAAAACCTTCGCATTCATCTTTGGACAGATTTCCTGCAAATAAGGAGAAACTTATATACAAATTATCACAAAAGGGCTTTTAGACACACTAAACTTAAGGAAAAAGTATTAATAATACCGTTAAACCACGATATATCAACACCCTCAACTTAAATTCGTTATTTGTCCTCAAGCGACGCGCTATGACTCAATACAAAATCTTTTTACAATATTATCCATGTTTTATCCTTTGCACTCATTTGGCTATCAATCCTGATTAATCTTATAATATTTATGCATGCTATCACTATTAGGCTTGAATTATGTGGAATTAGACCATTACACAGACTCACCATGCACTAACACCCATCCTCTTCAGTTTCTCACCAAGGTGCTAATATTTCCGGCACTGCAACTAGTGTCCTCACTTCAAAACAAAATCCTCATTTTTCACACAATGTTTTCAGTTTGAGTATAAGGATTACTTTTCAACAGTCACTCTCATAAAAAATTCACACTCATTCAAACCTATTTCCATAAGCTTGCCCTTATTATCACTGCTTTAAGTTCGCTATACAGCCCTTAGGATCACGATAGGACTTTCTTATCTTGTAACATAGGCTCAGGGTCAGGTAGGGTATATTTAGGTATACTTTGGTGACTTTTTGCCCTCCTTGACATATTGTCTAAACATACATTTTTCTATCGTTTTATTTTGCCCAATTTCCCATATTCTTTCACATTGCTATTTTCACTTTTTTTGCTTCATTTGTGTAAGTGACTCTCTTCTTTTCTTGCTTGTATTTCTTGTAAACTTTTTTAATTTTTTTTTACTTTTCTTTCAACTAATTCTTCAGTCACTTTACTTTTGTTCTTTTTCTCTCTTTGTTATTTCAACCCACTTTCCAGAGCATTCCTCATAATAGCCACCCTCAACTCATGGCTTTGCAATTAGTCTAAGTACAGAATACCCAAAGTTGGGTCAGGGCCATAAAAAGGTTATTTACTTAATTAGCCACCCTCAACTTATGCTTTTGGCATAAGCTGAGGTGCACATGTCCAAGGAGGGACCAGGGCCAACACATTTTCCCCAGAAAAGATTAGTTGGTGTGAAAAAGAAAGGTCTAATTTAAGCTCAAATCATTTGCATCAAAGAAGAAAAAACTATGTACACAAGATATAGACATGCCGAATAAACAGAAATAATAATCAGTGTCTCGGGGAAAAAGAACACAGGCAAGAAAACCCCAAAAGAGGATAGTGAATTGGTCTTCTCAGACTTCACCCTAGCACTCACTTTCATTTTACCCCACCCCCAACAAAAAGACATGCAATTATCCCCAATGCATAAAAAAATTGAAATACTAGAGTGGTAGGTGAAGCAAACCTGGGGCACAAAGTGTCGATGATCAGCAAGCTGGTGGGTCCGGTTCCCCATAACCCACTACCTCTGTAATATGGACACCCTCAGTGGTGTCCTAAACATCAACAACACTATCAGTAGTGCCTACTGCTATCTCCACAGTTCTGGAGCTAGACGCCTCAGCAGCTAACTCTCCTGCTCTCATCTGACGCTCCTCCTCTTCAACAAGCGAGGCTCTCCTCGCAACTTCCATCTCACGGCTCTCCTTCTTCCGTGCTAGAGCTTCATCCTCCTCTCAACCCTTACGCCTCTTGGCATGCACTCGAAGGGGAGGTGGTGGAAACTCTGAAAAGGCGAATAGGGCCGCCATCACTATGTCTTCTGCAGGCTCTGCAGAAGGGGCCTCAGACTCAGGCACCCTAGCCTCTATGATCATATCAATATATGCACGAAGACTGTCGTCCGCAGCATGAAGGATCAACACATTCACCGGAGGGACTGGACGGGCTAGCACCCGCAACTTAAAAGCTTCCAAGCGCTGATGAACCTCAGCGATCTTCCGCTCTGTGTGCTGGGCCATTCTCCGCTAAAAGCGCTCTTCTGAGTATTGAGTTTTTCTAAATTGTCATTGAGATATTCGAGTTGAGTTGTTTTGTATATGTTTCTGCATGAAACATATTTTGAGTTATAATTTGTAGAAATTTTTAAAGGGAATATTTTCTTCAATCAATTTTTTTTAGAAAGTAGAGCAAAGTTGAGTAAAGTTTAAAATGAACAAGTGTAACACCTTGAGCTTTAGTCAATTTTTTATGTTTTTTTTTCAACTTCAAATGACCATAACTTTCAGCAAATAAAGATTAAGATCGACCATTAGGTATCAAAGGGAAGGTCTTTGAGTCCTCTTACTAAAGTCGACGAGTTTTAAAAATATGAGTTTGGAAGAAGGAGTTATGCCCGTTTGAGTGCATCCACTCTAGTTAAGGGATTTTCATCTATTTTAAAGAGGGCTATTTGATCTTTTCCTTAACCCACTTGCCTAGCGCGTTTTTGTTCAACCAAATAGGGGTCTAAACTGATTAATATCAATTTGCCTTTATTTGAAAACACTTAGGGTTTAGAAGGGTTTCATGAGGAGAAAAAGAAGAATGCTTCAGGAGTATTTGCAAGATTTGAGTATTTTCGCCTAGAACTTAGTTCCTTAGAGGTATGTAATCTTTCATAGTGTTGGTTTTTTTCACCCTCACTCAAATCATGTGAATTTATCCATAAATCCGTTCTTGAAGTTTAATGAGTTTGAATTCTTGGAAGTTCTTAACTTTTAGCTTCATTCTTTATAAAATAATTTAATAAGAGGAAATATCATGGAGGGTAATTACAGAAGGTAGTTTCCACCTTCTTTTCTCATAATGTTTTGGCTCTACCCACATTTTAAATTTATGCGTCAAAAGTTACTTCATTCACATGAACCCAATAGTTTTACATTATTAGTGAATAAAAAGTATTCTTTCATCCTCTATTCGAAACATTAGATCCGAACTTTACTACAAAATTAACTTTTTTATGGAGTAGTTTTCCTTCTTCATTTTTTTTAAAAATAAGGTCTTAAGACCGATTTTATCAAGTGTAATTTACATAAATGTCATAATTTTAAATTAAATTACAATATATTCCTCATAAGTTTCAAATTGCATTAATCCCTTACAAATATAAAAATCTGTCACAATAATTGAAACTCGGATACATTAATAAGTAGCTCATATACATTAAATACTAGCTCGGATACATTAAAAACTAGCTTAGGTACATTAAATACAAATTTACATACATTAATATGTATCTCATATACATTAAAGAAAAAAATGATTTTGGAAATTTTAAAAATAATAGGGGATCATTGAAACTTGTGAAATAAAATGTGTGTATTTCTGCTATTTCTCCTTTTATTAAATAATCAAAATAAAACTGTGATAACAAACCACAGGCCCAGTCCATCAAACCAAAAATCCCTTAGGTTTCGTAAATTAACCTATACATATCAAGTGTAAGGGAGTACTCAGTATTCATTCTCCAAATCTGCCTCCTTGGCAACTAGATGTTGGTGTGTGGTCGGAAAAACTCGCAATAGTTTTTGCTCCTCTACTGGATCATTTCAAAGATCAATCCCTTCTTTATGTGGCTGAAACTCTGTCTGTCACCTTTAATATTACACTATATATCTTCTCTTTATTCATTCCCTTTTCCTTTGATAAACTAATTCATTGTACCTTTTAATAGGCGGTCAATATTTTTCTCTAAGGGACTAAAGAAGAAGTTTTAGAGTAGCTTTTCAATCTCTGGTAATCTAAAAACCCTATTCTTTATTAAAGTTCAATTTTCACTAGAACTCTAATAGAATTATTTAGAAAGGGAAAAATAAGTTTGTTTATCTTTTAAATTTGATTAAATCAATTATATTATTCTTATATGTCATTTTAATAATCTGCAATGTCTATCTCTATATCTTTTCAATCGTCATTATACAATGAACTTCTAAAGGAGTCAAATGGATTATATCATAAAATTGATATTAAAACATATAAATCTAATTTATTGACATACTTTTCCATCTGTGTGAATGATTATTACAAATAAAAATATAGGAAAAAACTACTTTAATTGGATGACAATATTAATTTCAAACAACCATATAAAATCAAACATAATCTCATGTGAATAATTTATTGGAGAAAAGAAAAGTAAAATATTTTATTGGAACAGTCTAATCAAGTTTTAAGTATTTGTTTAAATTCACTCAATCATTTTAATTTGCATATCTAGCACCAAACACTCAAAACACACAAAACACACACAAACACATGTTCGCACACACACACACACACACTGTTAAATCACAAACAAAAGTTTAAAAGAAGGAAATGTCAATAGAAATTTGTTAGATGTTTTCCCCTTTTAGAAACTAAGTCATATAATAGTTATCAATATTATTAACAATAAAAGTAATGATAAATAATGTAATCATCCCACTTATTTTCTAAGTGAAAAGACCTCAAGTTAAAATTAATTTGGAAAAATAAACTTATAAAGTAAATTGAAATTGAAATTTCCAGGACTAATAATTGATATTGAAATTTCCAGGAAGAACAATTTTCATGCTGTTACATAACTATGAAAACTAGAAACCCTATGACTCAAGAAAATATCTATAATAACAAAGATTAAGAGCACTAACTGTTAAGGACTAATTGTCAGCGAACAATCAACGAAATAAATTTTAAAATATTTTTTTGTTGAAAAAATCGATCATAGACTCTATGAAAAAGTAACGTTAAGAGAAGACTGTATTACCATGTCAAGAGGTTTGTTGAATGGCTCTCAAAGTACGAGTCTTTCTATTATATACAGAGCATGTCATTAAATCCCTAATAATCTATCATATATATATACACACACACACACACACACACACACTCTCTCTCTCTCCCTAAAGATGAGTTATTCTGTCCCTCTAAATGTGCTATGCAAATCCCTCTTAATTTTACATTCTATCCCTCCAAAAATGCTATTCTGTATGAATATTTATTATCTTTGATTACTATAACAAATCTCTATTAGTATACTTATTTATAACATAATATAATTCATAAGTATAAATAATCTACCATGCTATTAGTTCTGCTTCCTAGGAGGGCTTGTTTGAGGTGGATATATACTCCAGATGATGAAATGCATAGAGACGATAATCGTACGATTTCCTATTGATGTTCATCACCAAATCACTTAATAGGTTCGACTATCATATAACAATTTACATCGATCATCACATATGCATTATATTAAAAGTTGGAAGCTTTTTCCTTAAGATTTGGATAACCATTTTGCCCCTCCACGGAAATTAAAATAATGTTAGACATTAAAATTTTAATTACACTATTAAAAAATGAAAATGCAATCACTGCACTAAATTTATGTAGTTATAATATTATTTGGAATTGAAAAAATGACTTTATTTCAATTTGTGGAATTGAAGACCTCAATGGTTATTCACTCAGATATGAGTTCTGTCAAAATATTCAAAAGTCGCATTAATTTGTGATTCATTATATTTTTCATAGAAAAGTTTTGATATATCACATCTAGTTATATCCTTTTCATATTAGTTGTCGACATAATTTGAAATACTAATCATAAGTTATTTGTCAATTTAAAAAATCATAATAGTATTAATCCAAAAAAAAATAATATTTTTCTCCTAATGTTATTAATTCTTTTGAAAGTACAACATAAATTATTAAATAAGGCTCGTGCTTCAAGGATGAATTTCTTTAGGAGCTCGAGTCATTTTATACACTAGCAGAAAGGGTGAATCTTCTTTTACACACACTCCAACCTGGTTGGCACAAACACTAAATGCAGGTCATGGCTAACTACAACCGAAGGATTCATCGGTTGGGCTAATCGAATGAAAAAAGTTAAAAGGGGAGCCTTGGAGAATGGTTGATTTGTATAATTCAATCAAGATATCTAAAAGCAGCTATCATGTGACATGATCTCTTGTATGCTGCACTATTTTTGTTTCCCTAGGGTAACTTATTTCACAACATCTTTGGCATGATGAGTCCAATTATGTTGGAAATTTGTGCTTTTACAGGGATTAGACCTCTCTGTGAGGTGATTTGTGCAGTCTTAGACATTGAGATTTCAAAGTTTTCTTTGCCAAATATTGAGAAAATAAGGAAATATATTATAAGGAGTTAGTTTATCAAAGTTGATAAGGAAAGAGAGGATGTTAAATAAGATGAAATTTTGCGTTCCTGGGTATGGGCCTTTGCAAGTTCATTTTTTGCAACGGGTCATCAAGGGTCACAATGGAGTGTAGGAGTAAAACGAAAAATAATTTTCCTATACTCCATCGTTACCCTTGATGAACCATTGAAAAAGACGAACTTTCAAACCCACATATTGAGGAACATTAAATGTTCATCGTCAGTGACATCCTCTATTTCATGTTCTCTTTGATAAACTCGTCATAGTACATTTTCTTATTTTCTCACTCTTTGGCAAAGAAAAGTTTAAATTGTAGATGTGAAGGAATGCACTAAGTAGGGTCTAATCTCTGTCAAAGCAGAAATGTCCAACACGGTGGACTAAACATGCCAAGTTGAAGTGGAATGAGTTAATTGAGGTAGACCAAAAGCATAATGCAACATAAAATGATCTTCATCACATGGTATGTTGACTTTAGATAACTTCATGACATCATAACTGTCACCAGTTCTCCATGCCTCTCCTTTTAACTTCTCCATTCATAACCCAACCGATCCATCCTTCAATAACAATTAATCATGACCTCCATGTGTCGTTCTTGTTCCAACCAGGTTGTATTATGTGTAAAATATGTTACTCCCCTTCTACTAGAATATTAAATTACTCATGCTCCGAAGGAAATCCATCCTTGAAGCACGAGCCTAATTTTATAATATATTGGAGAAGGAGTCAATAAGCACTCAAAAAATTATGCAGTTAACTTTGTATTTATTTTTCTATCTGTATTATCATTGAATTAGCCCTTCATTTTATTAGTTTTTTACATATTATTAAAGCCTTTTTTTCATTGTTCCATTTTTGTTCTCATTAGATACATGTTTCCATAGAATTTTAGTCATTCTAACATATCTATTAAAATTCACTTTAAACAAACATGCTAAGAACGTGTCCCAACTATAATATATAGATATATATTATAGTTCGCTTGATTAATCTACAAATATCACTAACAATCAATTACAAGAATCTTAAAATAATAAAGAATCTCACAAAAGCTCTAAAAAATAACCAAGAGTGTAACCAAATGATCAAGAGTCTAACCTGAAAAACGAGGTTTTCGAACTATTTATAAAAAAATAAAAACCTAATTACTTAAGGTATCTATTTGGTGGAAATCTGTCAAAACACGGTTGGATCGACGGACATGGCGACGGATTGTCACGACAGACCGTCATGGACCCCGTCGTCCCATACTTGATGCAATTCCTTCTGCTGCTCTCTTCATTACCCTCGACGGCAGGTATGACGGATCGTCACAGGCACAACGGTCCGTCGAAGGTCTCCTCAAGCGATGCACTATGACTCAATATAAAATCTTTGTACAATAGTATCCATGTTTTATCCTTTGCACTCATTTAGGTATCAATCCCGATTAATCTCATCATATTTATGCATTCTATCACTTTTAGGCTCTAATTATGTGGAATCAGACCATGACACGGACTTACCATGCACTAACACCTATCCTCTTCAATTTCTCACCGAGGTGCTAATATTTTCGGTAGTGCACCTAGTGTTCTCACTTCAAAACCAAATCCTTAATTTTCACACAATGATTTCAGTTTGAGTATAAGGATTACTTTTCAACACTCACTCTCAGAACAAATTCACACTCATTCACACCTATTTCTTTAAGCTTGCCCTTATTTTCACTACTTTATGTTCGTTATACAGCCCCCCTTAGGATCACGATAGGTTTTCCTTAGCTTGTAACATAGACTCAGGGTCAGGCAGGGTATATTTAGGCATACTTTAGTGACTTTTTGCCCTCCTTGACAAATTGGCTAAACATAACATTTTCTATCATTTTATTTTGCCCAGTTTCCCATATTCTTTCACATTGCTATTTTAACTTTTTTTTCTTCATTTGTGTATGTGACTCTCTTCTTTTCCTGCTTGTATTTCTTGTATTTTATTTTTTACTTTTCTCTCAACTAATTCTTGAGTCACTTTACTTTTGTTCTTTCTCTCTCTTTGTTCTTTCAACCCCACTTTCCAGAGCATTCCTCATAATAGCCAACCTCAACTCATGGCTTTGCCATGAGTCAAAGTACACAATACCCAAAGTTGGGCCAGGGCCATAAAAAGGTTGTTTACTGAATTAGCTACCCTCAACTTATGCTTTTTGCATAAGATGACGTGCATATGTCCAAGGATGGACCAGGGCCAACACATTATTCCCTGAAAAGATCAATTGGGGTGAAAAAAAAAGGTCTAATTTAAGCTCAAATCATTTGCATCAAAGAAGGATAAACTATGTACACAAAATATAGACATGCCGGTTCAACAGAAAAAATAATTAGTCTCTTGGGGAAAAAGAACACAGGTAAGAAAACCCCAAAAGAAGATAGTGAATTGGGCTACTCAGACTTCACCCTAGCACAGACTTTCCATTTACCCCACCCCCAAAAAAAAGACATGCAATTTTCCCCAATGCATAAAAAAATTGAAATACTAGAGTGGTAGGTGAAGCAAACCAGGGGCGCAAAGCGCCGTCGATCAGCAAGCTAATGGGTCCAATTCCTCGGAACCCACTACCTTGGTAATCTGGACACCCTCAGTGGTGTCCTCAGCATCAACAACTCTATCAGCAGTGCCTCCCGCTATCTCAACAGTTCTGGATCTAGATGCCCCAGCAGCTAACTCTCCAGCTCTTATCTGACGCGCTTCCTCTTCATCAAGCGAGGCTCTCCTCGCATCCTTAATCTCTCCTCGCAGCCTCTATATCTTAGATTCCTCCTCCTATTGACCCCTACGCCTCTTGGAATGCTCTCGACAGCGAGGTGGTGAATCTCTAAAGTGGCGAATAAGGCCGCCAAAACTCTGTCAACAGCAGGCTCTGCAGAAGGGGCCTCAGACTCAGGCAGCCTAGCCTCTCAGATCATATCAATATATGCGCGAAGACTGTCGACCGCAGCCTGAAGGGTCGACACATTTATCGGAGGGGACGGACGGGCTAGCACCCATAACTCAAAAGCATCCAAGCACTGATGAACCTCAACGATCTTCCACTCTGTGTGCTGGACTATTCTCCGCTCCAAGAACTCTTCTTCCTCGGCAATAGACCTCTACATTCAAGGCTGGATATGATGCAGAAGTGTAGCCATTTGCGCCTCTAATTTGTGGACCCTAGAAAGCGGGACCAGAGAGGTTAAAGGGGCTGAGCGAGAAGAGCTCGGGGTAGTGCTACTACTCGGGATAGACTCGACCAGGGTAGTGTCAGTGGAAGCCGCCTGCGTAGCCGTGCGGGCTTGTGCTACCGTATCAGCCAAATTGTCAACAAGTAGAGGCAACTATGGACGGGGCACTCTGCGTGGAGCCAACTCATTGGCTTTATCCCTGATGAGGCCGATATAAACAGTTCCCAAACGGGTCTTGAGCTGATCAACGTGCCATATAGGCACACCTGCAGACCTGCCTAGAGAAAATATTATGCACGGGAAAGGGTAAGTAGTTGTGATCTTAAAATCCCTCTCGTGCATGACCGCGTGTAGAAGCCCTGCAAAATCCACCTCAAACCCAGCTATCATCGCTGCAATCAGTACTGATCGATCCCATGTGACGATATTATCAGCGACTGTGGGGGAAAGGCAGTGGAGGACAATCGACCACCAAAACTTTGCCGTGAAGGTCAGATTTGCCTTCTTGATGTCCCCCTTCGGCTCGGTCACCCAGTCGGCACCCTCTCAATAACCAGACAAGTACAGGGCCATCCACTTCTTAGTGGTCTCTCTAAGCGATGGTTCATGCAGAAATTGGCCATCTTTAACAATCTGCCATCGGAAGTCATACTCGGCAGTGAGAGGGGTCCGATTGGCATCAACATCCTAGCCGTATAGAAACCGGTAGATGGTAGGCAGGGAGATATCAACCTTAACGCCACTTACTCGGACCTGCTCTAGTGGGGCCTATTTGGTGGGGGCAGCCCTCCTATCAGTCTGTGATCGGAGAGTCGCTATGTAGGATGCATAGAACTCTCGGACCAGCTCTTTACTATAATATCCCAACGGACGTGGTGTTTACTCCAGTCGATGTCTAGTGAAGAGATTGTGGATCTCAGGCATCGTTGGGAGACTTCCTGTAAGGACCCTCCGCTCTAATGTAAGTGTGCGAGTCATAAATCCTTTGTCATTTAGGAACTTTACATCGGAATAGACTTGAAACTGCTCGTCGACACACCAATGGTTGGGCTGGTCAGTAACCGGGGTGAGAGCACCAGCTGGCGAACCAGGTGTGGATTCTGAACTTTCAGCCTCATCAGACGAGGCAGAATCTGCAGAGGGGCGGGAACCTCAACATATCCAGAGGCTTCCTCCGAACACAAAACTCCTAAGGAGCCAAACACTCCTTCTTCATTGGTAGCTGACCCATAAGGTGTGTCGGTCAGTGTGCGCTCCTCATAAGACTGGGAGGCAGTGACTACGCACAGTGAGAGTTACATTTAATCCTTATTTCATTTTTTAATTTTCTTTTTTTAGAGAATAGTTCATTCTTTATGGGAGGGAAATTGAATCCATTTATTAAAACATGGTCTTACAGTAGAAGAGAAGGTAATGTTTTTTTGTTTGTGTTGAAACCGGTTAGACATTATTTGAAGCTTTTTGATCATGATTAAGCGTTTCATGTTGTTGAGAATATTCTTGTAACTGCACTTATATGTTATCTCTAATTGAATATTTTTTGTACACCTTTATTAATATAATTATGTTCTTAATATACTTGATGAAAGACAAACGCTAAAGTTTGGGTGTATATGAGTGGTAGATTTGCACTTATTTGAGGTCTTAGCTCAATAACTAGTTCTCAATGCCTAATTTTTTCATATTCTAATAATATTCTGATGATTTCAGGTATGAAGGCCAATGGACAATGTAAGGAGGAAATTTTAGACGAATGTATGAATGAGTTAAAAGAAGTTAAAACTTATATTGATGATTGCCCAACAGGAAAGGAATATTGCCTAGTAAGCATGGCTTCGCCCAAAAGTGACTACACTTATTTCAGTCGAGATATGTTGGCAAACTATAGAAAAGAAATGTGATTCATTGAAAGAGAAAGTGACCTTGCTGACCATCACTAAAAAATGACAGTTCAAGGAGGAAAATTAAAGTCTCAAAAAGTGAACCAAGGTGGTATTCGGTTATTCACCGATTGTGAAAGGCTGACTCAACAGAGCTTACCGAATGATGGTCTAGCAGCTGAATCCTTGAGCAAGAAAAGGTGACATGAAGCATGATTGTTAATTCGATGAATGATTTTGGTGAGCCCGACTAACGCCGTCCAAAGAATAACATGTTCACTTTTTGGGACAAACTTTTGAAAATAATAAATAGCCCAAAGGATATAATGAAGAGTATGAATTGTACTTTCGAGTGAAATACTTTACCTTGTGAAGAACATTTTCTAGTTTTTTAGATTTTCAACTTTGTAATTGAATTTAAAAATTTAAGTTGAATCAAAATAGTGTTTGCTTGAAATTTGTCAATTTCATGTTACCCATAGCTGCTTTCTTGGAAAATATAAATTTTGTACTTTCTGTGACGGGTGGATAAATATCTATGATTTAGGGGTGCAATTAAGAGGTTGGTTGTTGATTTCATGTAGTGGATATTGCGTTATGTTATGTTTTTCCTATTGGTCATAAATGAATTTTAGATAATTAGCATGGGGTTAATTTATGGGTAAAGGTTTTAAAATTATTTCTTACCATGCTCGATATAGATTGATTAGAGTGCCAAATTGTTTTGATACTAGATAATTAGGTTTAATGTCTATAACTTGCTTTAAAATAGAGGTAATGAGCCAAACTCTATTTGCTCTATTTTTTCATCAAAAGAAAGAATAGGGAAAGCTATTGGGTTTCTTAGATTGGCATATTGATGAGACTGAAAGGACATTCTACACAAGGATGCTATGAGATTGAAAGAAAATTAGTGTCACTGAAGTTTACCTATTATATTCATAAATTTTATCACTATATAGTAGAAAAAATACAATTATCTGACATTTAATTCAAATCCCTGCACCTCTACATTGCTTGTTACTTCTTGAATTTCCCATAATTTAGTAAAATTTTTATAATTTGATTTTATTAAACTGGTGGAATCATTCATCCACTTATTTTAATTCTATAAATGATTGATTTTACAATTCAAATTTCATAATAATAATATTTATTTACAATATACTATTCGTTGTAGGGTTCAACCTCGACTATTCGTTGGAAATTTATTTGCTACGACTCTTGTCCTTTTTAATTGGTTATAAAACAGACATTTGAGCATTTTAAATCAAAGTTTAAATTACAAATGGTGATTGGTTGTTCCACGAATAACATATGGGATACATAGAATAAGGTTGAGCACTGTATCATTGATTATTTTTTCTTCTTTACTTATTAAGCTAGTCTTTTCCATTTCAAGAAAAGCATTCTTGGCACTCCTTGTTTATTTGTACTTTTATTTCTAGAAAAAATTGTACTTGTGACTTCTAGGTTTATGGAAATATTTTTTAATATAGATTTTCGTTTTCTTTCGCTTTTGTTTGGTTCTATAGTTCAGTTTGATTTCTATTTCGCCCCACCCTTATACTCATTACTTGTTGTTCTTGATTACTAGTTGGCTTTCCTATTGGTGGGTTATTGTAGATTTCATCATGACTTATAATTTGAGTCATGAAAAGTTGATTAAAAGAACTATATTCTCCTGTCTAAGTTGTACAATGATATTATATAGTAGAGTCCTCCATATTGGTGTAGGGACATATGTATACTATCTTTCGGAGACTACAAGGTGTGTTTAGGAATTACCCCTCATTTATATCACTTTTGTGCAGTAATATCTCACTCATTTCATTTTCTCACAAGATGGTTGGTGTACACCACACACCGGCTCTAGGTAGGGATTGACCTGCCTTGTTGTCCAGGGGTAGAAGGATATGAAGCCTATAGAGAACCCTTGACCAGCTGGAGTTTCAAGTCATCTGGTGGGATTGGGCCAGCCTAGCTGCTACCTAGACAAATAATTGCACTAGACTAATATAATGGTATTACACAACTTATGAATGTGTTGAATAGCATTCTATAGGCTCCGACTACATTTGAAGTTACTCCAGCACCGCAACATCTTCATTTTTCAAAGGCACCTCAATATCAGGTACGACCTGGGAGTGCCCAACCCGTGTTTGTGGATGAATATTTTCCTCTAGAATAGTAGAAGATTCTCGGAGAGTTTCTCAGGATTTTTCCTCTATGTTTTTTGGGATATTGTTAAGGATGACTACGAGTTTCTAAGTATTTGTTGCGGATGGATTCATTCATTGGTCTTAGTGTAGTTGAGAGGATATGACTCTAGTTCTTATTAGTTAGAAGGTCCAACCTATAAGTGGTAGTAAACATTCATTAAGAACATGCCATTTGGGTCTTCGTCAATCACTTATACCATGTTTCGAAGGGTCTTTTTCTAGTTTTATCCCTCATAGAGTGAAACATCGACCACATTATTAGTTTTCCAGGTTTGAATATAGCTTCTTGACTAAGTTAAAGTATGAGGTGAGGTTTCATGATCTCTTTCGCTATGCTAATATGCTATTCCAACATAGAATGAGTGAGCTTGCTGCTTTATCTGTGGGTTGAAACAACTATAGATAGACACTTAGTCTATGGTTTCCAGGAGTTTTTACTTTCTGGATTTTGTTTTTCACGCCTAAACAATTGAGAAGTTTCTTCATGAGGCCCATTGGGGCAGAGAATAGAGATTTAGGTATGAGGGTATCTAAAAATGGGTCACTTCCCAGGTCTAGAGACGCTGACGATAGCACCCAACAATAGTTTCAATAGGTCAATACAACATGTTGATGTGTCGTAATTTCACGATATTTCTAATGCATTTAACTTAAGAGTTGTGTGTGGCTAAAGCCTTTTTGTAGTGTTTTTTAACAAGTTTTGTGTCTTGTTTTGTAGGAAAGATGTTTAGGTGGGAATAAAAGAAAACAACTCAAAATAGGGCAAAACCAAACCTACGGAGGTAATCAATGTTCCATCATTCAATCGATTGACCATAGGTGGTGACCGTAGATGAGAAGGTCAAGACAATGAAGGGAAATTAGGGACGTCTGACAATGTGTGGAACCACGAGAGGCAATGACAATTTGTCGATTGATCGATGGACTGTACTCGTGAACCGTCATTTTAGTTCAAAGAAGCTTCCAGTTTCAGATCTTGAAATATTCTATGTATGGAGCTACGGAAGAGCATCGACGACCTGCTGCTCCGTTGTTGGATTCAAACAGGGTACTATCCAGGGATAAAAACATATTTTAAGTCCCGAATGACAGAAGTAGTCTACAGACCATCGAATCAGTTGGTTCAACTATTGATGTCACGTTACCTGAACATAACTTCCTTGTTTTATTTACTTTTTCTTTAGGATTTGTTTTCTATATATAGGGTATTAAAACCTTGTTGTTAGGGTTAGATACTATTACATTAGTTCTACTTTGTGTATTGGAGATTGTGTTTTTGCAACTTTGGCAGTTTATCAATTTCTGGATTTTGTTTAAACGATTTTTGTTGCAAATTCAAGTGAAGATTTATCAGTTTATTCTTTTTGTTAAAGTAAAAAAAATAAAATAAAAAGAGAATGATATAAAAATAAAAAAAATATAAAAAAAAGAAGAAAAAAAAAGGAAAATAAGATAAAGAAACAAATAAAAATAAGAAAGAGGGAAAAAATGAGGAAGTTAAAAAAAGTAATAGGTAATAGAGAAGAAATAGAAGAAATGGTGTGGCGGTTGGGATATCCAGTTCTACGCCTAAGATCACTATTGAGGTGGATGGCACTATTGATGGTGCGGGTATTAGAGATGTGGGTGCTATTGATGGTGGCCCACTTGATGATTTTGCGGGTTCCGAGAAACTAGACCCACCCACCACTTGTTGAAAGTTCTTCGGATCTATATGCCACGGTTCTATTTCACCTACTACCCTGTGTGTATGATATCTTATTATGTCGGGGTCAATTGCAAAAAAAATTGTTGGGGTGTGGTAAATGGAAAGTGAGTGGCAGGGTGAAGTCTGAGTAGCCCAACTCACAATCTCTCTTAGGGTTGAACTAGCATTTCTTAATAAGTACAAGTATAAAAGCATTAAAATTAAGCATGATGGCTAATAAAAATTATACCCCATCCATTGCAGTGCTTGCATGTATAGGATAAGGAATGTTGAATGTGTTGGCTCTAAATATGATCTAAATAGGCACCTACTGCATGATCTTCAACTAAAACCAGAACTAGGAGATTTGATAATTGAATAGTGCACTGATGTGCCAAGAGAGTGTGAGGAGATTTGAGTGTTCAACAGTTGGCGCCTAACTTAAACTTGCCCGGTTAGTCTTGCGAAGGGAATATGTGTTAAAACCTAGGAAGTTAACATAGACACTTGTTAAAAATAGCCCCAGTATCTAGCCTAAAAGAAGTCGACCAAATATAATAAATGTCCCTTTTGGTCCAAATATGTTGAGCCTGTAATAGGCCAATTTTGTTTCATTCACCAACTAACCTTCCAAGGATCTAATGTTTTGTCCCAGTCCCTCCTTGGACATGTACCCCTCAACTTAGTCCTTTGGCCTATGTTAAGGGTGGGTAATGCATAAAGTGACCTCATCTTGGCCTCGACACGACTTCAGATAATGTGCACCTCAACCTATGGAAAAGCAATGAGTTGATGGTGGCTATTATGAGTGAGGACCCAAAAATTTGTATGAAAAGAGTTGGATGTTGAAAAGAAAAACATAAGTAAGAGAAAGACGTGACTTGCAAAAAAGTGAAGGAACAGTTGAAAAAGAAAAAAATAATAAAAGAGAAAAGAGTTTTCTGAGAAAAATATGCAAAATAAAAGTGAAATTCACATTTAAAAAGGGAAACAAGGCAAAAAAGAGAAGAGAAGAGAAATGGGGGGTCAAAATCAATGAAAAGAGGTAGAATGCTTAGCGGTAATGTCAAGAAGGGCAGACAGTCACTAAATTTACCCAAATGTACCACACCTGACCCTGAGACTAAGTTACAAGCACAGAAAGTCCTACTGTAATCCTAGAGTCTTGTATGATGAACACAAGAAGCGAAAATAATGGCAAGCCTATGGCGTAGAGTACTAAGTGTATTTGAACTTGTTCTTGAGTACATGTTGAAACAAAGATCCTAGTACCAAAACTTCAAAATCACTGTGTGAAAAATGAGAAAGTTGGTACGTTGGTAAGAGCAAAACAGTAGAAGTGTCTGTTTCATGGTGAATTTGTGTCATGATCGGATAAGCATGAGTTAGCTTATCGAGCCTGAGAGCATAGGCCTTCATTCAATCAAATAAAAATTTAGGATTGATAGCCATGTGATTTGTAGAGCTTAAAAGTGTATACATCTGTACAAAATTCATTCAAATTAATAGTGCATCGCTTGACGAAAAACAACGAATTTAAGTTGAGGGTGTTGATGTGTCGTGATTTCACGGCATTTCTAATGCATTTCACTTAAGAGTTGTGTGTGTATAAAGAGTCTTTATGTAGATTTTAACAAGTAATGTGTCTTGTTTTGCAGGAAAGATTTTCCGGTGGAAATAAAATAAAAACAACTAAAAATAGGGCAGAACCAGATCTACGTAGGCAAATCGACAGACCGTGGGTGGTGACCATACATGAGCAGCTCAAGACATTTAAGGAAAATCTGAGAACTCTGACCGAATTGTTGGTCCGCTGTTTGATTCAAAGAGGGTGCCATCCGAGGGAGAAAATTATATTCTGAGTCCTGACTGGTGGAAGTAGTCTATGGACCATCGATTGATCGACGATCCGTAAGTGGGTTTATCCATTTATTCCACGTTACCTGAATAAAACTTTCATTATTTTTATTCCTTTTTTTATTTAGGACTTTTATTTCTATATACAACGTATCATAACCTCGTTTATGGCGTTAGCTACTATTACTTTTGTTCTACTTTGTGTGTTGGAGATTGGGTTTTTGCAACTCTGGCAATTAATCAATTTCCGATTTTGTTTTAATTGATTTTTCTAGTAAATTCAAGTGAATATTATTCTTGTTAAAAAAATAATAAAATTTAGTCAACTACTTTGTGGCCTATACAGAACTTATTCAAAACATTAGAGGGTGACGAGCATAACCAGAGTGAGTTTTGCTCTAGTTAGAGTTATGGTCCCTTTCATTTTCTTCAAGACAACGTGGCCACTCTTTTTAGATTCGTTGACCTTTCAGCTATTTTTATTATGGACAGTTGGATCGTTAAGCCAATAATTTTCTTTTTCCACAGATTGGTTGCTCCTCTTCATAGGGAGGCCCACCAACTCAAGCAGCAACACCTCCAACCAAAGCTCAATATTAGGGTGAACAATGTTGTAATAGTCATTAAGGTTTTTTGGGTAATTTATAGGGAGGAGGGTTAGATGGTATATCAAATAGCCAGGGCAGAGGAGTACATGTAAACTACTATATATATCTAGCTCCAATGTGGGCGGAGGCTAAAGCCTTGGATGAATTGATCACATATACAACTCTCTTATGAAAGCACCCCTCTTCGACCTAATTTAATTTGGGATCTTCCTTTTCTTATGTGTTTGATCATTATGCTTCTCTCATGGGCTTGAGTTTTAAGCCTATGGTATCACCGTTGTGTGTGTCCACCCTCATGGGTGAGTCTTTAGTAGTTGATCAGGTGTTCTAATCTTGCTTAGTTACTATTTGGGGGGTGTGGGACCTAGGCCGACCTTGTTTTGCTTTATATGTTTGATATTGATGTAATTTTGGGAATTGGGTTTTTATCCACTATTGAGTGGGATTAGATTTCTCCTCTTAGACTGTTACCTTATTCATTGAAGGTATTCCCTAGGTGATGTGGTAGTGCTCTCATAGTAGCACATCGGTTAGAGTTATTTCCTTTTTTCTGGATTAAAGGATAGAAGCTAGTGGTTGTTTTTTCTTATTTTACAAACTTATCTGTTATAAGTTGTAAAGTAACTCTAGTTGATTCATTTACCATTGTGTTATATTTTGCAGATTTGTTTCCTACCGACGTACCTGACCTACCCGTACATTGTGATATTGATTTCTCTATTTAGATGTAGTCGAGTACTCGACCTTTTTCTATTCTACCTTATCAAATTTCTCCTCGAAATCTCAAAGAGCTTATTAAACTTTATTATATCTTAGGTAATGGATTCATTAGTTCCAGTGTATCACCTATGGACGCTTACATTTTTTTACAAAGAACAAGAACGATATTGAATATAGATTGTTGAATAAGGTGACACATTCCGGTTATCACATACTGGAGTGTTGTTTAAGAATAATCTAAATTCCGGTTATCACATACTGAGGATTAGGGCAGAAAACATCTCTATGACAACATTTAGGACTTGATATGTCCACTATGAGTTCCAAGTGATGTATTTTTGGCTGACTAATGTCTGCCCCCTTATATGGACTTGATGAAATGTGTGTTCAGGTAGTATCTTTTTTTCATTCGTCATAGTTTTCTTATATGATATCCTTGTATACTCATGGATGAGGAGAAATGATAAGCAACATTTGAAGATTATTCTCTATACTTTGAGAGATCAATATATTTATGCAATCTTTTAAAAGTTTGAATTTTTTATTGATTAGCATTCTTAGGTAAATCATGTCAATGTATGGTAATATGGTATATTCAATGAAAATTTAGGCTATTCGTTATTATCCTAGGCCCACTGCGGTTCGTAAGATTCGGATCTTTATTTGGTTGCAAATATACTTAAGGTGTATCAACATATTTTATGAAGATTCGATATTGGTTTGGGTTCAAATAGGGACATGTGGAACATTTTGTGTTATTATTCGGTTTGGATATCGAATTATTGTAGATGATTTATGGGGGCACCACATTATGGACCTATAATTCTAGATGGTTATTAAGGATTTTAATAAAGTTGAAGGTACTCCGATGATGGGACTATAAATATAATTGTCATGTGATATATGGACACTTGATGGGTAAGCAAAGGTTATGCACTTATTGTATAAAATATTTTTGAGATGACCAAGAATTTATCCATGTTTTTGCATTGTTATATCGCGGTTTGAATAGTGATTAAAATGTGTTATGTGATATTTTCATAGAGTTGACATTGGGAAAGTAATATCATATTAGAAATTATGGCTATTAGCCTTGGATGGTACCCCTACTCATTCAATGTTTGCGTTGAAAGAGAGGAAGCCATAGTTCATATTTTTTAGAGATGACAAAGTTTTTGCTAAAGAGACCTCGATACTAGAGGAGATTCGAGAGTAAAGTAAATCGATAGTATGATTATGATGTGTATTTAATATTAAAAGCAGTGGTTTCTGTGGATTAGTACGAAGAGTATATCTGGTTAAATTAATTAAATATATGTACAATTGTAAAAGGGGGCCATAGTGGTTAGTTGTAGGTATCTTAAAATCAAATAGATGGATTTAGATGAATTTTGATATAGGATACATGGAAGGAGTATTTGATATTATTCGAGTTTGGTTTTATTACATTCTAATGTGATCAGTGACATGACATATCAGGACATTTCATCCAATACTAAATGTCCATGGGAGTGTGTAATTAATATAACCCAAGTGATTTGGCGTTGAATCCCACAAGGAGTGGTTCCGAGAATTAATGGTCAAGTAAGAATAAATTAAAATTAGTTATACCTAAAGACGTTTACGAGTTAAAACAACAAAAATTAAAGGAGTGTCACTCATCAAAAGGAAGGGTTTTGCAGTCAATTATCGACTAAAACTGAAAATAAGTGAAATAAAAGTATCAAGACGGGATTCTTGGGATGTAATAGGATTATGGGATAAGACAAACAACAGGGTAATCATATTTAATAATAAATACCTGCATATTAGTTATTAGTCTAGACTTTATTGGGGTGAACTCTCTCTCCAACAATTTACCCCAAGTCAAATTGGTTTCTCTCGAAAACAAATAAGCGGCAACTAAGCACAACCTTTGCCTTAGTACATTCACTCTCTCGAACTTAATGTGTGGAAATAGGATTTAGGATTCACTCTCTGGAGCTGAACCCATGACAACCCAATTTGCATATACCATTGATTCTATTTTTTGGTTTCAAAACATCTCTCTCGAGCAAGCCCAAAATGCTAAGCTAAGGTTGTACTTTTGTAACACCCCATAGCTAAAACAAACAAAAAAAATTGGTTTTTCTGAAAATCATCAGGTGCAACAAATGAGACCATCGATGGACAATATCCTTATCCACGGTCCATCCTGCACAATCGTCGATGGAATCAGAGACTCCCACAAACTCTGCCGAATTTTTTTTTGGCTAAATCTTGATCGATAGACGACCTATAATCTGTAGGTCATACGGATGTTCGTAGTCCGTGACTGTCATTTCACACCCCCATTCACCCACTATCTGACAAGAGCTACAGATGACTAGCACGGGCACGGTCCGTAGGTCTGACCGTAGGTGGGAATAGAAAACAATTAAGGGGGAAATGTAGTTTGGTCAACTTCAAATGGTTAGAACTCTTGGCATAAAATTAATTAGGTGTCCCATGACCTATCTACAGATATATAATTTAAATATATTTCAATAGCCATAGACCTTGCTAAAATCAAACCTTTGAGTAAAATGTTATGCCCATTTTTGTAAAGGCCTAACGAACAGGCCCAACCGATGGACCAACCGACGGGGTGTCAGTCAATCGACGAACCGTCAACCTTGATCGTCGATTAGTCTTACAACAACTTACCCTGGGGTCTTTTGGTCTTTCCCACTTTATTTAATCCTTAAGATACATCATATTTACTCTAAATCAGCATATTTTAGTCTCTTGAAGCCTAGAAACATAACTAAAACATATCTAAGTCAAATCATTAAATCAATACATAGAAAATAGGAAGCAAGTGAGGAGAAAAAACTCAGCATACCAAGTACGAAAGTGCAACAAGATCAAACAGTTCTAGTCCCAAAACATAAGTAATTTTTAGTGGATTTCATCACCAGGCATATGGGATTTCATTAGTGGGTTCCTCTCAACCATTAGGTCCCTAGTTTTCAGTCTGATTCTTTATTTTCTTGTAATGATTAAACCTAGGGTTTCTAGAACCTTGATAAAACTTCATTAATTATTAACTGTATGTTCCAAATCAAATTACCATGTTATTACTAAGATTATTGCATAAATTAAAAAACCCTAGCTTTGTATTTCATTAGTTCTTGAATTACACATGCTAGGATAGATATTTCATACACTTCATACATAAATGCCTCAGTTATAAATGCATGATTACCAGATTAATAGTTGCATTCTCAGTTTGCATGTTCCGTTTCTAGCTATCCAGTATTTTTACAGAAACTCAGACATATTTAGTTAATTTACAGAATTCATTGGAAGTATCATAATACGGAGTTGTACTAGAGTTTAGCATACCCAATAGTCCCAGAACTACTACCCAAGTAGTTTGTAAGTCCCCTCTATAGGAAATCAATTTATTGAACACGCCAGCATGCCTTTATACCTTTGTCAAGGTATATGGGGTCATCTCGATGGGGCGTATACATCGTACTCCCAATTTAGATCATATGTTTTTATTATCGTTTATTAGTAGCTCCCACAGATCAGTCACACTATCTACATTGACAATTTATCAGTATATTCAATATTCATTTTAATCATGATATAAATATGTCATTACATCCAGTTAGCTTAGAATTCAGTTTATCATGTAAGATTACTATACTTGTTTTTATGCTTGTTCAGTTATTTTTTTTTTCAGCATTACTCTATACTACATGCTCAGTAACTTTCAACTACTGACGCATAAGTGCGCTACACCTTCTCGTTGTGTAGGTTCAAGTTCTCTGCATCCAGATGACGCATAGATCAATTTCTCAATCGCTAGGTCAGCCATTCAGTGGTGAGTCCTCATTCTTCGAGGACAACACTCAGAAGTTTCTTTACAGTATTTAGTCACTTAGTTTATGTTTTTGCTAGGTTTAGCTTGGGGCTTATCCCAGTATTTCTAGTCCTGTTTAGAAGCTCATTTAAGACATATTTACATTTAGCTTAGTATTGAGTTAATATTTTCTTTGTATTAAACTGATTGTTTTCAAATATCTCAATTATAGAATATG
Source organism: Solanum arcanum (assembly GCA_027789145.1). NCBI lineage: Eukaryota > Viridiplantae > Streptophyta > Magnoliopsida > Solanales > Solanaceae > Solanum > Solanum arcanum. The sequence goes on from CM050937.1 coordinate 15,454,543, forward strand.
TGTATTCCCCATCTTTTAGAATATAATTACGATTTATCTTCGTCATCAGTTAATGTTCGTTAATATGCTCATGATTATGCATGCAGGGTTAGCTTGGGATCACTTTTGGTCCTATGTTCTCTGTCCGCATCTCAGAGGTATCTTGGGGCATGACAATTTTCAACTACAACCCTGTTAAATTCAATCACAACTACAGAACAAAATCACTTCTACATTGAAAATACACTAATACTTAGAGGTATCCAGTAGTTATATCAACCCATAATTACACCCCGAAAATTGGGGTTTCATCTAGAGATAATAAAAATAAAAAATTGATACCACTTGTTGTTTCCATCAATTTGGTCAAATGGATATTGTCTTTACACGACTCTAAAATGAAGAATCTTGAACACGCATTTCAATTTTTTTGGAATTGGAAATATTCAAAAGCTAAAGGAAAATGTCTAAGAAATTGTTCAAAGCTAGAATAATAATTCCCAATTGCTTAATTTCTAGATTACTCGATGTCTTGATAGTAAACTAATAACTTAAAAACAAATTTATGGTTGTCGAGAATTATGTTTCAAGAGTCAATCGATGTAACAAGTAGGGATCACTGATACCCTCGGCGATCTGTCATCTGTCATTTGTATCGCTATTTTTATTTTGCCTTCAATATACTAGACATTTTTAACTTTCGGCGATATAGCATTGCATCGTGGAATCGTTCGATGACTCGCTAAATTTTCCTTTCGATTGCCGACATGATTTTCTCTTTGATTACTTAGAACACTAGAACATAAGGTGAGATCAATGCAATTCAGCGGCATACCTAATAGGTTAGGCAATCCTCATGCCTTCTTTTCTTTGTTCTTTCACCCACCTTGTTTCTTTTCACTCCTTAGTGACCACGTTTTGTTCGTCACTCCAATTTTCTGAAACTCAAGTATTTGTATCAGTTATAGGGACAAATATGCAATTAAGGACACAAAATCTATTAAAATAATGCCCTAAACGAGTGTAAATCGTGGACTTATCAACCACCAACGTTTTTCCAAATATGGTTGGGTATGATTCACTCCATATTCCTATGTGTGTTTTTACTTTAGGGGTGGATCTCTTGTCGTAAATCGGGTATACAAATCTTGTGATATTCTCTCGTAGAGTAGTATGATTGGGAAAATTTTGTCATTTAAGATTTGTCAGATTCGGTGTTCCCTTGGGGATGTTGAAGTTTTCCAATAGATTTACATGTACCAGCTTGCTTTAAGATTTTATTTAAAACATATCATGGGTATTCTATGTTTTTCGATAGTCCTAATGTTTATCTCATCGCCAAGGTCATATTCTTGCTATGTGAGATATAAGGTAGAGACCATTAGATCTAGATCAACCAATCTTAAGAGTTGTCGACAATCATGTCCACTCATTTATAATTTTCATTATGTTGTTAAAGGTTCTATATGCTTGGGCGTATCGCTCGTTAGGTGAGTTACCTTATCAATGAAGACGAACATTGTTTGTAGTGATATGTAATGTAATGAGTCGAAGGTCATACATATGACTTTTTGTAAAAATACTATTGTACCTTTCATGATAGTTGTCGTGAATCTTCTAGTTATTACAATGATTAAGCTGTACAAAATTGTGTTTTCCAGTACCAATTTGTGTTTTGAGTCTCAAAATGGATTATTTCTATTCCATCAATTTTCAATTGTGGAGTTTAGTCAAGGAGAGTTGTAAGTTTCACATTCAGAGTTTTTTCGTAGATTTTAAGTCTTCGCTTGAAGTTGAAGATATTTAATTCTTTGGGTTGACATTCATCAACATTCGGATTTTTGATTCTCCTATCATATTTCTAACAACTTTGTTCGATTCACAGGATGATATTAGGGTTAATAGAGGTCTGGTTGTAATTTAGAGGTCCCAATAACGGTTTCGTACATTAGGTGCTCTATTAATTTATTACGACCTTCATGTGTAAGACTCAAAAAGAAATAAGATTCGTGTCGATCATCGAGTTTTGCTGGGAATCATTTCTTTTATGTGTACGAGGTTCCAGATATATCTTGAGGGTCAATTGTGTGAGTCTTTTTGTGTTGGTAACTTGTTGTTGATGGTGACTGGGGATCGATTTGTAAGCGGGACGTTAGAGGAAAGACATCTATATTCACAAAAGAGATCATATTTACCCGTAGAGCGTGGTAGTCAACCTCTACATTCGTTCAAAAGCTCCCGCAATTTAGAGAGTTAACTTTTGTCAAGGGTTCATGTTCGTGAATATCTGTTACACTGTTGTAATTCTAATATTCGGGATTCTTCCACATTTTTCAATATTTTTAGTTTTGGGGGAACCCTTATAGGTGACTTGAAAGAGAAAATCCAAGATAAATCTCTCTTTTTTTATTTTCTCATAGAATATTCATATACCATTAAATCTTCTTTCACTTTACACATCACATTTGTGTCACCCCGAAAAATTCTAAGTTACGACTCGAACCATTTATCATTTGTGAATAAGATCGTACGCGGTAATTCTTAAGTTGTCCAAATGTGTAATGGTCAAGTATTTAGTGTAGGAATGAATTTGGATATGAATTTAGTCTAAGGACATTTTACCAATAAAGTTATGACATAAGATTCAATTTGAGTAAACTTCTAAGGACCATATATCGTAGAATTTATAGACTTATGTGCTCTATAACCTATCAAATAAAATGTATTTGGATTTTATTTCTAACGCCACCCATTTCAAAAGTATTCGAGTGTCTAGAAAGAAGTTATTACCATTTCTAATAATTTGATACAATGCGGTGAAAAATTATTACCCGACAGAAAACATGAAAGATGGTCATTTTTGTCTTTTACACTCTAAAAAGCCTCTAAAAGAATTTGTTTGACTTATTAAAGGCCCAAAACAATGAGATTTTCATTCGTTAATCCTTTATTTTCTTCTCTCTCAAACACTAAGGAAAATCCCTAAGGATAAGTCAAAGCATAAGACTTCCGTTCAATATTCTTCAAATATTTTACAATATTCTTCTTCAATGTACATCATAGTCAGAGAATTTCATTCTTTCAAATTCAAATTTCTTCATACAATTATGAATCACTAATAAATATGCTAATTCTCCGCCAGAGAATCTTCAACAAACAAAATTAAGAATCTCCAAATAGATTTTCTTGACTATTCTCCTCAAGCTAGAATTTGAAGGATTCTAATAAAGTTCTTCTTCAAAATATTTCAAGAACTTCATTTTTTCAGGCATGTAAGCCTACTCATTGTGATGGACTGAGTTCACCCTCATGGCCTACATCACGTATTTGTTCAACCAAATAGGGGACTAAACCGATTTAGATGAATTTGCATTTTTTTGTAAACACTTAGGGTTGAGAAGGGTTTCAAGAGGAGAAAAAAGAACAATGATTCAAGAGTATTTGCAACCTTTGAGTATTTTTGCCAAGAACTTAGTTCCTTAGAGGTATATAATCATTCGTAGCACCCTCACTCCAATCATGTGAAATTATCCATAAATTTGTTCTTGAAGTTTATTGAGTTTGAATTCTTGAGAAGTTCTTAACTTTTAGCTTCATTCTTAAGAAAATAATTTACTAAGAGTAAATAACCTGGAGAATAATTACAGAAGGTAGTTTCCAACTTATTTTCTCAGTATGTTTTGGCTCTGCCCGCGATTTAAATTTATGCGTCAAAAGTTACATCATTCACATGAACCCAATATTATTACATTTTCAGTGAATAAAAAGTATTCTTTCATCCTCAATTAGGAATATTAGATCCGAACTTTACTCCAAAATTAACTTTTCTATGGAGTAGTTTTCCTTTTTCATTTTTTTTTAAAAAGAAGGTCTTAAGACCAATTTTATTAAGTGTAATATACATAAATCTCATAATTTTAAAATAAAATTACAATTTATTCCTCATAAGTTTGAAATTACATTAGTCCCTTACAAATATAAAAATCGGACACAATAATTGAAACTCGGATACATTAATAAGTAGCTCATATACATTAAATACTAGCTCTGATACATTAAAAACTAGCTCGGGTACACTAAATACTAATTTACATACATTAATATGTAGCTCAGATACATTAAAGAAATAAATGATTTTGGAAATTTTAAAAATTATAGGGGATCATGGAAACATGTGAAATAAAATGTGTGTATTTAAAAAATTTTTCTTTTTATTAAATGATCCAAATAAAACAGTGATAAAAAACCACAGGCCCAGTCCATCAAACAAAAAAGCCCTTAGGTTTCGTAAATTAACCTATACATATCAAGTGTAAGGGAGTACTCAGTATTCTTTCTCCAAATCCGCCTCCTTGGAAACTAGATGTTGTTGCTCTGCTACTGGATCATTTCAAAGATCAATCCCTTCCTTATATGGCTGAAACTCTGTCGGTAACCTTTAATATTACACTTTATATCTTCTCTTTATTCATTCCCTTTTCCTTTGATGAACTAATTCATTATACCTTTTTATAGGTGGTCAACATTTTTCTCTAAGGGACTAAAGAAGAAGTTTTAGAGTAGTTGTTCAATCTCTGGTAATCCACAAACCCTAATCTTTATTAAAGATCCATTTTCATTAGAACACTACTAAAAATATTTAGAAAGGGAAAAATAAGTTTGTTTATCTTTTAAACTTGATTAAATCAATTATATTTTTATTATATGTCATATTTAATAATCTTCAATGTCTATCTCTATATGTTTTCAATCGTTATTATACAATGAACTTCTTAAAGATTCAAATTGAGTCTATCATAAAATTGATATTAGAACATATAAATCTAATTTATTGACATACTTTTTGCATCTATGTGAATGATTATTACAGATAAACATATAGAAAAATACTACTTTAATTGGGTCACAATATTAATTCCAAACAACCATATAAAATCAAACATAATCTCATGTGAATAATTTATTGGAAAAAAGAAAAGTAAAATGTTTTATTGGAACAGTCTAATCAAGTTTTAAGTATTTGTTTAAATTCACTCAATCATTTTAATTTGCATATCTAGCACCAAACACTCAACACACACAAAACACACACACATGCACATGTTCGCACACATACACACTCTCAAATCACAAACAAAAGTTTAAAAGAAGGAAATGCCAATAGAAATTTTTTAGATGTTTTCCCATTTTAGAAACTAAATCATATAATAGTTATAATATTATTAACAATAAAAATAACGATATATAATGTAATCATCATACTTATTTTATAAATGGAAAGACCTCAAGTTAAAAATTAATTTAGAAAAATAACCTTATAATGTAAATTGAAATTGAAATTTCCAGGACTAATAATTGATATTCAAATTTCCGGGAAGAACAATTTTTTCCAATTAAATGAACTCAAGGATTCAACAAGATTTAATTCATGCTGTTACATAACTATGAAAACTAGAAACCCTATGACTCAAGGAAATATCTATTATTACAAAGATTAAGAGCCCTAACTGTTAAGGGATAATTGTCAGCGAACAATCAAAAAAATAAATTTTAAAATATATTTTTGTTGAAAAAAACAATCATAGACTCAATGAAAAAATATTTTTAAGAGAAGATTGTAATACCATGTCAAGAGGTTTGTTGAATGGCTCTCAAAGTGCGAGTCTTTCTATTATATACAGAGAATGTCATTACATCCCTAATAATCTATCATAGATATATATATATATATATATATATATATATATATATATATATATATATATATATATATATGTATGTATGCATATATATATATACATATACACACACTCTCTCTAAAGATGAGTTATTTTTTCCCTCTAAATGTGCTATGCAAATCCCTCTTAGTTTTACATTCTATCCCTCCCAAAATTCTATTCTGTATGAATATTTATTATCTTTGATTACTATAACAAATCTCTATTCGTATACTTATTTATAACACAATATAATTAGATTAGTATAAAAAATCTACCATGCTATTAGTTCTGCTTCCTGGGAGGGCATGTTTGAGGGGGACATATACTCGAGAAGATTAAATGCATAGAGACGATAATTGTATAATTTCCTATTGATGTTCATCACCAAATCACTTAATAGGTTCGACTATCATATAAAAATTTACATTGATAATCACATATGCATTATATTAAAAGTTGGAAGCTTTTTCCTTAAGATTTGGATGACCATTTTTCCCCTCCACCGAAATTAAAATAATGTTAGACATTAAAACTTTAATTACACTATTAATAAAATAAAAATGCAATAACTGCACTTAAATTATATAGTTATAACATTATTAGGAATTGAAAAATTGAAGTTATTTCAATTTGTGGAATTGAAGACCTAAATGGTTATTCATTCAGATATGAGTTTTGTCAAAATATTCAAAAGTCACATTAATTTGTGATTCATTATATTTTTCATAGAAAAGTTTTGATAGATAAAGTCTATTTATAACCTTTTCATATTAGTTGTTGACATAATTTGAAATACTTATCAAAAGTTATATGTCAATTTACAAAATCATAATAGTACCAATCCAAAAAAAAAACTATTTTTATCTTAATTTTATTAATTCTTCTGAAAGTACAACATAAATTATAAAATTAGGCTTGTACTTCAAGGATGAATTTCTTTAGGAGCTCGAGTAATTTTATACACTAACAGAAAGGGTGAAAATTCTTTTACACACACGCCAACCTGGTTGGCACAAACACAAAATGCAGGTCATGGCTAACTACAACCGAGGATGCATCGGTTGGGCTAATCAAATGAAAAAGATAAAAGCGGATCCATGGAGAACAATTGATTTTTATAATTCCATCAAGGTATCTAAAGTCAGCATATCATGTGACAATAATCTATTGTATGCTGCACGATTTCTGTCTCCCTAAGGTATCTAATTTCACTGCATCTTTAACGTGACGAGTCCAATTATGTTGGACATTTGTGCTTTGACAAGGATTAGACCTCACTGTGAGGTGATTTGTGCAGTCTTAGACATTGAGAGTTCAAAGTTTTCTTTGCCAAATATTGAGAAAATAAGGAAATATATTATGAGAAGTTAGTTTCAATGTTTCGAAGGAATGAAAAGATGTTTAATGAGATGAAATTTTGCAATCCTGAGTATGTGCCTTTGCAAGTTCATTTTTTGCAATGGGTCATCAACGGTAACAATAGAGTGTAGGAGTAAAACAAAAAATAATTGTCCTATACTCCATCGTTACCCTTGATGAACCATTGAAAAAGAAAAACTTGCAAAACCATATATTGAGGAACCTTAAATGTTCATCGTCAGTGACATCTTCTAATCTCTGTCAAAGCAGAAATGTCTAACACGGTGGACTCAACATGCCAAGTTTAAGTGGAATGAGTTACCTGAGGAAGACCAAAAGCATAATGCTATATAAAATGATATTCATCACATGGTATGTTTACTTTAGATAACTTCATGACATCATAACTATCACCAGTTCTCCATGCCTCTCGTTTAAATTTCTCCATTCAATCAACCCAACCGATCCATCCTTCAATTACAATTAATCATGACCTCCACGTGTCGTTTTTGTGTCAACCAGGTTGTAGTATGTGTAAAATAGGTAACTCCCCTTGTAATAGTGTATTAAATTACTCATGCTCTGAAGGAAATCCATCCTTGAATCACGAGCCTAATTTTATAACATATAGGAGAAGGAGTCAATAAGCACTCGAAAAATTATGCAGTTAACTTTGTATTTATTTTATCATTTGTATTATGATTGAATTATCCCTTCATTTTATTAGTTTTTTTCATATTATTAAAGACTTTTTTTCATTGTTCCATTTTTGTTCTCATTACATACATGTTTCCCTAGAATTTTAGTCATTCTAAAATATCTATTCAATTCACATGGACAACATGCTAAGAACATGTCCCAAAACTATAATATATATATATATATATATATATATATATATATATATATATATATATATATATATATATATATATATATATATATATATATATATATAGTATACAATATACAATATCGGCCAAACAGGACTAAGAAACACCAGTATACACAAGAACAAAACCCTAAACATAGTGTCACCAGTATAAGAACATAGAAGCTACCTAATAGCGATATACAAGAACCCGATCGATCTAACAAAATAAAAGGTTAGTTATAATAATATAGAAAGAACAACACCAATCCTCTAAACACCATGAGCTCACCATAATTTGAACACCCAAGGCCACAAATGAGTAGAGCGGGATTACTCTTTCTATATATTGTATAAAAGTAGTAGAAATGCAGTATCAGTACCAAAATATGGGGTACCAAGTAACTATCATAAGCTGACTTAGCGTAGAAAAAAATATATATAAAATAAGAAGCATAATAGGTACCTAAAAAACAGGAACCTAGACTTTAGTTATAGACGAATCAACGTGATCTTAAAACTAAAATTACTGAATTTGTGCTTGTTGAACAATCGTTCACCCCCCAAAAGTAAAAGGGAAGAATAATAAGAAATACCTCAATCTTTAAATAGTTATTGATAATTGTTGCTCATATCTTCTTCAGTATCCCTAGTAGCCTCCTCAACTAGTTGGTTCTTCCATTACTTCATTATTGACTGAATCTCTAAAGTTTTCATCTTATGGAACGCTATATGAAGGAATCAATATAGCTTCTTCTTAATAATATACGATTTCATCAAGAAACATAAAATTTCAATGCATGGTGTCGTTACCACTGGAATGGAACTTCTTAAGAAGAGATACATTAAAGAAAGGGTTAACCCTAGAAAGATTCAACGGAAACAGTAGTTGGTATTCCACTAGCCTTACTTGCTTAAGAATTTCAAATAGCCCAATAAATTAAATGTCATACTAATCTTCCTCTTCTTGTAAAACCTCGTCACTTCTTTAACACGTGATACCTTGAGTAAAAATTTCTCGACTTCCATACAGTGGATGTCTCTTACTTTGTTGTTTGCATGCTACTTTTGTCAACTCTGTGCTGCCAGAAGTCTCTTCTGACCTCAAAATGATCAAACCAGCTGAATGGACCTCCATACGTCCACCCATACGAAACCTCAAATGGTGCAACATAAATGCTGAAGTGATATTATGTAACAGAACTCAATCATGGATAAGAACGAATCCTAATAGCCTCTAAAATCCATGACACAATTGCAGAACATGTCAACTATGACCGAAAATTACCCACTCCGGTTAGCCATTCGTCTAAGGATGGAACGTTGTTAAAAAACTCAACCTATTCCACACTCCTCATTCAACTTAACCCAAAACATTCCAAATTGATACAATATTCAATCTAACAATCTATTTGAGATGTACATAAACTAATTCTTATCTAGAATAATATTTGTCTAAAAAGGTAGACCTTGCCTCTAACAGGTTTGTAATTCATATTTGGTCGATATAAAATCTTTATTAATCTATTAGCCAAGGTTTACACATCCCTATCTAATGGAACTCTGGTAGCTACTAGACATTCTAGGCTTCCTATACTCTCTATCTTTGTTCTCAACACATTGGCTACAATATTAGCCAAACCTAGATAGTAAAGAATAGTGACAAGATAATCCTTTAATAGTTTCATCGATTTATGTTGTTCTCAAATTCATGTATTTCATTACTATGATATCTTACAAACTCTAATAGTCAGTGAACACTTCACAAAAAACTCCATACAAGTTATACTTCCATATCATAAGTATGAAAATAACTAGCTAACTCCAAATCACGAGTCAGATAGTTCTTCTGAACCTTCAGTTATTTATACGCATATAATATGACAGTCTATTCCTTAATTAACACTAAAATAAACCTAGAATATGAGGCCTTATATTAGATAATTAAACTCTCGCTCTCCGCCATCAAGGAGAAAAAACAGTACAGTTAATCAATTCCTTGAGTTATTGAAAATTCTACTCACTTTTGTCCAATCATATGAATTGAACCTCTTTAATTCTAAGTTAAGTTTATTAGATGAAAATCAATAGAGGAAAATCCCTTTACAAACCTGTAGTAGTATGTAGGTCTGCTCTAATTTCTATTTTACTCGATATTTTATTGATCCAATATTTCTACTTTGTTCGAACCACGTGACCTAGAAAGGTTAATGAAGGCATCCAAAACTTGCACTTTTAATACTTTGCATAAAATAGTTTCGCCATGAGAAAACCTAGTACAAAAATTACTGGAGGAACCCACGGGAAATCATTCAAATGGGTGAATCCCTTACATTTGGAATTCATGCAACTGAGCCTCTACTTCTCTCAGGTTAACCGATTTCATCCTATAATGGAGGATACAAATAAGAAAAGTCTATGGCTCAAATTTTATGCAAAATTAAATATCATGGTTTGCTAGCATGTTAGGAAATCAACAAAGAAGACTTCTTAAAACACACATACTATTGGAACTCATCCTAGGGACGGGACATTTTTGCCAGTATCCTAGAGATGGGCTATGAAAGTATGCCCCCCCCCATCAACCTCTTGAATCAAATGAAATAGATTATTTCAGATAAATTGTATGATAATCAAATTTCAGGTCAAGTATAGCAAACCCCATCATCTGATAGTCCAAATTGCATCATAAGGAGATAACCAAGTCAAATCTAAAATATTGTCAAATTAATAATATTTATGATTACTAGATCTTGCATAGTTGGATAACCTATAAACATTAGAGGACAATAATGGAAAACTTTACCGACAAGATGTGTGTTACCTATCCGAGTTGACATATGAACAACGATATAAAGCAAATCCAGACCATGTATATTTCTACCACAAACTTGGTTGGCATATACGGAAAGATAGAGGTAAGATCAGATAAAACAATGCCAATTTTATCATACATGAGAATAGTACCCATACTATTATGAAATAAAGTTTTCTCTGTCGCTTATTTGAGAACCACCTTTCTATTATGAGAACTTCCTCTACTTGCATATCAACCTTATGCCTAGTCTGATTACGACCATCCTACTCACCTTAGGGATTACCTATGCCATAAATATCTTTATCCCTTCTAATGTGAATTGAAGCTTGAACAAAACTATTGTTCATATGACTAAAGAGACCAAGGGCAATACCTCTGGTCATGTCCATATCATTCTAGAAGACTCTACTAGACAAACTCTTCTACGATGATATAAACAAATTGAACGGTTTGATAAAAACTGAGTCATGACTGAATGGGCGTGAATGACACCAATAGTAACTCTCCACTGGGAGAACCATTGTAATCCCACCTACCAATTATAATAAATCCATTTCTAAAACAAAAATTTAGTAGAAATTACTTCTATACATAAGCAATGCTGAAAAAACTAAATTATAAAATTTTCTCACAACTTAAAACAAAATAAAAAGTAAATTCACAACAATTCTAACTACAATCATTTCTACTAGAATGTCAAATAACTAAAACCAAGATAGAATGTCTTACGAGTTTGGCATATTGACAGGGTTATAGAGGAAGCAAAATGATTCTTAAAATCCTAATTATGGTGCATTCATGATCTATGCTCAACAATGATCTGAATTTTACATGGTAGTATTAGTACATGGAACTATGTAGGGGTAGGCATCATATGCCGAATTCGAGTAGACGTAAGCAACACATAAGGGAATAATTAAGTAGACAATACTTCAACACATAATTTTTTTTACAACTATCAAATATAATCATCACAAAGTTACATAATACATATGTTCCACAATGTAATGCACAATACACCACAAACCCGCACATTGATCAATAAGTTTACACGCATGCTAGGTACTTATTTTTGCAAATAGGCATGACATGTAGGCATTGATGTATTAAACTGACGTCCTAGTAGATTCTTTGAAATGTTTATATATGTATAAGAATAGGTGTGATGCACAACATTTTATAATAATAAATTGTATATAAATGATATTTTCATGCTCCATGTCTCGCCCCTAGGCGTAACACGACACCTAGGATCATGAGTAACCCCAATCTAACCCTAAGTCTAACATATAACAAGCATATGAAATAAGTAACTTAGTTAATCATGTATTATATAGAAGATAAAAATAGTAGACATTTGAAATGGGGAGAAACTAAACTAGTGTGAATATATGAATCATAACAAGAGTTCATCAAACAAAATTTAACAACTGTAATTGAATCTACTAATAATTTTGAAAAACCTCTAACTGAATTGAGTGTCTCGGACACTCCCTAACTATCTATAACAAAACATTAAAACTAAAAGTAAAGTCTAAATAGAAAGCATGTCTACTGTACTCAAAATATGAGGACTCACAATTGAAGCTACTAAAGTTGAACCGGGAATCCATCTAAGTCTGATCTTGAAGCTGACTGATTGAACCTACATCATGAAACGATGTAGTGCAAAGTATGTGATTTTACTAGGAATGTACTAAGCATGATATATATATATATATATATATATATATGTGTGTGTGTGTGTGTGTGTGTGTGTGTGTGTGTGTGTGTGTGTGTGTGTGTGTGTGTGTGTGTGTGTGTGTGTGTGTGTGTGTGTATGTATATATGAAAATTTGAACAATGTATATAAGCTAAACTATGCATAATTGAGAAATAATATAATTTTAACAAGGATACAGATATGTGCTGAAGTATAACTAATAACTAAATAGGATGAAACGATCAAATGCTAATCATGAAGTTAAAATGTTGAACTGTATATTGATGTAATGCTAAAAACATGGTCAAAATAATAAGAGTCTAACTATCTGAGCTACTATTAACCACGTAAACCACGTGACATGAATGTGGAGTCCAATGTATATACCCATTGAGAGGTACAATATACCTTTCCAGGGGTATATAGACATGGATGTGGCGTGATCACTAAAACTGATGCCCAATAGAGGGGTCTTGTAAAACTATGTGGGGACGTAATTATGGGAATTTGAGCGTATGTTGAATCCTAGTCTAACTTGGTGTTAAGTCTACTCAATTCTAAATAGTCATAATGCTATAATGCATTAAATTTAAATAGCTCAAACAACTGACATGCTAACTTAGAATGCAACATTTATATACTGAGAATATGGCATTCCAAATTAAAAAGCATGATTGTCTATCTCACTATCCTAGAAAGTATAATCATCAACTAGGTTAAATTTTCACAAGGTATGGTTCTGAGTTCTCTGCGGTAAACTATACTACTTTGTAAAGAAAAATGTTATTTATATCAAGGAAACTATAATAATCGAATTTACAGTAAATCTTGAAAGTCTAGAAACCCTAGGTCTGAACAGTTCATGAGAATTGAAGATACTAACTAAATTCAGGGACAAAGAATAAGTCGTTAGAAAAAGAGGAAATAATAATACTCTCCAAACATAGCGCTTGAGTAATCATAGCACCCTTTTCGGCTTACAAAAGGTTTACACATAGAAGATTTAAGGAATTTAAAAAGTAGATTACTGTAACGACCTGTTTAGTCGTTTTGAGCAACAGATGTTATTTCTGGAAAACTAGCTGAGACGATGGCTCCCACGACGGACCGTCATGGGCACGACAGACCGTCGAGGGGGTCTCGTTTCAAAACACTTAGAAATTCTGAAAAATGGGTACTGAAATAGACTCTCTGAACTTCGTAATGGAATGGCAGGACGGACCGTCACAGGCGTAATAGACCGTCACAGACTATTCAGAGAATTGAGTCTCTGAACTCTATGATGGAGCAGCAGGACAGACCGTCGCAGGCGCGACGGCCCTTCACAGGCTGCGTAATCCCAGGCTGGGTTGGATTTCTGTTAAGTAATTTAAGGGGCGTTTTGGACTATTCCTTCTTTAATTATAAAGTTAGTGGATTAATGTTAATAAGTCTAACTACTTGAGGGTTAAAAGAGGTAACCTTGAGTTAATTGGTGGGTTATTATTGCCATCTTTTATTCTTAATTATATGCTAATTAGGGTAAAAGAAAGACGGTTTGAATAAAGAAAATAGAAAGAACAAAGAGAGAGAGAGGATCGAACGAGAAGAGGAAAACACAAAGCTTTGGGGAATTTGCTTGCTTGATCACTAATCTTCGGTGGAGGTAGGTTATGGTTTTTATACTATTCGTAGTAAACTCTTAATAGCGAATGATATGTATGGGTAGTATTGTAAACCCTTCTATATGCTTAATTGTATGCTGGCATGAATGTTATTATGTAATTGTGATAAAATAAGCATGATGAAGCTATTGAATCCTAAATCTTGAGAAACCCTAATCTACTTTGTTAATGATGATGCCTTAGTGTAAAAGAAGGCTTGATGAACGAAAGTAGTGATATTAGGGGATCGGGTGTCACGTTCTGACACCAGGATAGTATATGGATCGGATGCCACGTTCCGGTACCAGGATAGTATATGAGGATCGGAGTGTCACGTTCCGACACCAGGATAGAATACGAGGATCAAAGTGTCACGTTCCGACACCAGGATAGTATATGGATCGGGTGCCACGTTCCGGTACCAGGATAGAATATAGATCGGGTGTCACGTTCTGACACCAGGATAGAATGAGGATCGGAGTGTCACGTTCCGACACCAGGATAGTATATGAGGAGAGGAGTGTCACATACCCACATGAGAGGAATAAAGATAATGAATCTTGAAAGATGTTAATATACTCAATCTAATGAACCTAATTCCCAAATGAGTATGATGAGGAGGCGTGAGTCCTCATTGATGTGCTTGGTGTTGTAACCAAGGGTTATGGTAATTGTAAATGCTGCATGCTAAGGATATTAGTTGATTTTATGATGTTATCTGATATATCGCTTTTCTATTTTGAGTTGGCCGATGATACCTACTCAGTACTTGTGTTTGTACTGACCCCTACTTGTATTTGTTTTCTTTGTTAATTGTGGAGTGCAGCAAACGTACCGTCGTCTTCAACTCAACCGCAACTCTAGCCAGTCTTCATTACTCCGGATATCAGGGTGAGCTAATGCTTCTAGCTTGGACTGGATCCTCCTCTTCATGTCTTGATGCCTTGAAGTTCCGGCATGGACTAGCTGTTTATGTATTTTAGCTTCTTAGATACTCTTAGATTTAGTAATTGAAGTAGATGTTCTTGTGATGATGACTTCCAGATTTTGGGGATAATAATAGTTGTTGAGTTTTTAGAAGTTATTGAATTGGTTTTTATTAATGAGTTTAAGTCTTCCGCATTACTTCTGCTGATATTATATTGAAATGTTAAGGTTTAGATTGGTTGGTTCGCTCACATAGGAGAGTAAGTGTGGGTGCCAGTCGCGACCCGATTTGGGTCGTGACAAACTTGGTATCAGAGCCTTAGGTTCGTTGGTCTCATCACACAAGAACGAGTCTTGTAGAGTCTTAAGGAACGGTAGGGGGACGCCTTTACTTTTCTTTGAGAGGCTATAAGACTTTAGGAAAATTCGATTCTTTCATTCTTTCTTTCGTGCTATTACTTGGGTACAATTGGTATCTAGGTGATACAAATTGGTATCTGACCATCTTCACTCTATTTCGTAGATGGTTATAACTAGAGCAACAACGACGCCAACATCAACATCAGCAAGACAAGATGCATCTGAGCCAGCCACTGAGACTGTAGCTCGAAGAAGAGCAGTGGCAAGAGGCCGCGGTAGAGGTCGCGGGAGGACGTCCTCTAGAGGAAGAGCACGAACGCCTGGCCCATCTGGTACTAGGGCGGTGAATCCTCCACTGACTGAGGAAGTAGTAAGAGAAGGGGAGGATGGGGAGAATGAACAGGAGCAGAATGAGGAACTACCACCCCAACCTACCCCAGAGACGATAAATCAGGTTCTTGCTTATCTTAGTGGGTTATCTTATCAAGGTCAAACACCTCAAGTGTTTTCTGCACCAGCACCTCAGGCTCCGGAGGTATAACATGCAGCTACTGTGGCTCCCCGCATGGATGCCTCATTGGAAATAGGCACGTTTCCTCGATTGACTACAGGGCCTATAATGACAAGTGATCAGCACAAACTTTTCAGTAAGTTCTTGAAATTGAAACCTCCAGTCTTTAAGGGTGCTGAATCCGAGGATGCCTATGATTTCTGGTTGATTGTCATGAGTTGCTACATAAGATGGGCATAGTGGAGCGATTCGGTGTTGAGTTTGTGACTTATCAGTTTCAAGGGAACGCCAAAATGTGGTGGCGGTCACATGTTGAGTGTCAACAAACAGAGGCACCACCTATGACTTGGGCATCATTCTCTAGCTTGTTTATGGAGAAGTATATCCCCCGGACTTTGAAAGATAGGAAAAGAGATGAGTTCTTGAGCCTAGAGCAAGGTAGGATGTCGATTACTGCATATGAGGCTAAGTTTCGTGCATTATCCAGGTATGCCACCCAACTTTGTTTCAGTCCACAAGAGCGGATTTGCCGTTTTGTGAAGGGGTTGAGATCAGAGTTGTGAATTTCAGCCTTACAGGTAGCGGCTACAGCGAAATCTTTTCAAGAGGTGGTAGACTTCGTGATAGAGGTAGAGGGAGTGAAGCCAGATGACTTCACCATGGCATCGACATCAAAAGGGTTTCGAAAGGGAGGTGAGTTTAATGGTTCTTACTCTAGAGGACAGGGTTCAGGAGGTTACTCAGTCCGACCAATTCAGTCTTCACTACAGACTGTAGTTGGGGGTCCACCTCAGACCGGTCAACACTTCTCTGAGAGACCTATGCTTGAATCCAGAAAATGTTATGGATGTGGGGAGACTGGACACATTAAGAGGTATTGTCCAAAACAGAGTTATAGACCCCCAACAGCTAGAGGTAGAGGTGGTCATGGTAGAGGCCGTTATTCTGGAGGACGCGGTGGTCGAGGTAATGGTGGCCACCAAAACGGTCGGGGTGACGGACAAATGGGAACTACTGCAGCGCAGCCTGGCAGAGGCAACGGGCAGACAGGTGATAGGGCCCATTGTTATGCTTTCCCTGGGATGTCAGAAGCGAAGACATCAGATGCTGTCATTACAGGTAATCTTTTGTTTTGTGATTGAATGGCTTTTGTATTATTTGACCCTGGATCCACATTTTCATATGTATCTTCCTCATTTGCTACTGGTCTTAAATTAAATTGTGAATTTCTTGACATGCCTATTCGTGTTTCTACTCCGGTGGGTGAGTCTGTGATAGTTGAGAAGGTGTATAGGTCTTGTCCTGTGACTTTTATGGAGAGCAATACTTATGTAGACTTGGTTATCTTAGAAATGGTCGACTTTGATGTAATTCTGGGTATGACTCGGCTTTCCCCAAATTTTGCAATCTTGGATTGTAATGCTAAAACTGTGACGTTAGCTAAGCCTGGGACAGATCCGTTAGTGTGGGAGGGTGATTACACTTCCAATCCGGTTAGTATCATCTCCTTTCTTCGTGCTAAGAAAATGGTTAGTAAGGGTTGTTTAGCGTTCTTGGCACATCTCAGGGATGATACTACCCAAGTACCTCCAATTGATTCGGTTTCGATAGTTCGTGAGTTTTTAGATGTGTTTCCCGCAGACCTTCCGGGTATGCCACCTGATAGAGATATTGACTTCTGCATTGATCTTGAACCGGGTACTCGCCCCATTTCTATACCCCTTTATAGAATGGCTCCTGCGGAATTGAGAGAGTTCAAGGCCCAACTTCAAGAGTTGTTGAGCAAGGGCTTCATTAGACCAAGTGCATCTCCTTGGGGTGCTCCGATGTTATTTGTGAAGAAGAAGGATGGGAGTTTTCGGATGTGCATAGACTACAGACAGTTGAACAAGGTAACTATCAAGAACAAGTATCCAATTCCTCGCATTGATGACTTGTTCGATCAGTTACAAGGTGCTTGTGTCTTCTCTAAGATTGACTTGAGATCGGTTATCATCAATTGAAAATACGAGCAACGGATGTGCCAAAGACTGCTTTTCGGACCAGGTATGGGCATTACGAATTTGTAGTGATGTCTTTTGGTCTTACGAATGCCCCTGCTGCTTTCATGAGCTTGATGAACGAAATTTTTAAGCCATATTTGGATCCCTTTGTGATCGTATTTATTGATGATATACTGATATACTCAAGGAGAAAGAAAGAACATGAGGAGCATTTGAGGATGGTACTAGAAATGTTAAGGGAGAAGAAGCTCTATGCCAAATTCTCCAAGTGTGAGTTTTGGCTAGATTCAGTGTCCTTCTTGGGGCACGTGGTGTCTAAAGAGGGAGTGATGGTGGATCCTTCTAAGATTGAGACAGTGAAGAATTGGGTAAGACCTACTAATGTGTCAGAAATAAGGAGCTTTGTTGGTTTAGCTAGCTATTACCGCCAATTTGTCAAGGGATTCTCTTCCATTGCTTCCCAATTGACGAACTTGACTAAGCAGAATGTTCCTTTTGTATGGTCGGATGAATATGAAGAAAGCTTTCAGAAGCTCAAGACTCTATTGACTACCGCACCAATCCTTACCTTGCCAGTGGAAGGTAAGAATTTCATTGTCTATTGTGATGCATCCTATTCGGGTTTGGGTGCAGTACTAATGCAATAGAAGAATGTAATTGCTTATGCTTCGAGGCAATTAAAGGTGCACGAACGTAATTATCCGACCCATGATTTGGAGTTGGCTGCGGTAGTGTTTGCATTAAAGCAATGGAGACACTATTTATATGGAGCTAAGTGTGAAGTATACACGGATCATCGTAGCCTACAGCATGTCTTTACTCAGAGGGATTTGAATTCGAGACAGAGGAGGTGGATGGAACTACTGAAGGATTATGATGTTTCCATCTTGTATCACCCAGGAAAGGCTAATGTTGTGGCAGACGCCTTAAGTAGAAGGGCAGGGAGCATGGGAAGTCTAGCTCACTTGCAAGTTTCTAGACGTCCATTGGCTAGAGAGGTTCAGATTCTGGCTAATGACTAGATGAGGTTAGAAGTAAATGAGAAGGAAGGATTGTTGTCTTGTGTGGAGGCAAGATCTTCTTTTCTTGACAATATTAAGGGAAAACAGTTTGACGATGAGAAACTAAGCAGAATCCAAGATAAAGTATTGCGAGGAGAGGCTAAGGAAGCACAAATCGATGAGGAAGGTGTTTTGAGAATCAAGGGAAGGGTATGTGTACCCCGCGTCGATGATTTGATCAACACTATTCTGACAGAGGCTCCTAGTTCAAGGTATTCTATACATCCTGGTGCAACCAAGATGTATCGTGACCTAAAGCAACACCTTTGATGGAGTAGAATGAAGCGTGATATTGTTGATTTTATTGCCAAATGTCCAAACTGTCAGCAAGTAAAGTATGAACACCAGAGGCCCGGAGGAACACTTCAGAGAATGCCCATTCCTGAATGGAAGTGGGAAAGGATTGCAATGGATTTCGTGGTTGGTCTTCCAAAGACAATGGGTAAGTATGACTCTATTTGGGTGATTGTTGATAGTTTAACTAAGTCTGCTCATTTAATTCTGGTCAAGATGACTTACAATGCAGAGAAGTTAGCCAAAATCTATATCTCAGAAATTGTTCGGTTGCATGGGGTTCCACTCTCCATCATATCAGATAGAGGTACGCAGTTTATTTCTAAGTTTTGGAAAACATTGCATGCGGAATGGGGTACTAGGTTGGACCTTAGTACTGCGTTCCATCCTCACACCGATGGTCAGTCTGAGCTAACGATTCAGGTGTTGGAGGATATGCTTCGTGCATGTGTGATAGAATTTGGTGGTCATTGGGATAGCTTCTTACCCTTAGCAGAGTTCTCCTACAACAATAGCTATCACTCAAGCATTGATATGGCCCCATTTGAGGCACTATATGGGAGAAGATGTAGGTCTCCCATTGGGTGGTTTGATGTATTTGAGGTTAGACCTTGGGGTACTGACCTTTTGAGGGATTCATTGGTGAAAATGAAATCTATTCAAGAAAAGCTTTTAGCAGCGCAAAGTAGGCAAAAGGAATATGCAGATCGCAAGGTTAGAGACTTGGAGTTTATGAAGGGTGAGCAAATCTTGCTAAAGGTTTCACCCATGTAAGGGGTGATGCGGTTTGGTAAGCGAGGTAAGCTTAGTCCGAGGTATATTGATCCCTTCGAGGTTCTGAAGCGCATAGGGGAGGTGGCTTATGAGTTAGCCTTGCCTCCAGGGCTGTCTGGAGTACATCCGGTGTTTCATGTGTCTATGTTGAAAAGATACCATGGGGATGGAAACTACATTATCCGTTGGGATTCAGTTTTGCTTGATGAAAATTTGTCTTATGAGGAGGAGCCTGTTGCCATTTTGGATAGAGAAGTTCGCAAGCTGAGGTCAAGGGAGATTGCATCCATCAAAGTTCAATGGAAGAATCGACCCGTTGAAGAAGCCACTTGGGAGAAAGAGGCTGATATGCAAGAAAGATACCCACACCTGTTTACCGATTCAGGTACTTCTTTTCGCCCTTGTTTTTTTTCTTATGATCGTTCGAGGATGAACGATGGGTAAATTGGTATCTATTATAACGACCTGTTTAGTCGTTTTGAGCAACATATGTTATTTCTGGAAAACTGGCTGAGACGACGGCTCCCACGACGGACTGTCATGGGCACGACGGACCGTCGAGGGTGTCTCGTTTCAAAACACTTAGAAATTCTGAAAAATGGGTACTGAAATCGACTCTCTGAACTTCGTAACGGAATGGCAGGACGGACCATCACATGCGTAATGGACCGTCACAGACTCTTCAGAGAATTGAGTCTCTGAACTCGCGGACGGAGCAAATAGACGGAACGCCGCAGCGCCGACGTCTGCCACAGGCTGCGTAATCCCAGGCTGGGTTGGATTTCTGTTAAGTAATTTAAGGGGCGTTTTGGACTATTCCTGCTTTAATTTTAAAGTTAGTGGGTTAATGTTAATAAGTCTAACTACTTGAGGGTTAAAAGAGGTGACCTTGATTTAATTGGTGGGTTATTATTGCCATCTTTTATTCTTAATTATATGCTAATTAGGGTAAAAGAAAGAGGGTTTGAATAAAGAAAATAGAAAGAACAAAGAGAGAGAGAGGATCGAACGAGAAGAGGAAAACACAAAGCTTTGGGGAATTTGCTTGCTTGATCACTTATCTTCGGTGGAGGTAGGTTATGGTTTTTATACTATTTGTAGTAAACTCTTAATAGCGAATGATATGTATGGGTAGTATTGTAAACCCTTCTATATGCTTAATTGTATGCTGGCATGAATGTGATTATGTAATTGTGATAAAATAAGCATGATGAAGCTATTGAATCCTAAATCTTGAGAAACCCTAATCTACTTTGTTAATGATGATGCCTTAGTGTAAAAGAAGGCTTGATGAATGAAAGTAGTGAGATTAGGGGATCGGGTGTCACGTTCCGACACCAGGATAGTATATGGATCGGGTGCCACGTTCCGGTACCAAGATAGTATATGAGGATCGGAGTGTCACGTTCTGACACCACGATAGTATATGAGGATCGGAGTGTCACGTTCCGACAGCAGGATAGTATATGGATCGGGTGCCACGTTCCGGTACCAGGATAGAATATGGATCGGGTGTCACGTTCCGACACCAGGATAGAATGAGGATCGGAGTGTCACGTTCCGACACCAGGATAGTATATGAGGAGCGGAGTGTCACGTACCGACACGAGAGGAATAAAGATAATGAATCTTGAAAGTTGTTAATATACTCAATCTAATGAACCTAATTCCCAAATGAGTATGATGAGGAGGCGTGAGTCCTCATTGGTGAGCTTGGTGTTGTAACCAAGGGTTATGGTAATTGTAAATGCTGCATGCTAAGGATATTAGTTGATTTTATGATGTTATCTGATATATACTGTTTTCTATTTTTAGTTGGCCGATGATACCTACTCAGTACTTGTGTTTGTACTGACCCCTACTGGTATTTGTTTTCTTTGTTAATTGTGGAGTGCAGCAAATGTACCGTCGTCTTCAACTCAACCGCAACTCTAGCCAGTCTTCATTACTCCGGATATCAGGGTGAGCTAATGCTTCTAGCTTGGACTGGATCCTCCTCTTCATGTATTGATGCCTTGAAGTTCCGGCATGGACTAGCTGTTTATGTATTTTAGCTTCTTAGATACTCTTAGATTTAGTAATTGAAGTAGATGTTCTTGTGATGATGACTTCAAGATTTTGGGGATAATAATAGTTGTTGAGTTTTTAGAAGTTATTGAATTGGTTTTTATTAATGAGTTTAAGTCTTCCGCGTTACTTCTGCTGATATTATATTAAAATGTTAAGGTTTAGATTGGTTGGTTCGCTCACATAGGAGGGTAAGTGTGGGTGCCAGTCGCGACCCGATTTGGGTCGTGACAATTACTTTAATTTATAAGTTATTTATTTTTTATTTATGCGTGGCAGTTGTGTGTTATATATTACTATAACATTTTAGTTATTTATTTTTCCTATATCTGTGTAGAATTTTTTGTAGTAAGGATTTATTCTTTCACTTTCTTATTTCAGCTGTAGTAGGATGTTACTTCCTTCTTTTCATATGGGGTTGTTAATCCACCAGTTTTGTATTTAAAGTTTTTTGCCTTTCACTAAATGATAAGTAGAAAATTATTCATGTTTTTTAGTACTTTAAACTCAAGATATTACATGTTCTCTTTTAGCGAAAAACACTATAGCTAGTAAAAATAAAACCTCTTCCCAGTCTCCTAGTTCAACATTTACTAACATTTTGCCTTGCAATGTCCCAAAACATGATCCATAACAAGGGATAATAGAAGTCTTGGATTGGGAGATGGTGATGAAATTGGGCTTTTTTATGATCCCAGATCTTCATGTTTATTGTTCAAATTGCTTTCCCAGATTGACTCTTCGTGAAAACGTCTACGAAGTTAGAACCAGCAACAACATACCATCATAGTATCTGGTTTAGTACTACTCTTTCATCTAAATGTAATAGCCGAAGACTAAATTAAAAAATTGGAATTCCTAGAGTCCCCAATTTCATCTCCACAATTCCCTGTTTGAACTTGTGTTTTCATTCCCTGTTATTATCTCGTTCTTTTAACTTCGTGTAATAGTTTCACAGTTTTGATGTTCTTTGCCAATGTATTTGGGAATTATTTGATAGAGGAATGTGATTTCTAAATTGAACTAAGATGTATTGGTTAAAGATAAAACTGATTTTAAAAAAATGTAGGGGCTAAACTCTATCAATCATTTGGCGAAAAGTTTTTGCATTACAACAAGAATAAGGCTACATTTGTTGAAGTCATTTCCGATTTCTTTCCATTAATAATTTGATGAAGATGATTTCCAAATGAACAACACTCCTTATGAAGTAACTCTAGAACTGGTGGAGATAAGGGACATATACTCTGCCCAAAGAATCGATCTACAAAACTCATGGCTTATCAAGAAAAAGATTACCCATGAAGTGATTGTTGCAGTATGCTGATAATTTCTTCGAGATGTTTCAGCACATCCTTATATAACTTTCGACATGGACAAAAGTTTTTTAAATTGCTACAAGGTGTGTGTTCACATATAGGATGTAATCGTGGAGAATGTCTCTAAGATTATGAAGATGTAAGTGTTTTGTTAAGGAAGTTGTTCAATGGTGATTATTCGCTTTGGTTCATCGAATTTTTCAAGGGTAGCATATTGGGCGATGGTGATGAAATTGGTCTTTATTAGGAACCTAGATATTCAAGTCTAGTGTTCAAATTCGGCTCTAAGTGGAAAGGTACAATAATTTAGGACCAAAAATAACATATATTCAATCGCAGTCTTTAGTTTAACATTACACTTTCCTATAACTGTAATAGAGGAAGTCTTAATTATAAGATTGGTATTCTTGAAGATCCCAATTTAGTTTGCGCAATTCCCTTTTTGTACTTGTTTTTTCATTCCCTATAATTATAGTGTTTTTTTTGAAGTTTGTATAATAGTGTAGTAGTTTTGATGTTCTTTGTCAACATTTCTTGTACTGCTCATTACAAAGGAGCTTAATGTGAGAAATAAGTTTATATACTGACAAAAAACGCCTGGCATAAATGATATAACATGACCTAATTAAGGAACTCTTTAATCATCAGAGGGTAATCTTTAAATTGATGGATTCCGCAATATATAGTGAAACATATAATATGTCTATAGCAAATAAAAGTAAAAACTATTTGGGGAATTTATGAATTAAATAATGTAATTTCTAAATTGAACAAAGATGCATTAACCTAAGACAAAACTGATTTTGTAAAAATATAGGGTCTATACTCTTCTAATCATCCTACTGAAAGCTTTTGCATTAGCACATGAATAAAAGTACATTCATTTACGTCTTTGTTTTAATTTTTCGGCATAATACCCTCATCTACTCTTTTTAGCCAGCAGTTTTCCATAACATAAGTTAAACCAACAACAATAGCCATAGGACTCATATTTTATATCTTTGTGTAAAAACTGAACATAAACCATCTTTATCATTCAATGAAACAGTTTAGCAATCAAATCTAGTTTCCTCGCATCATTTTTTTGTATTAACAAATATTGAAGGTTCTTGTGATAAATCACGTTGCTTAGTAACAATTTTTAATAATATTTTGTAGCATCGTTCTTAAAAGTTCTTAAAGTCGGTACATTCTTTCTTATTTTTGATATTTCTTCTTATATAACATTCTTTGCATTTTCACTTGAATTTTTTGATATCATAGATCATCTTTAGACCTTGATTTTGTAGATGTAAATTTAATTTGTACTTGAATTCTAGAAACTATTTGCCTGCATTAGCATTAGTCAATGTAGTTCTCTACGATTCATCTAATATAATCTACACAATAACATGAAAAACACAATGTCCATTTTGATGTTTTATGGGATAACAACTACAATTAAGTTTTAATGGTGAGTCTGTTGAAGTTGATATACTCACACCAAATGCTTTAAAATAAGGACCTTACATGACCTAAAAAAAGGCTATCATATCATGCCCAAACTCATTTGTAGAAAATTACCCCAAGCTTATCTTCTCTCTTCATATATTGAACATATTCCTCAATCATCAAGGCTGAATCTTTAAGTTGGTGGTTTCTTTAATGTTCAATTGACTTTAATGAAGAAAAACCTTTTGGGATCTCCATAATACTTCTATTCCTTGTGCATTGGAAAATACTCCTCTAGGTCTTCCAATAATAAAAGGTTGAGCGAATATAGTTTTCTCAAATTGTCTTACATTCTATTTGTTTGGATATATAAAATTAACCATGTTTTTAGTTCTAATATTTATAATAGAATAGTTATTTGTTTAATTCTAATAGATCATATATTCGTTGATTGTATTTGTTTACTTATATAGTACATGATTTAGTAAATTGAGTTTTAGCTTATACAAACGGATTAGATTATTAATTATTATAAGTATTATGTTTTTTGTTCACAATCTAAGATGTGAATTGGACATGCCATCAGTATGATACTAGCACGAGATTGTAGGTAGTGAGTCTTGATTAAGGGAATAGATAGTTCCAACTTCTTGTGCTAGTGCATTTTGTATGTATTGAATAGGAAAGACTAAATATAGTTGCTTTAGACTGACCGTCAAAAGTATATTCTCCATGTTATGACATGTACTTATATTCTTAATCCTAATATAACTATTAAGCAATGCCATGTACTTATATTCTTAATAGTAATATAACTATTATGATATGTGTGTTTTAGTTTATTATTTCAGTTTATTTAATGATGACATTCTAAGATTGGTAAATATGTCTTGTAAATTGGATGATAATAATTAAAATTGACGGTATAATAAGTTCGTTAATGGAGTTTGTGTTTCGATATAAGATTGATTATTATGAGAAGCGTATAAGTTTTCATCTTGTCAAACCTTACAAGTGGATTTATGAATCCAATACATGAATAATTTAAACACTCCTAACAGGAAATTAATCATTAAATTAAATTTTTTAATATTTGAGTTTATTGATTAGTATATGTAGTCTTAACACATATAATTACATGTGTACAAAGGATAATTTAGAGATGTAAGTAGAGGAGTGCTATTAGGAATTTCTAGCGAAATTGTAACACCACATAGTCAAAACAGACCAAAAACAATATTTACAGAAAAAATATATGTCGGTGCAACCAACAGTGGCATCGACGGACTATAGCCTCCTGACCCACGGTTCGTACTCCAGAACCGTCGATGGGATCAGAACGTCCAAAAATTTCATCCCAAAAAAATTGTTTAAGTCTTGAACAACGGACGGACATACATCCGTAGGTCATACGAAGGGCCGTAGATTATGACTGTCGATCGATACTTCCATTCACCCACTCTCTGACAAGAGCTACGGATTACCACCACGATCCGTAGGTGGAAATTTCGCAACCAGTTAAAGGGGAATGAAGTTGTGTCAACTTCATATGGTCATAACTCTTCGCACAAAATGCATTTTGTGTCTGATGACCTACACACTGATAGATAATTGAATTATTGTTCCATAGATGCCGACCTTGCTAAGGTCAGAACTCCAAGAAAAAGGTTATGCACATTTTAGTAAAGTCCTTACGTACAATCCCAGTCGACTGACCTAATGACAGGGCATCGGTCAGATGATGGAAAATTAGTCCTGGCCGTCGTTTGGTCCGACAGGAACTTTCTCAGGGGTCTTTTTGACCTTTCCCACTTCGTTAAAACCTTAAGTTACGTGTTTTTTACCCTAAATCATCATATTTTAGTCAGTTTAAGCCTAGAAACATAATTAAAACATAGCTAAGTCAAATCATTAAATCAACACATAGAAAATTAGACGCAAAAGAGGAGATAAAGCTCAGGAACCCTAGTTCAAGAACGCAACAAGATCCAGCAATTCTAGCCCTGAAACTTAAGTATTTTTTTGTGGATTTAATGACCAGGCATTTGATATTTTACTAGTGGGTTCCTTTCACCCATTGAGTCCCTAGTTTTCAGTCAGATTCTTGATTCCCATATCATTATTAGATCTAGGGTTTTTAGAACTTCAAGAGAGCTGCATAAACTTATCAGTTATATGTTTTAAATCAGATTATCGTGTTATTATTTAGTTTATAGCATGAATTTAGAACCCTTGCTATGTATTTCTTTAGTTCTTGAATTTCACTTTCTAGGTCAAATAGTTAAGAAATTTCAGATATACATGCCTCAGTTATAAATGCATAATTACCAGATTAATATTTGTATTCTCAGTTTGTGTGTTTAGTTTCGAGCTATCAAGTATTTATGTAATATTAGACATAATAAGTTAATTTATAGAATTCGTTGGGAGTACCATAATATCGATTGGACTAGTGTTCATCATACCCAATTAGTCCCAGAACACCTAGCCAACTAGGTTCTAAGTCCGCTCTGTGGGCAATCAATTTAGTGATTACGCCAGCATGCCTTTATTCCTTTGGCAGGGTATATTAGGTCATCTCGATAGGGCGTATACGTCAGACTCCACATTTAGCTCATGTGTTTTTATTATCGGTTATTAGTAGCTCCCACATATCAATAAGTCTCTATGCATTGACCATGTATTAGTATATTCAGTATTAAGTTTCAGCATGTTATAAATTGGTGATTGCATCCAGTTAGTTCAGAATTTAGTTTATCATGTCAGATTATTATACTTGTTTTTATGCTTGTTCTGTTATATGTTATTTCAGCTTTACTATATCTTACATACTTATTACATTTACAGTACTAACGCATACGTGCGCTACATCTTCTCGTAATATAGGTTCAGGTCCTCAGCATCCAGATCACGCATAGATCGATTTTTTGATCTCCGGTGAAGTATATTTAGTGGTGAGTCCCCACTCTCCGAGGACTATAGTCATGAGTTCATTCCAGTTTTCTTTTAGTCATTTAGTCTCAGTTTTTGCTAGATTTAGCTGGGGGCTTGTCCCTGTATCTCTAGTTCAGTTTAGAGGCTTATTTCAGACATAGTTAGTTTCAGCTTAATGTTGAGTTAGTAATTCATTGTATTGAACTCATCAGTCTTCATACTATATTAGTTTTGGCATATTGGTATTCCCCATATTTTTATTATAAGTTATGATTTAGATTCCACAATATTTAATTATCTTTAGTATGATCATGATCATGCCAGCAGACCTAGCTTAGGATCACTTGTGGTACTAGGTTCCGTGTACGCCTCTCGTGGGTAGCTCGGGGCATGACAAAAATGATCTTTAATTTATGGATAAGGGACTAAAATGATATAGAGTATTTTAAGGGGTACAAAATTAGCCTTCATCCACCTATCAACCTAAAATACGCCTAACATCCACATTTTGGCTAAAAAATACTATTATATCTAATGGATCACACTCATTAGATGGATGGAGGGTAATATTGTATCGAATCTCATAGTTTTACGTCATTTTAGTCCATTCTCCTTTAAAATAATCTGAAATCTTAATATATAAGCTCACATGATTGATTTAATATTGAATTTCATAGTAAATTTTTTAGACACCCAATTTAGGACCTTCAATATATAAATTAATCATCTAGCTTCTTAAATTCCAAACGAGTTGAAACTATTGGCTTAATAAAATTAAAAATATTTTTCAAGTATTTTTTAGTAGATTCAGTCGCTTTAAGTGATATACATACAAACACGCACACATACACACACACACGTATATATATATATATATATATATATATATATATATATATATATATATATATATATATATATATATATATATATATACACATATATGTATATATATACACATATATATATGTATATGTATATATATGTATATGTATATATATACATACGTACATATATATATATGTTTATATATGTACTATTCCTAAGTATAAAGTTATTCACCAAAGGGATTTTGAAAGTAGTTTTGCAAATCATGACTATTCCTTTGATTTTGCATTTTATATGATCTGGTACCTCAATTATTTTCAACAAGCAATTCATTCGTTCTTCCCTTCCTTCCTTTGTTCAATTTGTTTGTTTCAACAAACAATTCAACGAGAGATTCCTTCTTTCCACCTTTTTGTATTTTTTCAAATTTTTTTCTCATTTCACTTTCTATTGTTGCTAAATTTGGTTTCAATTCTCTTATGTACTTCATAGTTGAAATTTTCTTCATTGGCTAGTCTCTCCTAAAGTATTTTTGACACTCAACTATATATATTTGATTTACTAGTGTAAAAGTTGTCATTGGATTAAAGTTTAAGTTCTGATGATAAATTTGCTTATCATCAATTATTAGAACTTCTCTTGGTTTTTTCTTCTTCCAAGAAGATTACTCTCTATATTGCCTCATCAAATAAAAGTTGTTTTGAATCCTCATCTATCTATCTAAAGAATGGATAATCGCAAGAAATTGATGATCGGAATTTTGCTTCAACTAATATAATATACACGTTGAAAAAATATTACTAGAACGAAAACAAATACTTCTATTGAAACAACTAGCTATAACAGTTAAATCATAGAGATGTGACTCTTGAAACATTTAAATAATACATTGCCTTCTTTTGGTGTTAAGACATGACGAAAATCAAAGTGTGCTTCCAACTTCTTATCCTTTATTAGCTAAATGAAAGTATAAAAACTTAAACTTCACATAATGTAACTTGTACATAAAAAAATATACCTTCATAAATTTATTTACTATCATTTCCACTACTTTCTCTTCTACCATAGCATAGGACATGCTTTTGCAACTACAAAAATAACTACTTGCACCTCTATCATTGAAGTGGGTGAGTCGATGGAAATTGTATAACTGTAACTAATTTAATAATTCTACGTGCCTAAATATAGCCTGCCTGAATACCAATATCAACATTGAGTGGATATGGTATATCGGAAAAGTTATTCCATGCCCATTTATTACTTTAAGTAGAGGTATATCTATCTTTGTTAACATGAGTATGACATTTAACTTAAATAATATATACCATCAATAGGTTAAAAAAAAGATTAGAATTGAATACACAGAATTATACTCTATAATATAAGGATGACTCTCCATTCTACAACAAGATAGTGAATCTAACATTCCATTTCTATTCCTCCAATTAAATATATTATTTACTTATTTTAAAGTGGATGCAAGTTGTTAATTTTAGGGTGATAGAAATGATGGATAATGACCCTCTATAGTCGGAAATTGATATTGGATGTTTCAATTTTCAATTTTGATACACCTCTAATATTTGAAAGGTAAAAGTTAATTGATCTTGACCCAAGCACCGCAATAAAAAACAAAAATTTTGATATTGTAGGTGTTCTGTGGAATTAGAAAGTCCTCCCCTCATTTTACAAAATTTTCTTAATTTTCCTTATGAATAAAAAAAAATTAATCAAATAATAAATGTGATTACATGTTCTATGGTAGTATTTAGTTAAAGTAAATTTTCTCTTCTTTGGGACATAACTACCACCAGATAAAATATTATCCCTTGAATAATTTTAAATAATAGTTTCTTGAATGAAGATAATTTAAAATGAAGAAGCATTCTCAATAGACTAAAAGAACTCTTATTTCATGTTTTTATTACTCTCTTTGTTCTGAGTTACTTATCGAACGACTCTTATTTCAAATCTTTAAGTTCGATAATTAACAAAGCTATAAAGAAACGGTGGCCCATTAATAAAGAATCAATGGAAAACAACAACGCTAGAAGATATTGGGTCTCTACCTTTCTTTTCATTAATAAAACGTTGCAGTTATTATCATTATTGAGTCAAATAAAAGGACAACAAAATTTGTGTACATTTGACATGTATAACCACATGTTTTTTGTTGGTAACAAGAAAGAATAGAATGATTTTTAACTCTTAAATTTCAAATTTGGAAAATGATATTGTAACTTGTCGATGACAAGAATCAGTAATAAGAATCACTATGATTATATGCTTAAAATTCTACTTTCTTTATTAAGATCCATAGTGGAACTTTGGTTTCACATTCTTTATTAATGGGTTTGTGAGTGCGTACTTATGTTTCTCTTGATTGAGGACTACAACTTTTTGACTTGACATTTTATTGTATATTGATATTAGCTCATACATATAATATGATAAAAGACCATAATGTCTTTAAATGGTTGAAATTGATGGTAAAACAATTGATTGGTTTTGGAGTTTGTGACTAGTTAACCTAAAAGAATGATGGTTTTAAATATAAAAAAGTACTCTTTAGTGGTAATGAGAATTACCTAATTCAGGTTGGTAACAGAATAAGTTTTATTTGAGATGATTTCTCTTAACATATTAAGTTGATGCAACTTCTCATTCAGAAAATTTGAAGTTTAATTTGGTTTCTTCAGATATTTGAGAGAGAGAGAGAGAGAGACTGAAAGAGAGAGAGAGAGAGAGAGATATATAGAAAGAGAGTTGAATCTTTTGTTAATATTTCCTAATGTATTTTATTTAGTTACCTTGTGAGATGACATAGTAAAAGATCTTGATCAAACATATTATTTATAAAGATGTGAATCCCACAACATTTCTTAAATTATCACAAATAATCCTGTGTGAGGAACACTTCATTAATTAGTACTATGCATAAATCACTGACAATTCTTTTACTCGATGTTTATATTTATAGAATACTTTAATAAATTGGAAGATTTAACATGCACTTGACTAAGCATATGAGTAGAATAATGCATATGTTTGTCTTTGAGAGTGTGAGAGTTGATTTTTATTTCTTTATTCTTAAATTTTGATGACAATTACGTGGGCAAGGAATAAATCTTGATGTAAGGGCATAAGAATACTCTAGTTAATGTTGAATTTGCATTTGTAGATAGTGTTTTGAGTAAGACTTCTAATTGATGATGATTGGTCATGTGCATTATTATTACGTCTCAAGTAGAACTATTAGTATACACCTCTATTAGACTTATTTATTTTGTTTTTTACTTTATGAGAATCAAAAGTTTAAGTTGGGATGTTGATGAGTCGGGCATTTCGACTCATTTAGGGCTTTACAATTAAAGATTTAGTATGCTCAATCCCTATTTTAGGATAATAACTGGTGTTTAAATGTTAATTTGAAGAAATGAAGGAAAAAGAGCAAGGCAAGGAAATCCTGAGGAAAAACATAGAGAAAATGCTAAAAATGGTGAATGAAAGAAAATTTGGTACGCTCCAAAGCCACTCGTTTACTCGACAAGTGGACCTTCAATTCACCAAAAGTGTTACCAGGTTAGCCCATTGACAACCTACTGGGAGAGTAAACAAGTGTTTCAATGACACGCCGAACAAATCGTGGAAGACAATATTAATAACCAAAAGCTGCATAACAACATGGTTTAAAAAGGGAAGACAAAAAGGCGAGAAGAGTATCACTTGGCACATATCCAACCAGGTTGGCGAAGACGAACTTACTTCACCGAGTTACTCTATATCACTTCAAAAATCTAAGGGGTGTTCTAGAGCCTTAAATAAGTTTTAAAAGTTTGAGTCACTAATTTAAAAAATATTTCAATGAATATATGATATATAGGAAGTTTAGAAATAAAAATGTCAAAGAATATCCATTACGTCTGGAAAATAGTTCAATGAGGTGCTAGTGTGTCTTAGCCTATTTGTTTATGTTGTATGAGTCGGAAAATGCTGAAAATTTGTGGAAAGGTGTCTAACATGTATTAGTATTGACTCGTAGTCGAAACATTCGAGAAATACTGCCAAAGGACAAACCAAGGGCCCTTGACGAGGACCCTTGAGATTCGGCAAGAGGCTACAAAAAGGCAGTGTCCATACACGGTTACCATCAAAACATTGTGTCTCAACCGACGGGGAGTCGAATTCCTCCATTGATGTACACTTAGAAATATTGGCCAAGGACTGTTTTGGACCAGTCTCTGACAAAAACGACAGAGCAACAAGACAGACAGTCCTTGGTCCATATATTGACAAATGGGGCGTAGGTCGGGGTTTCGTCTGGCAGGAGTATATTTGTTGCACGTTTTAAGTTAGTCAAATTAATTAATTAGGTGGTTATTCAATTAGTTATTAATTAATGGATTCCTAATTAATTTGCTTAACAACCTCTTAAAAGACCCTAACCTAAGCCCTCATAATTCCCTAACACAAAACTCCCGTCCTTCTCTCTTCTTTCTCTCTCCCAAAGAAATCCCATTAAAGACAAAGCTAGAGGAGGGTTAAAGGGCGGAAAAGAGTCAATTTATCCATAAATATTCATTAAATAATTATGGGATTCCTTTCAACTTTGATATGTCAATCCTAAAATGGTTCCATTAATTTAATTTCAAAAATAGTAAATTCAAGTAGCCATTCATTCAATATGAAATTGATGTTACGAATTTCTTTGTTTATGATTCATTTTTTATATTACGAATAGATTAACACGTATTATAACTTAATTATTTTATATATTTATGGATTGGTCTAGTTTGTAGAAGATGACCTATTCCCCTTAATCCTAGGTTGTGATCTTGACATGAATTGTTCAATGTTGGTTAATTGACTCTATTATTGGTTGAATTACTACTAGATAATGTTATTATATCAATTGTGAATAGATTAAGATGAAATATATTCCTATCATTCTATTTCTTTATTAATTGACCTAGGTTGTGAAAAAGATTATGAATTTGACCTAACTATCTTATCTTAAGCTATGAACTAGTGATGGATGTGAAGTAGTGATTCAATTAGACTTATTATAATGTTGGTTATTGTTGTGTGATTATATCTAACCCTTATTGGTTTAAGTTAAGGGTTTATGGTAGGGCCTGTTGGGTTTTATTTGCCCTAAATTTCATACCATAAATAACTTTTCCTTTTAGGAAAAGGTTTTGGATTCACTAATCCTTTTATTGTAGGAAAAGGTTTAGGACTCTATAAATAGAGGTATGTTCCTTCTAACTTAACCAGCATTCACAATGTAGTTTTAACGGCTTTGAGAGTTTTGGTTAGGGGGAGAATTTATGGGTCACAAGCTTTACACGTTATCACTTGTGTGAACCTCCCATGTATTCCGAGTGAATTGTTTGAGGTTGTTTCTCTCTATATTTTGTACTCTCATGTTTATAGTGGATTGCTCATATCCTTTGTGGACGTAGGTCGATTGACCGAACCACATTAAATCTTTGTGTCTTTTGATATATTTCTCGTTGTCTTCTTACTCGTGGTCTTTAGAGGTTTGCATTGCTAGCTTACACGTTTACACCTGCTTATTCCCGATCCTAACAAGTGGTATCAGAGCCAGATTCAATGATGGAGTCAGGTTAAGTGGTTCAATAATCGATTATTGAACCAGGTTAGAAAGAGGTGTTCATCTTGACGGGAGTAGTTCTAGCCTATACCTTTTTGACAATAATGAAGATTTTTGTAGGAGAAATTATTTAAGAGAGGTTCTCTGTGTTAACACATAAATTTTGCAAAGAAGATTATGGAGAGGAGAAGCAAGTTGTTGAAGATTAAGTAAAGAAGGTGGGGGAGATTTGTTGGGTTTTATTTGCCCTAAATTTCTTACCATAAATAGGTTTTCCTTTTAGGAAAAGGTTTTGGATTGACTAATCCTTTACTTGTAGGAAAAGATTTAGGACTCTATAAATAGAGGTATGTTCCTTCTAACTTAACCAGCATTCACAATGTAGTTTTAAGAGCTTTGGTTAGGGGGAGAATTTATGGGTCACAAGCTTTATACAATATCAATTGTGTGAACCTCCCATGTATTTCGAGTGAATTGTTTGAGGTTGTTTCTCTCTGTATTTTGTACTCTCATGTTTATAGTGGATTGCTCATAACCTTTTTGGACGTAGGTCAATTGACCGAACCACATTAAATCTTGGTGTCTTTTGATATATTTCTCGTTGTCTTCTTACTCGTGGTCTTTCGAGGTTTGCATTCCTAGCTTACGCATTTAGACCTGCTTATTAACGATCCTAACAAGTGGTATCAGAGCCAGATTCAATGATGGAGTCATGTTCAGCGGTTCGATAATCGATTATTGAACCAGGTTAGAAAGAGGTGTTCATCTTGACGGGTGTAGTTCTAGCCGAAACCTTTTTGACAGTAATGAAGATTTTTGTAGGAGAAATTATTTCAGAGAGGTTCTCTGTGTTAACACATAAATTTTTCAAAGGAGATTATGGAGAGGAGAAGCAATTTGTTGAAGATTAAGTAAAGAAGGTGGGCAAATTTATTTTGTAGGAAATTCAGGCCAAGGGGGAGATTTGTTAGGTTTTATTTGCCCTAAATTTCTTACCATAAATAGGTTTTCCTTTTAGGAAAAGGTTTTGGATTGACTAATCCTTTTCTTGTAGGAAAAGATTTAGGTTATCTATAAATATAGGTATGTTCCTTCTAACTTATTCAACATTCACAATGTAGTTTTAAGGGCTTAGAGAGTTTTGGTTAGGGGAAGAATTTATGGGTCACAAGCTTGATACATTATCACTTGTGTGAACCTCCCATGTATTCCGAGTGAATTGGTTGATGTTGTTTCTCTCTATATTTTGTCCTCTCATGTTTATAGTGGATTACTCATCTCCATTGTAAACGTAGGTTGATTGACCGAAACACGTTAAATCTTTGTGTCTTTTGATATATTTATCGTTGTCTTCTTACTCGTGTTCTTTCGAGGTTTGCATTGCTAGCTTCCGCGTTTACACTTGCTTATTTCCGATCCTAACAAGGCCTTGATGATGGATTATGAAGGAGATTTTGTATGTCTTGTGGTCCCTATTGTTTACTTCAATTATGCTTTATTGTGATTAATTCATGATGTGGTATTAGAGTATACCTTGTTTTAAAATCTATAGTATTGGTATGATGTTGAATTGAAATGTCTTAACTATGGATTGTGAGGTATTGGCTAAGATACAAATGTTATAAGGATGGTGATAATTTACCAATGTAACCTTATTATGATGTGATTATGTAAATTTGCTAATCTCACTTATATGAATTGTAATGGAAGGACTATACTCATGCGATTCTTAT
Source organism: Solanum arcanum (assembly GCA_027789145.1). Classification (NCBI taxonomy): domain Eukaryota; kingdom Viridiplantae; phylum Streptophyta; class Magnoliopsida; order Solanales; family Solanaceae; genus Solanum; species Solanum arcanum. The sequence continues at coordinate 15,490,494 of CM050937.1, forward strand.
AGAGCTATGATGGTGATGATTATACAAGGGATAGACCCTATGACCTACATTAAGTTTTGATGATTAATAAAGACATAAAAGATATTTCAAAGGGGACTCTAACTTAAGATCGAGTGAACAAGAGTGAGAAGTGTCCGTTCCCACATAGGGAAGGTAGGATCATTAATGTACTCCTGAGAATAGAGACCATAATGTATGTAGAATAAACAGGGTCTCAACTATATCTCATAGTTCTTGAATTATGTTTCCCCCATATAAATACAAGCTAGTGGATCCACGTTGTTTCTATGTACATGTTTTGGTACTACCTTGGCAAGTAGTCTGCCTTCCTCGGTGTAGGGTTCCATGACACCGGATTCCATATTAACTCATGTGGTCTATGTCGGTTAAGGGAATATGTTCCAAATAGGTAAAATTAACAAAAGCTATGAACTCTAACTAACATGACCTAAGGGTTTTAACTTATTCTAGGTAGGGGTATGGGACTGTACGAATACATTGCAGTAGTTAGCCTTGATGGGAGTCTTGAGAGGATGTTATTATTTATGTATATGTTTATGATTGTAAATGATATGCATATGATGACCTTACACATTGGTGATATTATATGATGATTGGTTTCACTTATGAAAATGTGTTTGGACTCTAATTTTAAGGTATAATTATATGTACTCTTAAAATTACATGCTATGTGAAGTTGGATGTTGGTCATGATTCTTGTTGGGTTTACTTGATTGACTAAGGTTATGAGGCTTTTCTTGGTCATTGCACTAGTTGACTTAATAAGGTTTCATGGGTAATTGTCTTGTTTTTTTGATGTTGTAATGAACTCTTATCCATGCTTGTTGTTATTATTACTTCATGATAGAGTTGCCTCGTTAATGTGTTCCATTATGTGATATGCATGTTGACTTGACAAGACTTTGTATTGTTTGTCTTGTGATGTACATGCTTTTGACTTAATGAATGTGTCTCATTGATTTGGTATGGTCTTGTTGAATGTGCATAAGACATTACAAAATAAATTGCAAACCTTTATGAATTGTCCCTTTTCTTGGCATGTTTTATGATATATGTGTATATGGTCTCATACTTAGTACAAGTGGTGTCCTAACCCCATTTTCTTCCTTTTTCCCAAAAATTTTAGGTTCCAATCATTGAAGGGCTTTTGAGAGGACTTTGAAAGATCTTTTGGAATTCTCATTGATGCACCGTGGATTTACGCTACTTCCAATGCTTTTTCTTAAGATTGGTGTGTGTAGAGCCTTTTTGTTAGATGTTTTGATATGTATTTTATCTCCTTTTTTTCCATGAAAGGTGTCCAAAACCAAAGTGCAGGAGGCAACTGTGATTTAGTGCAGAGGTGACCCACAAAGCCCATAGATAGCCCGTCGTTCCATTGATGGACTGTAGGTGGTGACCCTCAAATAAGAATCTAGGCATCTGGAAAACACAAGGAAATCTAACCATGTATAGGGCTACGGAAGGATCTGTGCTACGTCGATTGATTGACGGACTTTCCTATTGAATCATCAATTGTATCAGAGATAGTCCCAATATCCGAAGTCGAAGAAAGTCTAAGTATGAAACGACAGAAGGCATCAACGGACCATAGATATATCGACGAAATGTGCGGTTAGTCCAATGATTTGTTCAAAGAAGATGCCAGCTGAAGGAAAAAAAATGCTAACTGTGGACTGACTGAGGCAGTTGACAGTCAATTGTTTTCATCGATGGACTGTCTATGGGTGTGATCGCTTACAGACGCATTTTTTGGACAACATTCCTTTTTAATGCCTTTTAATTTACCACAATATTTTCTATAAATAGGGTGTAAAACTTGATTTTGGGGTTGAGATTCTATTACGCTTCATAGTTTGTTACAGGAGATAGTTTTTTTGCAACCTTAGTAGTAATTAAAATTTTCGGATTTTGTTTTGAAGTAATTCTTTGCTGTTTCAAGTTGAATTTCTTGATTTTGGTCGAATTAGTAAAACTAAGTTCATGACTTATTGTTTATCCACTATGAATTGTGTTCTTATATGCATGGGTAACTAATCCACAACTAGGGTTGTGGGAACCATAGATAATTAAAAACATAAACCTAGATTAATAACAATTCTCAAATAGGTTATTCCATGGTTTGATAATTCTTTCGGTTGGAAGTCCTTGTAATGAGTGCACACATTTGAATTTTCTTTATTGCTACTTGCCGAACCAAGGAGAATGTTCATAGGAAAAGAATTATCAATATAGATTTAGTGAGATACAATCTAATAGGCTAGTTTCTATTGGTGAGAAGTAAGAACTAAGCCATACATCAAATGTCATGCTCAATATGAAATAAAGGTAAGGATTAGTAGCTTAGACACATGTATGCAAACGAAGTTACAGGGTGAAATTCTGTAAATGCCGGATTAAGGATTTAGAGATACCTGACTTATAATATTGCATGAAAAACACTAGGGAAGAATTGTTATTAAGTAGGAATTAGACGTTATGAAACTATGAGGAATAATTACACCCTAGCTTCTCTCACAAGTTGATAAAAATCAAAGTTTCACTCATATTACTTGTTTTACATAGAGATATTAAAAGATTTTTGCTTCCAAAAATCCCCCCTTTAATTATCTGTTTTTGCAAAGCAATTTACTAAATCTAAGTAATCATACATTGAAGTTAAGTCTTAACAATTTTTATCGTAGGACCGACCTCAACCTAATAGTTGGGTTTTGTACTTGATACAACCGCTTATACTACTTTATGAAGTGTAATTTGAGAATATCAAATTTTAGCGCTGCTGCCGGGGAAATTAGCTTTTAGATTAACCTTAATAACGTCACTAAAGTTTGGTCAACGACTTTCTTATTTTAATTTTTTTTTTGGGTTTGATTTTCTCTGGTCTATCTCTAGTGCATGCCAAGTACACAAAGCCGAGGAGAACCGCTAGTTACATTTGACCCCCAACTAAATCATACACTACGAAGAATGGGAAACCACCAAAATGCAGAAAATCGTGATGATGGGTTAATAATGAATCCTCCACCACATGTTGATGCACAATATCATGTAGTTGCAGAAAACCAAGCTGAGAACACTATGAGGATGCAGCCTATCGTTCGGCGCACTAAAGAATTCTAAAAGGGCAATGTCTACATTAATGATTTTGACAGACCTCTAGTAGTTTGATGCTGATGCTCACCGAGAGGGGTTTGTTTTCAGGGACACAATATGAGGACCCCCATGCCCACATATCCAAACTAAGATGCTTCTCCAAAACTTGTGCGGGGAGGCAAGACTTAGATATGAACGCCATCGGGTTGCGGGTTTTTCCTCTATCACTGATGGGAGATGCAGTGGATGGCTTACTAAGTTACCCTATTATTCCATCTACACTTGGGATCATTGGAGAGATGTATTTCTAGCCAAGTACTATCAAGTTTCAAAGAAGCTTAATCACAATGATAAGGTGAACAGCTTTTGGAACTACCAGGAGAGTCGGTGAGTCGGTCTTGGGACAACTTTACTTCGTTTTTTAGGAGTGTCCCAAGCCACCGCATTGATGATGAGTTGTTTAAAAAGTAATTCTATTGGGATCAACATGATAGCAATAAAATATTACTCGATACTATAGGGGGGGTTCTTATGTGAGTGCACTTATGCCCAAACAAAAAGGAGTTGCAGAAAAGTTCTCGCAACAATAAGGCTTGGAGTACTAGAAAGTCATACACTGGGAGAAACACCTTTGCAGTGCAAGCTACACACAATACGGTGACAGATGAGATTTGTGAAGAGATTGCTCAAATGAGAACTGAGCTCACATTTTTATTGAAACATAACAATGGAGGTGCAGAAAAGGTAAATGCGGTGAACTACTTGATGAAACCACCACCGCCAGTGGACCAGTACTATTATGAAGAAGATACTTATTTACTAAATGATCATAAGGGGGGTTTCCGACCAAATGCCTAAGGCTCCAATCAGGATAATTGGCATCAAGGTCAAGGAAATCAAGGTTGTAACTATGGGAATTACAACAGGGAGGTCCAATATGTTCGATATGGAAACTACAACCACGAAAATAAATTTCACTAGGGTAACAATGGTAATATAAATAATCAATGTGGGGCCTATGTTCCACCTCAAAATCAGGAAGTTGCTCCTAGGGATGGTGGAAGTAGTATGGTGCGAGTTGAAGATACATTGCAAAAGATGATGAGAAGGTTATGATAGTGATTAGCACGCCAAGGAATTAGGAGGTGATTTAGCTAATATCGGGCAAAAGGTGGATACACATGCAATCTCGATTAACCATATTGAATTACAAATGACCTAATTATCTACTACTTTGAACCCACAACAACCGGGCACTCTTCCTAGCAATACCATTCAAAATCCTAAAAAATGATGGACATTGCATGGCAGTTACTACTAGAGGAGGTAAGCAAACTACTGATCCACCTATGTATTCTATAGTAGAATATGTGATGAGAAAAGATGAAGCGGTGGTGGAAACTTGTGGTGAATTGGTGGACAAAGCAGTAAAAGAAGTAGAGATACCCTAAATTGTGGTCCCCATTCCTAGACTACCACCACCATTCCCCCTTAGAATGGTGAATAACACTGAGGATGGTAGATACCGGCGTTTCATCACTAAGTTGAAATAGATTTCCATTACTGTACCTTTGATAGAAAAATTGGAGTAAATTCCCGGCTATGAAAAGTTCATAAAGGATATGGGTACAAAGAAGAGATCGGTAAGTTTTGACGCTGATGACTGAATCAAACATTGAAGAAGGAATATTTGGGTGCTTTCACTATTCCATGTACCATCGGATTAATATACTATGCCATAGCACTATGTGATCTAGGTGCAAGCATAAATCTTATGCCTCTTTCCATTTATAAGAAATTTGGTTGGGGTAACCCAAAACGAAGTGCAATTCGTTTAGTAATGATTGATCGAACTTTAAAGAGGTCTATTGGGACACTCCATGATGTGCTCGTGTAAGTGAGTCTCTTATATTCCCAGCCAATTTTTTGTTTTTTTATAGTGAGGTGGACATTGAGGTCCCTTTTATTCTTGGGAGGTCGTTCGTCGCTACTGGTCGCCCCTTTATTGATATGGACAAAGAGAACATGAATTTTAGGTTGAACAATGAAGATGCAACATGCAACATTTGTAGGTCCATGAAGCATTGTGGTGAGTAGAGATGACACTTTATCGGTAATCATTGCATCGGATTGGAATGTACAATGGTAGAGTGTTTCGTGGAAGTTTTTATGAGGTTCAAATGAGCCATTGGTTGGACTATCAAGAACATTATTGGGATCCTTCCCGGTATTTGTTCACACAAAATACAACTCATGCTTGATCACAAGCCAAGTATTGAGCAACAGAGAAGGTTGAATCAAATTATGAAAGAGGTAGTGAAGAAGGACATCATTAAATTATTGGATGTAGGAGTCATATATCCTATTGCAAATAGTAGTTAGGTATTGCTTTTTCATTGTGTGCCAAAGTGAATGACCTTAGTGCCCAATGAGAGGAATGAGCTTGTTCCAATGAGGCTGGTGACTAGATGGAGTGTTTGTATGGATTACCGAAATATGAATGCATGGACTAAGAAGGACTATTTTTCTATGCCCTTCATGGAAAAGATGTTAGATAGACTCGTAGAAAAAGGATAATATTGTTTTGTTTATGTCTAGACGCATCGCATCTCAGAGAAAATGATAGAGGTTGATCGAGCAATTGTTGATGTTATAGAGAGACTTCCTCCACCCATATCTGTAAAAGGTGTGAGAAGTTTTCTAGGAGATGCGGGCTTCTACCGGAGGTGTATTAAGGATTTCTAAAAAATTGCACACCCTCTGTGTAATTACTTCAAAAGGAATGTAATTACTATTGTGATGAATCCTCTGTGAAGGCATTTAGGGAGTTTAAGGAAGGTTTGTATTGCACCCATAATTATTTTTCCAAATTTGAGTAAGCCATTTGAGGTGATATGTGATGCTAGTGGGGTTGCTCATGGTGTGTTATTGGGAAAAAGAAGGGATAAAATCATTAACCCACATACGCAAGTAAGGCCCTAAATGAAGCACAAAAGAATTACATTATTACTGAACAAGAGCTTCTTGCGGTGGTATTTGCTTTAGAAAATTTCGCTCATATTTGCTTGACACGAGAGTCTTAGTGCATACAAACCACTTTTATTTGAGATACTTGATGGCACAAAAGGATGTTAAACCAAGGTTAATTATATAGGTGCTAGTATTGCAAGAGTTAGATTTTGAGATAAAAGATAGAGAAGGGACTGAAAATCAAGTTATCGATCACTTGTCCTGATTTGAGGATGAAGCTATACGAGTGTTAGTCGGAAAAGGTTAAATTGATGATACCTTCCTTGATAAGCCTGTATTGTCCGGATCTCAGACTTGATTCGATGGTTCGCCAATTTTGTGAATTATCTTGCCAGTGATATAGAACCATCAGACATGTCCTTCCATAAAAGGAAGAAGTTCATGCATGATATGAAAAAGTTCTTTTGGGATGAGACATACGTATACCAGAATTGTGCTAATGGGCTTATTCGTCATTGCATACTGGAAGTTGAGATGTTAATTGTTTGGAGGCATGCCACTCCTCGCCTATGGATGCGCACCATAGTGGTATCCTGACAGTCCACAAGATTTTGAAAAGTGGGAACTATTGGCCAACCATCAACCAAGACACTCATGAGTTTTCCAAGTCATGTGTTAGGTGTCAAATGTATGGAGGAATTTCGAAAAGGAAAGAGCTTCCTTTAAATCCCATTCTAGTTATTGAGTTATTTGATGTAAAAGACATTAATTTTTTGGGCCCATTTGTTAGCTCTCATGGGATGAAATATATACTTGTGGGGGTGGACTAGGTTTCAAAAATGGGTGGAAGCTATAGATCTTTCATATAATGAAGGGAAGAGTGTCACCACATTCTTAGGAAAGAACATCTTCTCCATATTCAGCACACTTTAGACCATTATTAGTGATGGTGGATCTCGCCTTTGCAATAACTTTTTTTAATAGGGTATTTGAGAAATATAGGGTTCGCCATAATGTGGACACTCTGTACCATCCACAGACTAGTGTTTATGTCAATATGTCCATTCGAGAGATCGAGCAAATCTTGTCGAAAATAGTAAATGCTAGTAGAATGGATTGGTCTAGGAGGCTTGATGATGCTCTTTGGTCCTAATGGACTGAATAAAAGACCCCCATAGGTATTTCACCATATCAACTTATATATGATAAGGCTTTTCACTTTCTATTTGACTTAGAGAACAAAGCCATGTGGGCAACGAAGAAACTGAAGATGGATTGGAATTAAGTAGTGGAATACAAACTTAACGGGTTTAACGAACTTGATGGATTTATCCTAAAAGCATATGATAGTTTAGACATCTATAAAGAGAGGATAAAGATGTTTCAACAAACCTCTAAGGAGATTCATTAAGCAACCAAGAACTGATTCCCTCAACACCATCAATGTTTGATCAAGGTTTTGTTTGGACTGCACCTCGACCCATCAAGAAGTCTCGGATTTATGATGTACCACTACGCCACCTATAGGAGAATTTTCAATTCGAACACCTAAACGAGACAACCTATGAACATCCTTCACTAGGTCTGTCTTGGCTTCCTCAACATGGGACACACTTCCCATGGACAAATAACTCAAAGCATCCACTACAATATTAGCCTTATCAGGGTGATAGAGGACACTCATGTCATTGTCTTTCAACAACTTTAACCATCTCATTTGCCAGAGATTAAACTCGTTTAGAGTGAATACATATTGTTGACTTTTATGGTTTGTATATACATTCACAACCAGAAGATTGAAAAGTGAGAATTTGCAGTTGAGAACTTGGTGTTTCTATTAAACTCTAGGCTACTCTTGTTTCATGGAAAACTCAAGTCCAAGTGGACGGGAACATTCCTTATTACCAAAGTTTTTCCACATGGAGCGGTTGAGTTTGATAACAACGAGGGTTAAAAGTTCACTATCAACAAACAAATTATTAAGTTCTTCTTTGGGCATACGGAGAGTGTCCATGAAGTAGTTGAGGTATATCACCTTGATAAAGTCTAAGTAATCAAGGATCACGTGTCATGCTGGGATATAAAATCAAGCCCTTTTTGGGAGGCAATCCAAGGTGTATCTTCTATCCAATAATAGATTTGTCTTTTCTTTGTAGGAAAAGATGAACTCTCTTCTTTTAGTTATCTTCATGCGTTATTTATTAGTTGTGTCTAATGATTAGTTTAGAGTCTGTGTCTCAAAAGTATCCAGAAAAATACAAAAAGAATTGATTAATGGGTGTTCACTGTGCAGGGACAAAAAAAGAAAATTTGGTAGAAAATGTTATGGTGCACAGATCTACGGACCCCACAGACAGGCCATCATTTATTCGATAGACCGTCGATGATGCTCGTAGATCCCATGTATGTCTTGAAATTTTATCTATGTCCCTCTGCCATGGACAGTCCAATCGACGATCCGTCGTTTGACTTACAGACGGTCAATGGGGTCTCGTCAGCCCCATGAGTTAGTGAACCGACTCGAATCCAACAAGTTATATGGAAAGAAAACCAATATTAACCTCCAAAACCTTTTCAGATTATTGTGTCAACCATTTCCTTCCCCTTATTTCCTTTCTTTTCCATCATAACACCATAGCTCTTCCTTCTAAACAAATCATATTCCCCCAACTCTCAATTCCCCCAAATTCCCAAAACCCTCTAATTTTAAAATTCTACTATTTCTTATTGCTTTATCCTGTATGTGTTCAAATGCAAGAACGTAGGTTGTCAAAATATCAATCACCCAATCAATCCACCACGATTTTCAGGTGTTTTTATTCCATTTTCTTGATGAATTCTCTTTCTTTTATGGTTCGAAATAAAAATTGGATTGAGGTTCTTGACCTAGGGACAAAATTGTTTGTTTATGGTTGTTAAATAATGGGTAAAATGTCCGTTAGAATGATAGAAATGTAATGGGTAGTGGTATCTTTGGCTTAAAATGAGTTATAGACTTTTTAACTTATGGTTTTGGTAGCATTTGTGAATCTGAGAATGAACCTTCTGAAATCTATACCCTAAGGATGAACGAATGGTCTTGTAATTTTTGTAATATGTAGGGTAAAATTATAATGGTCGAAAAAGGTTTAAAATGTTCTATTCAAATTAAGGTATGAAATATGTCTCTTGCCAACAGTACAAGACCCCATCGGCGGTTTATCAAACCATCGACAGACTGTCGATGGAATCCATTCAGTGATCATTCTTTTAGTTACTCAACTCTGATATGAAACAATTGGACTGCGGTCCTTTGACTGATCGATGGGGAATTTTGCATGTTTGTCATGTAGCTGAGACCCTGATTTGTGAGAGTTTAAAAATTATTTTAAGTGTCAAACAACGAAAGAGGACTACGGTTATTCGATTGATCGATGGTATTTTATGCACGTATGTCATTCCAACTGAGAGGTTTCTACAATGAAACATCATAAGAAATTCATAAGTGTACAACGACGGACCCTCGATCCATCGACAAGATGATGATAGTGCCTGTCAACCAATACTACAGTCTTAACTAGAATGTGACTTGTGTTTCATTTTCAGTTTTTATTGTTTTGTGTGTGTAGTAAGATTGCTATAAGACTAACAAACTGCTATAAATGTACATTTGTCCCCCAAACAACACATAATTTATTCCAGGGGCAGGTACAAGTCTGTGGCACCATTTCGTTGGATGATTGGCACTTTCGATGATGAGCGGGATCCTAAATATGTGCCCCTACCACACAAACCCCTACATCATTTGTAAAAGCTACTCATGAACCCCTAAGATGGTCGCTTCCAGCATATTCACTCCCTACCAATATGATGAGGAGAACACACGGATGGACACAACGTCTTGGACTTTCTAAGGTTTTGAATGAGCGTCTCGCTCTGAAGTGGCATCATGTTCAATAGGCCCACTGTAGAGGGTTTAATGAGGCCACTGTCTTTAGTTCAAGATAACTTGAATCCACTCACCCAGAGGTTTCTACCCACCAAGTCTCGGTTGATGAGACTCATATTTGGAGTCTGCTCGGACACCCTAGGATGATGTCCGTGCACAAGTTTCTGATGAGCCCAACCGATGGTTCATAGATGGTCCATATCAGGTTTAATGGTAAGCACAAGTTCTCAACGACAAGTGGGTGATGACCAGGTTGTTGACAGTCGAGCGGAGAGTTCTCAGAGGGAGACTTCACAGAAGTCCCTGATGTTCATATTTTGTTTACCTTCCACAAGCTTGAGTGGATTGGTAAGAGTTTGGGGTCGTATAGCGAGGCTATTGTTTTAGAGTTCTACGCCTTATATGTGGCGACTCTTCAAGGTTATTTGGACAGGAGAGCCAATCCTGTTAAATAGGACTCACTCACAAACATTCTAGCTTGAGGCTTCCTGGTGGGCATTTCTCTTACCACCATCCGCCGTTTCATATATAGAACCTCCATATATATCGCTTGGACCCCTTTGACCCTAGAATTTGATTATTAGTGGGGTATGGTCAAGAGTGGCCAGCTTTAGAGGACCAATAATCAGAGAGAGCCCACCATGAGGTGTCTTCGACAACAGCTGTCCATTGGCGGTGAGGGAGCAGACTGGGTGTTAGACCATAGATGCCTTATCAAAAAGGCCAACCTCACTTTCACAGCAAAGTTCTTCTGACCTTTAGTTCGCCACCACCAATCTCACACAACAGCAAATAACATTCTTAGATGGGATAGAGAAGTATTGGTAAAAACTTTGGTCACCGGGTTTGAGATTGACTTCACAAAATTATTGAACTATGTGAAACATGAGAGGGCTATTAAGACCTCTAGTACTTACCCATTCCCTTGTATGAGCTTCCATTTATGCAAGGATGCTGGGGTCTATTTTGCACTATGAATCCCTCCATAATTTGGTCAGGACTGTGCATATAGGTCTCATCAGGGATGAGGCTAATGTGGTTGTACCGCAGAGAAGGCCTTGAGTTGAGTTGAAGTCGCTGAGTGAAAATATGGTGGATACGGTAGATTTAGCTCGAGGGGTTGATCCTGTCACTTTAGAGCACAGTGATACCACCTCAGCCAAGTCCGCCCCTTGCACTAGTAGAGCACCCAGTTTCTCCCAATCTACTCCACAAATTGCAGCACTGGTCCCGGAAAAAAAAAGGGTGCAGAAGTTAGAGGCGTAGAAGGCAACTATGCTACATCATATTCAGTCTTGGATGCAGAAATCCTTTGTCGAGGCTGAATACCATATTTGGAATAGGGTGGCCCAACATACGGAGTAGAAGATTAAGGCGTTTATTCAGCGGCTTAATGCATTTGAGTTGTGGGTTCTTGTACGCCCTGCCCCCTCCATTGACTGTACAACTGTTTTAGAGGTTGTGGAAAGTTTGTCTGCCGATGTTGACAGTATCCTGGAGATGAGTTGACATGAGCCCGAGACTGCAACCCTTGAGCTAGCGGAGGCATCAGTGCTTGTTATACTATTAACTGCCCCCAGTCCACCACCGCCTGAGCCACATGAGCATTACAAAAGGCAGAGTTCAATATGCACCACTGAAGGAGAGGATTCCTGCACAAGGAAGAAAGAGCGGACAAACCTTAAGAAGTAAGGAGAGGCTCGTTGATTGATGAGGAGGCCCATCAGATACGGGCTCGAGAGTTGGCTGATGGTACATCTCGTTGCAGACAAAAGGCTTTTGAGAGGAGCACCATTGAATGTGTGGATATTGTTGTGGCCACCACTGAGTGTTACCCTACTATTGAGGTTACGGATTTCAGGTTTCTTGACCCTCCTGATTGTTGATCATAGGTGCTATGCGCCTCATGTTTGCTTCACCTATTATTGTATCATGGTTTTAGATTACTTCCAATGATTTTCCCTTTAGTTTAGTGTGTGTCTAAGGCCTTTTTATATTTAATGTGTTTTTCTCTATGTTTGTAGGAAAACTTTCTGGAACAAAAACGCTAAAGACTGTGCTAAAATCTGCATAAATGATGCCCTACGAAGCCACTAACGGTTCATCGACCCTGTGACGATACCTAGGTGATGATCGGCTACTCAAGGTCCAAGCAACTGAAATAAAGCCGATGAAATCTTACCGAGTATGGGACTACGTTTGAAGCGACGGTCCATCAATCCATTGATGGACTTTTATGGCTAACTGTTGGTGGTAACAAAAAGTAGTCCTAGTACCCTCTTGAACAAACCACTAAGTATGGAGGAAAGGAGGTTATCGACGGACCATAAATATTTGTTCATCAATGGTAACTAAAAATGTTGAAAAGTAGAAATTGAATAAGATTTGAAATATGGACCAAAGGAAGTTGTTGATGATGCGTCGTTCCATCGACAGTCCGTTAGTAGGGTCATCGATGGCAAAGACATTTTGGAATAATTTTTTTTCCTTAAATAGAACACATTTTTATTTTAGGTCTTATATAACATAAAGAGGACGAAAAACCTTCTTTTTGGGGTTAGACTCTTTGCTATTTTTCAGATTTGTGTTATTGGAGATTAAACTTTCGTTTTTGGGAAACACTTTAGTTTTCCGAAATTGTTTTTTTCAATATTTTAATGAATTCAAGTGATATTTCTGGGTTTTTTTCAAACTTGTTAACATAAGCACATGATTTCTTTTTTAACAATTATAAATTGTGTAATTCTTAGCATGGGTAACTAAATCCACAACGAGGGTTGTAAGAACCATGGGTACTAAACAAGGTAAAACAAGATAAATAACAATTCTAGAATAGGGTCTTGCATCTATTAATAATTCTTTCGCTTAGAAGTCTTTTTAACGAGTGTACACGTTATAACTTGCCCTATTTCTACTTGCCGGACCAAGGAGGTAGTTGATAGGATAAGAATTATACACATAAATTTAGTGTACACTATCTAATAGGCTAGTTTCAATTAGTGTAAAGTAGTAACTTAGTCATACATTATATATGATTCTTAATATGAGGTAATGGTAAGATTAAGTAAAGTAGACACACTTAGTCAGACCTTGGTACAGAGTGAAATTGTCTAGTTGCCGAACCAAGGAATTAAGGATACATAACTTATCACTTTGCATGCAAGATTCTACGAAAGGATTGTTATTTCTATGATAACTATGTTATATATCTATGGGGAACACTTACACCCTAATTTTTCTCGTCACTTGATAAATATTTCTATTTGTTTTACTTACAAATAATTATACATTTTTGTTACATAGCCCTCCCCCCCCCCTCATTAAATTGATTTTTCTGAAAGGACTTTACTTAATAGACGTAACCGTAGATTGAAGTTAAGTCTAAACCATTTTCCTCGTGGGATCGACTCCAATCTAACATTTGGGTTCTTTACTTGATACGATCACTTATACTTATTTAGAGAAGTATAATTTGAGCGTATAAAATTTTTGCGCCACTATCGGGGGAATTGGCTTTTAGATTTACTTCAAGCACATTACCGAGTTTTAGTATAAAATTTTTTGATTTTACTCTTTCTTTTTTTTATCCGCAGGCGTAGCTTTTGTGTATCCAAGTACATAGAGTCGAGGAGAACCAATACTTTCACTTGATCCATAACTAAACCGTACACTTCGCAGAATGAATATTCAAAATAATCCCACTTATATCGATACGGAGATAAACCTCAACATCCTTCACATGTTGTTTCTCATTACCATGTGATACTGGGTAACCCTAATGAGGGCGCTATAAAAACGCAACATGTTGCCCCACGCACTCAAGAATACTATAGGGCAAATGTTAACATCACTTACTCTGACGGGCCACTTGTCCTACATCCTCTACCACATGGTAATACTTTCGTGGTAACTAGTAGATTAATATGGATTCTCACCTCTAAAGGATTGTTTTTGGGGCTACGATATGAGGATCCACATGGTCACATCGCCAAACTGAGTTCGCTGAGTAAGATTTGTGTATGTGTTCTTAGATATTTACTATCCGGTGTCTAAGAAGCTAAACCACAATGATAGGGTGAACAACTTTGTCTCATTACTAAGGGAGTGAGTAAGCAGTTCTTGGGATAGGTTCACCTCATTCTTAAGAAGTGCCCCAAACCACCGCATTGATGATGAGTTACTGACATAGTACTTCTATCGGGGGCAAGATGATAATAATAAAGTAGTGCTTGATACGATTAAGGGTGATTCTTAGGGTTAGTGTACTTATGAAGAGATTGCAAAGAAATTAGAGAGAATCTCCCGAAATAATAATGCTTGGAGCACTACGAAGTCGGACACTAGGAGAAACACTTTTGTAGTGCAAGCTTCACACAACCCAACCGCAGATGAGATTCGTGAAGAGATCGCTCAAATGAGAACTGAGCTTGGGTTTGTGTTAAAACATGTCACCAGGGGTGAAGAAAAGGTAAATATGGTGAACTATTTGGCTAAACCACCACCACTATTTAATGAGAACTACCATGAAGAAGATTCTTATGTAGTGAATGAGCAGACCAGTGGTTTCCGGCAGAATGCCCAAGGCTCTAATCAAGAGAATTGGCACCAAGGTCAGTGAAATGAAGGTCAAAACTATGGGAATTACAACCGATAGGGTCACTATGTTAGAGATGGTAACTATAAATGCGATAACAATTTGAACTAGGGTATCTATGGTAATAGAATTGATCGGATTGGGATCTATGTTCCACCTCACAATCGGGAATTTTCTCCTAGGGATGGTGGAGGTATAATGGCGTGAGTTGAGGATATGTTGCAGGAGATGATGCGAAGGTTTGATGCTAGTAAGGAGCACACTAAAGAGTTAAGAGGTGATTCAGCCAATATTGGGAAAAAAGTTGATGAACATGCATTCTCAATTAAGAACCTTGAGTTGCAAATGGACCTGTTGTCTTCTACTGTGAACCCACACCAACTGGGTACTCTTCCTAGCAGTACCATCCAAAATTTGAATAATGATGGACATTGTATGGAAGTCACTACTCGAGGGTGTAAAGAAAACAATTGACCCACCTATGCCATCTAGCGTAGAAGATGAGATGAGAGTAGATTATGTGGTAGAGGAACTTAGTTGTGAGTGTGTAGACAAATCGGGGAAAGAAGCTGAGATACCCTAAAATGTGACTCTTATTCCTAGACCACCACATCAATTCTGCAAAGATTGGTGAAAAAGACCGAGGATTGTAAATATCGGCATTTTATTACCATGTTGAAAAAACTTTCCATCAATGTTCCTTTGATAGAAGCTCCTGAAAAAATGCCCGGTTACGCCAAGATCATTAAAGATATGGTCACTAAGAAGAGATTTTTACTTTTCACTATTATTCTTCTTGTTGTTGTGTAGTTCAAAGATCTCTTTAATCTTATGTTTTACTTACAGGTGCAATTGTTAGATTGAGCATGAAATCTTTATAAGCCAATATTTATTGGCAAGGCCGCTTATTTCATCATTTTCATAATATGGAGATTGTGGGGCATTTATTTTCCATTATGTTTTACTCCCCTTTATTGGCATAATACAAGAGGTCATTATAAGCCAATTTTTATCTGGCTATGTCCATTATTTGATCATTTGCATAACGTGAAGATATTGGAGCATATATCTTGATTTAGCACAAGCCAATAACTTGTTAAAACTTCATTCTTATCAACCATAGATGATATAACATACTTAATATTTTACTTTCTTAGCTCACTTTAAAGTTACATTTCTTCTTCATTCTTTCTTACTTTCTTAAAGAAATCTTTAGCATTAAGATCATGCGAGATAACATGTAATCCAGTGTCTGCCCCACACGGAAAAGTGGTGGTTCTCCTGTTAAAGTGAACCGTGATCATGTGATTTAACATGAAATCCATTGTCTGCTCCAAATCAAAAAGGTGTGGTTCACCGGCTAAAGTGAAACCAAGTTAGTATCTTCCCCATACCGAAAAGAGATGGTTCACGACTAAAATGAACCAAATACCTTTTTGAGCATTTAGACATATATCATGTGAGATAAACATTAAATCCAGTGTCTGCACAACACCATAAAGGGATAGTTTCACAAGCAGAAGTGAAACCGCATCATACCCAGTTGTCTTAGGTTGAATCTACTAACTAGTTCCTATGCTGGCAACATAGTTCGATGACTAGGAGACATACAAAGATGACTTATCAACCTATGTGGTATCCTCATGTAATGAGGCTTACATGTGCTAGCACAATCTAATTGCTACTCTATGGGTGCTTTGCTCAACTTATTTTTCTTTACTTATTTTAGAGTTGACTCAAGCATTATGGAAGGTTTCTTCTAGTTATGAGGTTTACATAACTCTTCGGATAACCAGTCATCCCATTGTTTACTTGATGAAATATGAATTTAACCTTGAATTATAATCTTGGAGTTAATGAGTCTTGTCTCACGATTATAAACACCCTTTTATGTGAGTATCTTTACAGTAATCATCTAGGTGTGAGTGAGACTTGTCTCACTTCTTTTAACACCTCATTCTAGTCACTTCCATAATTTTTTAACTTTTAATTATGTTATTACTCACCTTATCTTCTTCAATGATATTTGGTAGCTTTATACCACTCTTTATGAACATTATGAAATTTGTTCAATGTACTTACTTATATTCATAGTTGATTTTGAAAGGGCATGTCGGGACTTGTCCTAATGATTGGTATACGCTTCGTTATGAATCAAAATTACATTGGTCATATATAAGTTTGTATAACTTAGTCGTTATCCCATTTTGTATTATAATTAATAAATACGTTGTAAGCCAATTTATTGGCTTAGAATAATTTTTCACATATTACTATAATTTAGAAAAATATTTTTAGTCAATTGTTTGGCAAAAGCAAAACTTTCACTAGAAAATGTTCATGAGAATGTCATTAGCCAATTTTATATTAAATAACATAGTAAGCCAATTCTATTCAGCTTTTGGACAATATATTACTATCCAATTTGTTGGCATAAATCAAAATATGATATTATCACTAGCCAAGTCAATTAACCTCATGAATGTACTATAGTGATTTCATCATTCTAAGAAAATTGAAATTTAACACTGAACTGAACTTCAAGAATGATCCATAACAAATTCATCTTCTCGAACACAATTAGGCATTACAACATTCTTTAACTCATGTAACTAATACCCTAATCATACGAATAGAATCTGTAGGTCTCATTAGACATTAACAGGTCAAGAACCCTTAATATATTAATCAATTAGCCATACATACCTACAACATGTTCGAGATTACATCTTCATACTATTAGAATCAAAATCAAGGATAACTAGGGAAATGGACGTAACAATGTCATTGAGAACAACCCTAGTTTCGATATTCTAGAATTCATAAACCAATTGAAAAGACTACTGGAGATAGGAATCCAAGAGATAAAACCCATACCTTATGTATAATTTAATCTACGAATATCACCTTGTTCAAAAACCATGAAGGATACCTTGAAATCGCCGAAGAAATTTTCTCTTTTTTTTTTGCGTTTTGCTCACTGGTTTTCTCACTCTTGTTTTCTATTTTAATAGTGATATTCTAGGTCTTAGGAACTAATATTTATTAATTTAACTTATACTAATTAATTTAGTTAGTAAATGAATTATCTATTTTACTAAAATGCCCCTCCTAGATTGACTAGAATTAGAAAAAAACTTGACATAACCAAAATCTGGAAATTTCTCAGTTATTTCGGTTTTGACCAATTAAATAAATTAATTAAATTGATAACATAATTAATTAGGTAACATAGGGTAATTACTAAAGTACCCCTAAGGTTCTAGGACCATAACCAACCCTTTGGACCATCCTAGGTTAGGTACTAGGATGTTTCTTAGTTAGTGATTTTTCTAGTGTAAGAATTTCGGTTTGCCTACTTAAACTAATTAATTAAGTTTTTAATTCATTTAATTAAGTGACCTAGGGTTATTACTAAAGTACCCCTAAGTCTTTAGGGCTATAAATAACCATTTTGGACCATCCTAGGTTAGGTACTAGGATGTTTGTTGAGTTAGTTACTATGTTATTGTCACCCGGTTAGATCTTAGATTGTCGGGTGCACTAGTTAGTTTATTTCGGTTCATCCGAAGTTATTTGGGTAGTTAGGTAAGTTAGTTATATACTTGTATTTTTTAGGAATCTTAGCCCCACATGGAATGATCCCCACCTGTGTGCTTTCCTCTAACCACCCTAACTACCCTAACCGAATTCTTGCACATGTGCTTGCACATATGTTGCTTCTTATTTCTAATTGTCCCGAGGATCCTCTCTATATCCTTGGGCACTGCTTACTCTACATGCCAATTTCAATTCGTCATGTGCTATGGTTCCTAGGCTTGACACATGGATGCCTCACCCTTATTTCGTGAATGATGAAAATAAAGAGTTTTAGTTTAGGGTCTTTATTGCAGGTACAATTCTGTGACAAGCTTGTTAATACTTAGAAAATTGGCTAAAACCCTTTAAGCCAATATTTTATTATATGCCCAATATTTCTAAAATATTAGACAATGGGATGCCTTTGTACCCCCAATACCTATTCTTAAACCTTAATAGGCTCTTCACCAGACGAGTATATTTTCTTGAATTTAACACCAAGACCCTCACTATGAAAATAAACTCGGGATCACCAATACTCTTCTTAAGCATAGAAACATGGAAAACCGGATGAACCTAAGAAAATTCACTAGGGAGTTTCAACTGAAAAGCAACCTTACCAGCCCTTTGCAAGATTTCATAAGGACCCACATAACAAGGACTCAATTTCCCTTTCTTGCAAAATCTAACCACCCCTTTCATAGGAGAAATTTTCAAGTACACCTTATCACCTTCTTCAAAGTGTAATTCTCTTATCCTTTGGTCGACATGATACTTTTTCAAGCTATAGTCTGTTTTCAACTGATTCTTTATGATATGCACCTTTTCCAAAGTCTTATAAATAAAATCTGCACCAAAAATTGAGGACTCACCCACTTCAAACAATATGATTGGAAATCTACATATCCTACCATACAAGGCTTCATATGGAGCTGTCACATCCCGAAAACATACCCTAGAATTCAGGGGCAGTCTCAGATTGCAACCGCATACTTGACCTCTTGGGGGTCTTGTACAAGCCCTTACATATCGTTCATCGCATAAACATAGTGAAAACTAGTGCGAAATTAAAAATTTTCACAAAACATATAATAGTATTTAAAAACTCTTTTATTTAAAGCAATAGTAAATACTAAGTTTCAATGTCATTAATATTAAGACACAAGAATAGGTGGGTCACGACCCAAACTTCAAAATATAGAAATACTTAGTCTATTAAAATACTTCAAATAGAAAACATAAAATACATATATGCCCTCGAGTCAAATGAGGACATACTTCAACTTCTCTTGAACGAGGCCACTGTCGAAGTTTTCCTTCCCAAAGCTCCTCACCTACCAACAACAATAGATATAGATAAAAGCATGGAATAGTACAACCACATGTACTAAGTATGACATTATGCATAAAAATCATTAAAATGGACATTTAGTAGAAACATGCATCTCTTCCTTTAAAATTGTATCATAATCACAGGAACAAAATTTAACAACTTAAAAACAGATAAGATAACGTTTAAGAAAATCTCATAATTTTACCTACACATTAGACACATGTCTTAGTATGTAATATCCTCACTCAATGTTATCTTAAGACTCACTTAAGAAACACAAATAGAGACCGCCCATACAACCTCCCTAAGCATACCTATATGACCCTCAGGAACACTTATAATAAGTCACATACACACTTAAATGACATCAAAGCATCAATGTAAGATATTCTACAAAATGTTACTCTAAGTCTTACTTGAGTGAGTTGATAAGTGACCGCCCATACAATCACTTGCACACACACCCAACATATCCTTGAGACTACCTAGGATAGAATTATTCTCAACAAGTGTATCAACACATAGCTAATACGACATTTCCTCATCAAAGGCTATCAAAAAACTTACTTAAGTTGATCGAGAAGATAACGTCCATGATTGACATGTTCAAGACTACCTAAATAATCCTTCAGATTTCCTATGTTCACATCATTTCCACATAATCAACATCTTCCCTAACTAGAGTTATTCTTCAGACTCATCTAGGTAAGATACGAAGTGACCATTCCTATTCAACCTTCACCTCTTAACATGACAACCCTTAACTACTCTAGATAAGTACTTATTTAATTTACATAATTCATAATATAAGTCATTAGATCATTAGTTCATTAAGACTCATCCATCACATAAATGACATTAAAGTAATGGTCTTAGACAAGACGTAGGGACTGTAACTAACACCTGTAAAGCCTACTGCGCAATGTCTAGACAACGTCCCATTCCACCACCTAAACTTAATAGAACTTCTATAATTCTAGTATGTATTCCACATGATGAAAATAAGCAATATCCAACAAACCCCATAATAGATATACATGGAATCTAGAGTTCTAACGTACTTCGATGAGGGTTTCTACTTGCCAATTGTAGAACTTACACACACCCCACGTAGGAACAGGGTTAAGGAATATGAAAGGCATGCTTTGTAATCTAGTCTAATAGTTAACTAGAAATACTTCCCTTACCATACTCACTCGGTGCTAGCCTTCGTTCTCATCGAGTAATTCACTGTTAAAGTTCACATAAAATTTTCCATAACTAGTTCATAACCCTGTTACATTTACCCTACCAAAGAGTTCCTCTTAAGGTTACCTTACAATGGCGACAAAAAGCTCGTGATGACTTTCCTAAGGATTAATGATGTCGTTCAAGCGAATTAACCTAAAGTCAATCATTCTCTACCTTAAAGGATACTATTACGGCTTATGACTTCAACATGCACAACCTTACAACTAGGTTCAATGTTTCACATAAAATACCCTCTTAACTTCGTTTAAAGTCAAATGTTATTCATACATTTAAGACTAAGAGCTTTAATATCCTAAGTCAATACATCACATATCCATAATCATATGCATATCAAGTAAGGGCCATAAGTCAACCAAGACAAGACACTACATACTTCACTTTAACTCATAATACATGCCATTCTAGAAACATATAAATATAACCATATCATCCTCAATCCATCATATACACTATCATAACATGATCAATGTGAGAAACATAGAATTATATAGTCAAGTAGGAATAACCAGTACTCAACCCTAAGACTATACATACAACGACAAAGTCATAGTCTAACATGATAAACTACATAACATCAATAGAACACATATACTTTCACATTGCTTAACATTTAGATACACATCATCATACTTCACATAATCAACTACAAAAATATCCACATTACTTAAAGTAGTTCCAACAAGGCCATGACCATCATATTGCATAAAGTTAAGGCCGAGAAGGCCACATCAATTGCAAGTAAAGCACATAACACCGCCACCATAAGTGGACCATACAAATCACCACATATTTGAAGTATAAATTACATCAAAATAAAGGAAATAGGGCATCTTACCCCCCACAACATCCTCAACACCTTATTTCGATGCTAAATCATCTAACTCAATGACGTAAGGCCCTTACCAATGACCATGAACACTAATTCAATGTAGAAAATATGATATTCAATTAATCTAGGTTAATTCAATAGAGATTCTTATATATAATAGAAGATAGACATCAATTGAACACAATTCTTACATCATTAGAAAGCACATAGAAATCTATACTAGAATTTAAAAAAATTAGGTCAATATCAAGTAACCTATAACTTAGTCAAAATCTATGGTTCATCCAATTCATGGGTTCATATTTATTTAAGGTTAAAATCTTCAATTAAATATAAATTAATCATTATTCAATATTTAGAAATCATTAAAGCAAGAACCCGTGGTAGAATCATGAAAATTTGAAAATTTTACTTGAAAACTTAAGAAAACATCTTGAGAATTGGGTCTCCTTGATGAAGAGAGTTTAAAAAATAAAAATCCATACCTTTATTAAACTAATTATTCACTTTGATGAACAATATACACTCAATTCTTCACTTTAAGCCGTACATTGAGTTTGGACTTCAATGGAGTGCTATAGAGAATTCTACAGGATTTGGTTTTTTGATTTAGAAGAATGAAATGTTTTTAGTTTTTTAGTCTTATTAACACATTTAAAATGCCAAAAATACCCCTGAATAACCTCCAATAATCTTATTTGTAAGTCGGTGAAATTACAAATTCATTCCTAACATGGCAGTGAACTGCATGCAGTCACCAACAGTTGGCAGTCTGCAGACCGTTTGTCCACAAATGGACCGTCCTGTCCTTTCATTGGTTGGATAAGACTTTAATGGGGTATTCTTGAACCCAATACAAAGTCCCTAACAACTTCACCCATCGATGTGGAGTATATAGGCCCACGGGCCGTTTATGCCTACATTGTTTGGACCTGCCTGGGACAGTCTTGACACCACTTTTCTTGTCCTTGCTCAAGGACCCTCTGTTTGTTCTGGGGTATGTTTGACCGGACGTTTTGTCACGACCCAAAACGCGTCGTGAGTGGCACCTACACTTAGCCTCCTATGTGAGCGAACCAACTAATCTAAACCCCATCATTTCAAACATAATGAACAAAATACAATGCGGAAGACTTAAAACTCATTAATAAAAATAGATTAATAACTTCTAAAACTCAAACACTTATTATTATACCCAAAATCTGGAAGTCATCATCACAAGAACATCTATCCTCGAATTACTAATTTTAAGAGTATCTAGAAAGCTAAAATAATATAAAGCTAGTCCATGCCGGAACTTCAAGGCATCAAGACATGAAGAAGAAGATCCAGTGTAATGAAGACTGGCTAGACTTGAGGTTGAGTTGAAGACGACGGTACGTTTGCTGTACACCACAAATAACAAAGAAAGAAACATACAAGTAGGGGTCAGTACAAACACGAGTACTGAGTAGATATCATCGGCCAACTCAAAATAGAAAACAGTATATATCAGATAATATCATAAAATCAACTACAATACTCAACATGCGGCATTTGCAATTACCATAACCCTTGGTCACAACGCCAAGCACATCAATGAGGACTCACGCCTCCCCATCATAATCATTTGGGAATTAGGTTCATTAAATTGAGTATATTAACATCTTTCAAGATTCATTATCTTTATCCCTCTCGTGTCGGTACGTGACACTCCGATCCTCATATACTATCCTGGTACCGGAATGTGGCACCTGATCCATAAACTATCCTGGTGTCAGAACGTGACACTCCGATCCTCATATACTATCCTGGTACCGGAACGT
Source organism: Solanum arcanum (assembly GCA_027789145.1). Classification (NCBI taxonomy): domain Eukaryota; kingdom Viridiplantae; phylum Streptophyta; class Magnoliopsida; order Solanales; family Solanaceae; genus Solanum; species Solanum arcanum. Next base: position 15,513,897 of record CM050937.1, read on the forward strand.
GGCACTCGATCCATAAACTATCCTGGTGTCGGAACGTGACACTCTGATCCTCATATACTATCCTGGTGTCGGAACGTGACACTCCAATCCTCATATACTATCCTTGTACCGGAACGTGGCACCCGATCCATAAACTATCCTGGTGTCGGAACGTGACACTCCGATCCTCATATACTATCCTTGTGTCGGAACATGACACTCCGATCCTCATATACTATCCTGGTACCGGAACGTGGCACCCGATCCCCTAATCTCACTACATGTTCATCAAGCCTTCTTTTCTTCCAAGGCATAATCATTAACAAAGTAGATTAGGGTTTTCAAGATTTAGGATTCAATTGCTTCATCATGCTTATTTTATCACAATTATATAATCACATTCATGCATGCATACAATTAAGCATATAGAAGGGTTTACAACACTACCCAATACATATCATTCGCTATTACGAGTTTACTACGAATAGCATAAAAACCATAACCTACCTCCACCGAAGATTAGTGATCAAGCAAGCAAATTCCCCAAGGCTTTGTTTTCCTCTTCGTTTCTCCTCTCTCTCGATCGTTCTTCTCTTTCTCCTCTGTTCTTTCTATTTTTGTTATTCAAACCCTCTTTCTTTTACCCTAATTAGCATATAATTATGTATAAATGATGATGAATTAACCCATTAATTAATTCAAGGTTAGCTCCTTTAACCCTCAAGTAGTTAAATTATTAACATTAACCCACTAAATTTATAATTATAGCAGGAATAGTCCAAAAACGCCCCTTAAAAAATTTAAAGAAATCCAACTCTGCCTGGGATTACACAGCCTGTGACAGGCCGTCGTGCCTGCTACGGTCCGTCCTGCTGCTTCCGTCACAGAGTTCAGAGACTCAAATTAACTGAAGGGCCTGTGACGGCCCGTCATGCCTGTGACGGTCCGTCCTGCCACTTCGTCACAAAGTTCAGAGAGTCGATTTCAGTACCCAAATTTCAGAATTCTAAGTGTTTTGGAACGAGACCCCCTCGACGGTCCGTCGTGCCCATGACGGTCCATTGTGGGTTCCGTCGTCTCAGCCTGTTTTTCCAGAAATAAAATCTGCTGCTCAAAACGACTAAACAGATCATTACAATAGATACCAATTTACCCATCGTTCATCCCCGAACGATCATGAGAATGAAAACAAAGGCGAAAAGGAGTACCTGAATCTGTAAACAGGTGTGGGTATCTTTCTTGCATATCTGCCTCCTTCTCCCAAGTGGCTTCTTCAACTGGTCGATTCTTCCATTGAACTTTGATGGATGCAATCTTGACCTTAACTTCTGGACTTCTCTATCTAGAATAGCAACAGGTTCCTCCTCATAAGACAAATTCTCATCAAGCAAAACTGAATCCCAACGGATAATGTAGTTTCCATCCTCATGGTATCTTTTCAACATAGACACATGAAACACTGGATGCACTCCTGACAGTCCTGGAGGCAAGGCTAATTCATAAGCCACCTCCCCTACTCGCTTAAGTACTTCAAATGGTCCAATATACCTTGGGCTTAGCTTACCTCTTTTACCAAACCGCATCACCCCTTTCATGGGCGAAACCTTCAGCAAAACTTGCTCACCCTCCATAAACTCCAAGTCTCTAACCTTTCTATCTGCATATTCCTTTTGCCTACTTTGCGCCGCTAAAAGCTTTTCTTGAATAGATTTCACTTTCTCCAATGAATCCCTCAAAAGGTCAGTACCCCAAGGTCTAACCTCAAATGCATCAAACCAACCAATGGGAGACCTACATCTCCTCCCATACAATGCTTCGAATGGAGCCATATCAATACTTGAGTGATAGCTATTATTGTATGAAAACTCCGCTAAGGGTAAGAAGTTATCCCAATGACCACCAAATTCTATCACACATGCACGAAGCATATCCTCCAGCACTTGAATCGTTCGCTCAGACTGACCATCGGACTGAGGGTGAAATGCAGTACTAAGGTCCAACCTAGTACCTAATTCCGCATGCAATGTTCTCCAAAACATAGAAGTAAATTGCGTACCTCTATCTGATATGATGGAGAGTGGAACTCCATGCAATCGAACGATCTCTGAGATATAGATTTTTGCTAACTTTTCTACATTGTAGGTCACCTTGACCGGAATGAAGTGAGCAGACTTAGTTAACCTATCAACAATCACCCAAATGGAGTCATACCTACCCAATGTCTTTGGAAGACCAACCACGAATTCCATTGCAATTCTCACCCACTTCCATTCGGGAATGGGCATTCTCTGAAGTGTTCCTCCGGGCCTCTAGTGTTCATACTTTACTTGCTGACAATTTGGACATTTGGCAACGAAATCAACAATGTCGCGCTTCATTCTACTCTACCAAAAGTGTTGCTTTAGGTCACGGTACATCTTGGTTGCACCAGGATGTATAGAATATCTGGAACTATGAGCCTCTATGAGAATAGTGTGGATCAAATCATCAACACGGGGCACACATACCCTTCCCTTAATTTTTAAAACACCTTCCTCATCCATTATTGCTTCTTTAGCCTCTCCTCGCAACACCATATCCCGAATTCGGCTTAGTTTCTCATCGTCGAACTGTTTTCCCTTGATCTTGTCAAGAAAAGAAGAACTCACCTCCACACTGGCCAGAAATCCTCCCTTCTCATTTACTTCTAACCTCATAAAGTCGTTAGCCAGAGTCTGAATCTCTCTAGCCAATGGGCGTCTAGAAACTTGTAAGTGGGCTAAACTACCCATGCTCCCTGCTTTTCTACTTATGGCGTCTGCCACAACATTAGCCTTTCCCGGATGATACAAAATAGTGATGTCGTAGTCCTTCAGTAGTTCCATCCATCTCCTCTGTCTCAAGTTCAAATCTTTCTGATTAAAGACGTACTGTAGGCTACGATGATCCGTGTAGACTTCACACTTAACCCAATATATATAATGTCTCCATTGCTTTAATGCAAACACTACCACAGCCAACTCCAAATCATGGGTCGGATAGTTACGTTCATGCACCTTTAATTGCCTCGAAGCATAAGAAATTACATTCTTCTCTTTCATTAGTACTGCACCCAAACCCGAATGGGATACATCACAATAGACAATGAAATTCTTACCTTCTACGGGCAAGGTGAGAATTGGTGCAGTAGTCAACAAAGTCTTGAGCTTCTGAAATATTTCCTCACATTCGTCCGACCATATAAATGGAACATTCTGCTTAGTCAAGCTTGTAAATTGGGAAGCAATAGAAGAGAACCCCTTGACAAATCGGCTGTAGTAGCTAGCTAAACCAACAAAGCTCCTTACTTCTGACACATTAGTAGGTCTTACCCAATTCCTCACTGTTTCAATCTTAGATGGATCCACCATCACTCCATCCTTAGAAACCACGTGTCACAAGAAGGACACAGAATCTAGCCAAAACTCACACTTGGAGAATTTGGCATAAAGCTTTTTCTCCCTCAACATTTCCAATACAATTCTCAAGTGCTCCTCATGTTCCTTCTTGCTCTTTGAGTATACCAATATATCATCGATGAATACGATGACAAAGAGATCCAGATATGGCTTAAAAATCCCATTCATCAAGCTCATGAAAGCAGCAGGGGCATTCGTAATCCCAAAAGACATTACTAAGAACTCATAATGCCCATACTTGGTCCGAAAAGCAGTCTTGGGCACATCCGTTGCCCGTATTTTCAATTGATGATAACCAGATCTCAAGTCGATTTTTGATAAAGTACAAGCACCTTGTAACTGATCGAACAAATCATCGATGCGAGGAAGAGGATACTTGTTCTCAACTGTTACCTTATTCAGTTGTCTGTAGTCTATGCACATCCGAAAGCTTCCATCCTTCTTCTTCACAAACAATACAGGAGCACCCCAAGGAGATGCACTTGGTCTAATGAAGCTCTTTCCTAACAATTCTTGAAGTTGAGCCTTTAACACTCTCAACTCCGCGGGAGCCATTCTATAAGGGGGTATAGAAATCGGGCGAGTACCCGGTTCAAGATCAATGCAGAAGTCAATATCTCTATCCGGTGGCATACCAGGAAGGTCTGCAGGAAACACATCTGGAAACTCACGAACTATCGAAACCGACTCGATTGAAGGTACTTGGGTAGTGTCATCCCTGAGATGTGCCAAGAAAGCTAAACACCCCTTACTAACCATCCTCTTAGCACGAAGAGAGGAGATGATACGAACCGGATTAGAAGTGCAGTCACCCTCCCACAATAACGGATCTGTCCCAGGCTTGGCTAATGTCACAGTCTTAGCATTACAATCCAAGATCGCAAAATTTGGAGAAAGCCAAGTCATACCCAGAATTACATCAAAATCAACCATTTCAAAGATAACCGAGTCTACATAAGTATTGCTCCCCACAAAAGTCACCAAACAAGACCTATATACTTTTTCAACTATCACAGACTCACCCACCGGAGTAGAAACACGAATAGGCATGTCAAGCAATTCACAATGTAAATTCAGACCATTAGCAAATGAGGAAGATACATAAGAAAATGTGGATCCAGGATCAAACAATACAGAAGCCATGCAATCACAAACCAAAAGATTACCTGTGATAACAAAGATCGATGTCTCCGCTCAGCATCGCCGGGAAAGCGATCAATGGGCCCTATCAATGCTCCCGCTGCTGCCCCTACCATGTTGTGTTGTAGTGGCTCTAGTTTGCCCGTCACCCCGGCCGTTTTGGTGACCACTATTACCTCGGCCACCACGTTCTCCAGAATAGCGGCCTCTTCCCTGACCACCTCTACCTCTAACAATTGGAGGTCTGTAACTCTGTTTTGGACAATACCTCTTAATGTGTCCAATCTTCCCACATCCATAACACTCTCTGGATTCAAGCATCGGCCTCTGTGAGAAAGACGAAGTCTGGGGATAACCACCAAACTCAGAGAAATGTTGGCCGTTCTGAGGTGGACCCCCAACTACAGTCTGTAGTGAAGACTGAATAGGTCGGGCGGCGTAACCTCCTGAACCCTGCCCTCTGGAGTAAGAACCATTAAACTCACCTCCCTTACAAAACCTTTTTGATGTTGATGCCATGGTGAAGTCATCTGGATTCACTCCCTCTACCTCTATCACGAAGTCTACCACTTCTTGAAAGGATTTCGCTGTAGCCGCTACCTATAAGGCTGAAATTCGCAACTATGATCTCAACCCCTTCACAAAGCGGCGAATCCGCTCTTGTGGACTGAAACATAGTTGGGTGGCATACCAAGATAATGCACGAAACTTAGCCTCGTACGCAGTAACCGACATCCTACCCTGCTCTAGGCTTAGAAACTCATCTATCCTCCTATCTCTCAAAGTACGGGGTATATACTTCTCCATAAACAATCTAGAGAATGATGCCCAAGTCATAGGTGGTGCCTCTATTGGTTGACACTCAACATGTGACCGCCACCACATTTTGGCGTTCCCTTGAAACTGATAGGTCACAAACTCAACACCAAATCGTTCTACTATACCCATCTTTTGTAGTAGCTCATGACAATCGACCAGAAAATCGTAGGCATCCTCTGATTCAGCACCCTTGAAGACTGTAGGTTTCAATTTCAAGAACTTGCTGAAAAGTTCATGCTGATCACTCGTCATTATAGGCCCTGTAGTCAACCGAGGAAACGTGCCTATTTCCAATGAGGCATCCATGCGGGGGAGCCATAGTAGCTGCATGTTGTACCTCCGGAACCGGAGGTGTTGGTGCAGAAAACACTGGAGGTGTCTGGCCCTGATCAGATAACCCGCTAAGATAAGCAAGAACATGAGTGATCATCTCTGGGGTAGGTTGGGGTGGCAATTCCTCATTCGGCACTTGTTCATTCCCCCCATCCTCACCCTCTCTTACCACTTCCTCAGTTGGTGGAGGAGTCACCGCCCTAGTACAAGATGGGCTACGTGCTCGCCCTCTTCCTCTAGAGGACGTCCTCCCACGACCTCTTCCACGGCCTCTGGTCACTACTCCTCTTTGAGCCACAACCCCAGTGGCTGGCTTAGACGCTTCTTGTCTTGCCGATATTGGTGTTGGCACAGTCGTTGTTGCTCTAGTTCTAACCATCTGCGAAATAAAGTGAAGATGGTCAGATACCAATTTGTATAACCTAGATACCAATTGGATCTAAGTAATAGCACGAAAGAAGAAAAGATAGAATGGAGTTTTCCTAAAGTCTTATAGCCTCTCAAAGAAAAGTAAAGGCGTCCCCCTACCGTTCCTTAAGACTCTACTAGACTCATTCTTGTGTGATGAGACCAACGAACCTAATGCTCTGATACCAAGTTTGTCACGACCCAAAACGCGTCATGAGTGGCACCCACACTTAGCCTCCTATGTGAGCGAACCAACTAATCTAAACCCCATCATTTTAAACATAATGAACAAAATACAATGCGGAAGACTTAAAACTCATTAATAAAAATAGATTAATAACTTCTGCAACTCAAACACTTATTATTATACCCAAAATCTAGAAGTCATCATCACAAGAACATCTATCCTCGAATTACTAATTCTAAGAGTATCTAGAAAGCTAAAATAATATAAAGCTAATCCATGCCGAAACATCAAGGCATCAAGACATGAAGAAGAAGATCAAGTCCAAGCTAGAAGCGTTAGCTCACCCTGAAATCCGGTGTAATGAAGACTGGCTAGACTTGCGGTTGAGTTGAAGACGATGGTACGTTTGCTGTACTCCACAAATAACAAAGAAAGAAACATACAAGTAGGGGTCAGTACAAACACGAGTACTGAGTAGATATCATCGGCCAACTCAAAATAGAAAACAGTATATATAAGATAATATCATAAAATCAACTACAATACTCAACATGCGACATTTACAATTATCATAACCCTTGGTCACAACACCAAGCACATCAATGAGGACTCACGCCTCCCCATCATACTAATTTAAGAATTAGGTTCATGAAATTGAGTATATTAACATCTTTCAAGATCCATTATCTTTATCCCTCTCGTGTCGGTACGTAACACTCCGATCCTCATATACTATCCGGGTACCAGAACGTGGCACCCGATCCATAAACTATCCTGGTGTCGAAACGTGACACTCCGATCCTCATATACTATCCTGGTACCGGAACGTGGCACCCGATCCATAAACTATCCTGGTGCCGGAACGTGACACTCCGATCCTCATATACTATCCTGGTGTCGGAACGTGACACTCCGATCCTCATATACTATCCTGGTACCGGAACGTGGCACCCGATCCATAAACTATCCTGGTGTCGGAACGTGACACTCCGATCCTCATATACTATCCTGGTGTCGGAACGTGACACTCCGATCCTCATATACTATCTTGGTACCGGAACGTGGCACCCGATCCCCTAATCTCACTACATGTTCATCAAGCCTTCTTTTCTTCCAAGGCATCATCATTAACAAAGTAGATTAAGGTTTTCAAGATTTAGGATTCAATAGCTTCATCATGCTTATTTTATCACAATTATATAATCACATTCATGCAAGCATACAATTAAGCTTATAGAAGGGTTTACAACACTACCCAATACATATCATTCGCTATTAAGAGTTTACTACGAATAGCATAAAAACCATAACCTACCTCCACCGAAGATTAGTGATCAAGCAAGCAAATTCCCCAAGGCTTTGTTTTCCTCTTCGTTTCTCCTCTCTCTCGATCGTTCTTCTCTTTCTCCTCTGTTCTTTCTATTTTTCTTATTCAAACCCTCTTTATTTTACCCTAATTAGCATATAATTAAGTAGAAATGATGATGAATTAACCCATTAATTAATTCAAGGTTAGCTCCTTTAACCCTCAAGTAGTTAAATTATTAACATTAACCCACTAAATTTATAATTATAGCAGGAATAGTCCAAAACGCCCCTTAAAACATTTAAAGAAATCTGACTCACCGGGATTACGCGACTGTGACGGACGTCAGCCGTGCTCGCGACGGTCCTTCCTGCTGCTTCCGTCACAGAGTTCAGAGACTGGAATTTCTTGAAGGGCTGTGGACGGCCGCAAGATGCAGTGACGGCGCTAAGATGCCTGTGACGGTCTGTCCTGCCACTTTGTCACGAAGTTCAGAGTGTCGATTTCAGTACCCAAATTTCAGAATTCTAAGTGTTTTGGAACGAGACCCCCTCGACGGTCCGTCGTGCCCATGACGGTCCGTCGTGGGTTCCGTCGTCTCAGCGTGTTTTTCAAGAAATAAAATCTGCTGCTCAAAACGACTAAACAGGTCGTTACACGTTTCCCACCCAATATAACCAAATATGAGTTTAGAACCTCTCACATTAATTTCATCCAAAACAAACAAGTAAAACTCAACAATACATGCCTAGACACAAAAAGGTCGTTTCAAGGTAATACTTTCAAACTTAATGGACGTTCTTGAACATTTAAACTCCAAACTCCATGAAACTTTAAACACTGCCTATATATGGTATAATAACTAATTTAAGGACCTTATAAACTCATTAATCACAGATAAACAAATAGAACCACATATGAGGTACGTAGGTGACTTAGTCGTCGAACGTCTTGGTCGTTCCTTGACGTTTAACTTCCAATGCACCTAAACTCTTAGACACTGCCTCAATACCATATAATTAAATATTTAGGACCTTAGAAAATCAAGACCAACATGTTAAGCACCTATGTAATTTTGGGGTCTTACAGGAGCCATAGATATAGACGAATGGTAACTATTATTGTAAGCAAACTCCACTAAGGAAAATTGTTATTCCAATTTCCCTTGAAATCAATGATACAAGCTCTAAGCATATCATTAAGGTTTTGAATAGTATGATCCACTTGATTATCCGTTTGGAAATGAAAAGCGGTGCTTAACTTCACCTTGGTAACCAACCCTTCATGGAACGACCTCCAGAACCTAAATGTGAATTGTGCACCCCTATCAGATTTGATAGATAACAGAATACCATGGAGACACACAATCATATATATGAAGATCCTTGCATAATCTTCTGCTGAATAGGTAGACTTAACAAGAAGAAATAGAGCAGATTTGGTAAACCTATAAACAACCACCCATATAGAGTCATATTGCTTTGGTGTTCGAGGAAAACCTACTACAAAAAATCCATTTTGATGTCTTACCATTTCCAAGTAGGAACACGGATATATTGAAGAGAACCACTCAGCTTTCCGTGTTCGTCCTTCACTTGTAGAAAATTTGGACACTTAGCAACAAATTCCGCTATGTCCTTTTTCAAACCATCCCACAAAAACAAGTAAGGGAAAACTCCCTAAACTCATCCTTATGTAACTTGATGTTTGAAATTTAAATTTCAACCTTCAACAGAAATGTTTATATTATTTGTGAAGGTGCAAACTTTAGCACTGTAAAGTAGTATAGTGAGCACTCCAAGAGCCATAAAACACTAATTAATTTTTGAACCTTTCTCTTTTTTTGGTTTTATTATTTCATACTAATAATCTTGAATTATTATTTGAATCTCAATTTTCTGAATTATATTCTTTTGGAGCTATATAATTTTTATTCAACACTTTTTTGAGAGAAACAAATGTAAGTTAAAATTTCTAATAGATGTACACTTGTTTTGTTTCCTTTCACATTATTCATTTATGTTTATATATTTTTTTCATTAAACAAATTTCAAAGAATACAAGGAGGTTCATAAAATATTTATTAAAAACTTGCACATCCTTTGTGTAATATACTTCAGAAAGAGTGTAATTTTATTTTTATGAATTCTGTCTGAAAGAATTTGGAGTGTTGAAGGAGAAGTTAGTGTTTGCGCCCCATATTATTTTTCTTGTTTGAAGCAAACTGTTGAGGTTATGTGTGATGCTAGTGGGGTTTCTCTTGGTGTAGTATTTTGGGACAAATAAGGGATAAAATCCTTCACCCCATTTGGTATGCCCATAAGGCCCTTAATAAAGCTAAGAACAATTATACTGTGACTGAACAAGAGCTACTTGCGGTGGTATTTTCCTTCAAAAAATCCCGCTCCTATTTTCTTGGCATGAAAGTTATAGTGCATACTGATCATTCTGCCTTGATATATTTGAATGCAAAGAAGGATGTGAAACTGAGGTTGGTTAGATGGGTATTACTGTTGCAAGAGTTTGACTTTGAAGTGATAGACATAAAAGGGACCGAAAATCAAGTTGTCGATCATTTGTACATATTAGAGCATGAAGCTATGTGAGTATTAGGTGAAATTCTTTAATTGATGATACTTTCCATGATAAACATGTATTGTCTGTGTCTCAAGACTTGATTCCACGGTTCTCCGATTTTGCGAGTTACTTGGCTAGTGATATCATCCCATCTGACCTGTCCTTTGGTGAAAGGAAAAAGTTCATGCGTAATTTTAAAAAGTTCATTTCGGATGAGCCATATTTATATAGGAGTTGTGCTGATGGTCTTATTCGTCGTTGTGTGTTGGAAGTTGAGATCTTGAGATGTTTAGTGTAATGGAGGCATGTAACTCCTCGCCTGTGAGTGGGCATCATAGTGGTATCCTGACTGCTCATTAAATCTTGTAATATGGCTACTTGGGCCAACCATTCAGCAAGATTATCATGAGTACGCCAAGGCATATGATAGGTGTCAACGAGATTGAGGTATTTCTAGAAGGCAAGAGCTCCCTTCAAATCCCATATTTGTAATTGAGTTATTTGATGTGTGGGGCATTGACTTTATGGGACATTTTGTAAGTTTTCATGTAATGAAGTATATTTTTGTGGCGGTTGATTATGTGTCAAAAAGGGTAGAGACCATAGCACTTTGAAATAATGAAGGAAAGAGTATTACTGCGTTCATGAAAACGAATATATTTTCCAGATTTGGCACCCCTAGGGTTGTTATTAGTGATGCGGGATCCCAATTTTGCAACAACTTGTTCGAAGGGCTATTGGAGAAATATGGGGTTCGCCACAATATGGCCACTCCTTACCATCCTCAGACTAGTGAGCAAGTTGAGGTGTCAAAAATAGAAATTAAGCAGATCCTAGCGAAGACGGTGAATGCGAGTAGATGGATTGGTCAAGGATGCATGATGATTCTCTTTGGGCCTACCACACAACATACAAGACTCCCATAGGTATGTCTCCATACTAACTTTTATATGGGAAGGCTTGTCACTTGACGATTGAGTTAGAGTATAAGTCCATGTGGGCAATGAAAAAACTAAAGATGCATTTGAATGAAGAAGCGGAGCAGAGGTTGAATACAAATGTAACAACCCTAAAATAATGCATAAGATAAGAAATGCTTAAAGTGTCAAGAATGCCTATGATTAGACCAGGGTTCACAGGGATTTATGTGCATAGAAAAAACCTTGGAACCCTTTCTACATCCAATAAAACTAAATTGTGAAGTTAGTTGATCTTGGAAAATTTTTGTCCAACCATGTAGGGCTCTCGAATACGAAGATTTACTCGAAGGAGTCTTTACCGAACTTAAAAAGAGGAAATCTTAGGTTTAAAGGGTCTAGGGTTAGAATGGTCTTTTTCTAAGCATAGGGAAGTGTCATAATTACCCTAAATATATAATTAATGATTTATTTAATAAGGTGGAGGGGCATTTTTGGGAGAGATGACCGAGATTGGGCTCTTGAAGTGAAGTCTTGCTATACCCGGGTTCGAACCTAGGTGGAAACAATGAATTAAGTTGTTTTTAACTTAAGTTGGTAAATTAATGAATTAATTAATATTTATTAGTTATTAGCTGATTTAAAATAAAAGGAAATCAGATTTTTAATAATTAAATAAAACCTTATTCGACTAAGTCATAAACTAGTCTCCTAAGCCTAAGAAAACTCTTCTCTCCCACGCTCATATCCCTCTCACACGTCTGTATAACTCTCATTCACGTTTTCACTACCAAAATAACTCCAATAACAGTAGATAAACCAAAGTTCCTCATACTTTAATAACTCACACAAAAATATAAGAAAAGCAAATGTTCATCAATCACCTAGGCAAAGAGAAGGTTTTTCGTCGAGCTTGGTGTTGAACTTTTTGTGTTGGACGTGTGTTTGGAGGAGTTCTTTTTAATAAATTCAAGGTTTGAACGTCAATAAGGTATGGTTTCTCTTCTCTCTTCGTCCCTTTTTCAAGACACTCCCTAAGGCTAAGACGAATCTATTCCAAAAACTAGGATTGTTCCCCCTTGCATGTCCCTGTCAGTAGCTCCTATTGAATCATACGTTTGTTATGTTTGCATGTTGAGAACTATGGATGAAACATGTTTTCATGATGATTATGGGTCTATATGTATGTTTGGAATTATGTGAGTTATGTTAATGTTTCCGAAAATGTAACTAAGTGTGTACGTGTGTGTTGCCGTGACTATTGTTCATGGTGTAGGACATAAAATTGCATGATAGTTCTTTATATTTCATGCACACATGTGATTTAAATGTGATGTAGAAATGAATTGAAATATGGCTGATTTGAGGGGTAATCTCTTGTCTAAATGAATCCATGAAAACACACCTAAAACGTTATAAATGCACTATGAAATTCCCCTAAGAACTAAGGTGTACCTTGATGAAAGGATGCTGAAAAATTAAAAGCAAATTTCCCTCTTGTAGTGATGAATTTCGGTCAGCAAAGAGGGTTCAAATGTTCAAAAAAATGAATTAAAACAAGTGAGGTCATGGAGGATTGAACCCGTGACCTCACCATGTTAAAAACCATGAAAATAAAGAAGTAAAAAGATATTTGGTGAAGGGGATTCGAACCATGGTATTGGCTAGAAAATGTAACTTAAAAGAAAAAAAATAAGAAACGAGAAGAGTTGGATTCGAACCCACCTCCTGTCAATCAAAATAAGGAGGAGAACATAAGAAGAGTGTGGGAATAGAACCCACGACCTCTTAGTCAGATTAAAGAGGAGAATGACAAATAAAAAAAGGGGGAGGCGTTTGGGAATCGAACTCAAGACCTCTTCGACATATCTAAGGAGGAGAATAAAAGAAAATATAAAGGAGCAGGCATGTGGGATCGAACCCACGAACTCTTAGGCAGATTTAAGGAGGAAAAAAAAGAGAAATATAGAGAGGCTGTGGGGTTTTGATCCCACAACATCATAGTCAACTCAAAATAGAAAAGAAGAAATAGATTAAAAAACAAAAAAAGGAGCAGTGGGGATTTGATCCCACAACCCCCAGCCAAGTAAGAGGTAATTTAAAGAAAAATAAAGAGGAAACGTTGATGTTGGGGCTCTATCTAGGGTCCCAATGTCATGTGGACCAAACAATAAATGATTTTTTTAAATAATACGAAATTGGGTTCCCTTGCCCAAATTCCGTATAGATGCATAAGTCATACGTGAATTAAATCTTAAAGAATAATGTTGCCTTCTTAGATCGAAATCGAGATCTTGGAATACATACAAGATGCATAAATCTTGTACTACAGAATCTTAGGAAGATATGAATCATTTAAACGAACTATGAAATGAAGCCTCATTACTTGTAAGTATAGACTCATAAGTCTAGAATATGTTTAATAATAAGTGAACCTAAAATGTATGTAATGAAATGATGTAACCCTAGAAGGGTTAAGTACGAGTGTAAAACACACTAAATGGACAAGTGAATTTGGATACGATGAAATTATTATTATGTAATAAAATGATGAAACCCTAGAAGTCTTAAGTAAGAGTGTGAAACACACAAATGGCTAAGTGCATTCACATATGATAAAATGAACATTCACCTAAAAACGGCTGCGTAATTATGAAAAGAAAATGTGCTAATGTCGATGAATGTGGTGACAATATGAAATGAGGCTAATATAAAAGATGAGAGTAATCTCAAATGAGCCTAAGTAAATGTTACCATCACTTACTCATCTATGAGAGTGTTAAGTTAATGAAGAGACTAGTCTCTATGAACACCTTAATGAAAGTATTGAGATTAACACACTTAATACTAATGATGAGATGAGAAATAATCTATTGAGCTATGATGTCCTCATACTAGAAGCCATCTTCCATGACGTACGAGTTGAGTGTAATGGAACTTTATACTAAGCACCGATATACTAGCTATGAGATGTGATGCCTTATTTCAGGAAGGGTGGAGGTTCATGTGACTCTAATGAGATAAGATTATCCAACATGCCGAGTATGGGTATCCTTATATCTCCTAGTCTTCGAACCTATACTACCAATATAGGAATCTGGCGGGGTTAAATTCCCAAATACGCTACCATGTTTTGGGTCATATTGGCAGGTGATTCCGTTTTTTTCAGTGTAATGTTTCATGACACTGGATTGCATGATGCTCACAATATGTATATCGGTTAAAGTTAAAGATATGAATAAATGAATGAGGCAAGCCTCAAATGATTAACATAATGAAACGAATGGTACAAAAGGTGTTAGAATAGGATAATGAAGAGGTGAGTAAGATTCAAGCAATGACATTCAATGATTCTTGGTCATTGCACAATGAACCCAATGAAAGTCTTAAACTATATCATAGGTATAACTGGTGTTTACACTGGACCATGAATGAAATGAAATGATGTACGTATGAATGAACAAAGCAGACTCTGTGTTTGCTAACGCAGACTCCCTTTTTGAGGTCCCATATGTTGAGCCCTCATTTTGAAGTCCCAACGTCAACTCTATGATCTCATGGTCTCATAGCATATGAAAAAATCATATGAACTACCTGATATGATATGTGAAATATGTTATGTGTTTTTTGCAAAATGATATGTTTGATGATGCATGTTACACTCATGGAATGACTTTCCAAATCCAAATTTGGCAGATCCATTGACTTTCCTACTCAAAATTTAGCAAGTTCACTGACTTGACTTTCCATAAATAATGTTTTTAGAAAAGAGCTATTCTTTCCATGCATGTCCTTGGTGTGTGCTTGAATATACCCATACTTAGTACAAGTGTGTACTAATTCCATACAAATATAATCTTTTATGTGCAGGCACAGGTGGACTTTAGAGTTTACGATATGACGTTGCAACTATCCGTACGTTGAGCTTTCATCCAGACTTGGTAGGCCCTCATGCCTTTGAGGTTGTGTACAGTCATTATCTAGATTATATGTAGTCTTTAGATAGTGGATCTTTTTCCACTAGTGTTTCATTTCAGACTTTGTATTTGTGCCATTTTGGCAAGTATACACTTAATGCGGTATTAAATAATTTCTTTTGTTTGATGATCTTAATGTTAGATGGTTGATTGTGAACATTTATGATATTAAGTAAAATGTCTTATACAAATGTTAAATTAAAAAAGTTCAAATTTTCTGTAAAAAAATTAACCTCGATGAAGTAAAGATGACGTATATAGGCTTGTCTCCGACCTTTGAGAGGTCAACAACGATGGTCTCGTATGGGGTCTAGATTCCGGTCGTCAGAAAATTTGTATCAAAGAACTAAGTTAAACTTCGAGAATAATAAGTTCAGATCAACCACATTGAGTAGTTTCTAAGTCATGGTAGTGAAGTGCACCACCATCCTGGATTAGAGATTACATGATGTATAGAAAAATTTCCGTTCTTCTGATCTTATCGTGCCTTCTCTAATGTCTGATTCTTTGTTGTTAAGAATGTATCTAACATCAATTCTACTTTTTTTAAAAAGTGAACAAAAGGAGGAACACTGGTCGGGGAAGAGGAAAAGTAGCTGCTGGGGGCAACAAAGTTCCTCCCCAGTCCCCAGGTGAAATGGAGATGCATGTTAACCAAACTAGGTTGACAGTTGAATAATTAAGGATAACCCTAGTACAGTTGGTCCAACCAATCACCTTACAAGCTCAAGCTATTGGGTTTGATTGATGTGGAGAAGTCTGAGTTGGCATCCTACGAGGTAAAGGATGTAGTTCAATCCAGGTTTATGGTGTTGCAGGATAGCACAGACTTAGGAAGGGTTTTTATTACTTTGGGTCTTTTCAAAATTGTTTTTCTAGGGAGGTTCTTTCCCAGATAAATGAAGGGGGAGCTAAGATTTAGGAATTCATCAACCTTAAACAAGGCTCTATGTCAGTCAGGGATTAATCCCTGAAGTTCATAAGACTTTACAACCTAAGAGAGGCCACCTTGTAGGAAGTGTTGCATACTAGATGGGGGAGAATGTATGATGGACTCTTAAATCTTGTACAGTTGTGGAAAATCAGGTCACAAAATAAAGCATTGTCCGAAAGGGAGAAGTCAAAAACAAGGTAAGTAGAGAGTCCAACCTCACGGTCGAAGTGAAGAGGATCCAAGAAGGCAGCGATTCTTCGCACTCAAGTCTAGGGGTGAAGGGGAAGGAACCTCTAGTGAAGTCTCGTTTGAGTTGCCTTAATTAGTCCTTCAGGTAATTGACTGTGTATGGTGTTTATGCACTAGTATGAGGTTAATATGTTTTAGTCATCATGGTGGTTGCTGATTTGTATGATTTATATGTTTACTTATGTTCTATGCTTTGATGAGACTAGCTTAGGAAAGAGTTACTTAGTCTATTAATGTGATGCTACTAGTAGGTTTTAAGGATGTGCACCATGATGTTAATATATGAATTAGATATTCACCAATGGGGAGTATTGAGTTACCTATGTATGCATACATTCCATAGATGACTTACGTATTGTTAGTAAGGAGTAGTGTCAGTCGGGGACGAATATTCCTAGGGGGGATATTGTAAAAACCCAAAAAGAATGGATAAGATAAGAAATGCTTAATGTGTCAAGAAAGCCCATAACTACATCAGGGTTCACACAGATTGATGTGCGTACAATCAGGCCTCGGTACCCTTGATACAACCAAGCAAAGTAATTTGGGGATTTAGTTGAGCTTGTAAATGTTGGGTCCAACCGTGTAGGGCTTTCGAATACGAAGATTTAATCGAATTAGTCTTTACCAAAATTAAAAAGAGGAAATCTTAGGTTTGGAGGGTCTAGGGGTAAAATGGTCTTTTTCCAGTATATGGGTAGTATTGTAATTACCCTAAATATATAATTAATTGTTTTATTAATAAGGCGGAGGGGCATTTTGTGGAGAGAGGGCCGAAATTGGGTTCTTGAAGTGAAGTTTTGCTCCACCCGTGTTCGAACCTAGGTGGAAGCAATAAATTAAATTTTTTTTAATTAAAGTTGGTAAATTTATGTAATAAAGTTATATGAATTTGTTATTATCTTATTTTATTAAACTCTAGGTTGCGCTTGTTTCCGAGCAAACTCAAGTCCAAATGGACTAGTCCATTCTTGATCACCCATGTCTTCCCTCATGCTGCGGTAGAGTTGGAGAACAAGAAAGTTGTAAGGTTAAAGGTGAATGGACAAAGAATCAAAATCTACCTAGGGCATGCGGAAAATGCGAATGAAGTGGTTGAGGCATACCATCTCGATGATGTATGACTACTAAATATTCCTACATCCTGCCCTAATGTTAAATCAAGCGCTGATTTGGACACCACCAAATATGTATCTTCTAGCCAACAATAGGTTTTTCTTGATTTTCTAGGAGTAGTGAATTTTTTAAGTTTGTACTTAATATCATATGTTTATTTTCTTTAACTTTCTTTCAAAATTTTTGGTTACAGAGTAGAGTAGGGTCCGTGTCTAAAAAGTTTATATTAAAAAAAGATTAGGTTATTGGGTGTTCAATGTGAAGGGACCACTATACTAGAAATCTACAGAAATTTGTCAGGTGCACTGATCGATGGACCGTTGTCCTATCGACGCATCCTCAATGTCATAAGTGGATCCCGGGTATGATTCTAATTTTCCTAAGTTAGGTCACAGTCGACAGTCTATCGACGGCAATCGTTAGTCCCCCAGACTCAATTACTCGAATCGACCCGACCTGCTATATTTTGAATTTTTTAAACATTTCAGTTACCCCACTCTTTCAAATCACCCTCCAAACTGTTTCCCTCCCCATTTTCCTTCAAATCCTCCACTCACTCACCCATTTACTCCTCCTTAAACACTCTGATTTCCCTCTTCCCCAAATCTCCATCAATACCTAAACTTTTTCTCTCCCGAATTCCCATATGCTTTTGTCTTCCTTCCAGTCGGTGTTCAAAGTTTTGATCAGTGTGGTTTCGTATGCAAATTTGTCTCCCCATTCACACCACAATAGTACACAAGTATGTCATTATTCTTTGCTTAATGAGTTTTCATTCATTTACATGCTAAATTGATGTAATATGGATATGGGTCTTGACTTTTTGACAAAATTGCATGCTTGAATTGTTGAAACTGAGTTTCTAGTCCCTTACTATAATGGAGAGTGAATGGGTTGTACGTTTATTGTTAAGGTAATGTGTTTTAAATGTTGTTGTTCCAAACTAAGGGTTTGTAGGTCATTTAGAATCTAGGTTTGAAATTACGATAGTCCATTCCCTGAGAATCACAAGATGGTTTGTTATATGCTAGATGAACTTAATGTATCTTAGTTTGCTTGTACATTGTTCGTTAGGGAACCAACCATGGCTTGAATAAAATCTGCCTGACCAATAATATGAGATTCCATCTTCGGACAGTCGGTCAATCCACGGACTATTGATGGGGTCCATCGGTATCCACTCCCCATATTAGCCTAACTTTTGAATGACGGATGTGATCTACGGTCTGTCAGTTTATCAACGCACCATATGCACGTCCATCGTCTTTAACAGAACCATGTTTGCTAAGGGTTCGTGGATTCTAGTCTAACTGTCTACCCACGGGGGTGGTCGATAGTCCATCATTTGAACAATGGACTTACCTAAAGGTCCTTCATCTTTAAATGAACATTTAATCCCACAACTTTCAAAATATTTTCTAAGTGTTCCCTGACTAACCGTCATTCCATCGACAGACTGTCATTCCATTAACGGACCGTATGTGGTGCCCGTCGGTCAGTTTTGTAGTTTTGAACGGGATTGTGTTTTGTGTTTCCAAGTATGTTCTTATTTCTCTTGGGTGTGTCAGACATTTACAATGAAGGCAATAACTCTCTTTTGCAGGTACCGATGGCTCCCAAGCAAGACCTAGTCCACACTAGAAGACGTTAAAAGTCTGGTACACCTTCACATCGGCTGATGATTGGCTTGGACAATGATGATGATCCAAAATATGTGCCACCAGTCACCCATACACCGACATGTGCTGCTAGAATGACTCGGGGCATGCCCACGAAGTTTGTGTTCGGCGTAATCATTGCCTCCAAGTAAGATAAGAAGGGCACACTAACTGGCATACCATCTGGGTCTGCCGCTGGTTCTGATGGATCGTCTGGCTCTGAGGAGGCTTCCAGGTATGAGGAAGCGTCAGCTTCAAATGGTCCCACTGTTCCTGCAGTACCATTCCATACTGCCTCGTCTGTGAGACTAACAGTGTAGGTTCCACTCCAGCACCCTTGATTGACGTCCCTGCACCAGTTACAAATCAACCCATAGGGGTGGTGTGTAGAAGGACAATACCGAATGTACAGGGATGCCAAGCGGCTAAATGATAAGAGGGTCATGACTTGGAGTCTGAGAGTCGAGCAACAAATTTTTATAGATAGTCTTCACACTGTCCCTGATGAACATGCTCTCTTCACCCGTCATCGGCTAAAATGGATTGGCAGGAGCAATGGACTCTACATCGAGGAGGTGGTGAGAGAGTTTTACGCATCTCATGTAGAGACTCTCCACTCTTCCCTTGATAGGCGGTCTAATCCCGCTAAATAGGAACAACTTGATGATCTTCGAGTTCTTGGCCGCAAGGTATACATCTCATTGCCTACTATTTTCCGTTTCTTATACGACGCTGACAAACATTCGACAAGAGAGCTCCTTACCCCTGAGTTTAACTATCAGTATAAGCTGACTAAGGAGGGCCATTTTGAGCATAATATATGGCTGAGAGAGACCACTAATAGGTGAATAGCCCTGCATATTTCTGTGGATGGCGAGGATTCTGATTCGGTGTTGGATCCCAAAGGGATCATTAAGATGGTCAACCTTAAATTTACGGCCAAATATATGTCTATAGGTCCATCACTACCTTTCCCCCACTGATGTTTACAACATTGTTACATGCGATAGGACAGTATTGGTAGCTTCTTTAGTTTCGGGGTTCGACATGGACATTTCGAGATAGTTACTTGCATTCATTAATGAGAAGGCCTTTAAAGCCACTACCACGTACCCTTTCTCCGGCTTGCTTTCGAGTTGCATACCTCTGCCGGAGATCCCATTAGGCATATTGACGTTCTGAGGACTTCTATTGGAACTGTTGATATAGGTATCGTCCGGGATGAGAAAACTGAGGTGGCACCCCACAGAGGGCCCACAATAGTGGAGCAGCCTATAGTTGAGAACTTGGCAGACACGGCAGAGCAAGACAAAGTGGCTAATAAAAGTACATCAGAGCCTACCGGCACCACCGCGTTCAAGTCTATCCCATTTACTAGAACAACCCTGAGTTCCTCCTTCTCCATTCAATCTATTGCACTGATCTCGATTGCTAGGTTCCAAAAGTTAGAGGCCCAGAGAGCCATACTACTGCACCATATCCACTCTTTGGTGCAGAAGTCCATTGGTGAGGTGTAGGAGCGGATTGAGAAGAAGATTGACCAGCAGATTGAGCAGCAGAATCATGTAGTCCATCAACGAGTTTACTCCTTCAAGTTGAGAGTTCTCACCTGGCCAGACCCTACTATAGAATTAAGGACTCTCCCTGCGGCTGTGGTGAGTCAGAAGGATGACGTGGATGCAATCCTGCATGCCCGAGTACCCGAATCTGAGGCCACATTTGCAGAGCCTGCTGAGGATACAATGTTTGCTGCACTGTTCCAGACCACTACTGTCCCAGCACAGCCACCACGTGAGCAGACAAAGATGCATCAGTCTATAAGGGGAGATGAGGCACGTGCTAGGAAGAGAGAGATTACTAAGTTGGAAGCTTCGAGGAGAGCCTCGTTAATGTATAAGGAGAACCAGTAGATAAGGGCTAATGAATTGACTGCTAAGCATCTAGCTCAAGGATTGCTGATGTTAAGAGAATCACTTTTGAGGGTGTCGTTATTAGTACGGACACTACTGGTGGTGTCCTTATGTCTTAGGAAGTAAGTTCTGGGAAACCATACCCTCCAGCTTGTTGATCGTCGATGCTATGCACCTCAGGTTTGTTTCACCTACAACCCTATTTTATATAACTTATGTATTGGGGATGACTTCATGCTTTTTTGTTGGGGGTCGGTTAAAAGGAAATTGAGTTCTAGGGTGAAGTCTGAGTAGCCCAACTCATGATCCTCTCTTGTAGTTTTCTTGCCTGTGTTATTTTACCCAAAGAGACTGATTATTTTACTGTTAAACCGACATGTTATTACCTTGTACAAAGTATGTGTGAAATCTGAAGCATGATTGCTAAAATAGAATAATATCCCATCTAAAATGAATGTTTGCATGATTAGGCATAGTTAATATTGAATGTGTTGGATCTAAGCATGACATAGAGGTACACCAGTTCATGACCCTCGACTAACGCTCGAATTAGGTTTCTAATAATTTTGTACGGTAATTAGGTATTAAGTGAGTGTGAGGAAAGTTTAATAGACCACCGTTGTTACCTAGCTTTAACTTGCCCGGTTAGTCCTTCAAAAAGTAATCTATGTTAGAAAATAAGGAAAGCATCATAGGCCCTGGTTCAACATATTCAATCTTTAGCCTAAATAAAAGAAAAAAAATGAAAATAATCCTTTTTTATCCAAATAATTTGATCTTGACCTTTGTTTTCTAACCCAACTCATCTTTACAGGGTAGAATGTACTAGCCCTCGTCCCTTTGGATATGTGCACCTCAGCTAATGCAAAAAGCATAAATTGAGGTTGGATAATGCAGAAACAAATATCGTCCTGGCCGTGACCCAACCTTTGGCATTGTGTACCTCGACTTATGGCAAAGACATGAGTTAAAGGTGGATATTATGAGAAATATTCTTGAATGAGGGGTTGAAAGAATAATTGAAAGAAGAAAAGAAAATTGGCTCAATCAAAGTTGAAATCATGTGAAAATTTTAAAAATGTGAAAATAAAAATGTAACAAGGGTCATTTGCACAAAAGGGAAAAGAAAGGATAAAAAGAAGGCAAAAGATATAAGAAGATGAAGAGTAGGGAATAATAACCGATGAAAAGGCAGGACGCTTAGACGTTATGTCAAGGAGGGAAACCAGTCACTAAAATGCATCCAAATGTACCCTACCTGATCTTTACCCTACGTTACAAGCCAAGCAAATCCTCTTATGGTCGTGAGAGTTCAATATGGTGAACTTCAAGCAGTGAAAATAAGGGCAAACCTATGGCGACAAGTATCAACTAGGTGTGAATTTGTTCTGAGAGCGAGTGTCTAAAAGTAATCCTTATATTCAAATTGAAATCACTGTGTGAAAAGGAGGAAGTTATTTTTAATGTGAGGACACTAGTTGCAATATTGGAAAGTTGGTACCTTGGTGAGAGATAAAAGAGGAGAAGTGTCAGTGCTTAGTGAGTCTGTGTCATGGTTTAATCCACATGAATGAGCTAGGAGTTATATCATGCATAAAAACAATGAAATAATCGGGATTTATAGACAAATGATTATGTAAGCTTAAAAGAAGATAATTTTGTACAAAGGTGTTGTGGTGAGTCATAATGCATCGCTTGAGGACAAACAACAAATTTAATTTGAGGGTGTTGATGTACCATGGTTTTACGCTACTTCCAATGCTTTTTCCTTAAGTTTATTGTGTCTATAAAGCCTTTTTTTTTTAGTTTTAATGTGTTTTTCTCTGTGTTTGCAAGAAAACTGTCCAACACAAAACTGCAGAAGACTGAGCTAAAATCTACAGAAGTGATGACCTATGGAGCCACCAACGGTCCGTCGACTCTGTGACATTCTTTAGGTGATGATCATCGACTGAAGGTCCAAGAAGCTTAAATTATGTTTGGGAAATATGCCCAAGGGTGGGTCTAAATATTGAGCGACGGTCCGTCCATCCACTAGTGGACCGTCCTGGCTAACCGTCGGTGGTTATAGAAAGTAGTCCTAGTACACGGCTTGAAGAAAGCACTAAGTATGGAGGAACGGAGACCATCGACAAACCGTAGGTCCACTAAGGTAATGTGTTGTTTGTCCGTCGATGGTAACAAAAAGTGTTGAAAAGTGGATGCTGAAAAAGATTTGAAGTATGGAACGACGGATGTTGTCGATAGTTCGTCATTCCATCAATGGACCGTCAGTAAGGTCGTCGACGGCAGACACGTTTTGGACAGATTTTTTTATAATAGAAATCGTTTTTGTTTTAGTAATTTATTTTTATAAATAACACTAAAAACCACATTTTGGGGGTTAGACTCTTTACTATTTTTCAGACTTGTGTTATTGGAATCAAAACTTTCGTTTTTGGGAAACACATTAATTTTCTGGAATCCTTTGTTTCAATATTTTAGTTAATTCAAGTGATATTTTTGGGTTTTGTTCCAACTTATAAATGTAAGCACGTGTTTTCTTGTTTACCAATTATGAATTGTGCAATTCTTAGCATGGGTAACTTAATCCACAACTACGGTTGTGGGAACAATGGGTAATTAAGAAAGTAAAACTAGCTGAATAACAATTCTAGAATAGGGTCTTGCATGTATAGATAATTCTTTCGTTTAGAAGTCTTTTTTAACGAGTGCACACTTTAGATCTTTCCCTATTTCTACTTGGCAAACCAGAGAGGTAGTTTATAGGAAAAGAATTATCAACATAGATTTAGTATACACTATCTTATAGGATAGTTTTTATTGGTGCAAAGTATTATATTAGTCATACATTTAATATGATGCTTAATATGAGGTACAGGTAAGGTTAGTAAAGTAGACACATGAAGACGGACTAAGGTACAAAGTGAAATACTCTTGTTTCTGTACCATGGAATTAGGGATACATAACTTATCACTTAACATGCAAGATACTAGGACATGATTGTTATAGCTATGATTACCGCGTTATGAACCTATAGGGAACACTTACACTCTAGTTTCTATCATCACTTTATAAACACTAATATTATAAACTTTCTATTTGTCTTACTTAGAAATAATTAAACATTTTTGTTATACAAAAACCCCCCATCCACTTAATTGTTTTTGGAAAAGACTTGACTGAATAGACTTACTCGTAGATTGAAGTTAAGTCTAAACAATTTTCCTCGTGGGATTGACCCCAACCTAACAATTATGTTCCTTATTTGATTAGACCACTTATACTTCTTTTGGCAAGTATAATTTAAGTGTAGCACCTACCACCCTGTCTTTATATTTCATATGCATTTGGGACAATTGCATATTTTTTTTTAGGGGGTGGGGTAAATGGAAACTGAGTGTTAGGGTGAAGTTTGAGTAGCCCAACTCACAATCCTCTCTTAGGTGTTTTCTTGCATGTGTTATTTTTCCCCAAAAGACTTATTAATTGATGTTGAACCGGCATGTCATAAGTTGTACAATGTATGAAAGTTAAATATGAAGAATGATGGATATAAATAAATAGTATCTCATTATAAAAAATTCTTGCATGAAAAGGTATAAAGAAGTTGAATGTGTTTGGTCTAATTATGACATAGAGAGGCACCCAGTACATGACCCTCAATCTAAAACTTACACTAGGTGTCCGAAAATCTGATAGGCTAGAGAGGTTTCAAGAGAGTGTAAGGAAGTTTGACTGTTCCACTATTAATACCTAACTAGAACTTGCCCTGTTAGTCTTTAAAAAGGAATCTTTATTAGACAACTAGGAAAGGATCATAATCCCTTGTTTAAATTAGCAAATATCTAGCCTAATGTAAAATAAACTAAATTAAATTGTTATCCCTTTTTTTATCAAAATATGTTGAGCGTATAATAGACCTTTTTTTTCATCACCAACTAACCTTCCTTGCGTATAGAGTTTTTGCCCTGATCCCTCTTTGGACATGTGCACATCAACTTAGGCCAAAATAATAAGTGAGGTGGCTAATGCAGAAACTAACCTCGTCTCGGCCCTGACCCAACTTGGGTAATGTGTACCTCGACTCATGGCATAGCCATAAGTTGAGGGAGGCTATTATGAAGGATGCCTCGAAAAGTGGTTATGAAAAGAGCAATGTTGAAAAGAAAAATAAAAGTGGTCAAGGGAAGTTACTAAGTAAAGATTATCAATTAAATGAAAATAGAGAAAAGAAAGAAAAAAAGTTGTTGAAAAGAACAAAAAAAAGTAAGCTTCACTTCCACAAAGAAAAAACGAGAAAGTAAGGCAAAGCTGACAAGAAAAAAAAAGTAGGGCGTGATAGATAATGAAAGAGGTAGGATGTTTAACCAAAATGTCAAGGAGGTAAAAAAATCATTAAATGTACCCATATGTACCATTCCTTACACGAAGCCTACACTACAAGCCAAGAAAATCCTTTCGTGATCCTAAGTGTCTAATGTGATGAACTTAAGAAGTGAAAATAAAGGAAAGCCTATGTCGACAAGTACTACCTAGGTGTGAATTCTTTTTCAGCGTGAGTGTTGAATAATAATCCTTGTACGCAATGTTAAAATCACTATGCAAAAAAAGAGGATTTCTTTTGAAGTGAGAGCATTAGTTGCAATATGAGAATGTTTTTACGTTGGAGAGAAGCAAAAGTGTAGAGGTGTCGGTGCATGATGAGTTTATGTCATGTTCTGATCCACATGAGTTAGCTTATAAAACTTGAGAAGAGAAGCATGCACTAAAGCAACAAAAAAGTAGGGATTGATAACCATTTGATTGCGCAAGCTTAAAAGATGATAGTTTTGTATAAAGTGTTGTTTGGAATCGTTGTGTGTTGCTTGAGGACAAACAACAAATTTAAGTTAACGGTGGTTGTGTACCATCAATTTACGGTACTTTCAATACTTTTGACTTAAGATTTGTGTTTGTCTTGAGCCTTTTTAGAGGTTTTAATATGTTCTTTTTATCTTTGTTTTGCAGGAAAGGTGTCCGAAACAAAATAGCGGAAGGAAGCTTATATTTAGTGTAGAGGTGACCCACAAAGTCCATCGACGGACCATAGATGGTAAACATCCATTGAAAGTTTAGGCATTTTGAGAAACTCAGAAAAATCTGACCAAGTGTGGAGCTACGGAAGGATTGACGGAACTTCCGGTTGAATAGTCGATTGTAAAAGAGAGAGTCTCAGTACCTGAAGTTGAAGAACGTCTATGTATGGAACCACGAAAGGCATCTATGGACTTTAGAGGCATTACCGGACCATGTTGTTTGTCGGTTGATTGATTCACACAAGATGTCAGCTGAAGGAGAAAAAATGATTCTATGTCTGGACTGACGAAGGCAATCGACGGTCCCTCATTTAATCAGCAGACCGTTTGTGAGGGGCGTTGATTACAACTGCTTTGGAAAACATTTCTTATTTTAG
The DNA here is from genome assembly GCA_027789145.1 of Solanum arcanum. Taxonomy (NCBI): domain Eukaryota; kingdom Viridiplantae; phylum Streptophyta; class Magnoliopsida; order Solanales; family Solanaceae; genus Solanum; species Solanum arcanum. Next base: position 15,540,300 of record CM050937.1, read on the forward strand.
TTCCTTTTAATTTAGGACAATATTTTCTATAAATAGGGTGTAAATCCTCGTTTTTAGGATGGGCATTTGATTTTTTATCAGAATTTGTTGTTGGAGATTGCGCTTTTGCAACTTTAGCATTAATTCAAATTTCTGGATTTTTTTTTGAAGTAATTTCGTGTTGTTTCTAGTTGAATTTTTGGATTTTCTTCGAATTTTTCAAAGTAAGTTCATGATTTACTATTTATGCACTATGAATTGTGTTCTTCTATGCATGGATAGCTAAATCCACGACTAGGGTTGTGGAAGCCATGGGTGATTAACAATTTTGACCTAGATCACTAACAATCTTTACTTTAAAATTCACTTTAATGAGTACACGCATTCGAACTCGCCTAATTCCTACTTGTTGGACCAAAGAGGTAGTTCATAGGAAATGAATTATAAACATAGATTTAGTGAGATAATATCTCAAAGGCTAGTTTCGATTGGTGCAACGTAATAAATAAGTCATACATCAAATATGATGCTTAATATGAAGTAAAGGTAATGGTTAGCAACTTAGACACACGTAGCCTGACCAAGGTACGGGGTGAAATTCTCTAAATATCGGACCAAGGATTTAGACATTCGTAACTTATCACTCTACATGCAAATTAGTAAGGAAGAATAGTTATTAGCTAGGAATACGACGTGATGAACCTATGGGGAACACTTACACCCTTGTTTCTCTCATATTTTGATTAAAATTAAATCTTTAATCCTATTACTTGTTTTACTTAGAGATATTAAAAGATCTTTGCTTCAAAAAATCACCCCTTTAAGTATCTGCTTTCAGAAAGAATTTGACTAAATATAACTAATTGTACATTGAAGTTAAGTATAAGAAATTTTCCTCGCGAGATTGATCCCAACATAATAGTTGGGTTCTGTACTTGATACGACCGTTTATATTTCTTTACAGAATCTTAATTTTAGTGTATCACTCACTCATCTAAGTTGGGTACCTTTTCACTTTCAGAGCAACATATGAAGTTGTTTTTGTTTTAAGACTCTTATATTCTTTCCTTTCATTTGGATACTAAACATTGTATATCCTATATGTGACCTTAGTACTTTAATGTATGGATATGCCCAATTGATACACTCATGTTTAGATGGTTTACGAAATGAGAAATTTGAAACTATGTTATATTTTATATATATATTTGAGTCAATGTCTCTCTCAACTACGTCTACGTAGATTCATATTCATAAATGTTAAGCTTAACACTCTTATGGATAGGAACATATGTGGTGCTTAGGAAACTTTCACTTTCTTGGATGAATCCCAAGAGTTCATTAATGAAATCAACAAGATCCTTCATGATATGGGGTTGACTACTAATGAAAAGGTCGAGTTAGCCACTTACAAACTCAAAGATGTGGCCCAAACTTGGTACGTCTAATGGAGAGACAGTAGGCCTTTAAGAGGTAAACCAGTTACTTGGGAAATTTTCAAGAAGGGTTTTCTTGATATATTCATTCCTAGGGAGAAAAGGGAAGCGAAAGTGGTGGAGTTCATACACCTTCGTCAAGGATTTATGAGTGTACTTGAATACTCTTTGAAATTAAGTAAATTTTCAAAGTATGCTCCTTCTTTAGTTTCCAATCCTAGGGATGAAATGAACCTCTTAGTGACGGGAGTGTCGCATGACTGTCAAGAGGAATGTCATTCAGATATAATACATGACAGCATGAACATTTCTCTTATCATGTTTCATGCCCAACAAGTGGAAGTGACATGGGTTAAGAGGAAAAATAGAGATGACAAGAGGGCAACGTCATTTGATTGTGGTTCTTCAAAGGGTAGGATTGTTATTCGAGACAAGCCTAGGTTAAAGAAGTGGTTTCCCAATAAAGTTCCTTCCAAGTTTTCTTAGGCTTGTGATGATAGAGTGTCTAAACCTAATTCTAAGAAGGGAAGGAATAATAGCTTACCGACCAGGAAGCCAACTTATGGGAAGTTTGGCAAGAAATGGTGATTTCCTTAAGGGAACGGATAATTGTTTTCGTTGAGGTAAGAGTGAGAACAAAGTTAGAGACTGCCAAAATGTACTGGAAAAGTCAAGGAGATTTGGCAAGCAAGTGGTACGAATGATACTCCTAAGAAGAATGTTTTTTATATACTTCGCTCAAGGGGTAATCAAAAGACTTCTCCCGACATCGTGACCAATATGTTGAGAGACTTTTCTATTGATTTATATGTTTTACTTTATCGGGAACTACATTATATTTTTTTACTCCCTTGATAGCTAAGAAGCTTGAGATTTTTCCTGACATTCCAAATGAACACTTCATAGTTAATACCCCGGTTGGTGAGTGAGTGGTTGCAAAAGGGTATATAGAAAGTGTCCTATAATGTTGCCCAATAGAGTTACTCATGTTGAACTCGTAGAACTTGATATTTTTAATTTTTATGTCATAATGGGTATGGATTGGTTGCACGCTTTCTTTGCCTCTACATATTGTACAATGAGAGTGGTGAAATTTAACTTTCCAAAATATCCCATTTTAGAGTGGAAGGGGGAAAATTCTATTCCTCGAGGTCATATAATTTCTTGTTTGAAAGCTTGTAAGATGATCTCAAAAGGGTGTTTATATCATATAGTAAGTGTCCAAGATTTAGACTCCAAAATTACTGCCACTGAGTTGGTCCCTGCATATAGGGAATTTCCGAAGGTCTTCCCTAAAGATCTTCTTTGTATTTCTCCCAAACAGAAAATTGATTTTTGTATCAATTTGTTTCCGGAAACAAATCCCATTTGAAATTCTACTTATCGGATGACTCAAACCAAATTGAAAGAGTTGAATGCTCAACTCAAAGATTTACTATACAAAGGCTTCATTACACCTAGTATTTCTCTATGTGGTGCTCCGATTTTATTATTTGAAAGCATAACAAATGTGAGTTTTTGTTTAGGCCAGTGGCGTTTCTTGGTCATATCATCTCTAGTGAGGGAGTTGAGGTTGATCCAAGGAAAACCAAGGCGTGAAGAATTTTCCTAGACCATTTACTTCAACTGACATTAGTAGTTTCTTGAGTCTAGCATGTTATTATCGAATGTTTGGGGTTGGTTTTGAGTCCATTGCATCTCCTTTGACTACTTAAACCCAAAGCAGTAAGAAATTTTAGTGGTCGAAGGCATGTGAAAGGAGCTTCCAAATGTTAAAGGATAGGCTAATTCCCGCTCCTTTATTGACCCTACCGGAGTGTACAAAGAGTTTTGTGGTATAGTGTGATGTATCCCGAGTAGGGTCGGGGCGTGTTCTTATGAAACATGATAGGTGGAGGAAGTCTATCTATCACCTCGACTTTAGCTCGATAAACCTCTATACCCTTCTCTGAGATGCGATGGCCCAATACAATATGCTCTTTCACCATAAAGTGACAGTTTTCCCAGTTTAGCACAAGGTTGTAATCATCACTTATTTTAAGAATTTTGGACAAGTGATTAAAACACTTATCAAATGACTCACCAACAACAATAAAATCATCCATAACTACCTCAATGGTGTCCTCCACCATATAAGAGAATATGAACATAATACATCTCCGAATACACAACCCGAAGGGCATCCTATTGCACGTAAAAGTTCAATAAGGACAAGTAAAAATGGTTTTCTATTGATCTTTTGGTGCAACAAAGATATTCTTTTAACCCGAATAACCATCAAGAAAACAATACCATCCCTTTCTTGCATGCCTATCTAACAAATGATCCGTGAAGGGCATAGGAAAATGGTCCTTCTCAGTCCATGCATTCAATTTCAGATAATCCATACCCACTCTCCATATGGTCACCGACCTCATTGGAACAAGCTCATTTTTCTCATTATGAACCACAATCATTCCCCATTTCTTGGGAACACACTAAACACGGCATAACCAACTACTATCAGCGATCAGATATGTGACTCCGGCATCTAACCACTTAATAATTTTCGTCTTCACTACATCTGGAATAGGTGGATTTAAACTTCTTTGGTTCTCAATATATGTCTAATGATCAGGCATGAGTTGGATTTTACTTGGAGGGATCCGAATAATACTCGTAATAGTCCATCAAATAGCTCTCTTAAAAATCTTCAACACTTCAACCAAACACTCTACTTGTTAAATATTAAAATCAGATGCAACAATTACAGTCAAAGTATCACCTTTACCCAAGAAAACATACCTCAAATGAGGTGGTAGAGCGTTAAGATAAAATTTTTGGGATATTCTCAATAGATGGTTTCGTGGGTGGAGATTCGTGATATTTCATATATATATACAATTTCTTTAGTTTTAACCGAACAACACATTGATCAAGTGACTAAACCAATGACCCATACTCTTAGATACAATCACTCTAAAAATTCATGATCACTGCCGCTAATGCCTCGACCCCAAGACACTCTTCTATTTGTACCTCAGAAAAACTCTCAACCTTGTAAGATTTCGCAGATACCAATTACAGCTCACCACTCTGCCTCATGGACTTGCAAATGTTGAAAGTCGCTTCTTCATTGTTCAAACAAAACTTCTTCTGCCATTTCTCCATATAAATTAAAGCACTACTTGTAATATTCACCTTCCAATAAAGAATCACAAAATCATCAGGAAAAATAAGTGACTCCACTATCACTAGAATATCATCGAATATACCAATAGGCCTCTTCACTGTTTGATCGGCAATCAGTAGTCGCATCACAATGGGATTTGAGTCATCCAAACCCAACTTGTTCAGAAAACGATTGCATTTGGATTCATGAATCTGGGTGTGACACTTGGTGGGAAGTATAACCTCTCCTATGAGGAGGTCCCAATTTATATCGTTGATCTTCAAGTGAAGAGGTTGAGGAACAAAGAGGTGGCCTCCGTAAAAGGGTGATAGAGAAACCACTTAGTTGAGAGAGCAACATGAGAGGTCGAGGCCGACAAGAAGTCACTTTATCCTCATATATTTCCTAATTATGGTTATTTATTCTTTATAATAATGAAAATAATGACTAAAATTGAAGTTGCTTTGATTCCTTCTGACGTTTTGAAAAAATGTTCATTTTAGATGTCATTATAGTGAAGTATTCCTATATACTTGAAATATTGCAATTTTGCTTTTTTTGAGTTATGTTGTCCATTTTTATATGGTGAGTACTTATGAAATGATATTGCACATATTGGTAAGTTATGTTTTTGCATTAATTGACTCATATATGATATGTTGAGATCTTGTGTTGGGAGAAGGATATTCCTCATAATGTGATGTAAAGCCATATGTATGGTAATTGATGTTTTGAATTGCAATGTGTAAATGATATAATTGATGTTGTAAATAATATTATAACGTATTATTTATTGTTGGACTTGTACTCTTGAGTCTATTCCTTCCTTTCACTGATTTTAATGTCATTTTGGGAAGAATGTCCCTAAGGGGTGATAATGTAACACTTTGAAAAGCTAAGACGTGTTCTAGCTGTTTTAAGGCCTATTTTTATGAATATAACTCATTTTGTAAGTGTAGAAATTATAACGTCAAAGAACGTCCATGATGTCCGGAAACAAGTTCAATGAGGTTCTAGTGTGCCTTAACCTATTTGGCTAAGTTTTGAGAGTTGGAAAATGATGAAAATTGGCATAAGGGTGTATAACACGTATTAGAGTTGATTCATAGTTGAAAACTCCATGCACAACTCCAAAGGACAAACCACGGGCCCTTGAGGAGGACCCTTGCTATTTGGCAAGAGGTGTGGAAAAGTAGTGACCATAGACGGTTCCCATTAATGAATCGTGTCTCAATCGACGGGGCGTAGATTATCTCAATCAATGGAAACTTAGAAAAATTGGCCAAGACCTGTTCTCTACAAGTCTCTGATCAAAACGACAGACCAACAGGGCCAAGGGTCCTTGGTCCGTCGATTGACAAACGGGGCGTTGGTTGGGGTTTCGTTTGTAACGATTGTTTTTGCTGAACGCTTTTAAGTTAGACAAATTAATTAATTAGGTGATTATTCAATAATTTATGGATAAAGGGAGGCCTAATAAAGTTTATCAACAACCATTATAAAGACCTTAACGTAATTAGACTTACCTAAGACCTCATAATTCCCAAACTCCAAACTCTCTTCCTTCTCTATTCTTTATTTCTCCCAATGAAACCCCATTGAAGACAAATCTAGATATGGGTTCAAGGTCTTCAAACAGTCAAGTTTCTCCATCAATATTCATCAGACAATAAGGTATGGGATTCCTTTCACCTTTGGCACTTTTTTCCTCAGTGTTACATCACATTGATTTCAAAAATAGGAAATTCAAGTGAGTTTTCATCCAAAATAAAATTAATGTTATGAATTTATTTTTTTATGATTTATGTTTGATATTTTGAGTAGATTAACATGCATTATAACTTAATTATGTTATGTCTTAATGGATTAGTCTAGTTTGTCTAAGATGACCTATTTCCCTTAACCTTAGGTTATGATCTTAACATGAATTGTGCAATGTTTGTTCCATTGACTTTGTTATTGGTTGAATTACTACTAGATAATGTTATTGTGTCAATTTTGAATAGTTTAACATGAATTATAGTCCTATCATGCTAGTTCTTGCGTAATTGATCTAGGTTGCGAATCAGATTATGAATTTTACCTAAGTCTCTTATCTTAAGCTATGAGCTAGTGCTGGATTGTGAAGTAGTTATTCAATTAGCCTTGTTAATATGTTGGTTATTGTTTTTGATTATATCTCACCCTTTTTGAGTGGATTTAAGGTTCGATGGTGAGACCTCGAAGATGGATTATGAAGGAGGCTTTGTAAGTCTTGTGATCCCTATTCTTTACTTCAATTATGGTTAATTGTGGTTAAGTCATGATATTTTATTGGATTAAACCTTGTATTAAGTTCGATATGGTTGGCATGATGTTTAATTGAAATGTCTTGAATATGGATTGTGAGGTGTTGGCTATGATGTAAATGTTATAAGGATGATGATAATTTACGAATGTGTCATATTATAAAGTGATTATGTAAATGTGCTAGCCATACTTATATGAATTGTAATCAAAGGACTATACTCATGCAATTCTTATTGATCTATGATGATGATGATGATGATTATATAAGGGATATACCCTATGTCCTACATTAAGTTATGAGGATCAATAGAGATAGTAAAGATATTTCAAAAAGGACTCTAGTTTACTAGGAGTGTCCCTTCCCACATAGGGAAGGTAAGATCGCTAATTTACTCTTGAGATTGGAGAACATAATGAATGTAGCTTAAATAGTGTCCCAACTATATATCTTAGTTTTGAACTATGTCCCCCCATAGGAATACTAGTTAGTGCTTCCTTCGATGTAGGGTTCTATGACACTGGATTACACATTAGCTCATGTGGTCTATGTCAGTTAAGGCAAGATCTTCCAAAAAAAGATAAAACGAATAAAAGGTATGAACTCTATCTAGGATTACCTAAGGGTTTTAACTTACTTTAGGTAGAGGTATGGGACTCTACCAATACATTGCACTAGTTATCCTTGAAGGGAGTCTTGGGAAGATGTTCTTATGTATGTATAGGCTTAGAATTGTTCATGATATGCATATGATGACCATACACATTGGTGATACTATATGATGGTTGGTTTCATTTATGAATATGTGTTTGGTCTCTAATTTTAAGGTATGATGATATGTACTTTTAAAATGCCATACTATGTGAAGTTTGATGTAAGTCACGATTCTGGTTGGTTTAATTGATTGAGTAAGGTTACGGGGATTTGCATGGTAATTCCAGTATTTGACTTAAGGATTTTTCATGAGTAATTGTGTTGTTTTTGTAATGTTGTTATGAACTCTTATCGATGCTTGTTGTTATTATAACTTGATGAGAGACTTGCCTCGGTTATGTGTTCCATTATATGATATGAATGTTGACCTTATTAGACTTAGTATTGTTGGTCTTCTGATGTACATGCTTTGGACTTAATGAATGTGTCTCATTGATTTGGTATGGTCTTGCTGAGTATGCATAAGTTTTTTTAAAAATAAATTGCATACCTTTTTGAATTGTCGCTTTTCTTTGCATGGATTATGATATATATGCATATTTTCTCCATTTTTCCCAAACATTATACATATCATTTGTTGAATGGCTTTTGAGATGACTTTGAAGGAAGACTTGTAATTATCACTCATCCAAGTTGGGTAGGTCCTCACATTCCGAGGTCAATGCCAACATCAAGCTTATGAAGTTGTTTTAGTTTTAAGAGTCTTACGTTCTTTCCTTTTCATTTGGATAATAAACATTGTATAGCCTATATGTGGCCTTATAACTTTGATGTATGGGATATTCCCAATTGATACTCTCATGTTTAGATGGTTTATGTGATGAGACATCCATTTGAGTCTATGTTATATTTTACATATATTTATGTGCAATAAATGTAGAAGACTAAGTAATCTCCCTATACTTAGTGTAGTATACTCTATATAAACATTATGTGTACATAGAGGTTATGTAAACCTCAATGTAGAAGTAATGAAAAAGTTTTTAAAATTTTTGCATTTTAACCTATGAATGTAATGATGTAAGCAAAGAGGCTAGTCTTAGTCCGCAAAGAGGACGACGACACCGGTTACGTCTAGAGGGTGCTGCCCAGATATGATAGACTCAGATGCTAAATTTCAGGGAGCGTATAAGTGCAATTGTTAAGAAAAGAAAAATAGTTCCCACATTCTCTTGTTATGGATTCTTGATCTTTAATATTCAAACACATTTTTTACACATTTTGAGTAGATATTTATGGTAATTTTTTTAAAATTTTACCATTTTGAGACTTGTGGATTGTTACCAAACCTAATGGAAAACTTTGTTGGTAAGAATTTCTAATTCTTTATTATGCTTGGCTAAATCCCACGTTCTTGAGGGTGTGATTACGTAGTTGAATGTGCTAATTAGACAATGGAGTGTTGTTTACTTATTTTATTATTGATTTAAAGTGAGCTCAAATAATAGTTTGTGTTTTAATTGAGTAATTGTAGCTTCATGTGCAATTCTAGTTTAGTACCCTAACTAGTGAAATCCCACATACCTAGTGATGAAATTCACGTGGAAATATTTAGATTTTGAGGCTCGAACTGCTCGAATCTTGCTGCGTTCTTGAACTAGGTTTCTTGACTTTTTTCTCCTTTCTTGCTCCAAACTTTGTAAATGTTGATTTACGATTTTGACTTAGGTATGTTTTAGTTATGTTTCTAGGCTTAATATGACTAATATTTTGATGATTTAGGGTAAAAATGACATATCTTAGTGTTTAAACGAAGTGGAAAAGACCAAAAGACCCCAAAGTTAAGTGTTTTTGGAACAAACGACGACCCGGATTGACGATCAGTCATTCAATCGGCGGTCCATCGTTTGGGTCCATAGGTTGGGTCTCTTCGACAAGCCTTCACTAAAAAAGGCATAACATTTTACTTGGAGGTCTGATTTTAGCAGGGATAGTGGCTATGGAAAGCTAATTCAATTATCTATCGGTGGGTATGCTATGCGACACCTAATTCACTTTGTGATACGAGTTATCATTAATTGAAGTTGACCCAACTACATCTCCATTCCAATTATAGGTTAATTTCCACCTATGGTCCGTAGGTCAAACAATGGTCCGTGCAGGTCAATCGTAGTTCATATAGAGAGTGGGTAAATATGGTGTTGATAGAAATCACGCAGACTATAGACTGCAGGTTCGCCCATTGTTTAACACTTAGTTAAATTTTCCTTTGCTGAGATTTTGGGGGTTTCAGACTCCATCAATAGATATGGCGACCGTCAATGCACCTGCAGATTTTCTGAAAAATTACTTTTTGGTCTATTTTGGATACGGGGTGTTACATTATCTCCCCCTTGGGAACATCATCCTTGAATGAAAACTAGCTAGAATAGAGGGAGAGAGTTGTGAACCCTACTAGTAAACACTGAGAACTGAATTTCTGACTGAATTGAGTTCTCATAATAGACAAATATGCTTAAACTGCAAGTACAAATCGAGGGAACATGATTTTAAGGCTGAATTAACGCATGAATGTTTGAAAAACTAATGAAGAAATATTACCTCAAGCTGGAGTTGAATCGGAAGGAAAGATTTGAGGATACCCGGTTTTCATGGGTACTTCTGCTTCTCAAGTAGCACTCTCTACGGATTGACTCCTCCACAAAACCTTGACTGAAGCTACTTTTTTGTTTCTCAACCTTCTAACTTGATGGTCAAGAATTTCAACTTGTACATACTCATAAGAAAGGCTATCTTTCACTGCCACTCTCTGATGGCACTAAAGAGGCTGGATTACCCACACACTTCTTCCAGAGTGAGATTTGGAAGACCGGATGCATTGCTGCTAATCTGCTAGCAACTTCAACTAATATGCCACCTTGACAACCCATTTCAATATCATGTAAGGGCCTACATATCTAGGATTTAGCTTCCTTTTCCTGTCGAATCTCATAACCCCTTTAATAGGTGACACATTCAAGAAAACCCAATAATCAACTTGGAACTCTAGCTTCCTTCTTATAACATCTGCATAAGATTTCTGATGACTTTAGGTTGTCTTAAGTCTATCTCTAATGAGTTGCACTTTATCCATAGCATAAAGGACTGACTCTTTCCCTATTAAAGATGATTCACCTACTTCAAACCAACTAACATGAGATCTACATATACGCCCATACAATGCCTCATAAGGGGCCGTCTGAATGCTGGAATGGTAGCTATTGTTCTAGGCCAACTCAATCAGAGGAAGGCAATCATCCCAACTACACTTGAAATAGATCACACAAGCTCTCAACAAAAGTTTTAGGGTTTGAATGGTACGCCTTACCTTTCCATCCGTCTGTGGATGAAATGTTGTACTAAGGTTAACTTCAGTATCAAGACCCTTCTTAAATTACTTATAGAATTGAAAGGTAAATTGAAGACCTCCATCTCAGATGATAGACAAAGGAAACCCATGTAGCCTCAGAATTTCATTAATGTAAAGCTTGGCATAGTCCTCTACCGAATTTGTAGTCTTTACTGCTAAAAAGCAAGAGGACATAGTAATCCTATCAATTATATCTTAAATTAAGTTATGTTATCTAAGAGTACGAGGTAACCCAATGATGAAATCCATATTTATCACTTCACACTTCAAAGTAGGAATATCGGTCTCTTTAGTCATACCTACTGGTTTATAATCTTCTACCTTGAATTGTTGTCAAATGGGGCACTTACTCACAAAATATGTTACATCCCTCTTCATGCCATTACACCAATAGACTTTCCACAGATCATAGTACCTCTTAGTGGCACCTAGGTGAATAGAATATCCTGATCTATGGGCTTCTGCAAGGATATGCTTTCTCAAATGACCCACATCAGAAACACACAATCCGCCCTAGTAGCGAATTACACCATCTCCCCCTTGGGAGAAAACCTCCACTCTGTGATTGTGGACTACACCTTAAGTTCAAGGAAGATTTGATCATTGTCTTGATTTTTCCTTAACCTCTACTACTAAAGAAGATTTTACCCCATTTTGAACTATTAAACCGTTGTCTGATATGCTCATATGGCGGACTCCTAAGAGAGTAAGCCTATGAACATCCTTCACTAGATCCTTCCTTTCTTCTTTAACATGGGCTACACTACCTATATAAAATATTTTAAGAGCATCTGCTACTACATTCGCCTTACAAGGATGATAATGCACACTCATATCATAATCCTTAAGGAACTCAAGCCATCTCCTCTGGCAAAGATTCAACTCTTTTTGGGTGAACACATACTGAAGACTCTTATGATCAGTGAACACATCTATATGAACACCATATAAGTAGTGTCTCTAGATCTTGAGTGAAAACACAACTACTGCAAGCTCAAGGTCATGGGTTGGGTAGTTCTTTTCATGAACCTTAAGTTGTCTAGAATCATAAATTATAATCTTATCTCCCTGCATCAATACACAACCTGGGCGATCTATGTATGCTTCAGAATTGATAAAATAACCATATGAACCCTCTGGTATTGTCAAGACACGAGTTGTAGTCAATCTATTTTTCAATTATGCAAAACTTTTCTCATAATAATCTTACCATTGTAACTTGACCATCTTCTTAGTTAACCCGGTCAATGGTGAGCCTATGGATGAAAATCCTTCCACAAACCTTCTGTAATAAACCGCTAGACCTAAGAAACTTCTTATATCTGTAGGAGATGTTGGTATTGGCCATTGTTTAACTGCTTCTATCTTATTTGAATCAACTCAGATCCCTTATCTACATACAATGTTACCAAGGAAAGCAATAGATTGCAACAAGAACTCACATTTGCTAAACATAGAAAATAACTGGAGATCCTTGAGAGTTTGTATAACAATTCTTAAATGACTCGCATATACTTCCTCATTCCTAGAATAAATGAGGATATCATTAATAAAGACGATAACGAAAAAGTCTAAGTACTATTTTAACACTCTATTAATCAAATCCATGAAATCTACAGTAGCATTAGTTAGTCCAAATTACATAACTTCAAATTCATACTGACCATACCGAGTTCTTAAGGTTGTTTTCTGAATGTCGCTATCTCTGACTCTAAGCTGATGATTACCTGATCTGAGGTCTATCTTTGAGAAATGACTAGCACCTTGAATTTGGTCAAAGAAGTCATCAATACTGGGGATGGTATGCATATTCTTCATTGTGACCTTTTTTGAACTGTCTATAATCAATGCACATTTTGAGAGAACCATCTTTGTTCTTTACGAACAACACTAGCACACCCCATGGTGAAATACTAGGTCTAATGAAGCCCTTATCTAGAAGGTCTTTCAACTTCTCTTTCAATTCGTTAAGCTCTGTTAGAGCTATTCTGTATGGAGGAATATAAATACGATGGGTATCTCCAAGGAGATCTATTCCAAAGTCAATTTCCCATTCGCGAGGGACACCGGGAAGATCTTCTAGAAATACTTCTGGAAACTCAAATACTACTGGAACTCACTTAAGAGTTGCTGTTTCAGAGCTAGAATCCATAAAAAGATCTAGATGATAGAGATAACCCTTAGAGATCATCTTGGCATTAAGTTAAGAAATCAATCAACCTATAGGTGCTAAGCTACTACCCTTCCATTCTAAGATTTGTTCGTCTGGAAACTTAAAATTAATAATCCTAGTTCTACAATCGACTGAGACATAACAGGATTTAACTAATCCATCCCTAGAATAACATCAAAGTCTAGAATTTCTTACTCTACAAAATCTTCTGAGGTGACTTTCTGAGATACTGTGACATGTCAATTTCTGTTTTTCCTTCTTGCTATACGTGGGTCACTAACTAGAGTAGAGACTAAGAAAGGTTCTAAGAGAGTTTCTGTACTAGAACTGAAATTGATTATTATGTAAGGAGTTACATGGAAAGAGTATCCCCCAGATCTAACAATTCATAAACATCAAAGTCAAAGACTCATAACGTACCAGTAATTACATCCAGAGAAGCTTCCTGATCCTTGTGATCCTGAACAGCATACAACCTGTTTTAGCGCTCACCTACACCTGTACCAGATGAGTTAGCCTACTGAGTTGGGCGACTTACTGGTGCTGTTGAAGCTTTAGGTTGAGCTCTACCATTTCCACCTCCTTGACCCTGTCTAGAAGGACAATCCCTCAACCTGTGACCAGTCTGATCGCCCCCAAAAAATTATTCTTTTCCTACGAGACACCCGCTTGGATGGTTCTTACACACTTAGGGAAAGTGGGGTAAGTCTTGGCACCTGAAACACTTCCCTGTGACTTAGAGCTTGGTGCTCTACCCTTCTGGACATACCTAATCGTGGATGATAGAACACTAGCTAATGAGGGGGCTGGAGATGAAAACTTTTGTTGACTCTACGGGCAATTTCCACCACCCCGATTTCTGCTGAGAATAGTCATAGTTCCCAATCCTAACCTTGTTATTCTCCTTAGCCTGTTCCCTGAGCTTATCACCCTCAACCTGCTGAGCATGAGTCATAAGCCTATAGATGTTCATATCTCCAAGTAACATAGCACTTCTTTACCAAGATTTCACCAAATCTGACACTCCAAATCTGACACTCCATACAAGAACTTATTTACCTGAGCCTAGAGTAAGCAACCATGTAAGGAGCATACCTATAGAGTTGGTGAAACTTCAGCCCACACTCTTAGACCGTCATTTTTCCCTACCTTAAGTTCAAGAATTCATGGGCTTTTGCTTCTCTCAAATCTATTGGGAAAAACATGTCTAGAAAGGTCTTACTAAAGAAATCCCATGTAATAGGAGTTGCATCTATACCTCTGTTTTCCTTCCACTGAGTGTACCATATATGCCAAACATCCTTCAACTTGAACGATGCCAGCTTAACCCGACCAACCATTGTGACTTCTATTACCTCAAAGATCTTCTTGACCTCATCCAAGAAATTCTGCGGATCCTCATTAATTTTTGATCCTAAAAACTCAGGCGGATTCATCCTAACAAAGTCATGGACCCTTGTTGCTACTGATCCACCATTTTTACTCACATGAGCATGAACCCCATTGTTCTGGTTGATCATACTCTGAGCAAACATTTGTATAGCATTTTTGACCTCAGCATTGGAGACTTTCTGATTAGGGACAGGAGGATTTGTGTTCCCATTCCTGGCAATCATATTCCTAGCGTTAGCTCTACGATGAGGCATGATCTGAAATGTAGAACGTCAAGTTAGAATGGAATAAAATCATACCTCACGTATGATAAGAGTAATAAGAAAGTGAAGTGTTTCCTATAAAACATCATAGCCTCCCTCTCATTAGATGTGGTGCACTTTACACCCATAAAAAGTACTCTTCTTAGTGCAGCTTTTTAGACATCCTAGGACTCTTAAACCTTGGGCTCTGATACCATGTTTTGTCATGCCTTGAGCTACCCCCAAGACACGGACATGAAACCTAGGACCACAAATAATCCCAAGCTAACCCTGTTGGCATGATCATAAGCATACTAAAGATAATTAACATAATGGTGAAGATAAATCATAATTTAAATTGAAAAAATGGGGAAAACCCATATTCTATAATAGAGATAAATTAAATACTAATGAATTTAATTGAAAGAATTTATTAACTCAATACTATGGTGAAATTAACCATGTCTAAAATAAGCCTCTAATTGACTAGAAATACTGGGACAAGCCCAGCTAAGTCTAGCAAAAAGTGAAACTAAATGACTGAATATAAACTCATGACTATTGTCCTCGGAGAACAAGGACTCACCAGTTAATTTGCTGATCTGAAGATCAGAAACAATTCTATGCGTGATCTGTACGCGGAGAACCAGAACCTACATTACGAGAAGTTTTAGCGCATGTGTGCGTCAGTACTTGAACATACTTATCATGTAGGATAGATTAAAGCCAAAATAAAACATAACTGAACAAGCACAAAAGCAAGATTAATGATCACAATATGATATAATGAATTATGAGTTAATTGGATACAATGACCAATTTATAACATGCTAAAACTTAATATTGAATATACTGATAAATGGTCAATCAAAGAAATTCTAACTGAACTATTGGAGATTCTAATAACCGATAATAAAATCACATGAGCTAAATGTGGAATATATTGTATACGCCCCATCGAGAGGAACGAACAGACCTTTCCAAAGGTATAGGGCATGCTAGCATGATCACTAAACTGATTGCCCATAGAGGGGACTTATAACCTACTTGGCTAGTAGTTCTCCGACTAACTGTGTATGTTGAACCCTAGTAAAACTTGATATTAATGCTACTCTGAATGAATTATGTAATTAACCGATTATGACTGATTTTTTGTAAATATTTGATAGCTCAAAATTGAATATGAAAACTGAGAATGCAATAATTAATTTTGTAATTATGCATTTTTGACTGAGTAATGTATATTTTAAGTAACTAAAATATCTGACCAAGAATATGTAATTAAAGAACAAAAGAAATACATAGCTAAGGTTTTAAAATTCCTGCAATAATTGGAGTAATAACATGATAATCTTATTTGGAAATAACTAATAAATTCATGAAGTTCTGTTGAACCTAGAAAACCTAGGTCTAATCATGATATGGGAATATAGAATTTGACTGAAAACTAGGGACCCAATGGGTGAAAGGAACCTACTAGTTAATTCCCACATACCAGGTTATGAAATCGAAGGAGAAATATTTAGATTTTGGGGCTAGAACTTATTTAATCTTGTGGCATTATTGAACTAGAGTTCTTGACCATTTTCTCATTTCTTACTTATAATTTTATAACTGTTGATTTATGATTTTAACTTAGGTAATTTTTAGTTATGTGTATAGGCTTAAACTAACAAAAATATGATTATTTAGGGTCAAAACGATGTATTTGAGGGTTTAAATGAAGTGGGAAAAGATCAAAAGACCCCTGAGTTAAGTTTTGTCGGACCAAACGATGACTTGGACTGATGGTCCGTCTTTCGATTGAAGGTCCGTCATTATGGCCCGTAGGTTGGGTTTGTTCAACAGGCCTTTACTGAAACGAGCTTAACTTTTTTACTCGGAGGTCTGATTATTGAAAGGTTTGTGCCTATGGAAAGCTAATTCACTCATCTATATGTGGTATGTTATGGGACACCTAATTCATTGTTTTTCTAATAGTTATGATCGATTGATGTTGACCCAACTACATTCCCCCTAACTATCTGTTAATTTCCACCTACGGTCCGTAGGTCGAATTACATCTCCTGCCGTTCAATCATGGTTCATATCTAAGAGTGGGTAAATGAGGTGTTGATCAACGAACGCAGATTACAAACCGTAGGTCCGTCCATCCTTCGACAATTAGTCAAATTTTCTTTGGATGAGATTTTGGAGTTTCTAACACCATCGACATATGTGCAAGACAGACCATGTGTCGGGCTACGGTCAGTCGATGGCAACTGTCGATGCATTAACATATTTTGTGAAAAACTGTTTCTTGGTCTGTTTTGGATACGGGGTGTTACAAATTTAAACTTGAATATTACAATCAAGAAGAATACTTGAATATATTAACTCCAAATGGTTTTCTTCCACATAGGTATATTAATATACCTAATCTATAATTAACATTTTAATTATTTTATTAGTTTTAATTCACGTACCACATCAACTACAAAGGTGTGGCAAAATATATAATATCATATGTATCTTTGAATTCAACATTATAGGTTGCTTCTGAAAGAGAATGTGTCTATCAAATGGTTTATGTAGTAGGACACAATTTATTTGTAGTCTTTGAAAACAATGTCCTACATGCATAAATAACAGCAGGATAATGTGCAACAAAACACGTGTTTATACCAAGAATCAAATTATCATTGCCTTAGAACAAGGGATATTCTTTAAAATTTATCCGGAATCCATTTCCAATACATATTTGTTTTCCATGAAAATAAATAAGGCTCAAGGTCAAACAATACCGAATATTGGATATATCTTCCCCAATATGTTTTCTCTGATAGGAAACTATATGTAGCATTATCAAGAGGAATCTCAATGGCAACAACAAAGGTATTGGTTATGAGTTAACAACCAGATATGAGAACATGATATATTCAAGAAATATCGTAAACACGTAAGTATACGTTAGCGACCCATTAAATCATTATTATTATAATCAGGTTTCAACAAAGCTAACATATTACATTACATGAAGCGAACGAAAATGTCTTTTGTCATATTAAGAGGTCCAATTTAAAAAACGACGAGCTTACCAACATAATGCAACTTCCGAAGGAAATACAATTATTTCAAAAAAAAATATTGATAATTATGATACGAATAAATCCATGTTCGTGGAAGATATCCTTTATTATGGAAGAATGTCATATAAACAACAAAATATAGCTTCACTAGTATTACGTATCCGATTATTGTTTTGAACTTCCACACCACCGTTAAATACATTTAATTACTTCAAGACATTTTCAGACTAAATGGGGTATTATTTATAAACAAACATTTTGTAACTAACAAACATGCAACCACACAAATCTCTTAAGACAAATGTAATATATTGAACATAGAGAGTGCGCATGCTTTAATGCTTCACAATTCGAGGCCTGAACTAACATTTAGTAACTAAAAAACATCCATACCGAGAAAACCCTTGAAGACATATTCCATATGATGCATTAATGTTTCACAATTGTTCACATCCAGAGTTAGGAACCCACGTGCGATGAATCTAATATATATATATATATATATATATATATATATATGTATATATATATATATATATGTATATATATATATATATATATGTATATATATATATACATATATATATATATGTATGTATGTATGTATGTATGTATGTATGTATATATGTATGGTGCACATTTAATAGACTAATTTTGACGCTCAGCATGTATATATATATATATATATGTATATATATATATACATATATATATATATGTATGTATGTATGTATGTATGTATGTATGTATATATGTATGGTGCACATTTAATAGACTAATTTTGACGCTCAGCAATAAACATTCAATCTACATATGTAAAAATAAGTTAGTAAGAGTTGATCATTATTTATGTAGAGTTGCATTAATTATGAAAAGCTTTTTATGAATAATAATCCGTGCATAAAATATAAAATTCATCTATACTTACGTTCGTACTTGTGTCATTTCCATGTATCATCAATGAGTTCCTCTAGCAATAATTGATTGGTAATTGTTAACTGCGGATTTTTTCAACTTTAAAATAAAAAGAACACAAAATCAAAAGAGTTGAGACATAAAATTTTGAGAAGAGAGTTGTTAACTTTCACTTGTTTGGACCAGATAAGTCCTTGAGGGAAAATCTCTATTATGATAAATGTTAGACCCTATCTCATGTTTTTTATTGAAAATAGATGAATTCTTGTTGTGTTGTAGTTGTTTGTGACACACGCTATTGTTGTTTGTGATGAAAGAAAGATATTTGTTTGTCAAATCTAACTGGTTGAATGGAATTCAACTTCAATTGTTGGTTATCATTTTTGTTCATGTCTATAGCTCTATAATTTCGTTATTCCTAGTGGGCAACTAGAAAATTCTATAGAGAAACTTTTCGATAATCAACCGTTAAATGTTCATTAAAGGAATTCCATTCATTATTTTCAAAAATTTCCATGCCTATGTTTGGATAAACAACATTATTATATCTATTGATATGACTACTTCTTATTATATACAAATGTTTTCTTTGAAAGTGGATTGGGGACCAATGGTCAAAAAAGAGTAAGACATCATATGGAGAAATTAACGGGTTGATAAAATGTTTTACTTGCTAGAAAATTAGAATTAAATGCTTGTGATGAAGAAATTCTATCTAAATTTTCTTATTATATAGAAAAATTAAAAAGCATACCTACCTACCCTTGCACATCCACATTTTCTAAGTATTTAATTCATATTTAATGTTTTTATCCATTTTACAAAGAGTAATTAATTATAAAAGAGAAAACAATAATTTCATGTACCTTTTTGTTTTAGATTACCTACTACTGGTAAATTCACTCACGCTTCATGTGAATATAGAGTAAAAACAATACTTGAAAATATTAATCAGGATGACAATTGTACATCACTATCAATTTTTACATAATTTATCTAAAAATATGCCTGTAATTAACTATCCATAAACTAATAAAATCAATACAGCATGTTAATGAAAAAACAACTAGTGAATATATTAGAATTTAAACAATGCAACAATAACTTGCGTTTTTTCTATCTTCAAATCAAAGGATACAGGTGAAAAAGATAAAAGGTTAGAATTTTTTTAAATAAATATATAAATTATACTCTTAATTGAAGTGTTAGAATTTATTAAAAAAAGGATATATGAAAACTTTGTGTATTAACAAATAATTTAAAACTTATCATAAGTTAAATATTTGTTTCAAAAATAATAATGAGATTTTTTTAAACATAATGCAATGAAATATCAAGAAATTTCAAAAGAAGATGCCATACATTAGATGAATTTTTTTCTATCATATATGCCAACAAGAAAAAGGACAAACAATTCAATATCTAATTATACAAAATGTGGTTTGGATTGTACTTTTATTTAGGGTTATTTTATTGATCTGAATAGAAAAGTGTTGCACACTTCTTTTTGCAAAATATAAGTGAATAAAAGGTTGCATGAACACAATTGCAGCTGAGTTTACCAAAGGCTTTGATAATTGCATTTTATAACGAATAATTTTACCACATGTAGGTACTTTGAAACCGATGTCTTTCCATTATACGATTAACTTTTGAATTTGAATTTCCAATTCAAACTTCTTCATAGGGTTCCTCTTAATAGATTATTTTTATTTTAGTTTTGCACGTGTTTAAACTATATTTTACACGACTTTCATGGATAGTTTTATCTTCATAGCATATTGTTTCTTAGTTTTATATTTGGATCTAAATTTTGATGATTTTCTGTTTAAGTATTTTATAGTTTTAGTTAAGACATCTTCAGAAAGAGTTGGGATGCTTTTCTTAGATGTTGTATCTCTATTGTATTTTTTTCCATTTACTAATTTGGTTACTCCTAATTTGCTCACATGTAAGCACTACAATTAAGGCATTTTCTAATACCTTTGTAATTTCTTCTATTTTGTGAAGTTTTTCTTCTTTGATGTTATTTATTGATCATTTTATTTTTCTTTTCACATGTGTTCCTCAAGATCGACATTTACAAGGTACACTATTTAATATTACTAAGTTGTATTTGTTATCAATATATGTGTGCTATCATTACTATTATGATTTCCTAATGCGTATATTATTTTGTATATACCCCGATCCCCTAAAGGATTATAAGAGAATGTGAACTCAAATGTCATGACACTTATTTATTTATTTAGAATGATTTGGTGTACTAAGGTATGCATTGAATGTTAATAAAAGTTTACTATCATTTTAGTTTCATGACAGTTACTTCCATAGTTAACATATAATTTGCAAAATTATTGACATACGTGACTTTATTAGCTTCTATCCTAGTTAATAGGAGCTTATTGGTAGTAGGTTTCTATTGAATATGTGTAGTGCCGATTCTAGAGTTTGATTTGCAGTAGGTAACTGAGTAGGATATTTTAGCTTGAACTGTTAGCAGTTTTTAAGCTACCCCTTACTTTGGTTCTTATTTTTCTGCACTAAGTCTTTGTGATTCACTTTTATATAGAGAGCTTGCAGCAACGCAATAAAAGTAACACTTGCTCGATTCCTTTTTAGCTATTCTTTGTCTTTCTACTGAATATTATTATAACTGAGATATCCAGTACATAAGACACCAGGATGACTTAGGATAGGTGATCCTTCTTGACAATAATAACCAGATGGTGTAAGTCAATATCCTATGACGGAGACATTATACAAACATGTTCAAACTTTTTTCTTCTATGTCATCAATCATTAACATAACATTGAATTCCCTCTATGTAAATGTTAAACCAAAGTAATTTCTTTCTTCAAGTTCTGGCATATTCTTATTTGTTATATTCATGTTTCATCTAATTGAGTTTAGAAGTGAAAAATCAACGTAAAATAAATTAGCAAAAATGATGCACAATAAACACTAAATGATGTAAAATGGAGGTAAGAATGCAATATGATGTAAAGTAAGGGAAAACTTCCCTAAACTAATCCTAGTTTAACTTGATTATTTGAAATTTGAATTTCATCCTTCAATAGAAATGTTTATATTATTTGTGAAGGTGCAAATTTTAGCTCTGTAAAGTAGTATAGTAAGCACTCCAAGATCCATGAAACACTAATTCATTTTTGAACCTTTCTCTTTTTTTGGGTTTTATTATTTTATCCTAATAATCTTGAATTATTATTTGAATCTCACTTTTCTGAATTATATACTTTTGGATCTATATAATTTTTATTCAACACTTTTTTTTAGAGAAACAAATGTAAGATAGAATTTCTAATAGATGTACACTTGTTTTTTTTTCCTTTCACATTATTTATTTATGTTAATATATTTTTTTTCATTAAACAAATTTCAAATAATACAAAAAGTTATTAGAAAATTAAGAAAAGGCATCCAATGTGCTTCATGCATTATCTAATCAAGACAACACCTTGACCTAATCTATGTTAGTTATTACTTATTGGGAATGTTTTTTGAAGTTCAATTCGGTCATTTGTTACTTTAAGTATAAAGTTATTCACTATAGGCGTTTTCAAAGAATTCGTGCAAATCATGACTATTCCTTTATTCTTCATTCTATCTGATATGTTGCCTTGATTCTTTTCCACAAACAATTCATTCGCTCCTTCCTTCCTTTATTCCTTCCTTCTTCCTCGTATTTGTATTTTTTTGATTTTCTACTAAACTTCGTGTCCTTTCTCTTATGCAATTCATATTTGCAATTTTCATCATTGGCTAGTTTATTTCATAAAGTATTATTTGCACTCAACTATTTCTTTTTTCAATTTAGTGGAGTAAAAGGTATCATTACATTTAAGTTTAAGTTCCATTGAATTTGCTTATGATCAGTAATTAGAACTTCTCTTATATTTTTCTTCTTATAGGAATATTAAGCTCTATTGTAACGACCTGTTTAGTCGTTTTGAGCAACAGACTTCAATTCTGGAAAAACTGGCAGAAGTGACGGACCCCACGACGGACCGTCATGGGCACGACGGACCGTCGCAGGGTCTCGTTTCAAAACACTTAGAAAATCTGAAATTGGGTACTGAAAATTGACTCTCTGAACTTCGTGACGGAGTGGCAGGACGGACCGTCGCAGGCTCGACGCCCGCCACGTGCCATCCACTTAAAATCGAAGTTCTCAGAGCATATGACGGACAGCGGAGACGGACCGTCGCAGCGCGACGTCGCCACGGCTACGCAATCCCAGTTTGGGTCGGATTTCTTTATACGTTTTAAGAGACGTTTTTGACTATTCCTGCTTAAATTATAAAGTTAGGGGGTTAATGTTAATAAGTCTAATTACTTGGGGGTTAAAAGAGGTAACCTTAAGTTAATTAGTGGGTTAGTATTGTCATCTTTTGTTCTCAATTATATACTAATTAGGGTAAAAGAAAGAGGGTTGGAATAAAGAAAATAAGAAAGAACAAAGAGAGACAGAAAAAGAAAGAGAACGAGTAGAGAGAGAGAGAAACGAAGAGGATAGCAAGGATTCTAAGAAGATAGCTTGTTGATCGCAATTCTTCGGTGGAGGTAGGTTATGGTTTCTCTTACGATATTCGTAGTAAAACTCTTAATAGTGAATGATATGTATTTGTAGTATTGTAAACCCTACTATATGCTTAATTGTATGTTTGCATGAATATGATTATGTGATTGTGACAAGATAAGCATGATGAAACTATTGAATCCCAAATATTGAAAGGAAACTTTAATATACATTATTAATGATGATGCCTTGGTATAGAAGAAGGCTTGATGAATTAAAGTAATGGGATTGATGATGCCTTGGTATAGAGAAGGCCTGATGAATTTACAGAATGATATTAGTGGATCGGAGTGTCACGTTCCGACACATAGAATTAGGGGATCGGAGTGTCACGTACCGATACATATAGGGGATCGGGTGTCACGTTCCGACACATAGAATTAGGGGATCGGGTGTCACGTACCGACACGTAGAATTAGGGGATCCGAGTGTCACGTACCGACACATAGTAGTAGGGGATCGGAGTGTCACGTACCGACACAAGAGGAAGAAAGATAATGAATCTTGAAAGATGATAATATACTCAACTTAATAAACTTTATTCCCAAATGAGTACGGTATTGAGGCTTGAGCCCTCATGGATGAACTTGATGGTACTTATTGATGATTATAGTACTTGTTGTTGCTATATGTTGAGTTTTATAGTTGATTTATGATATTACTTGATATATATACTGTTCTCTATTTTGAGTTGGCCGATGATATCTACTCAGTACCCGTGGTTTGTACTGACCCCTACTTTTATGTTTTCTTCTTGTTATTTGTGGAGTGCAGCAAACGTTCCGTCATCTTCAACTCAGCAGTGATTTTAGCCAGTCTTCGTCATACCGGATATTCAGGGTGAGCTAATGCTTCTAGCTTGGACTGGGTCTTCTTCTTCAAGTCTTGATGCCTTGAACTTCCTGCATGGACTAGCTTCTTATGTATTTTTAGCGTTTAGAATACTCTTAGATTTAGTAATTTGAAGTAGATGTTCTTGTGATGATGACTTCCAGATTTTTGGGAATGATAAGTTTTGAGTTATAGAAGTTGATTATTGATTTTACTTATGAGTTAAGTCTTCCGCATTACTTTCTGTTGATATATGTTGAAATGATAAGGTTTTAGATTTGGTTGGTTCGCTCACATAGGAGGGTAAATGTGGGTGCCAGTCGCGGCCCGGATTTGGGTCGTGACTAACTTGGTATCAGAGCATTAGATTCGTTGGTCTCATCACACAAGAACAGGTCTAGTAGAGTCTTAAGGAACGGTAGGGGGACGCCTTTACTTTTCTTTGAGAGGCTATAAGACTTAGGAAAATTCCATTCTTCTTTCTTTCTTTCGTGCTATTACTTGGGTCCAATTGGTATCTAGGTGATACAAATTGGTATCTGACCATCTTCACTCTATTTCGCAGATGGTTAGAACTAGAGCAACGACTACGCCAACACCAACACCAGCACCAGTGGGACAGGGTGCGTCTGAGCCAGCCACTGGGGCGGTGGCTCGAGGAAGAACAACGGCAAGATGCCGTGGTAGAGGTCGTTGGTGGACGTCCTCTAGAGGAAGAGGACGAGCACCTAGCCCGTCTGATACTAGGGCAGTGACTCCTCCACCGACCGAAGAGGTAGTGAGAGAGGGTGAGGAAGGGGGAAGCGAACAAGCATGAATGAGGGATTTCCTCCCAACCCACCCCGGACATGATCAATCGTGTTCTTGCTTATCTTAGTGGGTTATCGGATCAAGGTCAAGCACCTCCGGTGTTTTACGCACCAAAGACCTCAGGCTCGGAGAGATACAACATGCGGCTACTATGGCTCATGCATGGATGTTCCATTGGAAATAGGCACATTTCCTCGTCTGACTACAGGGCCTATAATGACAAGTGATCAGCATGAACTTTTCAGTAAGTTCTTGAAATTGAAACCTCCAGTCTTCAAGGGTGTTGAATCAGAGGATGCTTACGATTTTCTGGTTGACTGTCACGAGCTACTACACAAGATGGGTATAGTAGAACGGTTTGGTGTTGAGTTCGTGAGTTATCACTTTCAAGGGAAAGCCAAAATGTGGTGGCGATCCCATGTTGAGTGTCAACCGACAGAGGCACCACCTATGACTTGGGCCTCATTCTCTAACTTGTTTATGGAGAAGTATATCCCCCGGACTTTGAGGGATAGGAAAAGGGATGAGTTCTTGAGCCTAGAGCAAGGTAGGATGTCGGTTAATGCTTATGAGGCTAAGTTTCTTGCACTATCAAGATATGCCACTCAACTTTGTTTCAATCCACAAGAGCGGATTCGCCGGTTTGTGAAGGGGTTGAGATCAGAGTTGCGGATTTCGGCCTTACAGGTAGCGGCAACGGCAAAATCCTTCCAAGAGGTGGTAGACTTTGTGATAGAAGTGGAAGGAGTGAAGCCAGACGACTTCACCACAACTTCGACATCAAAAAGGTTTCGAAAGGGAGGTGAGTTTAATGGTTCTTACACTAGAGGACAGGGTTCGGGAAGTTACTCAGTCCGACCAATTCAGTCTTCACTACAGACTGTAGTTGGGGGACCACCTCAGACCGGTCAACACTTCTCCGAGAGACCTATGCTTGACTCCAGAGAGTGTTATGGATGTGGGGAGATTGGACATATTAGGAAGAATTGTCCCAGACAAAGTTATAGACCCCCAATAGCTAGAGGTAGAGGTGGTCATGGTAGAGGCCGTTATTCTGGAGGACGTGGTGGTCGAGGTAATGGTGGTCACCAAAACGGCAGAGGTGATGGGCAAACTGGAGCCACTACATCACAACATGGTAGGGGCAACGGACAGACGAACGATAGGGCCCATTGTTACGCTTTCCCTGGGCGGTCTGAAGCGGAGGCATCTGATGCTGTCATAACAGGTAAGCTTTTGGTTTGTGATTGCATGGCTTCTGTATTGTTTGATCCCGGATCCACATTTTCTTATGTATCTTCCTCGTTTGCTAATGGTCTTAATTTACATTGTGTATTACTTGACATGCCTATTCGTGTTTCTACTCCGGTGGGTGAGTCTGTGATAGTTGAAAAAGTATATAGGTCTTGTTTGGTGAACTTTGTGGGGAGTAACACTTATGTAGACTTGGTTATCTTAGAAATGGTTGATTTTGATGTAATTCTGGGTATGACTTGGCTTTCTCCGAATTTTGCGATCTTGGATTGTAATGCTAAGACTGTGACGTTAGCCAAGCCTGGGACAGATCCGTTAGTGTGGGAGGGTGACTACACTTCCAATCCGGTGCGCATCATCTCCTTTCTTTGTGCTAAGAAAATGGTTAGTAAAGGGTGTTTAGCTTTCTTGGCACATCTCAAGGATGACGCTACCCAAGTACCTTAGATTGAGTCGGTTTCAGTGGTTTGTGAGTTTCTGGATGTGTTCCCTGCAGATCTTCCTGGTATGCCACCGGATAGGGATATTGACTTCTGTATTGATCTTGAACCGGGTACTCGCCCCATTTCTATACCCCCTTATAGAATGGCTCCAGCGAAGTTAAGAGAGTTAAAGGCACAACTTCAAGAGTTATTGAACAAAGGCTTCATTAGACCAAGTGCATCCCCTTGGGGTGCTCCGGTTTTGTTTGTGAAGAAGAAGGATGGGAGTTTTCGAATGTGTATAGACTACAGACAACTAAACAAGGTAACCATAAAGAACAAGTATCCTCTTCCTCGCATTGATGACTTGTTCGATCAGTTACAAGGTGCTTGTGTCTTCTCTAAGATTGACTTGAAATCCGGTTATCATCAATTGAAAATACGAGCAACGGATGTGCCAAAGACTGCTTTTCGAACAAGGTATGGGCATTACGAATTCGTAGTGATGTCTTTTGGTCTTACGAATGCCCCTGCTGCGTTCATGAGCTTGATGAACGGGATTTTTAAGCCATATTTGGACCTCTTCGTGATCGTATTTATTGATGATATATTGGTATACTCAAAGAGCAAGAAGGAACATGAAGAACATTTGAGAATGGTATTGGAAATGTTGAGGGAGAAAAAGCTTTATGCCAAGTTCTCTAAGTGTGAGTTTTGGCTAGATGCAGTGTCCTTCTTGGGGCACGTGGTTTCTAAGGAAGGAGTGATGGTGGATCCTTCTAAGATTGAAACAGTGAAGAATTGGGTAAGACCCACTAATGTGTCAGAAATAAGGAGCTTTGTTGGGTTAGCTAGCTACTACCACGATTTGTCAAGGGATTCTCTTCTATTGCTTCCCAATTGACGAACTTGACTAAGCAGAATGTTCCATTTGTATGGTCGGACGAATGTGAAGAAAGCTTTCAAAAGCTCAAGACTTTGTTGACTACCGCTCCTATCCTTACCTTGCCCGTGGAGGGTAAGAACTTTATCGTTTATTGTGATGCATCCTATTCTGGTTTGGGTGCAGTACTAATGCAAGAGAAGAATGTGATTGCTTATGCTTCGAGGCAATTAAAAGTGCATGAACGTAACTATCCGACCCTCGATTTGGAATTGGCTGCGGTAGTGTTTGCATTAAAGCAATGGAGACACTATTTATATGGGGTTAAGTGTGAGGTCTACACGGATCATCGTAGCCTTCAGTATGTCTTTACTCAAAAAGATTTGAACTTAAGGCAGAGGAGATGGATGGAGTTACTAAAGGACTACGATATCACTATCTTGTATCATCCGGGAAAAGCGAATGTTGTGGCAGATGCCTTAAGTAGAAAAGCGGGAAGCATGATAAGTCTAGCTCACTTGCAAGTTTCTAGACGTCCATTGGCTAGAGAGGTTCAGACTCTGGCTAACGACTTGATGAGGTTAGAAGTAAATGAGAAGGGAGGATTGTTGGCTAGTGTGGAGTCAAGATCTTCTTTTCTTGACAAGATTAAGGGAAGACAGTTTGATGATGAGAAACTGCGCAGAATCCAAGATAAGGTATTGCGAGGAGAGGCTAAGGAAGCACAAATCGATGAGGAAGGTGTTTTGAGAATCAAGGGAAGGGTATGTGTACCCCGAGTTGATGATTTGATCAACACTATTCTGACAGAGGCTCATAGTTCAAGGTATTCGATACATCCGGGTGCAACCAAGATGTACCGTGACCTAAAGCAACACTTTTGGTGGAGTAGAATGAAGCGTGATATTGTGGATTTTATTGCCCAATGTTCAAACTGTCAACAAGTAAAATATGAACACCAAAGGCCAGGAGGAACACTTCAGAGAATGCCCATTCCGGAATGGAAGTGGGAGAGAATTGCAATGGACTTTGTGGTTGGTCTTCCCAAGACATTGGGGAAGTTTGATTCTATTTGGGTAATTGTTGATAGGTTAACTAAGTCTGCTCACTTCATTCCGGTCAAGGTGACTTACAATGCAGAGAAGTTAGCCAAACTTTACATCTCGGAAGTGGTGCGATTGCATGGGGTCCCACTATCCATCATATCAGATAGAGGTACGCAGTTTACTTCTAAGTTTTGGAAAACATTGCATGCGGAATTGGGTACTAGGTTGGACCTTAGTACTGCGTTCCATCCTCAGACCGATGGTCAGTCTGAGAGAACGATTCAAGTGTTGGAAGATATGCTTCGTGCATGTGTGATAGAGTTTGGTGGCCATTGGGATAGCTTCTTACCCTTAGCGGAGTTTTCATACAATAATAGCTATCACTCAAGCATTGACATGGCTCCATTTGAAGCATTGTATGGTAGGAGATGTAGGTCTCCCATTGGTTGGTTTGATGCATTTGAGGTTAGGCCTTGGGGTACTGACCTTTTGAGGGATTCGATAGAGAAAGTGAAGTCTATTCAAGAAAAGCTTCTAGCGGCGCAAAGTAGACAAAAAGAATATGCAGATCGAAAGGTTAGAGACCTAGAGTTCATGGAAGGTGAATAAGTCTTACTGAAGGTTTCACCAATGAAGGGGGTGATGCGGTTTGGTAAAAGAGGTAAACTAAGCCCAAGGTATATTGGTCCCTTCGAAGTACTTAAGCGAGTAAGGGAGGTGGCTTATGAGTTAGCCTTGCCTCCAGGGCTGTCCGGAGTACATCCGGTATTCCATGTGTCTATGTTGAAAAGATATCATGGGGATGGAAATTACATTATCCGTTGGGATTCAGTTTTGCTTGATGAGAACTTGTCTTATGAGGAGGAGCCTGTTGCTATTTTAGATAGAGAAGTTCGCAAGTTGAGGTCAAGAGAGATTGCATCCATCAAGGTGCAATGGAAGAATCGACCGGTTGAAGAAGCCACTTGGGAGAAGGAGGCAGATATGCAAGAAAGATACCCACATCTATTTACAGATTCAGGTACTCATTTTCTCCCTTGTTTTCCTTCTTGTGATCGTTCGGGGACGGACGATGGGTAAATTGGTATCTATTGTAACAACCTGTTTAGTCGTTTTGAGCAACAGACTTCAATTCTGGAAAAACTGGCAGAAGTGACGGACCCCACGACGGACCGTCATGGGCACGACGGACCGTCGCAGGGTCTCGTTTCAAAACACTTAGAAAATCTGAAATTGGGTACTGAAAATCGACTCTCTGAACTTCGTGACGGAGTGGCAGGACGGACCGTCGCAGGCTCGACGGCCCGTCACAGGCCATCCACTTAAAATCGAAGTTCAGAGCATATGACGGACAGGACGGACCGTCGCAGCGCCGACGTCCACGGCCACGCAATCCCGCTTGGGTCAGATTTCTTTATACGTTTTAAGAGACGTTTTTGACTATTCCTGCTTAAATTATAAAGTTAGGGGGTTAATGTTGATAAGTCTAATTACTTGGGGGTTAAAAGAGGTAACCTTAAGTTAATTAGTGGGTTAGTATTCTCATCTTTTGTTCTTAATTATATACTAATTAGGGTAAAAGAAAGAGGGTTGGAATAAAGAAAATAAGAAAGAACAAAAAGAGACAGAAAAAGAAAGAGAACGAGTAGAGAGAGAGAGAAACGAAGAGGATAGCAAGGATTCTAAGAAGATAGCTTGTTGATCGCAATTCTTCGGTGGAGGTAGGTTACGGTTTCTCTTACGATATTCATAGTAAAACTCTTAATAGTGAATGATATGTATTTGTAGTATTGTAAACCCTACTATATGCTTAATTGTATGTTTGCATGAATATGATTATGTGATTGTGATAAGATAAGCATGATGAAGCTATTGAATCCCAAATCTTGAAAGGAAACTTTAATATACATTATTAATGATGATGCCTTGGTATAGAAGAAGACTTGATGAATTAAAGTAATGGGATTGATGATGCCTTTGTATAGAGAAGGCCTGATGAATTTACAGAATGATATTAGTGGATCGGAGTGTCACGTTCCGATACATAGAATTAGGGGATCGGAGTGTCACGTACCGACACATATAGGGGATCGGGTGTCACGTTCCGACACATAGAATTAGGGAATCGGGTGTCACGAACCGACACGTAGAATTAGGGGATCGGAGTTTCACGTACCGACACATAGTAGTAGGGGATCGGAGTGTCACGTACCGACACAAGAGGAAGAAAGATAATGAATCTTGAAAGATGATAATATACTCAACTTAATAAACTTTATTCCCAAATGAGTACGGTATTGAGGCTTGAGCCCTCATGGATGAACTTGATGGTACTTATTGATGATTATAGTACTTGTTGTTGCTACATGTTGAGTTTTATAGTTGATTTATGATATTACTTGATATATATACTGTTCTCTATTTTGAGTTGGCCAATGATATCTACTCAATGCGTGGTTTGTAATCGACCCCTACTTTTATGTTTTCTTCTTGTTATTTGTGGAGTGCAAAGAAACGTTCCGTCATCTTCAACTCAACAGTTGATTTTAGCAGTCTTCGTCATACCGGATATTCAGTGTGAGCTAATGCTTCTAGCTTGGACTGGGTCTTCTTCTTCAAGTCTTGATGCCTTGAACTTCCGGCATGGACTAGCTTCTTATGTATTTTTAGCTTTTAGAATACTCTTAGATTTAGTAATTTGAAGTAGATGTTCTTGTGATGATGACTTCCAGATTTTGGGGAATGATAAGTTTTGAGTTATAGAAGTTGATTATTGATTTTACTTATGAGTTAAGTCTTCCGCATTACTTTCTGTTTATATATGTTGAAATGATAAGGTTTTAGATTTGGTTGGTTCGCTCACATAGGAGGGTAAATGTGGGTGCCAGTCGCGGCCCGGATTTGGGTCGTGACATCTATATTTCCTCATACAATAAATGTTGTTTAAAATCCTCATTTGTCTATCCAAGAAATTGACAATCGCAAGAAATTGATGATCGAAATTGTGCTTCCAGTAATATAATACACACATTTATCGGTATTTGGGATAATGTGGTCCAAGTTTCATCATTTTATTAACACCATGTAATCCTAGGCTCTTTATGTGATGGGCACATATAAGGGTCGAATAAATAAACTCAAACATAGGTAACTCGCCCATTTCATCAACAATTTCAAGGCTTGGGATCAAAATAATTTGAATTTGTTTTAATCTCAAACAATTCAGGCCTAACCCAACTGAAGAGAAAATCCTCAATTGATCCCAATTAAATCTCCAATTTCAACCCATTTTAAAACTTTTTATTAAGATGTGTCCCTATATTGAAGGTACAAATTAGTATCTATTTAACATCATTTAAGATTTATCTATCCATTTGTTATGTTTTTTAAAAAAAGTTATTCAACTCAATTTTCAAATTGTGATTTTAAAAATTAAATATCAATATGTTAAATTATTGAGATTAATCGGGTCAAATTGGGCAGGTCAAGACGTAACCCATTTTTTAGCCCATTTGACCCAATGTAAACATGGGCGCGTCAAGACCCAACCTTATTTCTATTTCAACCCAATCCTCCCATTCGACACCCCAAGGCACATATATCGTAGTGAATTTGTGGAAATTTGTGAGAGATTCTTATTTGTTATCGTCTCTTTTCATTATCTTTTGGTTGAACTACTACTAGAAAATTGACTTAGCTCTCACATAATCGCATAAATCTAGTGAATTTGTAAAAATTTGTGAAGGATGCTTATTTATTCTATTCTCTTTTTATTCTATTGTGGTTGAACTATTACTAGAAAATTGACTTTTTGCGATCACAAAACACCATTGTGAGCATGGTCATCACAGGTTCTATAACACCTCTTTGAAAACATTTTTAGTATATAGTTTGCTAATATTAGTTTTGTAGTTTAGCAATTTATACTCATAGGCAAAAGTAGTATTATTTATGATTAGATCAGATTATCGTGTTTTATATGTAGGATTAGAGTCATCTACATTTTATTCCCTGAAATTTAGAGTAGCTGAGACACTTTTTTTTTATATCCAAGAGTTCATATAGTTAATGTATTTTGATTGATTTCATAAGATAAATATATGAAAAAATAATGTAAACAAGATTGAAAATTACTATCAACACAAATGTTGAAAAATAAAAGCATTGTTCTCCATGAAGCTGGAATCGTAAATGAAGAACAACGTACCAATAGAAATATGTTACATGATACTAGGTATGCACAAATATTACTACAAATAAAACAATTACATCTATTGAAAAAACTAGCTATAACATTTGAATCATAAAGATGTGACTGTTGCAATATTCAAATAACACATTGCCTCTTTCTGTCGTTATGGCATGAAGAAAATGAAAATATGCTTCAAACTTCAAATGCTTTCTTAGCTACATGAAAGTATAAAAAATAACCTTCACATAATGTAACTTGTACACAAAAATATATACCTTCATAAATTGATTTACTTTCGTTTATTATAGTTTCTCTTCTACCATTTCGTAGGACGTTATTTTGCGGCTACATAAATCGTTATTTGCACCTCTATCACTGAATTGGGTGTATCGAGGGAACATGGATAACTTTAACTAATTTAACAAGTTCTATGTGTCTTAATTAGCCTGTTTGAATATGAGTACCAACATCAAGTGGATATGGTAAATCAAAAAGTTATTTCATCTCCAAAGATTACTTTAAATAGAGGCATGTCTATCTTTACTAAGGCTTGTGTAACATTCAACTAAATTTATTTACAACAATGATGATAATTAACCATCTATATGTAAATGAAAAAAGATTATGATTGAATTTACAG